>CM053790.1:612635672-613313172 GCA_028749045.1 Cupressus sempervirens
ATGATAGAATTCTTTATCTACAATGTGAAGAAAAATCTGTTAAAAAAGCTTTCACTTTAGTCTCTGAATGTTTCTTCAATGGTCATAGCATCAAATTCATAGATTGGTCTCATGACTTTCATATAGAAAAGTTAGACTGTATGATTCCTACATGGTTCAATATGCCTTCTCTCCCTCCAGAGTTGCTTCAAGCAGATATTATTAAATCTATAGGATCTGTTGTTGGTGAAGTCATAGGTATTGACTCATCTTTTTATAGTTGTAATAGTGTTAAATTTCTTATCAATACCAACTTTAATCATCCATCAAAATTTCATAAGAAAATTATTACTAATAAAGCTTCATATCATCTTAACTTTCATATCTATAAAGGATAAATAGTTGATATTTTAATATTTGATGACACCCGCAAAATTAGACCCAAAATCCTTCCTCTCACTTCTGATTTTAGAAGTAAGTTTCCTTGGATGAGAATAATGAAGAACAAAAGGAACCTGAATTACAGAGAGCAGAATACTCCAACAAAGTACTAGAAGGATTATGTATTTTAGACCAAGACGCTTCATTCTAAAGAAACAAACAACATAAGGTTAGAAGAGTGCTTAGCAGATAAAGGAAGGCTTAAATCAATAATAGTAACTGATTATAAAGAAAAAACAAAGATGGATTTAGATGGTATGTCCTACAGGAAACATAAAGGACAAAAGAAAAGGGAAGCAACCAAAATAATAAGGATTCAAGTAGGAATGGAAAGAGTGTTTCTCCACAGCAGCAACAAATAAATAGAGAAAAAGTAAATGGAACCTCAGAGAAGCTTTCTACACCTATCATAAATATTACAAAGAAAGGTGTAGAGCAGGAGAAGAATCCTAGCAGTGTTCAATCAGAAGCCGAAAAGGATAACAAAGGAAATTTTATAGAGGAGATGGAGAACCATTTACTATTTAATTCTGCAGCAGACAACACATAGAATTATATATCACAGAAGGAAACAATCGAATTGGAGAATACTTTGGAACAAGACATGGCAGACCAATCTCCTTCTCCGACTCCCAAAAAGCTTTGTAAATTCTGGCAAACACCAACAACTTCAAAGAGTTCTCCATTCACTCCTAGCAATTTTCATCAAAGCAGATAATCAAATTTAAGTACAGCAAAAAAGGCACCAATAAAAGAACTTCAAGAATTTTTGAATAATGATAACACCTTGGATTCGACTATGGGGGAATTGAGCATAACAAAATTGGAAGAAGACAGGTTGAACCTCCTTACTGAGCAACTGGTTCAGGTATTTTGTGAGGAAAACATTGAAGAGAGTACACACACCCAAAAAGAGGAATTAATTAAAGAAATCCTCAAACTAGGAAGGAATAACTACACATACGAAGACCTAAGGAAAGATCTGCTAAAAATTGAAAAGGAGGATAATCTAAGGCAATCATAGATAAAAGAGCAAGATGAGGTATAGGACCAAAAGGGAAAAGAGGATAGTAATAAATGCATAGTGGGAGAAGATGCAGATGTAGAAAACCATTCTGGCATGGTGTATCAACTCCTCACAGAACTGGTACAAGAAGAAAAGGATAGGAGCACTGAAAGAAAAAGTGATGCAGTCAAAATGACAGAAGCACACCTAGATCAGCTGGCAATTCAAATGAATAAAGAAGGGCTTAAATCTCCTATCTGTGGCAAGTTGAAAGGCAAAAGAAGCAGAAAATCATTAAAAGAACTTAGAGAAGCAGACATGCATAATAGAGAACATCAAAAGATTGATCAAATTTTCAATGTCAAGAAGGGGAAGTGCCTTCTCAAGGAGCAATGAGGATCATGACATGGAATGCTAGGGGATTGAATGTCCCTAGTAGAAAGATGTTACTTAAACATAACCTCAAAGCATTTGATTTTGAAATTATTCTCATCCAAGAAACAAAACTAGATAAGTTAGAAATTCCTAAAGTAGATAAAAGGTTAAAACTTTGGAACTCTGTATTTCAAGAATCTATAAGAGCTTCAAGAGGTTTAGGGATTCTCTGGAATCCTAGAAAAGTAGACATAAACATCATTACTCTAAAGCCCAATTGGATGAGTGGTTGGGTCTAGAGCCTCAAATGTGATCTGAAATCCATCCGCCTTAATATTTATGGGCCTATTACCAACCTCGGCAAGAGATTAGTTTGGGAAGAAATTGGCTCATTTATAAATAGTTTTAAAGATAATATGTTTTTATTAGGAGGAGACTTCAATACTATTTTAGGTATTAATGAAAAAATAGGTGGTAATTAGCATCTATCGCAAGCTTCTAAGGATTTCAAGGCATGGTGCTATACTCATAGTTTGATAGACATACCGATTAGCAATGGAATCTATACATGGAACAATAGGAGACAAAATTTTGCATACATAGCTGAGAAATTAGACAAGTTCATGATTAAAGGGGATCTTGATGCTAATAATATGAATTTTCTCTCTTCCATGCTTCCTGTTGCTGGGTCTGATCACTTTCCAGTCAGATTTGAGTTTTTAGAACTACAAAAGTTCGCTAGGAACCCATTTAAATGTGAGAAAATGTGGTTCCTAAATGCTGATTTCATTAATAATATCAAAGTATGGTGGACTCAAGACAAATTTGAAGGATCTAAGGTGTATGTATTTGTTGCCAAAATGAGGATGCTTAAGGAACAAATTCTCAAATGGAACAAGGAGCAATTTAATGATATATTCAAAGAAAAATTAGCTATAGAAAACCAATTACGAGACCTAAATTCAGAAGTGATTAAAAAAGGGATGGATAATGCCAGTTATTTGTGAGAAAAAGAATTATTGGCATGACAAGAGGATTTTCTAACCAAAGAGGAAATCTTTTGGAGACAAAAATCTAGAGAGAAATGGTTAGACGAAGGAGATCGAAACATGAAATACTTTCATAATTCTACTTTATACAACAGATCTAAGAGAAAAATTTTGGTTATTAAAAATCACTTGGGCATTGTATTAGATAAACCAAGTAAAATCGCATAAACCTTTGTTAAACATTTTCAGAATATTTTAAACAACTATGAAGGGTCCAATAGAACAACACATGCCAAGTTACTTAAAGTAATACCTAAAATTATCACTACAGAGGGTAATAAGTCTTTAAACAAATCACTAGGCCCAGATGGCTTCCAAGCCTTCTTTTACCAAAAATGTTGGGATATTATAAGCGTAGATCTTTGGAAAGCAATTGAAGCATCTAGAAATGGGGGTGCTCTTTGATCAAAGATCAATCACTCCTTCCTCATCTTGATTCCCAAAAAGGCAGAACCAGAAACCCCAGGTGACTTTAGACCCATTACGCTATGCAACCGTTTATAAAATTTTCTCTAAAATTTTAGCTAACAGGCTAAAGAAGATACTTCCTAAAATTATATCAGAAGAACAAATGGGTTTTGTGCTAGGCAGATCTATCCTAGATGGTATTATAACCATTCAAGAGACGATTCATTCAACTCGTTAGGACAAAGAGCCATGTATGTTCTTGAAACTGGATATTCAAAAAGCATATGATTTGGTTGATTGGAGATTCCTTTGTAAGGTTATGGAATCGTTTGGTTTCTCCCATAAATGGATCAACCTTATCTACAAATTCATATTTACTGCAAAAATCTCGATTCTCATTAACGGAACACCGGAAGGTTTCTTTGATATATCGAGAGGCATTAGACAGGGAGACCCTTTATCCCCCTCCCTTTACATCATCATGGCTGAAGCATTCGAAAGAGCAATGATCGATGCATACAATAAAGGAAAGATATCAGGTGTTTCGGTTACTTAGAATATGCCCAATATCACCCATCAACAATACGCAGATGATACCATATTGCCCAATAAAAGTAGGACAGATGAGGCCTTGAGGCTCAAATCCATCATTAAAGCATATATGGAAGCTTCAGGTCAAAAAGTCAATGAGCTCAAATTGAAAATCTACTTCATGAATACGAAACCAGTATTGGAACAACAGATCTGTAAAATCATGGGGTACAAAAAAGGTCAATTCCCTTGCAAATATCTGGGAATTGCCCTAGAAAAAGGAACGAAATCCAACAAAGTATGGAGCAACACCTTGGATAAAATGGATGCTAAACTTGGATGTTGGAAGGATAGATGGCTAACAAAGGCTAGAAAATGTACTAAGATCAGATCTGTATTATCAGCTATCTCGATCTTCCCACTATCTTGCTTGCAGTTGTCCAAAGGCAACCTACATAAATTCAAAACCAAAATGTGGAACTTTCTTTGGAAGGATTGTGAAGAGGACAAAAAATTGGCGATCATTAAGTGGGAAAAAAAATTGCAAACCCAAGTACTTAGGTGGGTTAGGAATCAAGAATCTTCATTGGCAAAATGAGGCTTTAGGGGCGAAATTGATTTGCCCCCTCTATAAGGATAGAGATCACAAATGGGTCAAGATATTATGCAACAAATATCTAAATAAGGAGGATCCCCTATCAATCTTTAGGACCAAAAACCCCCCAAAAGGGTCAGAATGCTCATTCTGAAACTTTATGCTTAATTGCAGGCACTTAATCTCAAAGTTCTTGACTTGGGCTGTAGGGAAGAGAGAGGAGGCTTTGTTTTGGGAAGATTCGTGGGATGGTCACCCTCCTTTGAACAAGTACCGCTCAATTAAGGATCTCAAAGACAAACTTAGCTCTCTGTGGGGAATCAGAGTCTGCGACTACAGAACATTAGTTTATGAGGATGGGAATCCAAAATGGATGTGGAAATCCTTGGAGGGCTTGGATGTGGATGCCAAATCAATTAAGTTTTTCCAAAAGATGTTAGAGGATAGAAGGATTAGGCAATCTGAGAAGGAAGATGAACTCATATGGGCAGCATCTAGTAATGGTAACTACAACGTGAAATGCGGATATAGGGCTATTTTAGACTCACAAAAATGGGACGAGGTGGATATTTCGCTCAGACTATGCTGGGACTCTTCATGTCTCTCGAAAGCCAATTTTTTCTTATGGTTCGCATTCCAAAATAGAATTCTGAGCATGGATAGGATGAAGAAGTTTGGCCTGCAAGGTCGTTCTAGATGTATTTTATGTAAACACAATAGTGAAGACGTTGACCCCATTCTATTAAGATGTCCTTTCTCCCAAAAATGTTGGGAGTGGCTTAGGAGAATGCTGAGTTGGTCAAATCTGTTTCCAAATTCTTTGTCTGACTTTCTTAAGGGATGGCCCATGTCCTAGGTCAAGAGTCTATATAATAAAATCTGGAACATATGCCTATCCATTATGATGTGGGAAATTTGGAAGGAAAGAAATTAGCATATCTTTCGAAACCTAGAATTGCGGCCGGAAGAATTAATCACAAAAATTGAAGCTAGTAGTGTGGAAACCACTAACTCGCATCTCAGGAACTCCCAGAAAGAAGAAGGTTCCTCCTCCATATGGGATGAGAAAATGAAGAGAAACTGGGTTAAACTGATTAAACCCCCGCTTTTTTATTTGAAATATAGTAAGGAGGCTAGAGAAAATTGCAGATGGCCCCTCCCCTGGAAGGGTGGTTTAAATTAAACTTTGACGGTGCCGCCTGAGGTAACCTCGAAAAGGCCGGTATTGGGTGCATCATCAACAACAAGGATGGCCATTGGATAGCCAAAAAACCGATGTCCATTCAACCTACCTCTAATAACCTTGCAAAACTAGAAGCTTTCAAGCAAGGACTCCAATTATGTCATAAATTGAAATTATCCAAGGTTGTTATTGAGGGAGACTCTCAATTCATCTTAAATGCTATTAGGAAACGATCAAACCCCAATTGGGTTCTTAACACCTATCTAGAAGAGGTCCTTTCTCTCTTGGATAAGTTGGCAGAATATAGGATCTATCATATCTATAGGGAAGACAAGCAGAAAGCAGATAGTCTTGCAAACTTGGAGGTAGATGGGGCCAATTCAACTATTATTAAGGACCTTTTGCTTTGCCAAAAGTAGAATGAATGATGGAGAGATTTCCCTAGTGTGGACTATTTACCCCCTCTCTCTGCCAAGTTTGCCCTCAGTTTTGAGTTTGTCTCGATGCGCTTTTGTCCCCCATTGGATACCATTCTTACATATGTCTATATAACTATATAAGTGTGTGTATATATATATAAATTTCTCTCTCATGTATATATCTGATTCTACGATCTTATGTCCAAAAAAGCCCATCTCATATAAACTATCATTCTATTGAGCTATTTGTTATTGTCTTTATTGTGACCGCTCATAGATATAAGTTTGTAGAAGGATAATCGTTATAGGTTTTAATCCCATATTTATCTACCGATAGTCATATATAGCGAAGTGTAGATAGTCAAAATAATCCCCTATATGTATGTGTCTTTTTTGCTCCCCCCGGGTTAGGTTCGTAGTAAAGGTATTACTAGGCCTGTTGACGATCACGAGGTAGATCTCAACTGTTAATAATGTTTATAGTTACTCTTTCCAAACAAGGGCCATTTATAGATTCTTTCTCCATCATGAATTGGGATGGTCCCCAATCTCCCTTTATTGTGCGGAGCTAGCTTTGGTCTATTTTATGATGTATTCATCATAATGGAACCAGGGCAAGATAACATGAATATGAGGTAGGCTACATCATTGGATGACATCATCCTTTTAAGCTTCTAGAGGTTTCCGTTGTCTTTATATGGTTTTCTTGGACCCCTATTTTGATTACTGCCTTTGCTATTAAAAGATGGAAACAAGTATTTGTCTCTTTCATACCACAAAAAATTGAACTATGGCCTTTTGCGAAAATGTAAAACCAGAATGCTAGAACAAGATACTATACCCGGTTGATGACATGTCGTGATTAGCCATTAGCAAAGCCATTAGAGAAGGGGTCTTCGATTATGAATTCACCTAGAGGACCAACAACGACATCATAGGTTCCTTCATTGGCTGTTTAATTAGGGAAAAGGTGGAAACTGAGGCCATTATAAGGCTATGCTCAGACATTTTTGTCCCTACTTAGAGGAAGGGCTTGGAGAAAGTTGTCAAGAGTATTGATGATAAATCTCGTATCCCACTTCTGGAGAAGTATATCCAATTACCGTTGGGTGACCCTGAATTGGCAACTGCATTTCGGCGGCCATCTCTAATTATTCGAGAGAGTGTGGCCTTTTATCGAGAATGATCGAAAATGGAGGCTAGTATTCAATTTTTTCTTCACTCGCCAGGAATTATAGCTGAAGAAAATAGGGAATGGCTAGTGAATTATCTCACCCTATCCAAGGCATACATTCAACCGGGAGTAAAATTTTACAACTTGGAGGCTCTTGATTTCTGCACACCAAACTCTGAGAAATCTAGCAGGGCCAAGACTAGTTTTGAATTTCTTCTCGAATGTCAGATTAAGAACCCAAATGACATTACTGATGTCATCATGGTGATATGGAAATGAGGTGTGGTCTTTTGTTTTTTGTAGCTTTTGAGTATACATAGTTAGAGGTTGGCTTTAGCGGATATATTAAGAAAGATGTATTCGATGGTGGATGTAGTCTATTTCAAATCTATAAGATGTCCGATATAGGACTATATATTCCTTCAGTTATATAAGAGTAGATGTATATAGATTTGGATTGTAATTACAATAGATATACTCTCATATAGGATGTACTTAAAACCTTGCTAAATATAAAGTTTATATAAATAGTTTGGGGTTGTTTATCTGCTCTTGAATGATTGGAATGTATGGTATTTTGATCCTCTGTTTTGATTGGTATTTGCTGTAGTAATACATTCCTTAAATCTGTTTGGTCTTTGAATTCGAATTTAAGTTAATTTCCATATTTGTTTAGCATTACACATTGATGTCTTTTATTTTGATTTGATCCTTGTGATGGATTTAGAATTCAGTTACTCCAGGCTATGAAGCATTATAACATTTCTAAGTAGGCTTGGTGTTCTGACATTCAAATGAGGAGTAGAGCTTATACTTTGTCATGGTTTCTATGACTTTTTACATAATCTTAACTAATCTTCTGTAAATTTAGGTTATGGTACAAATTATTAATGTTGAATCTTTCTTTCCATCTTGTAGCGTGCAATTTGTCTAGTTAATTTGTTTGAGTTTATCCTCTATATCTCGAGGGCTATGATGGTGACAAGCATTAGTGGTCTCTTTGTTATGACATTCTCTGATTGTGGTTAGATGCTTTATCGAGAAGTGCTCAGTGTCCCTCGTTGGTTTTGGTAGTACTAATCTTGGCTCAGTTGGCATGATAGCTTATATGGTTCTCTCTATCAACTATGATGATCTTTGTCGTCTAGTTGGATCCTTTGATTTAGGACATCGTAGTATGGCTCTCTGTGGTTTGTTTTTGCATTAATCTGCAAGTGTTTCTCCTTTCCCTAATCAATTTAGTGGTATTATACTTAGTTGTTTATATCTATATGGTATGGCTTCCCAACTTTTTAGATAATATATGCATATTTATCTTTGTTCTCTTATACTTGGGATCAATTGTTAATGTTAGTATCTAGTCCTAAGTTTTACAAAACGTTTCATGTTACTAACGAAAATGTTATTTTCCAAGAATTTCTTGTCCTCTTTTAGCTTTATGAAGCCTAACTATTATAGCTCTTGTTTTTTGATTATTAGTTCTGAAGGTGCTAACTTAGGAAATAGGTAATTTTACTTTCTCATAAAAGGAAAATAGCTCTCTTCGAATAGGAGGTTGGTGGGTTGATTCTCTTTGGCCTTTACATATTCTCTTTACTGATGATTGTTCAAGATGACTAGGAAGATGTGAGATCGGCATGAGAAAGATGTCTTCACACTGGTGGTTCTCCTTTTAATCGTTGGCAAAGTTCATCAATGTATTGATAAGCAGGACTTTGTCATTATTTTTTCTTCAGGGGTATGCCCCTGTTCTTGATGTAAATTAATTTATAAAGATTTACTGGGGTATGCCCCTTTTAAAATGTAATAATATAGGACGTTTATCTTGGGCTAGACTGGAAGTTTTCTTTTTCGTTCTTTTCGACCAATGCCCGTTTGAATGGAGCTATTGTAACTCTTTATTTAAATTAATAAAATCAATCAAGGCCTTGGCCATTTACCGATAAAAAAAAAAATTTCCAAAATGAAATTTTATTATTTTGAGTAGTTCATAATTTTGACTAATCTAATATTATTAAAATTAAAATTTAATTATAAATTATTCAAGGAACAAAGAGGAAATGCATAATTATTGTGATCTTATTTTTATTTATTATTTTTATGTGATGTACATATGATATAATGCATGGACACTTGTGAGTCCACATTTTAATTAAAAACATTAATCTCATCAATATTATAATTTAATATTAAAAAATAGATTAAAAATTTATTATAGAAACATCATTGTGTTTTATGTTTATAGTCTAATTTTGTTTAGCTCTATTACCATTAAAATTTGAGATTGCACTATATAATCTATTATCAAATTAAAATAACATTTTATACCATTTATATGTCAATCTTAAAAAATAAGCAGAGATATTTTTGAAGTCTTAAAAAGATATAATCCTTTGCAAATATAATATTCTTAAAAATATAAGTTGTAAGGATTAAGATTTTATTTCTTTGTAATGGAGCTATTTTTGGCTTTTCAAGGACATGGAACTTGAGCCGAATGAGGAGCAGTAGTAGGGGAAGAATAATAATAATTGAAACCACCATAAATCAGGTGATTGACATTTAACAAATGATTGACATGCACATAAGCCATTGGTGTGACCAGTGCAAGAGAGTTATAGTTAAGTGGACATAGTAGCCAGAGTTGGGTAGCAAAATGCATACTTGACTGGACTATTGTACTATAGACGTGGAGCTTGCAGGAGACACAACAATTTTGTGAAAGCCATGTCATATGAGTTGAAGCCATGGCTTTTGATCCAGTCCTCTCCTTAGTTGTTCCATAGATGGAGGCATTAGAGTTTAAACGAAAAAGCAACTTGCACAAACTTTCACCTCCATCCTCTCATATTCCTCCAATAGGTTTCCTAGATCCTTGTTGGATTTGATCAAAGCCAGGGTGTCAAAATCCTCAGTTGGCAATTGAAACTTTTGGACGATGCTTGAACCAAGGATCTTAATCATTTTCGTTACAAGTTCTATCATAGAAAATGGATCAGCAAAAAACATCATAGAGAAAACAACCATAGGTTGTAAAGATCACATAAATTCATATAAATTTCACTCATCCAAACCTACAGTTAGTGCTTTGATCGAATACTTTGGTCTCCCCTCTGACGTACCAGAGCTTCCCATCAGTGAGACAAGGAAGAGTTTGCCTGCCATAGTTGTAGGAAAATGATCTCCATCAAAGAGAGTGGCACATGAGGAAATGAAATATTCGCCCAACAAATGAAGTGAAATTTGTTGTAGAGCTGAATAATACTATTCACTTATCATTTTTTGTAGGCACTGGCTATGAATAAACTTAATCTAGTACAACATCCACTCTCTTTCTCCACTCATTAAATATTAATGAAAATCGTAGAGGACGAGGGTTATTATCTGCAGAAAATGACTCTTTAATGTTTCTCGTTACATTTTGCTAGCATGCATTATTATCAGTTACATTTGTAGTGAATGGATTTAAAAAGAATTATTATTTAAAAAATTGTCAAAATGTTTACCACCATGAATGCTCCCATTGTAGAAGCCTCTTAACTTAATAAATAGCTTCATATTGATTGGTTAATACATACTAAATAGTAAGTATAGATAGTTAATTTAGACATTTAATTATAAATTAGTTATTATTATTAACCATTAGTAAAAATAACATTGATAATATAAAATTGTCAAAAGTAAACTCAGCAAGTCTAGGGTGTTAGATTTACATCATGAAATATGATATTACAGTTTTATCATTAAATATGATGATATTTCAACCTAAGGAGTATAAATAGTTTCATATTGATTGGTTAATAGATACTAAATCAGCAAGTATAGATAGTTAATTTAGACATTTAATTATAAACTAGCATATATATATATATATATATATATATATATATATATATATATATATATATATATATATATATATATATATATATATAGAGAGAGAGAGAGAGAGAGAGAGAGAGAGAGAGAGAGAGAGAGAGAAGCTGAGAGTTATCCTTCTGAGGAGCCTATTGCACTGAGTTAGATTATGAAAATAGGCGCCTCGAGAAGGATAACTCTCGACATATATATATATATATATATATATATATATATATATATATATATATATATATATATATATATATATATATATGTGTGTGTGTGTGTGTGTGTGTGTGTGTGTGTGTGTGTGTGTGTGTGTGTGTGTGTGTACATATATATGTGTACATACATACATACATACATATAAGCTAGTAGCAGACGCGACACATAATTAATCATAGTATTTGTTTAAATATATTATAATATATATATTTTTATTTTAATTATTTTAGTATTTTTAATATATTTATCTCCTTTTCTCTCTTTCCTACTTTCTCACTCCTCTCTAGAGATCTCTCTCCACACATCTTTATCTCTCTAATTTTCCTCTTTCTGCCCTCACTAGTCAAACCATATCTTCCCACTGATTACCCCATCTTTCTCTCTATGTCTTTCACATCTATCTTGTGCTCATTACTCTCTTTCACTCTCTCCTCTCCATCTTACCATCTCCCCTGCCTCTCCCTCTCCAATGCTTTAATTATTCTCTTTCTCTCTAACTCATATCTTACCCCTCTATGTTTTCTCTTTCTTCCATATATCTTCCCCTTCTTCTCCATTTATCCTATCTCTCACCCCCTCTCACCATCTCATCCACCTGATTACCATTTATCTCACTTCTTCTCCATTTCTCCTATCTCTCACTCCCTCTCACCATCTCATCCACCTAATTACCATTTATTTCTACACCTTGTCTCTCACACTCCCTCAACCCGTCTTCTCTTTCTCTCTCTTTCTCTTTGTGTCTCTCATATCTCTCTCCACCTAATTATTATCTTTTACTCCCTCTCTATCACTCATAACCTCCACCTAGTTACCATTTATCTCTAAACCATGTCTCTCTCCCTCTCCCTCTTCTAACTATGAATATGGTTTAGTATTCATTATTTGGAGTTATTATTTAGTATTTATGGTTAGGATAATGGTTCACAATTAGGATTGGAATTAGAAATTAGGGTTAGGTTGATGGACTTGTATAAGAATCTAAATTTAGTGTTAGCATTAAGATTAACATTTTACCTTTATGATAAAGACATCAATAAGGGTTAGTAATAGGGTTTAACATTTTGGAGGTTTAATTTTATTTAGTGTTTGAATTAATTTTGTATATGTTATGTGTGAAGAAAATTATAGTTAGGGTTATGGTTTCAATTACTTTACATGAGGGTTTAATTTGGGGTAGTGTCTGGGTGAGGGTTCAATTTATTATAGAGTTAAATTTCAAAGTGATTTAATGTTAGAATTTTGTATAAGGGTTAGCATTACTAGGGACCAAAGAATTATTTAGGGTTAGCTAATATGGTTTAACATTTTATATGTTTGAATTCATGTTAAGATTGACCTATTTTAGAGTTATGATTAATGGCCCATTTACTTTATGTGAGGGTCTAATTTGGTTTAGTGTTAGGTCTTGGTTCAATTCAGTATAAAGTTAAGATTCAAAGTGACTTAATGTTAAGGTTTAATTTGAACTCATTAAGGTTATATTTGAGTTTAAATTCAATTTATTATTTAGTTAGATTTAGGGTTGTAGTTTCTGTAAATTTTTTTTTATTTGACATTTATACAAGAGATTGATTATTTCTAAATATTCATATTTATATTATTTTTTCTTAAAAAAAGTCAATTTATCTAATATTATTTTTTACATTGTTGAAAACAATCAATTGCTTATATGCTTTAACCTTTAAAAATTATATAATACTAACATGTATAAAATTTTTGAAACCACAACACTGTATTTTCTTTTTAGAATAGGAGTTGATCTCTAATATTTTAAATAAATGAAAAATCTCAATTTAATTTGCAATATATAATAGTATTTTATTAAAGATCAAAGTTGAACTATCATTTTTAAATTATTACATTATTAAATATTTCTTTGTTTAATTTCCATTCATTAGCAATAAGTTCTCTAAATTCATTTCTCCTCCATTGCTAATGTTCCACTATAATAGGCAACAATTTTTAAGATCTTCGGTTATGTGCAATCTATTTTATTCATCAAAGGCTTCAAAACTCTCTTCTTCTCATCAAAGGCTACTCTATTCTGCTTAGTGAAGGGTAAAATAAGAGATATAGAAATAGGATCAATCCTTGAGCCCAAAAAATAAATTCAAAGCTAAATGCAATTGCTTTAATATTAATCTTACTACTTAGAAAAACATTTAAAAAAAAAAAAATATCCATTCTAGATTAAAGATAAGGGAGGATATTTAGGATCAACTGGGAAAAAATCAAATGCATCCAAAGCATTGAAATTTGAAAGCCCATTGCAACTGTTTATATTTCATTCTTACTAACCAGAAAAACTCTTCAAATATCCATGCTAGATCCAATTCATAAACATATTAAGCTTTAATAGAATACAACTTAACAAATTTTGGATCCCACCATCCTCTCCATATATCTCTCCAACCATTCTCACCATTTCACCTTCGGATGTTCAAAACTCTGGATGAGGCATATGCACAGGATATTCAAAATAGTTCAAAATGACTATACAACAGATATAATTCATATTATGATCTATTTTTAATAAAGTAAAAACATAAATCATCTATAGTATATTTTTGCACTTAACATTTAATAATCTAAAAATAACTATCTAATCACAGGGGTCTTGTTGCTGGATAAGCATTGCTAAAACTATTTTCCACTTTCACAAGACAAGGAAACATAAGTTAATCAAACAAAATGCATTGCTCCCACATTTGATAATCAATCACACACATTGACATTAAAATCATTAAAGAAAGAACAAAATAAGCTTTAATTAAACCCCCTCTTAAATCCATCTTAAGATTTAAATGTATTGAAATGAATATTTCAAAATCAAAATATAAACAATAGTGCTACAAACTAGTGTCTCTTTTCTAACATAAACTCCATGACCTCAAATTTCTCATTCAAAATGTGAGCAGAACATCAAGGTCAAATCCCAATAGATAGATAACATCAATGATCAAGAACACCAACCTGTAACAATGAGCCCCCACACACAAGTATTTGCATTCCCCAAATCGTGTAAAGACCATCCCCTATTGTTTTATTTTTAAGCTTACCTAGTGTTAATGTCATATACAATCCTTACCAAAAGACTTGAGAAGAGGAAGGAGTCAATGAGTAGATTCAGGATGAGGATGTGCAATCCATAGTATTTCAGTCCAAAAAAGGGTCAGATGTAGTTAGAATTGAAACCTAGAGAGGAAGGCCATAACAGATCCCCCACTTCCTCTCTCATCACCCAAATGAATGACTCCAATGCCCCTACAATCGCTTAATTTCTTAGAGGGATAGAAGAAATATGTTATGCACAAATATATAAAATGAACTACTATCTTTGTGTCAAAATCCATGACTATAAATCTCAAAGGAGGATGCATTATGTCTAAAGCATTTACCATATGAAACAAAATATCTGTGTAGTGAAATCTATTATTGTAAATTTCTTAGAAGGATAGAAGACACCACAATCAATTTTCTTTATAATAGTTGGCATTGCATGGTGCATTTTCTTTATAATAGTTGGCATTCTACAATATGAAACCGATGATATTTGTGTTTGGATAGCTTATATTTTCAATTCTCTAGTTGATCAATGGATACACACCAGTTTCTTGCCACTTCAATGCATATTGGCACCTCAGACTGTCAATTTTTTCAAAAATACTAAAATGTTTACAATGAAAGCTGCTCCTATTGTAGAAGCCTCTAGGCTTAATTAATTATTATTATTAATCATTAGTAAAAATAACATTGATAATATAAAATTATCAAAAGTAAACTCAACAAGTCTAGGCATTAAATTATTAATTGCCATTTTGGAATGTGTTTGGCATGGTTAGCTTTTAAGAATTATCCTCTCAAAATAATGTCACATAACTATAAAGGAGGATGTTTCATGATATGGAGTAAATATGTTTATGGAGTAACTTTATGGGAAGTAGGTTTGATGAAATTATTAGTGCTTTATGAGTATTGAGTATATCATAACTATGGACAAGATGTTATGAGGGAGTGCAAGCTTTCTATTGAAACAATTGATTATGTCATACTTTCTTCTAATTGGCCAATGTATTTTTCACTTCTTTCTTTTATTCATAAAAATTAGCTATGGGGTGTCCTCATTTGGATTATGTCATATTAAATAGTTGACTACATGATTGTCTTTTATGAGATATTTTGAGGGAAATTTGAGGATATATTGGAATAGTGGGCTATAGGTTTTGGGCTTCAAATATTTTGAGGGTAATATGAACATTCATTTATTAGGGATAGGGGTGATTCTTACGAAAAGTTAATTTAATTTAGAGGGGGAGTAATGAATTCATAACTGTTGTATTGCTTGAACTTAGATTTGATTGTGTATAAAGTTTTTAATCAAAGTAAAAAATAATATATGAAAGTATAAATTGAATATTTATTTGAATGTATGTTTTCTACTATTAAAGATATAGAAGACTTGGGGAATGTATCTTATAGGTGGATAAAAGAGAGGTGGAGTCATTGTAATGCTCTGCAAAGGAACCCCAAAGAAATTAACCTAAACTGTCACTTAGTTTGCAAAACCATTTATTTTTAAAAAGATTAAAAAAATAGAACAATAAGAGCTAATATAGCAGAAGCATTAACTCACATACATTTAGGATTCCATGATGTTGAATCACATACAAAACTTTTATTAAGACTAAACTTGATACATAACAAAAATCCACATCATAGAATAACCATAAAGTAAAAATCAAATGAAGTAATATAGAATTACATAAGATGCCACATCATCCTTTGTACAAGTCAAAGGGTATGAAAAGCTCAAAGAATATATGTGCGGATTTATTTATTTATTTTTGTTCATTGACATTTAAATATTTGAAATTTAAATATTTAATATGAAAGTGAGTTTGTTGCCTGTGCTTGACATGTAAACAATTGATTGAAAATGAGTTAACTGCCATTGGGAGTGTTTGTTTATTGACACGTAAATATTAGATTGAAAATGAGTTAATTGTCCTTGTGTGAGAGTAGAGGTGGACTCTAATTTTGTTTTTTATTTGATATTTAAATTATTAAAATATTTGATATAAAAGAGCCTTGTGAGATATTTGTTCCGGGTTTGGGTTTTATTTTCATATAATTTGGATGGAAGTGTCTTGTGTGAGAATGGGTGTGGATGTGATTTTGTTGTTCATAACATTTAAATATGTGATATGAAAATGAGTCTGTTGCCTGGATGTGGAAATATGAGCATTTTTTATTGACACTTAAATAGTTGATACGAATAAGTTGGTTGCCCCTATGTGAGAATAAAGGTGGATAAGCATTTTGTTGTTTATTTGATATGTAAATTATTGAAACATTTTATGTTGAAGAGTTCGCCTTCTGCAAATTAGTTTGCTGTAGTACAATTTGATAAGCAAGATGATGTACTTTTCTTATTTTTTGTTCACTTGCATGAACTTTGCCACTTTTAGTGCACAGATTTTCCCAATGTATCTTTGGAAATTTAAGTAGGGAGCAGATTTGTTAAGTAGGTAGCGCAGTGTTTGATTTCTTGGTTTTTATGATATTCATCTTAGTGTAAACATGGGCTTGGATATGAATTTTTCTTGAATTTTGTTGTTTATTTGATATTTATATATTTGTTTGGAGTGATCATTTTTGTCATTTTCTTTCAAATTAAAAATGCATTTTGTCTAATTCAAGTGCACATTTTGGGAAAACATTGGAGCATCATTTAAAGGGGATGTTTGAGTTTTTATACTTATATTTATGCATCTTTTCATTCAATGGCTTTAATGGTAGTTAGGAATTAATTAGCATAAGGTTTAGGGTTTTGTAGTTGACTCTTTCATGCATATGATGTTATGGTCTTGATTTATATATTTTCTTATCTTACTATCATAAGTCACTAAATACTAAAAATATTTAAATATTGTTCCTCTTAAAATCTAATGCATTTGATACTTAAATATTGGATTAAAAGTATTTATTATTTTCTCCTCCAAAACTAATTTAGAAAATTTAACTTGAAAATTCAAATTACCTGTTTTATCTGTAGGTCCTAATTGACTATTTTAAAAATCAAATTCACTAAAACTAATTAATGCTATTTCAAAAAAAGGACATGACAAGTCCTCCCTTGCAAAAATTTCTTGTATTCAAGCAATTACAAACTTGTATGCTATGATTCTTGCAAAACTTCATTAAGGTGTAACCCAAATCTTTGGATAAAGCTACGCCTATTAACATGTGATGAAAGATGTGAACTCTAAACACCAAGTTAGGTCTCCATAATTTTATATCTTTACTTTGATATAGGTTATCAATATGTACCCAATGAATTGTGAAGTAACTCATCAAAATCACAATGAAAAGGGACACTAGTGATGTCATGACCTAAATTCCGAATCACTACAACCTCACATTTAATAGTTGTGTTGATATGGAGACATTAAAAAACATAGGTCCTCTTATCAACTCCTATGTGAAAAAAATAGTCCTTGATTTTGTGGAATATTAGAGTATCATTCCTTTGCTACTCTTTAATGGGAAGAAGATAATCAAACTCCTCTCCAAACTCCTAAGGGGCTACTATCTTCCAAAAATCCCATGGGAAACTCATGCTCTATGTAGTAGGGAAGTCACCCTTTATCAAAGTAGAGTGAAATGCCACATACAGGGACTAAGTCAACCATGCCATCATTATAATCTTCATTCCCTTCATAATAGTTTGGTTGTGTCACAAACATTAGAGGCTGAAAATTAAATAACATAATAATACCATCAAACCTTAGATCATAGGTCAACTAAAATTTTGTTCCTCCAGACATATGCTAATCAAAATAAAATGCATATGTGATGTGTGCCACAGATCCTAGAAGTGGTGCAACTACATGTTATGCCAAAAACTCAACAATATGATGGGTCTCACTACTAGAAAAGTCTTCAAGTGCACCGCAATTGATTGAAGACTAATACAGAAATGCATCACTCATATCTCTCTTTATATATGAAGGCTTGATACTTACAACTAATTCAACAAGTATGTATTCCATTGTTTGATCCAAGTGCATGTTTTGGACCTTCAAACTACTCTCCAAAATATATGACACTACAACCTCATGGAGGAAGCTATATATACTCAAATAAATTTGAAACATACCTCAAATATTATTCCTCTACTTGATTAGGCACCATGCAATTCTCTCATCTCATGTGAAGGCATGTCAAATTAGTAATATTGTGCGTTGGAAACTCTACATTGTCATCATATTTGACTACCAATGTCATCCCAAAGGTAGGAGAATCCATTTCACTTTCATTCTTACATATAAGGGATGCATTTGTTTGATAATGCAAAACTGAAGGCTTTTTTCTCAAATTAGAAAATTAGGATTTGATGTCATACATTTTTGTATTGCCTTCAACTACCCCAAACTTTTCCCACTTATTGTTTCATGTTCTCCCATAGTTATTTGTCCAACACTAAGTTATCCTTAACAAGTATAAGTTTTAAGGATGATCCTCTTGGCCAAAAAATCATGAAAAAATGATGATAAAGGGATACTATGATAAATTTGAAAATTAGTCCTTGCCCTATTTTCTATTAGAATGTTTTCCTCTTCCTTTATGGGTGGATGATGATCAACATATGGGTTTGAAAGATTTTTCCAAATGAAAATCAAGTACACCAAGTGCCACACCCTCTATGCAATATTTGTAAGATTTATCTTCATCATTGAGTCCTTCAAGAGTCTCCACACCATTGTTAAGAATGTTAGCATTTATTGTATTGAAACATCTGCTGGTTAAATATTAGTAATTGACATTATATTTATGATATATATATATATATATATATATATATATATATATATATATATATATATATATATATATATATATATATATATATATATATATATATATATATATCATAAATATCTTATATTTCCTCATTCTTAATATGACAAACAATCTTGTACATTCAGATGTTGAAGATATCATTGCATATAATGGTGTGCTTCACATTCGATAATCTTCAAGTGAAATTATATCACATCCTGATTGCTATCAAGTGTTATTAATTCTCACCACTGATCATAATTAAGTGTTAACTTGCTCACATCGATTGATGAATTGGGAGTCTTCTTTCGCAAACAATTTTATTACTACAAGACTTGTGATCAGGTGTGATTAGCATTGGTTAAGATCAATAATGAACATGTACTATTATTATATATGTAAAGGCATGACCATGTAGGGTTGTGCCCCTACTTGGTTATGTTTCAATGCGCGCACGCGCATGTGTATGTGTGTGTGTACTAGCTCTAATTTTTATCTAGAGATCATATCAATAACATTGGCATATAGATCTCAGAATAGATCATAACACTACATAAAACATGTCAGATTAAGAATTCAAGCAATCACATAAGGAACAAATAGGTCTGCTAAATTAAGGAAATCAAACTGGAACAAAATTTCTTAGTCTCCACCAATAAAGATCTATTAAACTTTACATGGTATCAGAGCCTAATTGGTTGAGAGACTCTCAAACTGAATCTTGAATCAAAGGGGAATAATATGTCAAATAATGTGGGAGTAGACGATAGACTCAAAGGAGCAAAAACTTTCTTTTCTTGGAAAATTTTGATTATTACAATTCTTGAAGAATTAAAACTAGATTCTTTTATTGAATCAGACATTTTGATACCTGACGATGAGGTAGAAAAAACCACTTGGAAAAGATGAAATAATAAAGCCAGGAAAATCATTGCGGATTCCATAAAAGATCATATTCTTCCATCCATATCAAATCTTAAAAAAGGTATTTGAACTATTCAAGAAAATTAAGGATACATTTGAAATCAACAACTCAAGTAGATTGATTACATTAAAAAATCAACTAATGAATACTAAAATGAATAAAGGAGAAACAATCTTGTGCTACTTTGGAAAGATTTCTAAAATTAAAAATCATCTATCTTCTATTGGAAGCAAAGTAGAAGACCAACAACTATCGATAATAGCACTTAGAGGATTTCCCTTATCTTGGGAAGCATTCATCCAAGTCATCAAAAAATCTTCAGTACCAGCTTTTGATCAACTAAAGAATGATTGCACATCAGAAGAATCAAGACTAGTCTCTAGAGGGATCATCTCAAATCAAGAGGGATAAAATCAAGCTCTTTTCTCAATCTCTAATAAAAAAGGGAAAAATAGGAAATTCAAGGGAAATAAAAATGACAAAATGAAAGAGAATAATAATCACAAAAGAAACTACTTCTCCAAAGTTAAATGTTATAAGTGTGTGAAACTTAGACATACTTTCAAACATTGTCCTAGGAAACAATTTTAGCTTCTTTATTTGAAACAAAGAAAGATGAAAATATATTATTCTACTCTGCCTTATCAAGTGAGATGAATTCAAATGAAAATGTGTGGATAATAGATAGTGATGCTTCTTGACATATAATAGGATTTAGAGAAAAATTTGAAACTTTTGGAAATTACCTTTATGAAGGAGTCACCATTGGAGATAACTCCACCCATCTACTTAGAGGAATCGAGACATGTTCTATACGACTAAGGACTGGAGTTACACTAAAATTAAAAGATGTTCTTTTTGTACTAGGCATAAAAAGAAATGTAAGTTCAATTTTTGGACTAGCTGATGAAGGATTTCAAGTCACCTTTAATTAAGATAAAGTTCTGTACTGGCCTAAAAACTCATATCTAAAAAATGCTATCACCATAGGGACTAGAGATGAGACCTTATATAAACTATGCAATATTCAAAAGCACACTCTTAATCATGAAGTGACAAATTCTAATGAAGTATGGCATAGAAGACTTAGACATATTGGATTTAGTTCACTTCCAAATATAGAGAAAATCACCTCTGGAACATTGAGCCTAATATCAAAACATATAGGCATCTGTAAAGGATGTGCTCTAGGAAAGAACATTAGAAAGCCTTTTCCTTGTAGTGAACACGTCTAAATCAGTTTAGGAACTAGTTCACTCTGACTTATGTGGGCCCATGCCAACACTTTCTGTAGGAGGTTATGCTTACTACACAATATTCATTAATGATTACTCTAAGAAAACTTAGATTTTTTTCTAAAAGTCAAGGAGTTAAATGAGGTTCAATCAAAATTTAAAGAATTCAAAGTAATCATGGAAAACTAAACCTCAAAAAAAATTAAAACTCTAAGATTAGACAATGGGGGAGAATATACTTCTAAATTTTTTAAAGCTTTTTGTAC
The DNA here is from genome assembly GCA_028749045.1 of Cupressus sempervirens. Lineage (NCBI taxonomy): Eukaryota > Viridiplantae > Streptophyta > Pinopsida > Cupressales > Cupressaceae > Cupressus > Cupressus sempervirens. The sequence goes on from CM053790.1 coordinate 612,657,190, forward strand.
TTTTGTTGGGATTAAGAGGGAGCATATAGTACCTTATAATCCTGAACAAAATTGGGTAGTAGAAAGAAAAAATAGAACCACAGTTAAAGCAACAAAAGCCATCCTTCATGATCATAACCTACACTTTTCATTTTGGATAGAAGCCACTAATACTGCTATATACATTCAAAACAGATACCCCCACTCTATACTAGAAAACATAACACCTGAAGAAGTCTTTACAGGAACTAAACCTAACTTAAGTCATCTTAGAACTTTTAGTTGCCCTATTTATATTCACATACCTAAAGAAAGAAGAACTAAGTTAGAGTTATTTGCAAAGAAAGAGATATTTTTTGGGTATAGTGAAAACTCTAAAGGGTATAGAGTTTATATCCTTGGACAAAGATCAGTCAAAGTAAGTAGAGATGTCATATTTGAGGAAAACACTACATTAAAACTATCTACAAATACAAAAGATGAGCCCATTACAGACCTAGATGAATATCTACAAACTAAAATTTAGGGGGAGAACATATTAGAAGAGAATGAACTATTACTAGATATAGAAGATAAAGACATCTCTAATATCAAGAAAAGGTTTTTATGGAAAAGAAAAATGATCGAAGAAAATAATATTGAAACAAATGAAATTTCCAGGGAAAGCAAGAAAAATAGAAACAAATCTTGTTATACTTCATTAGTAACCGAGCTTACTAAATCTGAACCATCAACCATTGAAGAAGTTCTGACTTGTCAAGATTGGAAAGATGCTATGATTGAAGAATATCAATCATACTAAAAAATGATGTTTGAGATGTTGTACATAGACCAAAAGACAAATAAGTTGTTTCTTTAAAGTGGTTATATAAAATCAAATATGCATAAGATGGTAGCATTGAGAAACATAAAGCAAGGTTTGTTGCTCAAGAGTTTTTCCAAAAGGCAAGCATTGATTATGAAGAAACTTTTGTTCTTGTTGCTCGTTACACTTCGATCAGGACAATTATTTCAATTGAAGCAGCTAGAGAATGGAAGATACATCAAATGAATATAAAGAATGCATTCCTAAATGGGGTAATTAATAAAGAAGTATATATTAAAAAACCTAAAGGTTTTGTTATAAAAATAAGAATCTATATGTGTGTAAACTCAAGAAAGCCTTGTATGGCCTCAAACAAGCACCTCGAGCTTGGTATGAAAGGATAGACAATTGCCTCACCAAATTAGGATACTCAAAGAATGGAGCTGACCCTAACATATATTTTAAAATCTCTAATGATGATATGTTAACACTTGTTTTATATGTTGATGATCTATTGATAACAGGAAATGATCATCTAATTGAAAAATGCAAACAAGATCTTGTAGCTGAATTTGAAATGAAGGATCTAGGTTTACTACATTATTTTTTGGGTCTAGAAGTGTGTCAAAAGAAAGATCACATCTTTCTGAATCAAGGGAAATACACTTAGGAAAACTTGACTAAATTTGGAATGATGGACAACAAATCGTTTGCAACTCCAATGGAAACTAATCTAGGCAAACTAAAAGAGGAAGTAACATATTCACAATCTATTGATCCTACTCTCTATAGAAAAATCATTGGATCTCTTATGTATTTGGTAAATACTAGGCCTGATATCTGCTATGCCACAAATGTAATAAGTCACTTTATATGTGAGCCTAAGAAGATACATCTAATGGTTGCAAAACATATTTTGAGATATCTATGTGGTACTATTGGTCTTGCACTAAAGTACATAAATGTTGAAATCAAACTTGAAGGTTATATAGATTCTGATTGGGCTAGTTGTTCCATAAATCGTAAGAGTACAACCATATGTTGCTTCAATCTTGGATCAACAATGATATCATGGTTCAATATAAAAAAACCTATAGTTTCCTTGAGCTCCACTAAAGCTAAATACATGGAAGCCTCCATGGGAGTGCACAAAGTAGTAAGGCTATGAAAGCTATTATTTGGATTATTTGGAAAGAAATTAGATCCCACAGTGATTCATTGTGACAACTAGAGCTGCATCAAACTTTTTGCTAATCCAGTGTTCCACAATCAGTCAAAACACATTGAGACTCCATACCACTATACCAGAGACTTGGTTGACAAGAATGTTATCAAGTTGATCTATATCGGTACTAATGATCAAAATGTTGATATTTTCACTAAGCCTTTTTCAAGAATGAAAATAGAGTACTTTAGAGGTAATATTGGTATGACAAATTTGTAAATTTATATATATTCATAAATATTGAAAAATTAGATTGTTTGCAAGCTTGTAAAATGAAAGGTGATGATCTTTCATATGTGTTTAAGGTCACTATTATAAGGTGATGATCTTATCAATAGTTGACCAGCCTTCTAACACCAAAAGTGTTGAAGGAAAGTGTTATCATTATTCTTCAGGCTAGATTTTCCTGAACACATTAATAACCATCATTGTTCTTTGGGCCAGATTTTATTGCACACCATGAAAATAATTATCATTGTTCTTCAAGCCAGATTTTGCTGGACACATTGATAACCATTATGGTTCTTTTTGCTGGATTTGGCCAGACACCATAAAAATTATTGTTATGGTTCTTCGGGCTAGATTTTGCCGGACAACATAATTGTTAAGCCACAGTTGAGTGGTACTTGTATATAGAATGTTTCAAACCCTCATTGCCAAAGAGGGAGCTGTTAAGAATGTTAGTATTTAGTGTATTGAAAAATTTGCTGGTTAAATATTAGTAATTGACATTATATATATATTGCAAATCTATCATTATAATTTATACTGCAGAATATCAATTTCACAAATATCTTATATTCCTCATTCTTAATATGACAAATGATCTTCTACATTCAGATGTTGAAGATATCATTACATCGAATGGTGTGCTTCACATTCGACAATATTGAAGTGATATTATATCACACCCAAATTTCTATCGGGTGTTATTAATTCTTACCATCGATCATAATTAAGTGTTAACTTTCTGAAATTGATTGTGAATTAAGAGTCTTCTTTGGAAAATGATTTGATTGCTAAAAACTTGTCATCGAGTGTGATTAGCATTGATTAAGATTAGTTATGAATAGACATTATTATTATATATGTTGAGGCATGACCACGTAGGGCCATGCCCCTACCTAGTTATGTTTCATTGTATACATGTACTAGCCCCAATTATGATTGGCAAGGGTAAAAACACAAACCTGTGTCAGCTTTTATAAAGGAAAAGGATATCAGAACTTAAATTGTTCAACTTTAATGACAGAAAAGGGACATTTTTGTTTAGAATTTGAAGACGATGTAAACTAATGAAATGTGTAAAATTGGATGAAGTTTATGTATGTAATTTTTTATTTTTTAATTGAGTGCAAATTTTATCATTTAAAATTTTTTAAAACTTTTTTAAAATGCTAAAAATATAGAGTTTCATTCCTACCAAACAAATATATGCAAATGATCATATTTTGGTTTGATTTTGAAATATGTTATAGTAAACATATATACCTAGTGGAAAAGGAAAAAAAAATTGATTTTGGACTTATATGTTTCAAGTTATAAGTGTTCAAAGTCAAACTTATCAAAAATTGATAGTTTTTTTTTTTCCCGCCAAACTTTTTCTATCAAATCTACATATTTTTAAAAAAAAATTACATATTCTTGAAGATGACTCTCTCCTCTAGAGGTACACAGAAAGTTTTTATTTTTTGAACATTATTTACTATTTTTTTTCTTTTTTTGAACAAATATCTTTTTGAATCTTAAAAGACCTACTTGTAATATTTTGTAAATATAAAATATTTTAAATAATCAAAATACTACAAAATTTATATGACCATAATCTTGACTCTAAGACCTACAAAATAATATTTTTAATATTTGGAAAAACTTCATTTTGCATGGAGAAATTAGTATTGAAAGTGAAAAGTTTTGAGAAATTGCATCTTTTGCTTGTGTGGCTACCTCTTAGGATGACACATAGTTATGACCGAAACCCTTTTTCCTATAAGAGTTTCAACTGTAACCCTTGTCGGCCCAAAAAAACTACTATTAGTTACATTGGTGGTTTCATATAAAATAATTTGGTTTTAATTTCAATTTATAATATCTGCACAATAAATTGCAAAATTTAAAGGAGCATTTTCAAAAATAAATATTTTTTGAAGCTGCTATCAATTGTTTCGTGGAGTTTAATGACAATGACAAAGGATCGTCAATAAGGTATATTTTTTCACGTAGTTATTTTTATGTACTCTATATTGAAGTATTGAAATATATTTCTAGTGGAATCTAAATTAAAATATTTTTCTATAGGTCAAAGTATTGAATGGGTAATAAAAGGACAGATCAAGGAAATATGATAGAATAAGAGATGACAAAATGAAAGGTCATACAAAATGTAATAAAAACCAACCTACTAAAGTTAATGAAGAAGATGAGATTCATGAAGAGGTAGAGATTCATGAAGAGGACGAGATTCATGAAGATGAACAAATTGGTAGTTCTAATGATAGAAACATATTATTAGGTGTAAGAAATTTGATGGATTTGGATTAGGACCTACTTTTTAGTCAAATTTGATCTACACAAATGGTAAAAGAGAACACTATTAAAAAAACATTGCCAAAACATGTGGGATGAATATTTCAAAACCAAAAGTATATTTGGAAAGGCACAATTGTTTGTCAAGTTATTTAGGAGAAAAGATATGAGGCCTATTTTGGAGTTGTTGGGTGTTGATAACAGGAAAAACCATGCGAATAATGTTAATAAAATAATAGTTGAAAATTTGCAAACTACTTATAACAAAATTGACAATACAACTCAAGGAGGTGATTTGAGCACTACATAGAGCATTGATGACTACTATATCTTGTGGAAAGTTGACACATAGAAAAAAAAGTATATGCAATTTTTGATTTGCTACATATATCTAGAAGAACTATTCAAAGATACATTAGGAGGAGAAATATGCTAGATGAAAACATTGAGAATAATTGGGTGAATATTTGCAGAGTTCCTCAAAAAATGGAATTTTTGAAGATGTAAAAAGACAGGTTATTGAATTTTGGACCACATCGTCTTATGTTTCTTCAAATAGACATGATACTATACAAATTAAAGATCAAGAGACAAGGACAAAAATTGAACATCCAAAACATTTTATAGATATAACACAAAGTGAATTATTTCAGACATTCAAGTGAGAATATTCAAATGTGAAAATATGTCAGAGAATGTTTGAGAGCATGTATCCTTCCTTTGTATGCATAAATAAGATGCGTAAAACTTTTTGTTGTCGAAACCATGTTGAATTTGGTCTACACTTGCAATCATATAAAAAAGTTATGTAGTACTTGATCCAAATTCGGTCATCCCTAGCAGTACATCACAATTTGTGAAGTCTATATTATGTGATAAATTAGAAGATTTATATGAGTTCAAAGAACAATGCATCATAAATCAATTTCCAGATTGTGGAGATTTATCTAAATTTCTACTGCAAATTGAGAATATTGATGAATTGACAATAGTTTCATGCATGAGATATGAATATGAGACATACCAAAATAAGACAGGAGTTGAATCCAAAAAAATTGTATTGAAGGAGAGTGAATTATGGTATGATGAGTTTATGACCAAGTTTTGTCCATTGATATGTCCACATATCCAACATTGTCATGGTGCATGATGGCAAGCTAAACAATTTTGTGATTCAAAAAATTGTTTTCCACCTAGTTGTATTCTTTCAGTTGTAGATTTCTCTGAGAACTATACATTTTCACCTCAAACAGAGCTTCAAGGGAAATATTTTCATTCTAAATAAGTTGAAATATTTGTGCAAGTGACATATAGACATGCACAATTTGAGATGGATGAGATAGAAAGTTCAGAGGAAAATGAACACATTATCATCAAGGAGGTTTATTTCTATATTAGTGATGATTGAGTTCATGATAGGACCTATGTCACTCATTATTTTGCAATGTTCTCTGAAGATCTTAGAAATCATGGAATAAATGTTTCAGAGCAATGGATTTGGTCCAATGGTTGTGCAAGTTAGTGTATGTATGTGTACATTTTTATTTAACTTTAAATTTAAAACTTATATTGATTTGTACAAGTATTTCAATTTGATTTATATAACTATTTTTAATGTCATTTCATGAACTCACAGGATAATTTAAATCCAACATGCTAGAAGCAATGTTAGGTTTTTGTGGAACTTCTTTGAAAGTGGACATGGAAAATGGGAGCACGATGGAGCAAGAGCATGTTTAAAGTGCAGACTTTGACAACATTAACTTGCAAGTACATATGTACATACATTTAGTGTGTTCTTGATCTACTTATAACATATATGTACATGTATAGATTCTCTCTAGATATATATATATATATATATATATATTGTTAGAATTGCTTTAAAATAATTGAGAGGGGGGGTGAATTAGTTATTCAAGGTCCAAATGTCCAATTAAAACTTTTTTTATCAGGTAAAGTGATCCTTCAAAACTGTTCTTTCATCCAAGCTTAAATTTTCCTACTTAGTAGGTTATTGTAAATCAACATGCAAGCATAACACATATAAAATCAACACATAACACAATCATTTATGTGGAAATTCGATTTGGGAAAAACCACCAGTAACATGCTACTCAATTCTCACTCTTCTAAAGTGATGCCCTGTTAAAGGCTACAACACACTATTAAATGTGACCTGGTTAAAGGATTTAACCACCCTGTTAGAAGTGGGCTTGGTTAGAGGACTTTAGAAAATTCACTTGGAATGGCACCCTGTTAAAGGACTTACAAATGGCTGTTAAACCAACCTAAGTCCATAGGATTTTTACCCTAACTGATACAATTGCTAGAGAGTAACAGTAAGGGGTTTTGACCTGATTACAGTTCAAAACTTATCTTGCTAATTTCAGATCTCTGTTTAGCTCACAAAATTTTCCTGGGTTTCAATCTCTGCAACTTTGACAACTTGTCCTCCTCTCAAGCTTTGTCTCCTTGATTCTTCATGCTTGATGCACTAGCACAATCTTCTTTCTGACCACTAATTGAAGCAGAGTCTCTATGCTTTGTTCTTCCTTCTCCTTGACACCTTTCAACCACTTCGCAGTTTGACACACCAACAACTCTTGCTTCTTGGTCTGTGACTCCTTAAATAGAAGTTTGGAATTGCTTTTCCTGCTTGATTCTTCCCTCTAATTTCAGTTTGAATGGATTATGTAGGATTCATTGTATCTAACCCATATTTTGTTCCTTCTAGAACCATCATGAATAATCCTCTTGAATTTTCTCAAAAATGGTTTACACAAAATTTTGTGCCACCAACTCATCATCCTTATCCTCCAACTTTGTTGACTCAGATCTGGTGAGTCTTCAACTTTTCCAATAGTGCAACAACTCGACACTATTGAAATTTTGGTGCTTGACACATACTATGTTGCTTGACACATACTATGTTGCTCGACATCAACTACATTTTACTGATGCTTAACACCTACTGTGGATTCACTCAACATCCAGTAAGTTTTTCTGATGCTCGGCACCTGTTACTTTGCTCAGCACCTAAACATGGTCAGCTTCTTTTGTATTACTCAACACACACTAGTTTTTTTTGGTTTGCTCGACACTAACTAAAAATCTACTCGGCTCTAACTAGCTTGCTCGGTACTCACTAATGAACTTAGTTAAGCTTTGCAGTCAACCTTGTTGCAACTTATTTCTCTAGTGTTCCTAAGTGTGGCCAACCTCTATATCTTCAAGTATATTATTAATACATCATTTAACCATTGTCTTAACTAATCCTTGCACTTCATTACAAAACCATAACTCAACCTTTCCCTTAAGTATTCTTGTTACATCTTGTTGATTAAATCCTCTTCATCAATCAACTAAGTGATAGTACTTAGATCTTATAAGAAATTTCCATTCCAACAAATAGTAGGTTTGACATTAATGACAAAATGCTGATTGAAAACATTCTTTATCAACAATCTTTCTCTTTGTAATCAATCTTCTTCTTACAATGATCTTTTCAATCAAATTTCCAACAATCTCCCTCTGGCATTGATGGAAAACAAAACTAATCAACCAAGTTATCAAAATGCTAACTAGATTAGAACAACAAATCAAATACCAAAAAGAGAAATGTGTTACCATCAATTTTTACAACTCTCTCTCTAATCTGTTATTCTAATTTCTTTGCTTCTGCTTCTCCCTTTCAGGTGATGTTACCCTTTTTGCTATTTCTTCTTGATCATTCATTTTCTCCCTCTTTACTGTGGCTTATCATTTTTCACTTCCACTTCACTATTCACTTTGATCTCTTACTGCTCTAGACTCCTTACATTATTTCTCCCTTTGTATGCATTGATCATGTTCTGGTATCAACTACTTCAATTACTTCTCCCTCTGTCCAATTGAATGCTATTGATCAAATGTTGTTGATCAATTTATATTCATTCTCCTTCTTTGACAACAATGCCAAAGACATACTATTTCAACATCTTAACATGCAAGTGTAGCATTTGCAGGTACTCCAATTTCTCCCTCTGTCACCTTGCTTGTGACTGATTCAAAACTTTAGCATTTTGATTACTTCAGGCATGATCCTAAAGTAAACATCATTTGCATCCATTTGTAATGTGCCAGTAATCAATTCATTTGGTATAGGGTAGTCTTGCTTTATCTCAAGTAGCCTTGGCAAGGGGTATCACCCCTAACTTACCTCTAAGATAATCAAAAGAATCTTTAGGTAGTGCCTTTGTAAAGATGTCAGCAATTTGTTCCTTTGAACAGACATATTCCATCCTTTCTTGCTCGTCTTCCACCAATTCTCTTACATCATGATACTTGATTGCAATATGCTTTGTTTTGGCATGCATTACAAGACTCTTTGATATGTTGATGACACTTGTATTGTCACAATGGATTATCATAGGTTCAGTTACTTCTTCCTTCATGCCTTGCAATAGAAGTTTAATCCATACAATATTAGTGCAGTTGATAGCAGCAGCAACATATTTAGCTTTTTCTGTAGACTGTGAGGTACAACTTTACTTTTTACTGATCCAAGTAATCAATCTTTTACCTAAGAAAATTTCTCCACTAGTGCTCTTCCTGTTATCAATATTACCTCCACAATCTATATCAATGTAGGCTTTCAATTCAAAATTTTCACTCATCTTGTAGTATAAACCAAAGTCATCAGTTCCTTTTAGGTACCCCGGTATCCTCTTTACTGCCATTAGATGATTTTCTCTTGAATTAGCAGAAAATCTTGCCACTATTCCAACAACTAATGCAATGTCTGGTCTACTATGTACAACATACTGCAACTTTTCAATCATTGACCTATACATTGTCTAATTTACTTTAGCCAACTCATCATTCTTGGATAACTTATGTCCTGTTACTATTGGTGTACTGATTGGTTTTGAGTCTTTTAATCCAAATGTCTTGAGTATCTCCTTGATGTATTTTGATAGGGTCACAAATATGCCATGCTTCAGTTGATGTACTTGTAGTCGAACAAGGAATTTAATTTCTCCAAACATAGACATCTCAAACTCATGTTTCATTTGGTCAGCAAAATCTTTGCATAAGACATCTTTTCCTCCAAATGTTATATCATCAACAAAGATTTCAGATATGAAAATGTCTTTACCTTTTTTTGCATTGATGTACATATTGTTGTTGTTATCTGTTCTCTCAAATCCTATCTTCACAAGGTATTTATATAGTCTCTCATACCATGCTCTAGGTGCTTTCTTCAAACCATAGAGTGCTTTATGCAATTTGCAAACCATATCCTTGTTGCTGTCATCAAAAAATCCCTCTAGTTGTTCTATGTAGACTTCCTCTCCCAGTATACCATTCAGAAAAGAAAACTTCACATCCATTTGGTAGAATTTGAAACCTTTGTAGGCAGCATATGCAAGTAGTGTTCTTACTCCTTCCATTCTTGCAACAAGGGAAAATGTTTCCCCATAGTCCAATCCTTCTTCTTGTGCATAGGATTTGTAGACTAGTCTCGCCTTGTTACTTGTTATCTCACCATTCTCATCAAGTTTGTTCCTAAAGATCCATTTGGTATCGATTACATTTTTATCAGCTAGTCTAGGAATTTTTTAGAGTCTAGGTTTTGTTTTTCTCAATCTAATCTATCTCCTCTTCCATAGCTTTATGCCAATTATCATCTTGTAATGCATCTTTCACTGTTTTGGGTTCAATCTTGCTCAATAGACATGATTCATTCCTTATTTTGTTTCTCATCATTGGTCTTGCATCTTTGTCACCAATGATTTGTTCTACATGGTGATGTCTTCTCACATACCTAGATAGTCTTGGTTCTGTCCTTCTTTCCATGTTTGGTCCTCCAGCTTCAAAGTCACTTTGTACATCATTATCTGGTATTTCATTATCTCTTTCATGTGTATTGATTTTATAATTAGAATGTGCATTTTCTTCATTCTATAACTTGGCTTCTGAATGTAGCTCGACATTCACTAGCTATGACTCGAGTGATATTGAGATTTGTTGCTGATTCGCAACTTGATTGGAAACTTCATCTTCAATTGGCATTCATTCATATAAGTATACAAAAGATCTATAATCTTCTGATTTCTTGGATTCATCAACTTGGACTTCTGCATGCTCATCAAAATTTACATTTTCACTCTCCACAATCTTGTTAGTGTTAATATTTAAACACTCGTATGCTTTATTTCTATTGGAGTATCCAAGGAATATGCCTTCATCACTCTTTGAATCAAACTTTCCATTTCTAGTATCCTTAAGAATATAGCATTTACAACCAAACAGTTTGAAATGTTTTACATTAGGTGAGTGTCCATACCATAGTTCAAAAGGTGTTGCATTTTTTCCTTTCTTGACTTGGACTCGATTCAGGGTGTAAACAATAGTACTTACAACTTCTCTCCAATACTTCAAAGCAACATTTTTCTCTATCATCAAGGTTCTGGCACAATCTATTACTGATCTATTCCTACTTTCTGCAATGCCATTCCGTGGGGGAGTTCTTGGTGCTGATGTTTTCCTTTTGATAGCTTTGTCATTGCAAAATATCTCAAATTCTTTTGATGTAAACTCTCCTCCTTTATTTGATGTCAGGTACTTTAAACTCTTTCCTGTTTCCTTCTCAACCCTGGCCAAAGACCACTTAAACATTTGAAATGCATTAGATTTTTTCTTCAAGAACATGGCAATCATCATCCTAGAGTAGTCATCCACAAATAGCATTATGTATCTATCTCTTTGGTAGCTTTGTACTTCTATTGGGCCACATAAGTCAGTATGTACTAACTCTAGTACTTCTTTGGAAGTGTAGGTTTTGCTTTTGAAACTTGACTTGGTCATCTTTCCTAGTTGACATTGTTTGCACATTGTATTTTTAGGCTTCTTCAATTTAGGCAAACCCCTGACTTTCTTCTTTTTGCTAATGCTAATCAAATTGGCAAAATTAACATGACACAACCTTTTATGCCATAGCCACACATCATCAAGTCTAACAATAACACAGGTTGCATCTTCCATATCTAGGTAAAACAAATTACTCTTAGTTTGTTCACCTTTTCCTATCAGATTTCGATCAATTTCATAGATTTTGGCAATTTTGTTTCCAAATTCTACTTTGCAACGTACATTGCCTAATTGTGATACACTCAGCAAATTGTAGCTCAGTCCTTCAACATAGTAAGCATTATCACATAAAATTTTCTCTATAAGTTTAATAGAACCCTTTCCTTTGATTTGGCATGGTGCATCATTTCCAAATTTGACACTATTTTCATCATACTAGGTAAAGGTAATAAACTTACTTTTGTCTCCTATCATGTGATGTGAGCATCCATTGTCTATGATCCATTTTTCATTATTGTTCACATAGATTACTAGTGTTGTTGCCTCATATTCATTTGATTTATCCTTCATGGCTACATTAGTCTACCTCATCATCATTCTCATCAGAATCTTCTTCAATAATGTAGCATCTTTTGCCTTTGTCCTTGTAATTTTTGCTATCATCTTCTCTTTTATTCTTGTACTTGTTTCCTTCTTTGTAGTTCTTCTTCTGTGTACACCTTACAACAATATGTCCTACTTCATTGCAATTAAAACAAATGATAGGGAGCTTACCTTTGAATTTACCTTTGCCTTTGTGGAATCTTCTAGCCAATAGTGCTTCCAATTGTTCCACATCTTCCTCATTTGTGCTGCTGTCACTGGATGCATATTTTCCTTTTCTACTCTTCTTCTTTGATTTCACCTCCTTAGTATCTTTCAATGATATCTTAGCCTTGAAATTAGATTCATGATTTTCAGGTCTGTAGTTATCATAATTGGACAATTCAAAGGCAACGAGTCTCCCTACTATTCCTTCAAAAGTTAGCTGATTTCCTGGGACACACCTTAGCTCTTGGATGGCTGAAACTCTAATAGCATGGATGGGAAGTAGGGTTCTTAAGTATTTTTTGTTGACAGTATCATCTTCCAAATGACCTCCCAAACTCCTTATTGCACTTACCACTTCTTTCATTCTAGAAGCATAGTGAGCAACATTCTCACCTTCCTCCATTTTCATGTCATCAAACTTTCCTTTGAGGCTTTCTCTTTTTTCTCTTTGAACATTCTAATCTCCTCCATAGATGTCTGATAGGGCTTTCCACCATCTTGAATGCAGAATCACATCCTTTGATGTCATCAAATTCAATAAAACTGAGTGTAGAGGCAATCTCCAACATTGCCTGATTATGCTCCTTCCTTTTGTTCAAATAATCTACAGAATGAGGTCCAGCTAGATCTACATGTTCCACTCCAATTGAGGTTTTTGCATAATCACCTATTGATCCAAGGTGTAGTTTCATTAAGCTTTGCCATGCAATGAAGTTATGTTTTTTGAGCTTGGAAACTTCTCTCTTGGATATCTTGATCTACCTCCTTCTAGTACCTTGAAACTAAATCAATAGATGGGTCTAATACCAATTGTTAGAAATGCTTTAGAATAATCGAAAGGGGGGGAGGGGGGGGTGAATTAGTTGTTCAAGGTCCAAATGTCCAATTAAAACTTTTTTTATTAGGTAAAGTGAGCCTTCAAAATTGTTCTTTCATCCAAGCTTACATTTTCCTACTTAGTAGGTTATTGTAAATCAACATGCAAGCATAACACATGTAAAATCAACACATAACACAATCATTTACGTAGAAATTTGATTTGGGAAAAACCACCAGTAACATGCTACTCAATTATCACTCTTTTGAAGTAATGCCCTGTGAAAGGCCTACCCTGTTAAAGGCTACAACACACTATTAAATGTGACTTGGTTAAAGGATTTAACCACCCTGTTAGAAGTGGTCCTAGTTAGAGGACTTTAGAGCATTCACTTGGAATGCCACCCTATTAAAGGATTTATAAATGGCTTTTAAACCAACCTAAGTCCATAGGATTTTTACCCTAACTGATACAATTGCTAGAGAGTAACAATAAGGGGTTTTGACCTGATTACAGTTCACAACTTATCTTGCTGATTTCAAATCTCTGTTCAACTCACAACATTTTCCTAGCTTTTAGTCTCTATAACTCTGATAGCTTGTCCTCCTCTCAAGCTTTGTCTCCTTGAGTCTTCATGCTCGATGTACCGACACAATCTTCCTTCTGACCACTAATCAAAGTAGAGTCTCTGTGCTCTATTCTTCCTTCTCCTTGATGCCTTCTCCTTGACACACCAAAAACTCTTGCTTCTTGGTTTGTGACTCCTTAAATAGAAGTTTGGAATTTCTTTTCCTGCTCGATTCTTCCTTCCTTTAATTTTAGTTCAAATGGATTAGGTAGGATTCATTGTATCTAACCCATATTTTTTTTTCTTCTAGAACCATCATGAAGAATCCTCTTGAATTTTCTCAAAAATTATTTACACAAAATTATGTACCACTAGCTCATCATCCTTATCCTCCAACTGGTTCACAAAATTCAACGTAACAACTTTGTCAGCTTAGATCTGGCAAGTCTTCAACTTTTCCAATAATGCAGCAGCTCGACACTATTGAAATTTTGATGCTCAACACATACTGTATTACTCAGCATCAACTATGTTTTATTGATGCTTGACACCTACTATGGAATCACTCGGCATCCACTAAGTTTTTTTGATGCTCAACACCTGAACATGCTCAACTCCTTCTGTATTACTTGACATACACTAGTTTTTTTTGTTTTCTCGACACTAATTGAAAATCTACTCAGCATTAACTAGCTTGCTCGACACTCACTAATGAACTTAGTTAAGCTTTAAAGTCGACCATGTTGCAACTTATTCCTCCAGTGTTTCTAAGTGTGGCCAGCCTCTATATCTTCAAGTATATTATCAATACATCATTTAACCATTGTCTTAACTGATCCTTGCACTTCATTAGAAAACCATAACTCAACCTTTCCCTTAGGTACTCTTGTTAGATCTTGTTGATTAAATCCTCTTCATCAATCAACTAAGTGATAGTACTTGGATCTTATAAGCAATTGTCATTCCAACAAATATTAGGTTTGACATCAATGACAAAATAATGATTGAAAAAATTCTTTATCAACAATCTCCCTCTTTGAAATCAATCTTCTTCTTACAATGATCTTTTGAATTAGATTTCCAACATATGTATGTATACACACACACACACACACACAAAATTTAATATATTTTAAATTATATATACATGCATGTTACACATTCAAGTAATAGGATACAAAGTGCGAATGAAATTATTGAACGACGTAAAGATCATTTTGCTACTCAAGATACTAAATATAATAAGCGTTATTTTTGGGAAGTGAAAGGTAAATATTATATATATATTTATTTGATATAATACACTATAATTCAAGTTTTTAATTAAATTATCCGTATTTGTAATATATATAGATTGATCTAATCCTTACAATTGCCAAATGATTTTTGGTACTAGAAGTTTACATCAAGTGGTGACTACAGGACACCACAAACCTTCAGTGCTTAAAGTACGAGTGAAATCATATTTTTGTGATGACTACATAAAGGACAATCTAATGAGTTTATGTGAAAATATTGTGAATGAATATGTTTCACATTGGGATTTGAAGAAATAGTTAGAAAGCCTCCTTTTGAATATGTTGACATTGACATTGACATTCATGATCCTATATATTCAACTGATTATGAGCGTGTTTTTGATTTACTTATGGAAGGTTTGTGGCATATACATACATATATATGACACACATATATGTTCATTAAAATAAAGTTATATATATTAAATTTTTCACTTTATAAACACATCTATTTTTATGTACATGTAGAAGATATTTTTTTCTGTCCAAGCCTTAGTAGATAATGTAGAAAATGTAGACTATTATCTTCTAAGATGCACAAAAGCAAAACACAAGTTGCTAGAAGGAACTATAGATGCTGATGGACAGTCATATCCAATTGGATCAGTTGTTTTTGAAGGAACATATTATCAAAAAAATAGGATAACTGACAGTGGTATTGAATTTATTGAATACATTCCTAGAGAAAAGTTTTTACAATACAGTAACCACGTTATAGTGAAAATTTTTGAATTTGATGCAATACCAAGAAGAGGATGTCATGGAAGTCAAAAGTGGAAACTATCTATTGAAGAACATAAAAAGATTCTAGAGATAATTAAAAATAGAGAAGATCCTAACAATACAATGTTTGTGGAGCTCTAGTTCAACTATTTGTACTTATTTTCTATATATAGCTCTCATACTTTCATATTTACTACATACACATAATTTTGGATATATGTTTTATAAATTTATATGCATTTGATCTTGGAGCTTGGATATATGGTACAAATTATGAACATGTATTGTTATTTATATTTTGTGTATGATTTGAATTACATATATGTATATGTCCCATTAGGACTTCCCCTTAGGATCTCTCCTTAAGACTTCCCCTTAAGACAACCCCTTAAGACATCCCATTAGGACTTCCCCTTAGGACCTCCCCTTAAGACTTCCCCTTACAAACTCTCTTAAGAATTCCCCTTAAGACAACTCCTTAAGACATCCCATTAGGACCTCCCCTTAATACTTCCCCTTATGACCTCCCCTTAAGACTTCCCCTTAAGACATCCCATTCTAGGAGTTCCCCTTATGACCTCCCCTTAAGACTTCCCCTTATGACCTCCCCTTAAGACTTCCCCTTATGACCTCCCCTTAAGACTTCCCATTAGGACTTCCCCTTAGGACCTCCTCATAAGACTTCTCCTTAAGACAACTCGTTAAGACATCCCATTAGGACTTCCCCTTAGGACCTCCTCTTAAGAAAACCTGTTAATAAATTTGATTAGGATGACCCCTTTACTGATTAAATACACTCTTATTAGATTCTATAGCATGTATTACATTCTTTATGTTTGTATGTATTCTTTATGTTCTTATATGTGTTACATTTAGCGATTAAATGTTGTAACACATTTATTCTTTACTATTACTCTTTATGTTCTTAAATATATATTAAATTTATTGATTAAATGTTGTAACACGTGTATTCTTTACTAGTCAGCTTTATGTTCTTAAATATGTATTAAATTTATTGATTAAATGTTGTGACACATGTATTCTTTACTAGTACACTTTATGTTCTTAAATATGTATTAAATTTATTGATAAAATATTCTAACACATGTAAAAAATAACACTTGATCTATAAAATAAAACTATGAATATTGAAAACATACATACATTCAACATGAACATAACATGTACATCTACAAAATAACACATCTATGAAATAATGTACCCATGTAAAATGTATCCAAAATATCTTATAAATGTCTCCAAAATACCACATCAAATGTCTCGAAAATACCACATCAAATGTATCCAAATAACATATAAAATGTCTCCAAAATACCACATCAAATGTCTCTAAAATACCACACCAAATGTATCCAAATAACATATACACAATATCAAGGTCTCCATATCAAAGTATTTGAAATAACATGTATATATATAAAATGTCTCAACATCAATGAAATAGACATCTAAAATAAGATCAACCACATCCCCCTCTTGATCCATGATCCCAAAAGGGTCTATAATCTGGGTCTGAACCCTATGTCAAATGAAAGAAATTTGTTATTATGAAATAATGTACCTGCATGTATTATATCACATGTATATATATATATATATGTATATATATGTACATATATATACATATATATATATACATATATATACATATATATACAAATATATATACATATATATACACACATATATATATATATACATATATATACATATATATATATATACATATATATACATATATATATATATATAAATATATATATACATATATATATATATACATATATATATACATATATATATATACATATACATATATACATATACATATATATATATACATATATATACATATATATACATATATATACATATATATACATATATATACATATATATACATATATATACATATATATACATATATATATATATATACATATATATATATATATATGTATATATATATATATATATATTAAAAAATGTAACATACCTATGACTTATGTCATGTAGGATCTGTTGGGTTCTGAAGATCTCTAAACGCAACATACTATCACTAAGACCCTATAGAACACCATGTATGTACACAAGTTAGATTGAATCACTTGAATATATGTATGTCTCTAAGTACAGTTATAAAAGCTCAAGTATGTTAAACTTATAAGTATAAATTATAGTAACAAATAAATTTAAACATATAAATTTATATTTATCATTGCATCATGTAATGGTTTACTAATCTAACTGATATCTCAATCGTGTAGTGATAAAGTAGCCTAGTCTAGGTCAACCATCTCATTTGAAAGCATAGTGGTAAATAGATGATGCCGTATTGTGGGGGCTTGAGTATGGGGGGAGGGTGCTATAGGAGGTGGTACAAGATCCTCAGTAGGTGGGGGGTGGGTGTTGTAGGGCCTTGTGTAGGAGAAGGTGCTAAAAGATCTTAAGTAGGTGTGGGGGTGGGTGTTGTAGGTCCCTATGTAGGAGCAGGTGCTATAGAAGGTACATAGATATCCTCCTATCTTTGTGAACCCTATAATCTTGCTGTGGATGAGAGAATATGGTTGATGTGTCCACCAATGTCACTAAGAGGAATCCTCATGACTATCAATAATGCCTAATATGAACCAAGAAGATCAGATACTAAATAAGATGCCATACGATGCAATGCATCCAGATCTGATATAGTAGAAACCTCTAGTGGAGATGGTATATCTGCTATTCCATACACATCATCAACTCTTGTGCTAGAGGATGTAGTTGTCAAACTGGCACCACAAGATCATAACATATATCTACCACATCGATATGAAGATATCTCCTATAATTGCATAGCAATAGTGACAATGCTAGAATGGATCTGAGTCTTGACCATATCATCTAGAATAATCATTCCTACAACAACCATCTATGGAGCTCTTAGCATGACCAAATTTTTTGGACCCACCATTGCTCATTTATTAATGGGCATAGGGGTGTCCATAGGTCTAAATCTCTCTTTATAATCTACTGAGGCCCTGTCCAACATGACCTGGAAAATTTGTATAATCTACATCATGATGTAAATGAAATTATGCAAACAATTGTTTGCATAAATAAAGAGGAAACTCATCCTTTTGTGGCCACTTGTGATGTGCAGCTAACCAGTGAGGATATATAAATGGTGAAACAAGATGGTCTATACACTTCATATCCAAATAACCTCTAACCCTAGACCTATCTATATAAAAGGGAAACATACACTTCATGAACCATAGTGGTGGAGACCTGTCTATCAATTTGTGTATACTTCACAGTGCTAGTGACATTGCGAGAAAGGGAAGAGTAAAAAGTCTCAATACTGATATCATCATATGGGTTGTATGTCTCTATCGTCTAAATCATACAACATAACTCATCTCCCATAGAAATAATCTTCTCCCTATTAGGGAGAGTGGTAGAAGCCAAAAGTGTAGAATCGAAAAACTCTATAGCATGAGATAACCTAGCAACTGTACCTTTACATAAACACTATCTCTCTCCTTAGAGGATGATGTCAGTCTACATGCTATACCTAACTCAACACTACGACCTCCTCCCTGAACACTAGCCTTCCCTGAGGACGTAGGTGCACCACCAGTACTAGATGTCATAATGATATGCAAAGAAGATCTATGTCTATAAATGCAGAGTTAAGATATATGTAAGTACATATAAAATTGAAAGTTAAATTTAATTTAAAACATGTATGTCTATATATGTACAAAGTTGAATGTAACAAAAAAATATAGATCATTTTTATTTAACGCACATGTTAAATACATATCAACTTGATGTATAGCTCATGTATGTGAACAAAAAATATACAAATGTGTATGTGTGATAAAAAACTATTTTGAAATTAAGTTAAGTTTCTTCTACGTAATTTTTGACTACATGTTAAAGTACATAGGTTTACTATGTTAATGTTTTTTAAAATGTAACTAATTTTTAGCTATCTTGAGGTATGAACAAGTTTTCTAAATTTCATGTACGTGCATGTTATTATAGTTTCCAAGTTTTCTAAGTTTGAAATTGGTTAAATTTCAACTAGAAGTTATTATAGTTTAGTTCTACCTAATGTTTCACTAGATGTTAGTTATCTAGATATAGGTTTGTAGTATATTAATGCTTTCTCAAATGTAATTAATTTAGTTATCTAGGTCTCAACTTGAGTTTTCTATGTTTGATGTAAAATCTACGTTTATGATTAGGTAAATATTTAATTAAAAAATACTATATAGTTCTCTATCTAACATATGATCTAACTATATTTAAAAAATTAACTAATCTAAATAACTAACTACTAAAACACTTAAAATATAATTAATTTAATTATTAAAATACTTAAAATATAAATTATTTAATTCCAAAAATACTTAAAATACAATTAATTTAACTAATACTAACATGTAATAACTAAAAACAACTTGACAAAATAAAATAAAAAAACAAAAAAAAACCCACCTACCACTTATGGTCGAAACACCCTAATCCGCTCCTCAAAATTGAGAATCCACAATAGTGCAAAATGACCTCCAAAACCAATTTTTGGCCTATTTATAATATCTTTTATGCTTTTGGCTATAACCCTTTCGACTGTAAGGGTTTTGGCCGTAACCCTAGTGGCCATGTAGGCATGGGAAAGTGCCACACATGTACAATTGATAAGATTATGACCGAAACCCTTATGATTGAAAGGGTTATGGCCGAAACCCTCTAGGATATCCCATAGGGTGACACAATTTTGTGCTTTTACCCACAATTCATATCAACAACATTGGCATATAGATCTCAGACTAGATCATAACACTACTTCAAAAAAGATATTAGATTAAGAAGTCAAGTAGTCACATAAGGAAGAAATAGGTCTGCTAAATTAAGGAAATCAAATTGAAACAAAATTGTTTAGTCTCCACCAATAAAGATCTATTAAACTTAACAACCATGTGCCATAGGTTCTAAGATTAGATCATTACAAATAACTAAAAATATATACATACCAAAGTGTATATGATGAGAGGTGTTATTGTTGGATACAATTGTTCAATTGTTTGTTCTCTTTGATGTCACACAAATGTCATATCAGTCATCAGAATAGAGTCTACCAAGCTCAGATGGTCAGTAAGGCAAAGAATAGTGTCTACTGAGCTCAGATGGTCAGTAAGACAAAGAAAAGTGTCTACCGAGCTCAGAAGGTCAGCAAGGCAAAGGACAAAGTCTACCGAGCTCAGATGGTCAGTGAGGCAAAGGACAAAATCTATTGAGCCCAAAAGGTTAGTAAAGAAAACTTGTAGTATCTACCGAGTAAACAGTTGTTACCGAGCTTTCAAGGTAATCAAAGAAATTTAGTTCTTACCGAGCTCACTCGGTCATCAAAGGAAATGTGGCAGAAGTAGTTCTTACTAAGCTCTCATGAAGGAATTTAGTTCTTACTGAGTAAATTCGACAACCAAAGGATTTTACGATTATTGCAATGTTAACCGAGTCAAGAAGGTTAACTCAAGAAATTTTTAGAAGTAGTATTTATCGAGCAGGGTCGGCCAGTAAAGGATTTCATTATTTTATGAAATAATGTTTATTTGTTTAGAGTAATATTTGTAGCCAAATGATGTATGGTTTATTGGTAAATGTAACATGTGAATGAGCTGACTTGACAATCTGAATGGTATAATTAAGAGGTCAAGTTGCAAATTCTAAGTGTGTGTGAGATGGAAGTGTGGAATTAATGAGATATGAGGTCTGATTAGTGTGGAAGTGAATTTGAAGGATGATCAGAGATTATTGAGGAGCAGCAGAGCCATATTTGATCAAGGAGGATCTAATGGTGCAAAATAGAGACCTGTGTAATCAGAAAATTCAGTTGCATCTTGTTCAGGTTAATTCATTGTTGCTTTCTAACAATTGTAGTAGTGATTTAAAATCTCTTAATAGAGTTGGTTTAACAACCATTTTGTAAATCCTCTAATAAGATGATAGTTCAGTTGAATTGTTCTAAAGACCTTTGACAAGGCCACTCCTAATAGGGTGATCAAAATCCTCTAACAAGGTCACACCTAACAGTGTGTATTGTAACCTTTAACAAGGTTGGCTCCTAATAGGGCTCACTTCAGAAGAGTAAAAAATTGGTAACTAGTTACTTGGTGGTTTTTCCCATATTGGGTTTCCATGTTAAATCTGATGTCTCTTGTGTTCATTTTGTTTTCAGTTACATGCATGAATGCTTGAAGATAAGTAATAGTTTAATTTATTGAGTTACAACATTTGCTTGCCGAGTATCAACAATAACTAGATCTTTAAGACATCTAAGGGATCTATGGATTAATTTTTGTGAGTAATTGATTCACCCCCCCTCTCAGTTAATCTATCTTTAATCCCAACAATTGGTATCACAGCTTTTGGTGCTTATAGGAAAAGATTTCAAGGATCTAAGCTAAAGATGAGGATGTCTTATAAAAGAGAAATTCCAAGACTTAATAGGGACAACTTCTTAGCATGGAAAGGATTGATGAGGCTTCATGTGGTTTCTATTGGTGATACAAGGCTAAAGTACCTCGATGAACAATATGAAGAACCTTCTGGTACATTATCTGTCAATGATATTGCTGAAAAGAAGATTCACAACAACATGATGATAGATATAGCATCTCCTCTGAGTTATGAAGAATTTGATGACATCAAGGATTGCAAAACTACCTTTGAAATGTGGAACAAGCTGAAAGAGATCTATGGAGGAGATGATAATGTGAGAAGAGCCAAAGTACAAAGTTTGAGAGGACAATTTGATCAAATGAGGATGAGAGAAGATGAAAACATTACAAATTATGTTGAAAGAGTTAAAGCATGTGTTAGTGCAATCAAAACATCTGGAGGAGATATCATGAAAGAGATAGTTATAAGTAAAGTTCTTAGAACTCTACTTCCTATCTATGCAATCAGAGTCTCTGCAATTCAAGAAAGAAGATTTGAAGCAAATCATAAGATAAATTTAGAAGCCATAGTTGGAAGATTGACTGCATTTGAGCTAGACAACTATGATAATTATGTTCTAGCTGCAAAGAACATTGAATCAACATTTGAAGCCAAGCTTTCACTCAAAGAAAAAGGGAAGAAGAAAAAGGATCGACAGTCAGACAGTGATGAAGAATCAAAACAAAGTTTAGATAGTGATATTGAGGTGGTTGAAGTTCTACTAGCAAGGAAATATTCAAGAGGCAAAGGGAAATACAAAGGTAAGGTTCCTCTAATCTATTTTTCTTGTGAAGAAATTGGACATATTGTTGCTAGGTGCCCAAATAAGTAGAACAAGGATGAGAAGAAAGGTCACAAGTACAATGGCAATAAAGACTTCAAATCATTCAAAGATAAAGGTAAGAAAACATGTTTCATGGCTAAAGATTCTAATGATTCTGATGATGAAGAAGAAGATAAAATTGTCTACATTGCTGTGAAAGATGAGTCTAATAATGATGAAGAAATGGCATTTATTTCTCATATGAGCAGAAATGATACATGGATTATAGATAGTGGTTGTTCTCATCACATGATTGGTGATAAAGCTAAGTTTGTACACTTTGAAGACTATGATGGTGGAAGTGTAAAATTTTGGTAACAATGAACCTTGTTGTATAAAAGGAAAAGGAAGAATCTCATTGACCAAGGAACTTGTATGTGATAATGCATATTGGGTAGAAGGACTAAAGCATAATCTGTTGAGTGTGGCACAACTACTCAATAATGGATTCAAAGTGGAATTTATGCATGGAAAAGCAAGATTGCTGGATGACAAAGGAAACCTGATTGGATCAGACACTCAAACAAAAGGTAACTTGTTTTATCTTGAACTTAGTGAATGTTCATGTTTTATTGCTCAAGTTGAAGAAAGTTGGTTATGGCATAGGAGGTTGTGTCATGTAAACTTTGACAACTTGGTAAAAATAAGTAAGTTTAGGAAAGTAAGAGGCATTCCTAACATAAAGAAACCAGAGGTTGGTCTATGCAAGAATTGTCAAATTGGTAAAATGGGAAAGACTAGTTTTAAAAGCAAGAACTATCAGACTGAAGAAGTTCTAGAAATTGTGCATACTGATTTGTGTGGACCCATTGGCATTGAAAGCTATATTGGTGAGAAATTTTTCATTCTTTTTGTTGATGATTATTCAAGAATGATGACTGTCATGTACCTAAGAAAGAAATCAGATACCAAAAAGGTGATACCAAATACTCATAGAGAAAGCTACTTATACAAACAAAGAATTATAGATTATAGCTTTCCACTTGTCCACCCAAATTCACATACTCTTCTTTCTTTCTTTCTTTCTACAAGAGATCTTCCCTTTACTTTCTCTATTTCCATTCCTTCCTCCCTTGGAAGAAAATAGATTTAGTGTATGACCCCCTTCACCTCTTTGCTTTATCTAGTTGATTGTATCATTTTTTGAGATATTGCAAGTGCTATTTTGTTTGGGTAGCCAACATATTTTCCTTCCCATCTCTTTACAACCACACAATACACATATCTTATGTCTTACCATTATATTCATAGTTTGATATGCAAAATTATAACCTTTTTAGGTCAATATCACCTACATTTCACATATTTGAGACCCACATATTGAGTGGCACCATGAGGGATTCCTTTGACATCTTTCCCTTTATGTGACATAGTTTCTATCTGATAGTTATGCATCATAAAAAATGATTGTTGTCATAAAGTAGAAAATTAGAACTTACATCATACCTTTCCTTCCTCAGTATCACCTTATTCTTTAGAGTGGTCTCTTCCTCAATCTCAATTATCACCCCTTTCATGAATGGGTGCTCATTCATAAGTTTAGGCCCAAAGGATGCCTTCAATTTCCCTTCTGATATATGTGAATTATGAGATCCAACATCTCCATGCCAGATTTCATATTTTTTTTCAACATTTCCTTGATCGATCATCACTGATTTGGTACATCTTGTGACAACATGCCCATCTTTCTTGGGGTCATTATGAAGGCACATGCATTCCTTATTGATTGATGGAAGAAGTGTATCCTCATCCTTTAGAAGGCATATGATAATTTTTTTTTCTTTAGGTGTTGAATTCTTATTACTAGCTCTCAACATCTTTGGTTTATCCTTGTGCACAATTCTAATAATTCCAAACAAATCCTAGGGTGTAATATCCTTGAAAAATCACACTTTATCAAATTGTAATAACTTCTTGATATGTCATCCTTAGTTTCTATGACCAAATTTTTCATAAAATATTTCTCATACAACTCCAATAGGTAGTCATCAAATGTGTGCATAAAGTGTATGAAATAATAACCATTAGATCCATTAAGAAATGATATACCCTATGCATATAATTTCCCATCAATATATTCTCATGCATATCCTTATTGGCTATTCTAGAAGGCATATGCATAACTATAGCCTCATCAAGGTCTATGACAATATCATCTTCAATCTTCATTTTCTCTTAATTTGCAACTTTAATAGGAGATTCTTCTTTATGTTGGTCCTCGTAGGGCTGAAGTGATCATTGAACATGTATTATTGAATCTTTGTCCCATATTCATTATTATTTAGAGAAATTACAATTTTAGAATCTCTTGCTATGTGTGTTTCAACAACTCCCTACTCCTCTTTAACCATTTTAAAGTCTATCAAGAGTATTTGAGTAAATTCATTAAATGAATTTACTTGAAAGTATTCTTGGGTGTCAATACCTTGGTATCAATAATCATGAAAAGCTCCTTTAAGGTGGAATATCACATATTGAATGTAAACTTGGTCCTCCATGGAGCTGGAATAATAGTAGTCTTGTATCTCAATCAACTCTTTTAACCGAGATCTTCTCTGATCCATAAAAAATTAGAACTAATTTTTTTCTCCTAAGGTATCTTCCATAATTTTTTTATTTGTATAAAATTTGATAGCCACCTCTTATCACATCAAAATAATAAAATCAATATAGGGAAGATCCTAAATCCCTCATCTTGATTGATGTAGACCTTTCTAATTATTGCAAGTTCTCTATCTAATGCGTCCATCTTTTTACAACTTAGGTTTTGCAAGATCATAGCTACAATACTATTGTAACATCCCTTTCAATTGTTTTTTAACAAATTATAGATTTTTATTATGGAAATTAGTGGAACAACTTGCTAACGATGAGATAAGACGTATTAAAAATTTAAAAAATTGAATCATAACACTAAAAACTTTATTTGCAAAAAATATGGATGAATTATACAAATATCTTGATAGTGTAGCAACCTAAAAATGGACACTTTCAGATCTTCTAAATAAGGGATTAAAAATAACCTCCAAAACAAGGCTTAAATATGGATCAAATACAATAAAAACCGTTGAAAAAATATATGAAACTCACTTGAAATGTTGTGAATAACCCAATATTGTGAAAACCTCTTATGAACTTTCTACAAAATCTAGCCAATCCATGAAAAGATGTTATCTCTGTAGCACTCTTTGTAGTAGGCCATTCAAGGATAGCCTTCACTTTCTTTGGGTCCATTTTTAGACCTTTTGTTGAGACTACAAATCCTAGATACACCAACTCTTTCATAAAACTACACTTTTTTCAGGTTTATCAACAACTTTTCTTTCATCAAATTATCAAACACCTTTTGAATATGCATCAAATGCTCCTCCAATGTCTTACTAAAGATCAATATATCATCTAGGAAGCAATGACAAACTTACCCAGAAACTCCTTTAGTACCTCATTCATGAGCTACATGAAAGTGCTCGGTGCATTGGTTAGCCCAAAATGCATGACTAACCACTTGTATAGTCCTTCTCTTGTCTTGAAGGAAATTTTCCACTCGACTCCTATTTTAATGTGAATATGATGGCATCTACTCTTTAGAGCTATCTTTATGAAATAGACAACTACATTCAAACAATCCATAATATTATCCATCCTTGGTAATGGAAATCAATACTTTATTGTGATCTTGTTGATAGCCCATGAATTTGTGCACATCCTTTATTCTCTATTATTCTTTAGTGCTAATAATACTGGTACAATGCATGGACTCAGATTCTTAAATCAACCCCTTCTACAAAAACTCATGAACTTGTCTGTTCAACTCTCACTTTCTGTTGGTGTCATTCTGTGTGCTGCCTTCTTTGAAAACTAGATTATAGAATCAAATCCATGTGGTGAATGATCTTCCTCACCGGGGGTAACCCATCATGTACATTATCTGACACAATATCAGGGAACTCTCCCAACAAATTTGCAACTTCTACTGGTGCCTCCTCTACTTCTTCTTTACCATTTTTTGGGATTACAACAAAACACATATTCTCATACTTCATACCTTGGAGAAAATCCTTTTCATTAACAAAACATATTCTGGAAGCACTACCTGCCTTTCTTCTTTCTCCTTCAATGACTTCAACTTATGTTTCACCCCATCCTTTGTCAAAGTGTAGGTATTTTCTCACCCATCATGGTAGCTTCCAATCTTGAACTTTATTGAGCATTGCTCACTAACCATGACCTTGTGGTCATCTTGTACCCAAACAATACAGTATGCATGTGAGTGTTTTTGCCTCTTCAACTTCAACTTTGTGACCATCTTTTGTGACATGAAATTGTTAGTGCTTCCATCATCAATGATCACATCACAACACTTATCATCACATTTGCACTTGGTGTGAAACAAACTCCTCCTTTGATCAGGTTCATTCTCACCAATCAGTAAGACTCTTCAATTAACTAGGAATTCTCCTCTTTAAGTATCTTCAAAATGGAATGATTTTGCATCTTCATCAACATGTGCAACTCTAGCCTAGCCTTCTATTCTTTGATCTACCCTTCCTTGGCACTGGGAAAATTCAAATACTCTATGCCCTTCTTCTCCACAATGAAATTTTTTTCCACATAAACTCCATCTTCTAGATCCTTTCTCTCTTCCTCTTCCTCTCTAATCTCTATTATTTTGGTCTTGGAAATGATTAGAATCATTTCCCTTTGGTTTTGACTGCTACTTCTAGCCTCATCCTTGCTCTTTTGATAATTAGTTTGGCCTCCATAAGATCATTTGCTAGATCTTCGACCGCAACCTCTACCACTATTTTTGGTAATAAACTTTTTTCTTAGCTTCTCCTCTACTCTTAGGGAAAATGGTACACCTCCTCAATGCTAATCATTTGAACTAGGCTCAACTCCTTCTGAATTCTTTTCCTTAACCCATTAAGATAACATGCAACTTTCTCCTTATCAGCTTCTGCATGTTGGTTCTTATGAGAACTCAGTAGAACTCCTTAGTATACTCTTAAACAAATCTTCCCACTAACTTTAACCCTTGTATCTTCTTTAGAAAATCAAGCTCATAATCCATGAGAATGAACCATCACCTAATTTTAGCTATCATTTGATCCCATCTGGTGATTTTGTCTTTCCCTCTTCTATTTCCCTCTAATTAGATCTCCTACAACCAAATCTTTGCATGAACCTTTAGTTTGGCCTTTGTAAACTTGACCCTCTCTGGATCTTCAATATCTTCATTTTCAAAGTATTCTTCCAATTGATTGATCCAATCGATCAATTCCTCTAGATTAAGATTTCTTGAAAATGTGAGAACATCAAACTTAGGTTTTTTTCCAATCTTAGAAATGGTCTTGAAAATATTTTCTTCCTCTGGGTTCAAAAATTCATCTTCTACCACTTGATCAACATTTCCTTCTTCCCTTTCATCCTCACTTTAGTCACTGCCTACAAAAAGATTTATTCCTCTGCACATTTGTTTTTGCAATGCTTGCATTTGCCTCTAGAGGGCTCTTAAACTCTTAGGTGTAACACCTACAACTCTCTCACCATGCTCTCTTCATGGAGGTATCTTCACACTTCTACTGAAACCCTAGTGTAAACTGCCTCACAATCAAGAATTTGTCTACACCCTCAACCCAAACCACGGTCCTAGTGTGAACTATCTCATAGTTGATGATTTGTCCACAAAATTAGGAACTTCATCTCTGATACAACTTGATGAAGGATGCTCCTCTTAATACCATAAACACATCAAAGAAACAAAGAAATAACAATAATTTATGAGGATGAAATATGGGCTTATGATTATTGACACAAATGCAGAATTACAAAATTTAGGATTACAATATGTTAACCCACATTGGTCCCTTCACTATAGTAATATGCAAGAAAAAGCTGAAAATGATCACCCAAAGCAGTCTTAGACAATGTTTGGGCATTGCTTAAATAGGCAATTTTATGACACCTAGGAAGGTTTTAGACACTCAAACTTAATACCTAGGGCCGACAGACCCTATCATACATATATAGTTAGCCAAATACATTTTTGACATTTATTTTGGAAGTTTTGGTTGTCCCAACTTTAGAAGGCCATAACCCTCAAACTATTGCTCTAGTTGGCTATTATAGCCACTTTTCAAAATCCTTAACTTTTGATCTATAGGCTGGATACATGCAAGCACCCATCCATCAAGTTTTTAGGCCTCATCCAGACATGGTTAGGCCTCCAATGGTGAGCCTAAAGTTTTAATACCAAAATTGCACACCAAAAATTTGCACTAAATCTATGAATACTCATGATATGGCATTGGGCCTTAATTGGTAGGTTGATATATCTAAGATGAATATCCACCCCTAAAATTAGGACATTCTAAGCTCATATGAATGACTTATTGAGTATTAAGCCTCCACAAACATCAACTCTACATTAAGACAACCCTTATTCAAACAACTAAAATGAAATATTTTTGGTTGATGCAAGATTTCTCTTACACCCATGATGCTCCTACACCAGACACCTAGGGTAATTTGAGAAGTGACTACGTCATGTCTTTGGTATTTAGAGGAAAACCAAGATGGTTAAATTCCTCCCTTGCTAGTCATGATGAATATTCTACTAGTTCACTTTTCATTTGAAAAGGTGTTCTTCATAATTTTTATTCCTTGTACTTTTCCAAAATGATTATCTAGTATCTCCTCAATCTTCTTTGTAGTTGAATAAGCTGTTGGAATACTTCACTACGCTTCTGCAATGTCATCTCCATCACCTCCTTCATAATACTTTGTCAAATCTAAAATGTTAAATACTATAAAAATACTTAATTCAACATGCAACTCCACTTCATAGGCATTTCCAAGATCATGCCTTTTCACTATCTTGCGTGGTCCAAACTTTATTTTCAACTTATTATATGTACCCACTGGAAAATGCTCCTTTCTCAAATGGACCATGAATTTATCTCCAATCTGAAATTCCTTATACCTCCTTTTCACATCTACCTTAGCCTTATAATGTGTATTCATTTTGTAATGTACTTCCTCACCTCCTCATGGATATTCTTCAAATGTTTAGCAAATTCTTCTGCTTTAGCACTACTTATCTCTCCTTTATCCAATTGCCTCAATCAAGAAACATTTCTAGGACTGATCCCATATATAATTTGGAATGGTGATTTACTAGTACTCTTATTGACAGAATTGTTATATGCAAGTTCTGCCTATGGTAAAATTAGATCCCATCATTTTGGTTGATCTCTAACCAAATATCTCAACAAGTTTTCCATACCGTGATTCACAACTTCTATTTGTCCATCACTCTATGGATTATGTGATGAACTAATCTTCAAATTTGTCTTCAATTTCTTCCATAATGTATGTTGGACATACCCAAAAAGTTTGGTATCTCAATCCAAAATTACACTCTTTGTCTGACCACGTAGTCTCACCATTTCTCTGAAAAACAACTCAACCACATGAATTACATTACTAGTCTTCTTGCAGGGAATAAAATGTGCCATCTTTGAAAACCTATCAACCACCACAAAAATAGAATCATGCTCTCACCAAGTCCTTGGTAATCCAAGAAAGAAATCCATGCTAACATACTCCCATGACTTCTTTGGTACATGTAATGACTGATACAACCCCGTATTCTTCTTTACTCCTTTTGCCATCTGATATACTCTACAACTTTGTACAAAATTCTTCACATCTTATTGCACCTATGGCCTATAATGATTCTCAACTACCAAGGCAATGGTTTTATCTCTACCAAAGCGTCCAACCTATTGGCGCTAAAAATTGCATGGTCAATTTTGAGCACCATTGAGAAAATTGAGCCCTATAAACACTTTTTAATGCCTATGTACCCGGCTATCCATTTGAGCCCCCTAAGGTGTTTAATGTTGCTAATACCCTACATTCAGCCTGTCTAAGCATTCCATGAAGTTAAACTAACATTTTGAGCCATTCCATGAAGTCTCGTTTTGAGCAAATTCCAAATCTGCATTTTACCCATAGTGTCAAACATCGACAAGAGGCTGTGTTTGCCTTTGAATATCTTTAACCCAAAAATGTTTTGTGATTCGCCACTTTGGAAGTGTCTAGTGTCCATACCCAAGAACCTATCTTTCAGATTTTGAGTCATTTTGAGTTCATTTGATTAGGTTTTGAACCCCTCAAAGTTGGTCAGTTACTATTTTCATGCTTTTGCACTTTGCACCTAATTTTGGAAAGCCCTATTTGACGTGTTATAAATTTTGACCAGCTGACTTAGATGTTGAAATTCCTATTGCATTGTATTGTGGACATCAGAGACTTGTTATGTTTCAAGTTTCAGCTTATGACGAATCAGTTTGATCAATTTTCAAACGTGACTCCAAATGGAATTTCTAACTTTTTATTGGTGCCAATATTTGCAAATTGATTGGAACCCCTATTCGGGATGTTATATCTCCTAATCCATGATAGGTCAAGTCAAATGGATTGTACCACTTTATTGTCCTCTAAAAATACTTTAAGTGTGCCAGTTTGTAAGCTTTGACGAATCCATTTGCACAATTTTCCAAGTCAATTCCATTTGCAAAAATCACTTTTTTTCTAGTGTTTCTAGTTTGCAAAATCCAAGTAGCCTACTTTGACTAATCGCTATTTGTGCCCTGTTATTCATCATGAGCCCAGATCACAGATCCATATTATCCTCATGACAAAGAACCTATGCCCCAGTTTTCATCTTCCCAAGTGACCATTTGCCCAATTTTCAAGGCCAAATCCGAATGCAATTTATTGTTATCTGACATGTTTATCTGCAGGTGTTTTTAAGTGGTCAACTGTGATAGCAAATATCTTTTGACTCTGAATTCATCATGAGATGAGATTCAATAGAATAGGAGGATGCAGAACAAAGAGTCAGTATGCTAGCTTTTAGAGCCTGGTCAGAGGTTTGAGTTAGTTTTTAAGGCCAATCAACGGACCTCCTGGCGCAAAAGTGATAGGTTGCAAAAAAGGATAAAATGAGTTTTATTTAATTATTCAGTGTTCAAATTTGATTCTAATCAGTTTGAGATGATCATTAGATTGTTTGCAAGGTCAGTTGTTTGTAAACGAAATTTTTTTTAGCCAGACCCACTTTGGGGCCCGACTGAATCTTGTCAGATTGTTAAGTGTTTGGGCATTGAAAGTTGCACTCTTCTTTTGGAATGTCAAGAAAATGTGTATTGTAAACAATGTGACTTGAGAAAGGAGACCAAAGCATCAGTCAATGCTAAAGCCAGTATAAGAGGAGTGCATACAATTGAATTGGACACTTGGCCTAATTCAAATAAAGATAACATAAATGTTCTTCATGGAAGAACACTGACTAATGCTGTTAAGTTTATTAAATACATTCAATCAATAAAATACCATGCATTTTTTGCATCGAAATATCCTGTATTTATAACTTTAGAGGATCATCTTAGTCTAGAGCTCCAGGCCAAATTATCTAAGATGATGACTGAAAACTTTGGGGATATACTTTTCTATCCAGGTTCAAATGACTACAAAGTGCTCTTTTCACCAGAAGATCTGAAACATCATATAATCATCTCGACTAAACCACCTAAGGATAGAGGAGTTAAGAAACATTTGGCAAATTAAAGACATAAGATGACATTGAAAAAGAGCCCACACTTTCAAAAGGGAGCAGCCTACGCTGCACAAGAAATTATTAAAGCTTTATTAGCAGTTGTATTGGGAGCTTGGAGATGGTATAATAAATGCAGCCCATGTTTAAACACCAAGTAAGGGCAGAAGAACATACAAGGAGCCACACAAATTGTAGGGACGGCCATAGTTGAATTCGCAGTAGCAGACACTCCACACATTAATATAAAAAGGTGCCCATCAGCAAAGGCCACAGTGCAAAGGAAATCAAGGCAGCGCCAAGGAAGTTTTTTGGATGACAATGCACTCCCATCCAATGAGGAAGAAGCTGCCATATTGGAGGGAGCTACCATTAAAAAGAAGCAGGAAAGAACAAAAAAGAGGAATGTTAAAACAAGATCAACACATCATAAAAAATAGAAGTCCACGCCATAAAAGGAAGGTGCTTGAGATGAGGAGCTCACATTGATGAGGAGTTCACAACATTTGAGATGAGCAGGCATAAAACAGAGGAGCCATGGCACAAAAAAACCAAAGACCACGCATACATTTAAAAGGACACCTCACACATTTAGAAGAGAAAGTCCATGCTTGCCAATCCACCCCGCTAGTAAAACAAGAAAGCTGCTGTTAGAAGGGAGCACACAGCCTCAGAGGAGGCACCAAGGAAAATGAAGCCTACAGCTCACGTTTGACAAAGAACTTTGCACTAATTGAAAAGACACCCATTTCAAATTGTAGCAAGAAAAAAGAGAACCGCCAGTGGATGGTAGATATCTGCACATTAAAGGTAGAATGCTACGACCAGAACAAGGGGTGTGCAAAGCTACTTGTTAAAGAATTTGAAGCCAGATTTAAAGATCCACTCATCATAAAAGCATCCCACACTGGCAACCAGCGCTAAGAAAGCCAAGCGCTTTTGGAAGGGAGGCCACGACATCACCCAACATACAGAAGACCCATGCATGATAAAATGAAGTCGACATTGTAAAAGGAAAAGGCCACATTTCAAGAGGATACATAACACAAGTCAATGGTGAAGACAACAATGGAAAAGCCTCATGATCATGTTCGAAAGAGATTCATTTTAGAAGAGAGATGCCTGCTGCCCTTTGAAAACCAATCAAAATGCTTTATCCCACATTGGGTGGGTAAGGAAATGTTTTATTATTTAAATACAATAGCGGTAAGTTAGTGAGATGTCTCAAAGACATCACTATCTTTGAAGGAAGTGAAGCCTTTGGCTTGTGGGACCCGGCCTAGATGAGGTGAAAGATAGCTAGAGGTCATCCAAACTATTTTAATCAAAAAGACATGGATGTTGATGTGGTGGCAAGTGAACACGATTGTGCCATGTGGTAGATCGAACAGTGCCCACTTCCCTGCAATAATAAGTTACACACTAGTAAATAATGCGAGAAAGCAAGCTATTGCCAAGTGGCAGTGAGCCCAGGTTGGGAGATGATGTGGCAAGGTCCATCAGTGTTTTGAGGAGGTGGTTGGGAAGCGAATGAAAGACTACCACGTGGCGAGGACAAAACAACTGATGCAATGATGTGGCACCCGAAATGGAGGTTGAAGGAGATGCCACCATGTGTTAAAGATTGACGGTATTTGCATTCCCGCAATATGGAGTTGTGTGGACGTTTAATAATGCGGGAAAGTGGGTTTCCACCATGTGGTAGGTGGGTCCTAAGTGCGGTGACATGTCAGTGATAGGGCGTGCCTTGTTGACAGATGATGTGGTAGTTCGGGCAGCAAATGAAAGGTCAACACGTGGCGGGAAGTCAATGGAAGTTTTACCTAAAATTTGAAGGGAATGAAAAAATAAAATGAATTTAATTTTTTTTTCAAAACATAGTTGATGTGTATAAATTTAAATTAAAAAGGGATTTAATCTAAAGTGAAAACTTTAGATTGATTTAAATTTTTGATTTTAAAATTTTAAAATTGCAGACCTTGAGTTTTTCTAGCAGAGGAAGAAATTTTCAAAAAAAATTTCGGCGGGTTTCTAAGATGTAAAATAGGCGATGTTATATGTCACCAAAATCGTGAGAATCTAAATTTTTTGATTCTAAGGTTAGTTTCTATAGAGGAATCTGTCTGCTCAAGCTATACAAGGTTTTCTCTTAGATTCCTATTTTGCAACTATATTCAGGTAATGAAGTTCAAAACTACTTTATAACATAGAAATGGCTTGAATGTGGTTAAAAGATAGTGAGAATTCAGTTTGGGTCAAAATTTGTTTAGATTCATTCAGTAAAAATTGAAATTTCACCAGCATTTCAGTGGGCAAATTAGATATTTTGGTGACTCAACAAGTTTTCATCATTTCACAAAGATATTTGCAAATCAATTACAGTAATGATGAAACCAAATCAGATCAGATGGGAAGAAAGAAGAAAGAGGTTTTTCAGTTGCCAAAAAATTGAATTTCAAGTGGACACTTGTCAAGTAAAGATCAGATTTGGGATTTCATTCATCCTATATCATTCTTTCTTTCTTTCATTGTAGGGGTTGAAAAAATTGGAAAGTTTCTCTGGTATGAAGATAGTTAGTAGGACTAGCCTTGAAATTGATGTATTCTAAATGGAAGACCTGGGATGTGCTGGTTCCAGAACATGAAGCTTTGCTTTGTTTGTGATACCCCCTTCCCATCCCATCAGTTTCTCATTCCCGCCATTTTCTCTCCTATATGACAGCATATGTTATTATTCAGTCTGGTTTATTAGGTGATTTGTGAGTTAATTTCATGCATTTTCATGTATTATTTCAAGAAAATTAATACAAAGAATGACAAGGGTTGTGTTTCATGTTAAATCTTGTCTCCATTCTCAGTTGAGATGTGATGTTTTATGATCTTTGAACAAAGAGCCTAAGTCATAGTTGTAGTCCCTTAAGACTGTATGTTGTTTTGTTGTTGCTGATGATTCAAGGAATTGTGTAAATGCTTCAGAGATTCAATAGGGTTACAAGTTTATTGAGAAGGATATCAGGTAAGAATAAGATTTGAAATGAACATTGACGTCTATTAGCAAGGTTAATGGGTAGATCATATATCTGAATATATGAATAAGTATTAGATATCAAAATGCATGAGGGAGATTCATGAATTTGCCCAATGGATCAAGCACTGATCAGATACAGGGTTATTAAGTTGTTGTCCATGCATGGTTTTCATCCGCTTTCCCCGAACCACATAAAATCAAAATCAAAATCATCTTTACATTTTATGTTAAAGGACCTAAATGTTATACCCTCACTCAGCTTGTGAATATTTTAGATTTGTATTTAGCTACTGCACATTTGTGTCATTTCATGAGTTACTAGGAGATATAAGGTTTTAATCTGCTTAATAGATTCAGGGATATGTTTTTGCACTGGTAGGTATCAATTGAATGTCAGGTCCACCACCTAGGTTTAGTAGAGCCTAAAGTAGAAGAAGGGTCATGCCTTATAGTTGGCCTATTGTCAGAAATGGCATGTTGAAAATGGGAGTTAGCCGCCCCTAGATATGTTTGTTTTTTAGTGAGATAATTGAAAACCCTCCAGTGTTTTCAAACACCAACACAAACTATCCTCCACTATTCTTTTGTTTGATGAGATTCTCTCTCATAGAACTTCTAGGAATACACAACTAACTTCCTTTGAACATTATACCATCTTGGATTATGGAATCCAACCAATTTTTCATGTCAAGTGTAATAGGTTTTGTACAATCCTTCCACACTTCAACAAAATTAGGATCCTCTTGTTACAAATTACTAAGTTCCTTTAACCCAACCACCTCAATTTTCATTTTTGCTAGCAAAAGATGTTTTCTACTAAAAGCATCTACAACTATGTTAGACTTCCCACTCCCGTGTTTCAAAACAAATGTATAACTCTGCAAAAACCCAATCCACTTCAAATTCCTTTGGTTTATTTTTCCTTGACCATTCAAATATTGCAAACCTTGATGATCAATATACAAAATAAACCCCTTAGGAAGAAGGTAGTGTCTCCACTTCTTTAATTCCTGAACTATAGCATAAAATTCTTAATCATAAACATAATACTTTCTTTTGGCTTCATTTAAATTCTCACTGAAATAAGCAACAGGTCTAGCTTCTTAGGTCAAAACAACTCCTATTGCAGTACCACTAGCATCACTATCTATTGGAAACACCTTTTTAAAAAATATGGAAGTGCTAAAAGAAACAAATTTGTAACTTTATGTTTCAATAGATTTTAATAATCTTATATGCTTCTTTCCTATCCCCCCTTATTATTTCATTCAAGGGTCTACAAATACTTCTAAAATCTCTTATGAACTTTTTTATAAAAACTAGGCACCCCATGAAGAGATCTTACCTCTGTAGAACTCTTTGGAGTAGACCATTCAAGGATAGCCTTCACTTTCCCCATGTCCATTTCTAGACCTTTTATTGAGACTAAAAATCCCAAGTACACCAACTCCTTGTTAACAAAACTACACTTGTTCAGGTTTATTAGCAACATTTCTTTCCTCAACTTATCAAATAACTTTTGAATATGCATCAAATTCTCCTCCAATGTCTTACTAAAGATCAATATATCATCTAGGTAAATAATGAAAAACTTACCCAAAAACTCCTTCAATACCTCATTCATGAGCTCCACTCAAACAATCTATAATATCATCCATTCTTGGCAATACAAATATATACTTGATTGTGATCTTGTTGATAGCTCACAAATCTATACACATCCTCCATTTTCCATTCTTCTTTAGTGCTAATACCGCTGGTACAACACATGGACTCAAACTCTCTTGAATGAACCTTTTCTACAACAATTCATGAACTATTCTATTCAACTCTTCACTTTTTGCTGGTGTCATTCTATGTTCTACCTTGTTTGGAAAACTAGCTCCTAGAATCAAATCCATCTGGTGACTGATCTTCCTCACCAGGGGTAATCCATCAGGTACATTATCTAACACAATATTAAGAAACTCTCCCAACAAATTTGCAACTTCTAGTAGTACTTCCTCTACTTCTTCTTTACCATCTTTTGGGATTACAATAAAACACATATTCTCATGCTTCATACCTTGGAGAGACTCTGTTCCATCAAAAAAACATATTTTGGCAGCACTATATACCTTTTCTTCTTCTCCTTCAAAGGATTCAACTTATGTTTCACTCCATTCTTTATCATAGTGTAGGTATTTCCTTGCCCATCATGTACAACATGCCTGTCAAACTACCCCAGCCTACCAAAAAAAATATGAAATATGTCCATAGGTTTGATACACAACATGATGTAGGAGTATCCTAGGCTTGTTGGAAATCCTAGATGTTGGTGTGTTTGGCCTTGGTGTTAGGGAACTTAGTCAAAGAAAGATGTGTGACTCAGTCAAAGAAGGAGGAGGTTCTTAGTCATTAAAGACACTTGACATGCATTGCAAGCTTAGTGTTGCTTGGTTGTAGTGTTGACTGAGTAACTTGGTCAATGAAGGGACTCGGTCACCAAAGGAGGAATCTGACATACTCTGGAGAGCTCAAATTATTCCACATGGTTTGGTTGCTGTATTGACTGAGTAGCTCGATTAGTAAAGGGGATTGGTTATGCTTGGTAGATTTTTTGATACTCAACAGTGGTTTTTGATGCTCGATCATGTCTTGGGTCTAGCTTTTCCCAAGTTGTTTGTGTTTGGTTTCTAGTGTGAGTTGACCTTGGCATTTAATTTGGTTATATGTATTTAATTTCTATTGTGAGCCAACTTGTGGCTTAAATGTGCATTTAATGCAAGGGTTTATTTATTTTGTAACATACTAGGTTGACTCATGGCTTAGTTGGGTAAAAGTAGGGGTGTCTTGTGGAGTCTTTTGGAAATAATCATTTAGCTTGGAGAAGAGGATGTGATAGAAGAAAAAAGTTTGAGAAGGGCAAGTAGTTGAGGCTTAGGAAACAAGGGGATCACTTGGTGGGCTTGTGAGCACAAGTTTAGATCTTCCTTGAAAGTTTCAACTAGAGCATGGATCTAGACTAGCTAGTGTTTGGGTTAGATATTGAGGGATTTTGCATAACTGTATATTTTAATTTCTATTGTATTTGGCTCTAAGTAGTAAGACCTTACATCCTGACACATTGCATGTAAACAATTATTTTATGAATAAAAAGTTATATTTGGTATCAGATTGAGTATCATGTGTTGTATTTCCACTGTGTGGTTATTTGTTGGGAGCTAGGACATCATCTATGGGGATTTTCTTGCCTTGCACTACATCAAATGGTAAGAAAGTTAAGGTTTTCTTGAATATGTAGACAAATTGCTAGAGTTGAGGCAGTTTGTATCAGGACCTGGGGTGAAGATTAATTGATTGAAGGTTGGATCTAGTTTATTTGTTGCGGAGGGTTTGCAAAATTTTGGAAGATGCCTCCAAGACAATTGGACCCTAGAGCTATTGAAGATCTTTGTGATGCCATGAAAGTGAGGATCTCATAAAATATAAAAGTAGAATTTATATCTAAGATGATGTTAATGAAAAGTGACATGATTTCTAGAATCATAAGTGCTATAGGTGGTGTACCTTGGCATGTGGGTACTAAAGATGGTTATGAGGAAGTTGATGAAAAATTTGAAGTTTCTAGATCGAGTGGTGAAGATAAAATTGATCACGTGGAGGGATCTATGAGAAATAGGGCTGGTTAGTTTGATAGACCTAGATCTTAGTTAAAGTTGAAGAATAAGATGGAGGTTTCTAATTTCTCAGGTACGTTGAATCTTGAAGACCTGATTGATTGGATTGGTGAATTGGAAGACTAATTTGAGTTAGAGGATATTGGAGATCCACTTAGAGTGAGGTTGGCACAGATTAAGCTAAAGGGACATGATGCTCTTTAGTGGAAGGAATAGCAAAGAGATAGAGAAGAGGAAGGTGAAATGAAGATCACTAGATGGAGATTGATAGTGACTAAATTGAAGGCTAAGTTCATTCTCATAGATTATGAACTTGAGTTTTTTAAGAAGTTGTAGTATCTATAGTAGAAAGGTATAACTATGAAAGATTATATAGAAGAGTTTCACAAGTCGATTATTCGGTCTGGACATAGAGAGTTGTCTAAAGAAAAGGTGGATATATATATATATATATATATATATATATATATATATATATTAATGGTTTGAGGTTTAATGTTTAGGATGAGGTTGGTATGTTGAATATTCCTTCAATTGAGGATTCTTATTAGTATGCTTTGAGAGAAAAAGAGAAACTAGAGAGGAAACATCAAGGTAGCTTCCAAGGGAAGGAGAAGCAGGACTACTCAACAAAGGGTAAACTGAGTGCAAAAGATGAACCAAAACCTTTTGATCATAAGAGGAGAACATGTAGAGGCAAGTTTAAGGGTACTTTTTTCAGATGTCATGAAGAAGGACATAGATCTTATGACTATCCTAGGACTAGTGACTATTGAGCTATCATTTTGCACGATGCTTAACGACAGGAATCCTATTGAACTCCTCTTTTGAAAAGCTAATCCGAGAATCAACTCCAAGGTTACAAGTGATCTTGTGACCTACTAGAATCCACTTAGTTGAAGATAAATGTGAATGTTCACAAGGAGGCCTTTGCTAGCTCAAACCAATTTCGGATCAAATGATCAATCTGCTTGCTATTTCAAAATCAACCACAAAAGAGATATGTTTTTCGTATTTTCTATTTTTTGATGAATGCAATATTACAATGCAACTATATGAATTCCTAAATTAACCAAGGGTTAGCAAAGAAAATAAAAAAGATAAATTGACAAGAAATTTAAGCAAATAACATGAAAAGTAAATCCTAACAGACATAAGCTACGAAAAAAATGCATCTTCAAGTTAAGCTTTCGAAAAGATTGGTGAAATAGGAGTAGTGCTTCCTTAATTTCACTGATGCAATTGTCAATGGGAATTTAGTAATAGTAAGATGTTTCACTTTTCATTAGATCACAAGGCCACAGAGTGTCCTCATGCTAGATGAAAAGCTATGCAGGAACAATATGATGATCTCTTCTCAAACTAAGTACGTCAATGAAATTTGTAAACATGTAGCAAACACCATAGTTAAAAGATCACACAACCAGAAATAACACAATAAACTTTTGGCACAATTACATTCCATGAACATATAACACCACGCCAAGGGATCCAAAAGAATTAACCTAAAGTTTTACTAAGTTCGCTAAACATTTTTTTTAACAATAAAGAATAACATACATGTCAAACATAAAGTAGCGAAAGAAACATCATACAATCATCTATAAACATACATAACAAGTTATATTCCTTAAGGATCCTACGACGTTGAATCACATTTAAATTTAATTAATACTAAGTCTAACAAATACCACATCCATAAGAAAGAATAATTAAAAGTCCAATGTCCATTTAAATAATATACATTTGTTCTAAATGCCAGTTGGCAATAAAATTTAAAATGCTCAATCATCCACTGTATATGTCATAGGGTATGAAAGGCTAAAAGAATATACATATGTAGAACTAGAAATACATCCTCCTCCTTGGATCCATGATACAAGTACAATAAAATAAATGAAACCATCCACCATACATGATAAACCCATCCATCATAAAAGATATAAACATCCATCATAAAATATAACTATCCATCATAATGATACATAGATAGAATGAAAGGAAATGCAAACAAAGAAGCTCCAGCCATGGTGACT
Source organism: Cupressus sempervirens (assembly GCA_028749045.1). Lineage (NCBI taxonomy): Eukaryota > Viridiplantae > Streptophyta > Pinopsida > Cupressales > Cupressaceae > Cupressus > Cupressus sempervirens. The sequence continues at coordinate 612,698,477 of CM053790.1, forward strand.
ATAGATGGATCTCAAAGGTAAGAGTAAAAAGCACTACCACCCAATCACGTGGAACCTAAATGGCTCACTCCCACCATGCTGAGGATATAGTCTCAAGTCCCAAGCAGGAAAATAAACCAAATATCAAAAGTACACTCTAAGTTTGGGAAACCCTAAAAACAATCTAACTCAAAGGTTCCAAGATAAATCAACATCTAGAGCTAGAGGCACACAAAGACAAGTAAGGAATCTACTATGTAAGCAGGCAAGTGTCATCACACAAATCATGCTAGAGTTACCCTGGTAGTCTCTCAGGACCTTGGCCCCCTAGTGATCCCTATGTGGCGACTAGTATCCTCTCATACTGATAAGGCATACTACGGATGCAAGGTCACAACCAAGCATTCTCTCTACTTCCATCCTAGTTTGTACTAGCACTCAAGGCATGGGTGAGAACATACAAAGACTCTTATTAGGTTCATTTTATTCCCATTTAGTATAGTATTTTCACTTATTAAACAACTTATAGTGGGTTACCTTGGCAACCACTTAGGGCCCTAGCCTCTATCGCAAACCACTTCCCGACATTACATATAGATAACCTACCCTAGGCTCATAAAAGTACAAATCAAATAATCATATAAAATTACCTCAGTCCTATACAAGTGACTAAAAAGCATCAAAAATAATTCACAATAACACATTAGTTCTTTATGAGCAACTAGAAAGCATCCCAAAAATACTGATTGAAGACTCAAAATGGTTAAGTCAAATATGTCATAGCATGACATCACCAAGAACAAATCATACGAACACCTCAGTCCTATAAAAGCAATTGGAAAACAATTCATTACAATTGATCGAGACTCAAAAATGGTTAAGTCAAGTAGGTCATACATTCACTTCAATGTCACACAAGAACACTGGAAAACAACACCAATCAATAGATCAACACACATCGTAGAGCATACCAAAAACATTACCATGGTTGAGTATAAAAGATCAAAATCAAATCATCATAACATCACAAATGCATACCTCCCAAGCCTCTAGTAACATCCTAAGACTGGTCAAAGCTAGGTCAAACCCTGACACCCAACAGTAAAATCACACGTCATAGAAAGAGTACATACACAACTAACATTCATAATTCATTCTGTTTTGGAAAAAACACAAGTTTAAACTTCACTATAGGTTTCCAAGTTTTCATTTTCATTTCCAAATATTATAGTTAATGTTTTCGATCACCATTATAGTTTCAATTTCTAATTTCTCTAGTTACAGATTCACTAAGGTTTTCTCGAGTTCACTGGAATCCCAAACAATTCAACTAATTCATATAAAGTTATTTAAACATAGTTTCATAGTTCAATTTGTTATCAAACAAACACAAGATTCGATGTTTAAAACTAGGGTTTCAGTTTTCATTCTTCCAAAGTATTATAATTACTAAGATTTTTGAATAATAAAATTTCCTTAGTATTACAAACCATTTTCATAAATCTATAAACAAATTTATAAAAGAAAACATTAATTCTCCCAAGTAAATTTCTTTGATTTTTAATTTACTTTAGAATTATATTTAAATTATAAAGTAATAAATAAAATTTTCAAATAATTATATTTCAAATTTTAACAATACTTATTAAAATTATTTATAATAATAATTATTAATTATTATCATAATAATTTTAAATTAATTAAACTTTGGAAAAAATTTCCCAAAAAGGAAACCTACTATAAATAGAAACCTCCAAAAACAGAAACCCGCTAAAAATAAAAACTTTCCAAAATGAAAACCAACTAAAAACATAAACTTTCCAAAAAAAGAAACCTGCTAAACTAGAGACTTTCTAAAATAGAGACCTACTAATAATAAAGACTTTCTAAAAATAGAAAGCTACTAAAAATGGGAACTTTCTAAAAATAAAAACCTACTAAAAATAGAAACTTGTTAAAAATAGAAACCTACTAAAAATAGAGCTTTCTAAAAATGGAAACCTACTAAAAAAATAAAGACTTTCTAAAAATAGAAACTCGCTAAAAGTAAAAACTTTCTAAAAATAGAAACCTATTGAAAATAGAGACTTTTTAAAATAAGAAATTCGCTAAAAATAAGAACTTTCTAAAAATAGGAACCTGCTAAAAATAGAAACTTTTCCAAAATAGCCTTGATATAGAAATCTGAACCAACTAGTAAAATTATATAAAACAAAATTTGTTTACTTTTCAAAACTCAAAACCTAATTTAATAATTCCATATACAAAACCCCAATTTAACAATAAGGGTTTCAATATAACTCTTTCACAGATGTATTCAAGAACATAGAACAATAAATCTTAACACGAGGGTTTTTTAGTTTCCAATTTGTATACAAATATTTCCTGAGAACAATGAACAACCAAATCCACACACAAGGTTTTCAATCATTAAATAGCTTACAGAAGTTCCCAAAAATGAAGGACAATAAATATGCAAAATAAGGAAGAATTCTGAGAACAAAAACATAATAGGCACGGAGAAGATAGGAATTCAAAGGATAGAAAACCATTGTACAAATAAACCATGAGATCCTACTAGGAGCTGATGCTAAAACAACAATCACATGAAACACACAAAAATAATCCCCTTTCTCTGAAAACTTCGTTCGAAATTCCTTCTCCAAAACCTATGTAATTGCATAATGAGCTCTAGATCTTTGATAAAGAGTTCTTCCTTAATTTGGGGCTTTAATTGTGCAATCATGCGAAGTAACTCATTGATCAATTACTGTTTATTACTTGTTATCTTTTACTTTTTCATGCACAAACTTTTAGATATTTAATTAAAATATCTTTATTAAATTAATTAGTTTTCTCTCTTTAATTTAGTTGATTATATTTTAATTTCATGCATAAAGCACAATTTAATTAAAATAAACTTTATTAAATAATTATTTACTCTCTCTTTAATTAATTTATTATATTTTAATTTCATGCATAAGCTTTATGCAATTTAATTAAAATAAACTTTATTAAGCAATTGCTTACCCTCTCTTTAACTAATTTATTAAATTTTAATTTCATGCATAAAGCACAATTTAATTAAAATAAACTTTATTAAATAATTATTTACTCTCTCTTTAATTAATTTATTATATTTTAATTTCATGCATAAGCTTTATGCAATTTAATTAAAATAAACTTTATTAAGTAATTGCTTACCCTCTCTTTAACTAATTTATTATATTTTAATTTCATGCATAAGCTTTATGCAATTAAATTAAAATAAATTTTACTAAATTTATGTTTTCTCTCTCTAGTTAATTATGAGATGTCTTAATAATATATTTAATAATTCAATTAATAATATTATTTAGAGTTTATTATTTAAAATAAAACTCTTAAATAATAATTATTAATTTAAATAAATATATAACACCGAAATTAGAATTATAACTTTATCTTTTTCATGCACATTTATTGAATTATAAAATAACTTTATTTAATTTTCACTTGACTTCTCTTTTCTATTAATTTATTAAATTTTAATCTCATGCATGCAGTATGCAAACTTAAAGCTTTTAACGAATTAATATCTTTTCCACTTTTTAATTTATTTTTGAAACATTAATTGATAAAATATTTAGTATTTATTTAAAAATGAACTCTAATATATGTTATTGTTAAATTAAATAAATTAATGCATTCTAAAATTTAAACTTATAACTTTTATCTTTATATTTAATTTTTTTATTTAATTAATTCTCCAACTAATTAAATATAACTAAATATTAGAATATCATAACAATTTCCCATTAAATTAAATCATTAATTTAATAATTAACTTTGACTTAATTAATAGAAAAATCACCAAAGACTTATAAAACAAAATATGAAAACCCATCATAGAAAAACACATACAAGATCAAACTAAAAGGTTATAATGATGAATTAACATCATTCGATGCATTCGAAAGGTAATAGACTTAGATACTTGTCCTAATTTTCTAGGACAAATGGCTTAAAGGTTTAGGATTTGGACTTAAGAATTTATCTCTCCTCTCTTACCATTGAGATAATGTGACAGGGTACGCTCATCCTAGCAATTCAGGGAAGTTGAATTTGGTAGTTGCAATCTGCATAAAATCCACACATGTACAAACACAATATTCTAAACTAAACAGGCAATGGTAGGAAGTGGTGCATCCTGTAGATCCTGACTAGCAGGTGACTACGACTCCCTTAACCACATAAAAAATGCCATATATAAAGAAAATATACACGCACACCATACACATGCAGTATGGGGTAAGTATCCATAAGAAAACACATATGATAATCCATCTAACTAATCATCATCAATAACTGAAAACACTGTAATAATCATCATGCATACATGAGATATAGAGTATCAAGAAATCTCATCATAAAATCAATTGAATCTGAAACAATATCTGATAATCTCAAAATAATGCTATTAATCATCAAGCATAAAACTGGCCTAAAAGAGTTTGGCAAAAATAACAAAATGCAAACTAGGAGCAGGCACTATAGAACATATATCCATAAAATATAACACACTTAGGCAAGATTCACTACACTCCAAATGCGAGCACCAAAAGCATATATTATTGCAAAATAATGACGGCGACCTTGATTACATATTACATTCCTATATTTATAAGAGATCTTCTCCTTAATTTGTGTTGAGAGTGAGAGATATCTTTATGCAATCATATGCTGCTAAACTAATAAAAAATATCTATTTATGTACAAAATGACTATCTACCTGGTGCTAAGTAGGAATCCATCTATTTTGTATCATTAATTGGATGTATGAGCCTTTACATGTCATAAGATAAAGAAAGCATTAAAGAATAATAAAGAGAAAGCCTTCAGATGATGTAGAAGTGACTGGAAGTGTCCAAAATATGAGCTCCTTCTTCACTAGGTGTCTATAGGAGTTAAACTGCAGTTAGAATGCATTTTTGATGCATGGAAAGCTCTAAATTTAGAACTAGTAGTTAACTATCGGTGCACCTCTAACTTCTTCAAAAACCTTCCAAAACACCACTGAAAAGCACACTTGTGCACCTTGCACACCTCCAAATTCCTCAAAATCTTCGATGACATTACTAGAAATGCACACCTACACACTAGCGCACCTAGCACACCTGTGCACTTGGCGCACCTCTAAATTCCTCAAAATCTTCCATGACATTACTTGAAAAGCACCCCTATGCATCAACACACCTGCGCACCAATGCACCTTAGAAGCTTAATTTGCCAAAAAATCAAAGTTTTCAGTTTTGAAAATGATTTCTGAGTTTTTCTTAGATGAGGGCTGGGAGCACTCTAGTGTTAATGTTTTATAGCTTCTATCGAATAAAATATGAGATGTAGTCTTAAAGATTAAACTCTTTGATTATATATATATATATATAATGATAATGGTGTGGATTAATATATAATCTCATAATATCCTATATCTGTAAATGTTCTATAATGTATTAATAATAGATATCTTATAATGTTTATAACTATGATGTTCTCATATATATTTAATATATATAATGTTCAGATGTATATATATATTCAATCATAATTATAAATCATATATTCACATTCAATCTACTACCTTGTCCATTGAATTCTAATGACATTAAATTGGGCATAATGCACAATATTACTTGTGATTTTCGACTGCATTATGTTTAAGATTACATTGTGTTAACAAGGTAGTTATTGGTCATGCCATCATAGAGGCATGACTCTTCATGGCCAAAGGCCATGTAGAGCCATGACTCTACGGGGGTCATGACCCTTTGCTGCTATATATATTTCGGTAATTAGACCATTGTAGAACAACATCAATATATGACATCTTGGACTCAATGATCTGCATTCAAATAATCATCAACATTTTTCTTTATTATCTAATCTGTAGGGTCATTGTTACATACAATATGCATCTGACATTATCAATAATATTCGAAGAAGTAGATTCTGCATACAAAATTACAGATCATTAGTATTTTGAGGGCAACTCTGCTCTACAGTAATACAAGTAAGAGTTCTATTATTCCCATATTTATTGTAACAATTTTATCTATCCGAGATCCATAAAACTTAACATGGTATTAGAGCCATTCTGATAAGAAAAACTATTACTCAAAATTAAAAGGAATTCTTAGAATTTTTAAGAGTAGGTTTAAGAGACGATCCTAATTAGATTTATTTTACTCAAGTACCCTAAAATATTCACAATTTTGTTTCCTTCAAAATGATGACTAGTATAAAAGTGGAGGATAGACTTGACGGTGATTCAAATTATGCAGCATGGAAATTATGAATGAAGTTAACCTTAAGAGATAATGATCTCAAGCAATTCATTGAAAAATCTTATCAACCAAAAAGGAATTACAAATTGATTAAATGGGAAAAAAGATAACACTAAAGCCATGAAATTAATTGTGGATGGATGGTGTTAGGGATCATCTACTCCCTACTATCTTTGAATTAGACACAACACATGAAATGCTTAAAACACTTGAAGAAATGTTTGAGATAAACAATACAACAAGAATTATAACCTTGAAAGATAATCTCTACAACATTAACATGAAAATAGAAGAATATTTTGCCTCATATTTCATGAGGATAACAAAACTAAGAAACCAACTCTCCAAAATTGGCTAGATTTATAATGAAAAATAATTAAGAGTGATAGCTCTCAAGGGTCTGCCATCATCATGGAAATATTTCAGACAAGGGGTATGTGCTCGATCAAAGCTTCCTAAACTTGGTCGACTAAAGGATGACTGCATACAAGAGGAGCGCATGTTAATATCTCATGATGATATTCCTATTGGAGGTGATATTCAAGCTCTCACAAGCCAAGTTGATAAAAACAAGAAACCTAAATTCAAAAGGAAAAGAAGACATGTTGATTACTCACAAATGCAATGCTTTAGATGTGACAACTATGTTCACTCAGCATTCAAATGCCCTAATAAACTGAAACATGAAGCAACTTTCACCAAAGTCAGTGATTTTGATACAGATCCAGAGAAATGTCCATTCTAAAGAAACTTTGAATATCCTTAACATGTATGAAGTAATGATTTAAGAGGGAGTTCTCTTTGTATATTCATTGAATTGTAAAATAAGCTTGTTAAAATTTCTAAGATGGAGTCTTAGAATATCAAATCATTATACTATGTTATCTATGTGTATTTACTTTTAATCATTATTGCTATGTGCCATGACCTTTCTATTTTGAGAATGTTATTATAGGAAAAGGGAGTTTATAAGGAGCTCTAATGATTGATATTCAGAGGCAATTGAAAACATCCTTATATATAAAAATGATGGGCCTACCCCTGTGTACATCATGAGGAAGTGACGACTTCCAAATGATGTCACTTGTATTTGGAGAAGTTATTGTAAGGTGACTATCTTATAATAACTTGTATTATGAGATCAAACAAATTGAGTAAATGGTGAATGTCTTGCATCTCAACATATTGGGAGGCCATTACTCAAAGTCTTTGGTGAATATCTTTGATATTCTGGGAGGCAAATACTCTTGATATCATATGTGATATCAAACCTTATTTTTGAGTAAATGGTGAATATCATATGATATTCTGGGAGACCATCACACGTGATGTCAAATGTGATATCACACCTTAAATTGAGTACTTGGTGAATATCGGATGCCAATATTCTGGAAGGCCAATACTCGTGATATCAACTATGATATCAAAATGTTGAATATCTTCTGATCAATGATATTCTTATATTAAAGAGATAAATTATTGTATGTTTATCCTCCCTAGCTAAGAGGGAGTGTTAATGTTTTATATCTTCTGTCGGCTAAAATATGAGATGTAATCTTGAAGATTAAACTCTTTGATTATATATATTTATATATAATCGTGTGGATTAATATATAATCTCATAATATCCTATATCTATAAATGTTCTATAATGTATTAATAATATATATCTTATTATGTTTATAACTATGGTATTCTCATATATATAATGTTCAGATGTATATATATTCAATCATAATTATAAATCATATATTCACCTTCGATCTATTACCTTGTCCATCGAATGCTAATGGTATTAAATTGGGCATAATGCACAATATTACTTGTGATTGCCGATTACATTATGTTTAAGATTACATTGTGTTAACAAGGTAGTTATTGGTCATGCCATCATAGAGGCATGAATCTTCATGGCCAAAGGCCAAGTAGAGCCATGACTCTACGGGGATCATGACCCTTTTCTGCTATATATATATTTGGGTAATCAGATAGCTGTAGAACAACATCAATATACAACATCTTGGAATCAATGATCTACATTCAAATAATCATCAACACTTTTCTTTATTATCTAATCTATATGGTCATTGTTACAATATACATCTCACATTATCAGCAATATTTGAAGAATTAGATTCTGCATACAAAATTAGAGATCATTAGTATTTGGAGGGAAACTTTGCTCTACAATAATATAAGAGTTCTATTATTCCAATATTTATTGTAACAATTTTATCTATCAGAGATTCATAAAACTTAACATCTTGTGTACTTATTTTGCCCCTTTTTGATGATTTATACTCTCTTTATAGCCAAACACTTTCATACATTTGAACTCTTTCTGTTCCTTCTAATTGAAATCCCAAGGCACCCATATTGAATCTTATCATAAATAGTTGCATAAGATGACGAATCTATTTTGGTTCATGTGTCCAACCTCTGTATCTTTGATCTTTTGTCTTTTCTCCAACTGCCCTATCTTTCCTAGTGAGAAAATGTTTGAAACTTTTCACAAAATTTTCTAGGCATTTTAATTGGCTTTTTCAGAGGTTTTTGCCTCAAAATTTCAAGTTAAAATTTTTTTCTATCCCTAAAATTGGGTAGCCAAAGGCTCACTATTTTAAGGATTGAAATTATATTTTTAGTTCTTCTTTCCAATGGTGTAAACGGTTTTGAATTCTGAGCTCTAGGTCAAAAGTTATCACTCGAACAAGTTAAGGATGCCTTTTTACCTACACAAAGAAGCAAACATTAGTCTAAAAGGAAAAAAGATCAGTTTAAATAAGCCTTAATGATGATGTGGAAAGAACAAAAAACCGTAAGTTTCAAGAACATCTAAAAAATCAATTCTTAACCCTAAAATACAAAAAAGGGCGCACTTGGCGCACCTCAGAGGTGCGCGAAGTGTGCCTTCTTCCTTGTTAAGTTTTAATATACAGGGTGCACACTAGCACACCTCATAGGGTGCTCTTGATGCACACCCTAATATAAACTTAGTGCAAAAAAAGGTACACAATTGCGCACCTTTTTTGGTGTTTAATATTTGTGCTTTGTGTCTTGTGTGTAGGTGACAGAGGATAGAGTGAGCGCATTAGCGCACCTCTTGGAGGTGTGCAACTGTGCACTTCCAAGAGGGAAGTTCTTTTCCTCTTTGACTCAGTGCACTAGCGCACCTAGTGAGGTGCACTAGGTGCACTAGTGCACATCTTCACATGCAAAAATAACTTGTCTCCTTCAGAGCACAATTTTTAGAATCTGGGTTTTCAGGTAGAGTCTCAAATCAGTCAAAAACACTAGGTAAAATCATAAAAAAGACTTTGACCTTGGGCTAGGGATCTTATAAACTAAAAAATAAAAGTAGGGGATCTCCATTGCTTAATGAAATGGGGCATGCGTTGTGAAACCACAATAGTGACAAAAGAGCTACTGTTGTAAATAAGGTTAAAGACTGTATCAATGAAACTGAGAAAGGAGAGAGTTTGATGGCTTGACAAGTAATATTCAGTAAAAAGGTACTAGAATCTTGTTAGAGGAATAATTTTTTTAGGATTCACTATAAGTCTGGTGGTAAAGTCTACAATGTGATTGTAGATGGCAGTAGTACTGATAACCTAGTTGCTAAATAGATGGTTCATAAACTTGGTTTAAAGCGGGTAAGACATCCTTGTCTTTATGGGATTGGATGGTTGAAAGATGAACATACTTTAGCATTGAGGTAGCAATGTGTTGTTGATTTTTAGATTGGCTAGTATAAGGATCAAGTATTGTGTGATATTGTGTACATGACTAGTTGTCACATATTACTTGCTAGACCTTGGCAGTATGATTGCAGGGATATATATGATTATGTCAAGAATGTTTTTATTATTGAGAAAGGTGGCAAGAAGAATTCCCTGATTCCTTTGTAGAATGAAGATCTCAATAGGAGGAACTTGAGTATTGGTAGCTGATTTGAGTTGAAGGATGCTAAGAGGGTTAGAGATCAGCGTGGAAAGTAGACCTATCCCACATCAATGATTGATGTGAAGAAGCAAAAGTGGAACAAGGGAAAGAGTGTACAAGTTAAGGACTTGGATGACATGTATGTGAAGAATCAATTTGGGGTTTATGTGTTGAATTCCAGAAGACTTTCTTCCAGCTATTGAGAACATCTTTTCAAACTTGGGGTGTCTAATGCAGGATCATCCTAGACTTGTTGGAAATCTTGCATGTTGGTCGAAGAAAGATGCGCGACTCAGTCAAAGAAGGAGGAGGTTCTTAGTCATCGAAGGCACTTGGAATGCACTGGGAGCTTAGTGATGCTTGGTTACAATGTTGATCGAGTAGCTTGGTTAATGAAGGGACTCGATCACCAAAGGAGGAATTCAACATACTCTAGAGAGATCAACTTCTTCTACATGGTTTGGTTGTTGTGTTGACCTAGTAGCTCAAACAATGAAGGGCTCGATTATTCTTGGTGGAATTATAACTATTTATCTGATTGGCTATTATAACCATTTTTTGGAATCCTTAGCTTTTGATTTACAAGATTGGATCCTTGCAAGCGCCCATCCATTGAGTTTTTGAGCCTCATCTGGGCATGTTTAGGCCTCCAATGTGAGCATAATGTTTTAATACCAAAATTGCACACCAAAAATCCATAATAAATCCATGGATACTCATGATATGGAACTAAGCCTCAACTGGTAGGATGATATATCCAAGATGAATATCCACCCCTGAAATAAGGACATTTCAAGCTCATATGATTGACTTACTAAGTAGCAAGCCTCCACAGACAACAACTCTACATTAAGACAACCCTTATTCAAACATATAAAATGAAATATTTTTGGTTAATACAAGATTTCTCTTCAACCTAGGACACTTCTGCATCATTTATTATATGACTAAAAGCTATAAATTATGTATTTTCATTCTTTGTAAAGGAAAGTTTCTATATGATTTGCATTAATTTTTTAACTTGTTGGTTGTACTCCATTTTTTAGTGCAGTCAAAATATTTTGTCATAAGAAATGGCATAACCTTATCAAACCAATTGTTTGGAATATTTTAAGTTATATTTTATTGTAGGGATGAATCTGAGGAGAGGTTTTGGACTATAATTAGTACAAGTGTTAAGTAAGATATATTCTCCATAGCATAACAAATTGTGATATTGCTATCAAGGTTAAATTGTATACTTTTTGAGTCAAGCTGATTGACCCTTGTTTGGTGATTAGTGGTTAAAAAGAACCCATGTCTTATGAGAATGAATAAAATACTTAGTACTTATTGCATCCTAGTTATAGTTGTAAAGGTGAAGCACCTGGACTTCTCGATAGTCACATGTCCTAGTACTACTCCAACTCAAGTGTGCTGAACCACAAAGTTCCTCCAAGGTTAAACCCACTTTTCTTGCATATCCATTTGAAAAAATAATATCATTTTGCAAATGGGGTTACAAGAAAATCAAGTCTAACCTTGGAGGGAACTCTATGGTTTGCATGCTTGATTTGGAAAGTGCTGGGAGTAGTGACCTCCCAAGAAGTTTCAATGCTTCACTTCTATGAGTATCACATAGATACAATGAGTGATCCCATCACATAGATTATATTTTGAATCAATATTTGAAACAAAATATTATAGTCTACCCCTTACATCCACGATTCATTCCATCCTCAAACCTTTATTTTTATTAATACTTTATTTTAAAATGGAAGGATTCACTAGAATAATTGAAATAATTCCTATTATTTGCCAAGATATACCAAGATTTATATAAAAAAAGTAATTTAGAAAATTACCACTAAAATCAATTTTTTTTAATGAAGGAAAATATATTATTAGAAATTAATTCTTCAAAAAGAAAAATTCACTAAGATATTACTATTTTTTTTCAAATTTCTTAAGTTATTTCAATGATGTTTTCTACAAACTCAAGTATAATTGGGAGGGCAAGATCGTCAATCACATGTTTTAAAGATTTCTGGTAAGAGATAATAATGAGGTGGGTCTATAGGTTTGATATACTATTGTCACTAGAACTAAAATAGTCAAAATAGAAGGGGACTCCTAAATACTAGTAGTTTTCAAGAAAAAGATTGATTCACAATTGGAAGCTTAAAGAAGGTTGGAAGAGATATTTGAGGTAGTTTCCATGCTATAAATATTCACCATGAACTAAAAAATTTAATGGATATTAAACTTTCCAACTTGGCAACCAACGAGACATAATGCCTAGAGTTATTGCCCACCTACAATGATGAAATATATATTAATTATCAAAGCCTATATTTTCTTGACCATCATTATGAGAGGTTGACGTTGTTTGATGATGTAATTCTAAAGGAAAATTATTTGTCATTACTATGTTGGTGTCTGAGATCCCTACAAAATCAAGAATCCTAAGAAGATTAATTATAATGTATTGAATGACATATCAAAATGATACAAAAATTCCACCATATCTAATGATACACGTCCATGATAGTCAACACTTCCACCATACTGAACACACTTCTACCATACTACACACACTTCTACTATACCATACACACTTGCATGTTACATACCATATGATTGTAGAATCACATGTCTAGACGACACATTCTACATACTCACAACTTGACTACACCTTATTCTCTACAATTTGTGCACATAGTGATCACCATATTAATAAAAAAAGGAATGGGAAGACACTATAAAAGTGGAGAAAAAGACCGAAAAAATAATTTATATGGCTAAAACTAGAGGGAAAGGATATTACAATTTGGTTGGCAACATGCTATTTTGATCCAAAAAACTTTAAGTTATACAAAAAGAATGGTTTTGACAATAAGGACCCTTATGCTATGCTAAAGAATGACATCTTGAACTTTGGTTCTTTGGGGGAGATAGTTTTAATGGGAGACTTCAATGCAAGGAAAAGGAATAATCAAACAATCTAGTTGGGTAGGGATGATGGAGGAGAGGTTTATTCTATTTGGTTAGAGGAAGATATATATCATGCATGGAAAAGGGTCTCACAAGATGGGAAAGGAAACGTGTCCCACTTTGGGGCTAAATTATTAGGTCTCTAAAGATTACATGGCTTGATCATATTTAATTGTATAGAAAAATGGTCAGGTTAGGAGATATCACATGTGAGATGCACAATAGTCACAATGCTGTAGACTATGTCTTTTGTTCTCAAGCTTCTACATCTAGAATCATGGATTTTTCAGATTGGGACATGTCCTATCAAGTTGAAATATGACCATATGTCACTTTTCACAACCTTGGATATTCACAACTACTAGCTGCAGGAAAAAAACTATGCCACCTTGATCAAGAACAATAATTCTCAAGGAAAATTATCACTAATCAAGAAAACCAAGAATTTTTTGTGGCTACCTCAAAGTATCATCTTCAAATAAAAAAATATGATCACTTGCACAAGGGAAGAAGAGAGCATGAAAAATAGATCTGTGGCAACCTGCTTGTTCCTTTAATTCACAAGGCATTAGAGGATTGTGAAAAATCTGAATTCAGGAAAAGAGGCAGCAACACTTTCCCATCCAATCCATGGTATGATGAAGAGTGCAAGGCAACAAAGAAAATGAATCAAACAAGGAAAGGAAAATAACCTATGTAAACTTGATAAAAGAAAAAAAGGAGAGATTTGTCACTGCAAGATGGAAGGAGCTTATCCCTTTGGGGAAACTCAATCCTAAGAGACATTGGAGTGAGATCTACCTAAAGGAGCTACAAATAGAAAAAAATAAGAAATAATCAATGGCTAGCATATGAAAAATTACTTTATGTTAAAATTGAATATAGAAACACACCCTAGAATCAACACTTTTGTTGAACTTTTTTCAGTGGAGGATATATAGCAGGGAATAAAGAGTCTAACAAGTAACGAAGAAAAAGACATTGATGGATTGCAAGTTGAAACTTTGAAATATTTTCAACAAAGTGAGTCAAAGTGCTTTTCCAACAAGCTGGACTACTAGTGTAATCATACCTATCCACAAGAGTGGAAATATCAATAACCCCTCTAACTACTGTACTTCTTGCCCCCACATTCAAAATATTTTCAACACAGTGAATCAAAGTTTTTTTTTGACAAGCTATATTACTACCATAATTATACCTATCCACAAGAGTAGAGATATCAATAATCCCTCTAACTACCGTACGATCATGCTAAGCCCACTTCTTGGTAAATTATTTGGGGGCATGATAAAGTGAAAAATCAATAGATGGGAAAGAAAAGAACAGAAGAGGGTGAAATGATAGGCTAGTTTCAGACCAAAATACTCCACCACCAACCACTACATCACTCTTAGACACCTCATTGAGAAATTTTGGGATATTGAGGGAAAAGAGGCTTTCTACTACTTTATGGATTTCAAAAAAGATTTTGACATAGCTCCTAGATAGAAACATTGGAAACATATGGAGGACCTCAAAGTACCAAATGAGCTTAGAGTGACTATTCACAGGCACTACGAGAAGAGTAGAGGTAGAACATAAACAAAATATGGTGTATCCAAATGGTTTGGTAGTGATATTGGTGTGAAACAGGGCTGCCCACTATCAACCATGTTATTTGTCTTATATATTAACAAGTTGGAGGATTGGATGAACAAAACTTTGGGAGGTGGAGTCCAACTTGTGAAGTACGTGGTTAAAATTCTTCTCTATGAAGATTATCTCACTTTGATAGACCAAACAACCAAGAATATAAGAGAATAATTGAGAACATTGGAGGGTTTTGTCAAAGAAGTTGGGATGCAAGTAAACACTAGCAAGACTAAAATCATGATCTTCTCTCTAAAAAAGAAACAATAACAAGCTGATTTCCATTTAGAAGGAAATACTCTAGAGACTATGGAAGAATACAAGTACTTGGGCATAAATTTTAACCAAAAACTCAACTAGGAAACTTGCAAAGTTCAGTGGTTATAACGAGGATGGAGGGCATACTTTTTGCTACAAAATAGACATAGCTAGACATAATTTTGAGATTGGAAAACAAAAAAGGTCTCTTTGGGTTGCTGGTCATTCTGGTTGTGCTATATGGTTGTGAGGTTTGGGGGCAACGTATCCAATCATTCAATATATTTCTTCCAATATTTCAAAATACAACTAGATTTCAACTAGATTTCAAAATACAAAAGAAAAGGAAAATCCACAATGAATTTTTATAATTCCAACCATGACCTTTTAAAGAGCTACATGAATTTTCCCTCAAGGATACAAAATAGTTGACATACTTTATTTATTATCTAATTAATTAGGCTCCTTTTATTTACTAATTAATTTAATATATCCTAATGATATTATTTAAAATTTAGACCCACCTAATTAATTATTTCACTCCTTTACTTTGGGGACATTGCAAATCCTCACTGCTAAGAGATTTCTTGCCCTCAAGAAATCTGTCATAAAACCATTTGCCCATTGCAAGGCTCTAGGATCCTAAGCCTAACACAAATGCTAATGCATGTATCCACTAAAATATTGATGCCAAACCATGAATGTGAGCACCATGATTGCCTTATGTAATTGTAATTTTCTCTTTACTAGATAATTAAAAAAGGTGGACACTTTTTATTTTATTTGTGGATGGAACCCAATGTGTGAACCATGTTGAATATTTGAGTTATTGTGATATATTATTTTTGCATCATCTATATTGCATTAGATCCAATATTGTTTATTTCTCTAGTATACATAAACCCTAACAAGTGGTTGTGTAGAAGAGTCTTATAGCTATTGAGTTACCTCCATTCTCTAGTTGGTGATACTCATGCAAGAATTTTTTTGTGAGTATATATTGTATTTTGTTATTCATTTTTGAATAATACATTAGTTAAATTTTGAAGTGTTGAGTTTTCTCTCAAAAGGGGTTTTCTCAAGTAAATCAATATTATGTTATGTATGAATGCTACTTTGTTATTTTTGTTTAATTTCTATAACCATTGTAAATATCTATTTTTTTGCATAATGCTTCTCTCAAAATTTATGTGGAAAGTTGGTTGAATAACTCAAATTCTTTCGTTATGAGAGTGAGATCATCTTTGGTTTTAGTTGTGTGGTTGGATTTTTGAGCTCAGCCTTTTTTTATTTATTGGAAAAAACTTTTGAATTAAACTATGAACTATTTCTTAATTTCTCTAGAGAAAAAGGATTTAATAATGCTAAATTATAATGGTATGAAACTAGAAGGACAAAGAAGGTCCCTTCCCACCAAATTCTTTGGGTTTATAACTTGATACTTAGTTGTGGAAAATAATGTGAAATAATAATTTGGATCAGTTTAAATGCTATCATAATTTGGCACAATGATAGTAGACAAGTCTACAATTTTGGGAATAGAATGATTGAAAACTCTAGTTTTATATGATGCATGAAAGAGGATGGTATTCTTGTCATAATATCTAAGCCACAATTCTCTAGATTTTTGCCTCCACAATAAATTTTTCGTAGCCAAAATTTCTTCATATTCTTTTTGATGTCTTTTTTGTTCATTATAGGAGGTAACATTCATGCCATATTTGAAAATCACCTCATTAATTTTTAATAAATATTTATCAATATAAGATATGGAAATAAAGATGTTCTTGAAGACTCTACTACTCCATTGATATTTTTCATATTATTTCTAAGTTGAAGCATACTAGAGCTTAGGAAAAGGGCATAAGCCTTAAAAATGAGGGACAAAAAAGGCCCCTAAACCATATCTATTCAAATTTAAATGAAGCTTTAAAAAGAGGGAGAAAAAAGGGCCCCTAAACCATATCTACTTAAATTTAAATAAAGCTTTAAATTTCTTGAATGTGATAGCAAAAAGTATATTGGCTTGAAGGAAAAATGATCTAACAATGAAACTCCTAAAATTTTACGATTATAAAGGCCATATTTTTAAATCCAAATGGAGTTGATGAAAAATCCATCCGAAATCACAACAATGTGCATAAAGTAAGGTATTTCATTAATCTAGGTAAATTATTCATTGGATGAAACAAACTTTGCTAAAAAATTGTTTGAAATAAATTTCTTGAAATCTTGAAATATTTTTATGGGTTGGATTATTCTACTTATTTGTTTTAGAGGGATAAAATGAAATTTAAATCACCCATAAGAGTGGAAAAGGTATCAAAAGATTCAACATAATAAACTCATAGAGCATCCCAAAGTAATTTTTCCTAATTTTGGAAGTAGGACCATACACATTGAATAGTTGAAATTGAACATTGATATAATCAACTTGAATTTGCTGCACCCATTTTCTTTTTTCTAAAACCATTTGACCTTAATATATGTATATTTCCATAGGAATTCCAACCCTTGAGAGGCTCCAATAGATAGAGAGGATACACAATTTCAGTTTTTCTATTTGGAAAATATTTGTTGGGGATCTACCTCTACAAATTTCATTTCTTGCAATTAAATGATATTTTCTACACTTGCCTCAATTTATAATTTGATGAGGTAGATTTTGTTAGGGGCATTTATTCCCCTAACATTCCATGTGATGGTCCTTATATCTTCCATGGAGATCACTTCACCCTCAATGGGATAATTTAATCTAGGGTAGGTTGAGTACTTACTTTGATTTCCCCTTTGGAAACCACTTTTCTATAAGCTCTTCCAACCTTCTCTTTAATTTTGAGGGAGGAGTAGATACTATAGTCACAATAGGAGTCTACATAATAGAACATGCAATATATTTTACCCATCACTTTGATTGGGATAATGAAATTATATGGTTATTCAATCCAATATTGAAAGTCTACTTTATCTATAGGAAGATAACACTAGAGAAGGGGCTAGAGAGGGAAATTATAGTTGAAGATAAAAGATTCCACTTGAAGTGAATGAGAGGTGAGTAAGACTTCATCCACTAAAACCTTAAGTAAGATTAGTTTTGAAATTCCTAATAGATCTTGTTTTTCTAGTTGAAAGGATAATTAAGTATTAGCAACACCTTCTTGCCCTAAGGGTTCCCTAATAACAACATGATCAACAATTATAACAACCCATTGAATCATTGTTTGGTTTTGATTATCAATCCACAAAATAACATGTTCATTCTATAATAACATCGCAAAATATGATATCTTATTCCCTTTATACTAAGAGATTGTATAATTCCCTACCAAGGAACCCAAGAGAAATAATAATACCCATCAAATTCACATAAAGAAAAATAAATACAATTTACCTTTCTCAAGGGTCCCTTAACATTGAGTCATATTTATGTAAATTTATTAAGTAAATTAATATTAAATACAATGTACATAACTATAATGGAATATCATATACATGATCTTATAGACAAATACATAACTAAAAATGATACAACGAAGTACATCCAAATACACAATATTCACTATATATATCACATGGTGTATAATGATAAACCAAATATAATACATTAAAAAAATCATCCCATAAGGATCTCAAGATACACATAGATAATATATGAATACATAACTACATTAGCTGAATATAGAGAATGTATCCAAGAGATAAGAATAGGAATGGTACAATTGCAACAATGGAACATCCAAAACATGTGCAAGTCTATGAGGACCCCAATGGTAAGAGTGCCACTACATCTTGACCTCATGGTAATCTAATTAGGCCCACTCTTGTTTAGTTGGGGAGATAACATACAATCCACATACAAATATCAAACCACAAAATCAAATCCTCGATAAGGAATCTTGAAAGCTCTTGTCATCAAGGATACTACAAGCTAATGATAAGAAAAGATAGAAAATGTCAAAACATAAACAACTGACCAATGCTAATACCACAAACCAAAATCATCACCCAGATACCAAAATCCAAAATAATTACCAATACTAATAAAGAATAACCACTGAATGAATACAAAATTCCAAATAAAATACTAATCACCAATGAACAATGACCACCAATAATAAATAAAAATTACTAGCTCAAAAATGACCACCAAGTAAATCAAAACCACAAGTAAATATCCCCACCAAAAGTAAAATAAAAATCTATTGAGGAGATACTTGGGCTATGTATTAGGGAGTTCCATCACACAGTCAAGGTACTTGAGTTACCTTAGACTAGTCTCTCACTAGACCCCATTGTTGACATATCAGTCAAGTTTTTTATTAGTGAAAGATACTTAATCAGATTGTAAGTAGCTCCCAAGCTTATTATACAATTAACAATGTTTACCAAGCATTTTAGTGACCACCAAGTTCTATAGTTGCTATCGAGTCCTTTGGACCAATTCCAGTGTTTATCGAGAAATTTTAGTTACAGTGAATATGACCAATTTAAACTGTGCATCTCAGTGTATGCCGAGTTTACCCGTGCAAACTAAGCTATTCAGTGCTTACCGAGTTTGTAGTTTATGTGATGCAAGTCTAGTGTTAACCGAGCTAATCAGTGTTAACCAAGTGACTCAGTTTAAACCAAGCTCAAGGAGATAGTATTTACTGAGTCATACAATGTAAACCAAGTGACTTAGTCTATATGATGAGTTTGGTAGTATCTACTAAGTCACCAATGCAGACCGAGTTCAAGACTACTTGAAAGTGATTAGTATGGACTGAGCTTCTACATCTACCAAGTGCATGAAGATGTTGAGTATTGATAGTGGACGTCATGTATCAGAACTTCATCGAGTCAGTCTTTAGAGCCTGAGTGTCTATATTTGAGCTAACTTTGTAGTATTTGTGTAAACTTGTATAGTGGTTGACTTTATAATTTGTATAATTAGATTGGTATATATGTAATGAATTATATCATATCCAAGTGTTAAAAAAGAAAAGCAAGTGAATGCAATGTAATCAAATATAATCAAAGAAGAGTGAATTATAAAGGCTACAATAGTATAAGGAGCAACAAAGACATATCTATCACAACAAGGTGATTAGTACATAAAGGAATCTCATTCAACAAACCAAGTTATAGATCAAAGATTAGCTAATACTTCATCCTAATAGGTGGATCAGTCAAATCCTTTAATGAGGTAGACCTAAAAGTCTTTTGCAAATCTCTTTGCTGAGTGCATACTTCATTGTATGTTTGTAAATCCTTTCACAAGGTGGACCTAGCAGTCCTTATTGCTCCTAATAGGGAAGATCACCAGAAGTGATCAATGTAAGCCTTAATAGGCCAACTTTATAGTGCAGTACTAAAGCTTGTGGGTATCATCCCCAACCTAGTTTTACTTTCTATTTGAAAGGTTTTTGGGTCACTAAATCTTTGTGTCAAAGTGTTATGAATGCTTTCATGTTTTCAGTTTCTTATGCATTCAATTAGATCAGAATATATGTGATAGATTAAATACTAATTGGACTATTGGATAAAGAGTTAAATTGTTGAAGTTTTTATAGTTACTGATTCACCCTTCCCCTCTCAGTAACTTCACATAGTCTAGAATATTTCCAACAATTGGTATCAGAGCATTGTGGTTCTCAAGAAAAAAATTTAATAGATTGAGCAAAGATCAAAGCCATGGAGATATTCAAACTTGAGAAGGCTATTGACAATGAAAAGCTAGATTTGGAAATGGCCATTTCCCAACTCAAGAAAGCAAAGGAGCAACTCTCTCAATCCCTAGAAAGAAGAAAAGAACTTGTAATTCAAATGAATGATCATCTCTACATTGAAGAAAGAATTGAAGACCTTCATCCTTCAAGAAGCTAAAATGAAGCAAAAAAAAAATCAAAGAACTCTTGGAAAAGAATGGTTCCCTGCAAGAAGAAGTAAGAAAACTAAGAAGAGAACAAAAAATTTAGTCAGTAAGGCTATGTGAAGTCATGGAGCAAAAGAAAAAGATAAAAGAAGAGATAGAAGGAAAGAAAAATGAAATTTAGCATCAATCCCTTTAGCAAGCAGACCTTATTGATCATCTCTCCAATGCAAATGAAAAAACCATGAGCCTAAGATCTGAAAATAAAAGATTGCAAAATGATCTAAAATTTGAAAGGCAAGTCTATGAAAGAATGATGAAATCCCAAGAAAATATGAATCAATTAAATAAGAAAAATTTGTATAGATAAAAGGGAAAAGTAGGAATTGGATATACAAAAGAAGGAGAATCATCCAAGCAAGGAGCTCAAAGGAATCAAAGACCTACTTGCAATCATTATGGTAAGATAGGTCATACATCAAACAAATGTTGCAGCAATGGAAAAGAAGAATTCAATGAAAAGTCCTACAATTGCAATTAACATGGTCATAAGGCTAAGGAATGCAAAGAGAAACCAAGATTTGAAGGAAAATGTCACAAATGAAAGAAACATGGACACAAGTCATCAGAATGTAAAACCAAGATATTGAATCTAGCAAAACAAATTGTCAAAGCAATATTTGGTTGGGACTACAACACCTAGTGTAGATGTCATTACTATGAAGAATTTGGACACATTGGAACAAATTGTATAAAAAATCATATGAGAAATAGAGATACTACTAAAAGATGTTTCACTTGTACAAAAATTGGTCATCTTTCCAAGAACTGTATGAATATTGGTAGAATTGAAGATGGAAAGAAGGCAAAAGATGGTAACATTTGAAAACAGATGAGACAACAATGGGTTCCAAAGTCTACCAAGAATACAAGTCCAAGAAATTTTGATCAACTCACTCAAGAATTGGGTGACTCTAACATTTCTACTTAAGTTCTCAAGGAAGAACTAGAACTAGGCTAGCAAAGAAGACATCCAAAATAGTTTTAGATAGAAAGAACAAAATGATCCATATTTGTATTCTAGATACAAAGAGATCACTGAGTAAAAGGGTACTAGTGTCTACCGAGTTACCTTCTCTACCGAGTGAAGTCATGAGTAATTAAATTCTATATGGTAACTAAATAACAAAAGAATCTACCGAGCAAGGTCAAAAATAATAAAGATGCATATGGTTGCCGAGTCATGAAGTCTTCACCAAGTATTCAATTCAAAGAAGTGGATGATAGTCTGTCAACATGATGTTAATTGAACTACCTTTTATATTGAGCATTTATGAATTTTTTTTGATAAAAGACATGGAATTGAAGTCATTCTTACCATGAAATTTTGAGAGCTATTGCAAAGTTCAATCTTCAAGAGCATCCAAGAAATTTGAGCGAATTGTCAGCAAAAGACTTTGAATTCTCTCAAACCCTACCGAGTGAAGATGGCATCCAACAAAAACAAGGCAAAGTAAGGTTCATAAATGTTGGTTCATGGAGAATAGAAGGCACAAGAGTTCAAGCTCACTCTTGCAATTGTTGAAACCCTAGATTTGAGTGGAGCACAGTCTCAGATCCCCCAAAAGGTACCATTGATCAATGACATTCACACTCACTTTAAATATGTTATTCAAGAGATTGGTACTTTAGAAATGGATGATGCCCCTAGGTCAATTATGTGTAAATGGATTTTTGAAACCTATGCACCAACACCTAGAAACTAAAGGGTTAACTCACATCCCTCACATGCCCCATGAGTTCCAAGTTAAATGGATTATGTTTATCCTTAGTTGGGTGCATAATGGATAGTTTTGGTTGGAGCAACCAGTATTGATCACAAAGAAGATGATTCATCAAATCACTGGTCTCTCAATGTTGACCAATGCTAAGACGACCAAAACCCTAGGTCGGGTAACACTTGAAAAGAAAACCCTAGCAAAATGGGACGATAAAGGAATGGAGATTAGCAGTGTCATGGACACGGAGTTAAAATTCAATGTCCACATCATTGTGCACAAGATTTATAGCTCAAGTAGGCTAAACAACATGTCATGTGAAGTAGTTGACCTTGCATACAATGTAGTAAAGAATAATCTCTCTTATGACCTTATCGAGCTATTGTTGAAACAATTTAGCAAGAATATGGAAAGCATAAGGACATCAAAGAATAATCCATGTAAGTTTGGCTCCCTATTAAAATTTCTATTCTTTTATGTTTAGAAATTCTTCCCTTCAAAAGGCACTGTTGTTTGGAGAAAAGATGTGCCCGTGCTTTATCAAATCAATGAATATATTGCTGAGATGGGTGAAAACTATAATAATATTATGGACAACTACTTCAATATATTCAAGGAAAAGATGAACAAGAAGTTCAAGATTCCCAAGAAGTTAGTTGAAGATTATAAGGATGATATATGTTTTATGGTGGATAGTGACAAAGTATACATTTAGGTAGTTAAGCCTAGAATAGCATGGGTGAAACTCTTGGATATGAGGTTAATATTGATGAAACTAAAGACATCATTGAGGCACTTATTAATGAGCCAATGAATCCTAAGGCAACGTATTTTGGTACATATGATGAAGCAAAAGCAAGGATAGATCTTGAGATCAAACTTCATCATGTGGTTAACAAGGGAAATAAAAGAATTGCAAAACTGAAAACAAGTTCTACCCTTTTGTTGACCAAGGAAAAGGTGAGGATGAGGTAGAATTTGAGGAAGAAGAGCCATTAAGGAAGAAGGGCAAGGTAATTATCACCAAGCCACCAAAGCCATCCACTGTAGTATTTACAAGAAGATCCTCCAAGAAGAAATATGACAAGGAAGGAGGAGACATTATATTTAGAAAACCTCCTCCCACCTTCCAAGACAAACTAAAAGATCTTGAAGTAGGAGCCGAGATAACAAACTTCAAATCATTAAAGTATGAAATCAGGATAGCTGAAGAGTAGAAGCAGATAGAAGATCTGGTGATGGACAAAATGGTAAGTGGAAGTACTCACCTGATCAGATTGATTCTTATATTCCTAATGATTTGTTGGAGAAAATCAAGCTAAGATGGGATTTTCAATGCAAAATGTCAAAGACATCTATGGGAAAACTCTGAGACAACTTATACTGAGCATATTAGATGTAGAGGTAAAAGAGTCACTAAAGAAAAATGAAGAAAAATTAACTTTGAAGTTCAATACTTGCCTGGTTTTGATAAAAGACATTGAACATATTGTAAGGAATGCAAAAAACACTTCGAAAAATATCTATTTTCTATATAAACCAATTGATTTCCCTATGAATGTAAATGATGATGATGATGATGAGAATAAGGAAAAAGATGAAGAGGAAAATGTTGAAGAAGCAACTCATTTTGACAAAATTGATGATGAAGAGGAACAAGAGAAAGAGGCTACCGAGGAAGAAAAGAAAGATGATAAGGAAACTGATCTAGTTAAGATAGCTACAACAATTATTGCCTCACTTCCCCATTCTCTAAGAAAACCAGTGACAACATCAAGCACAAAGACAACCCCAACAAGATTTATTGTGACTACTAGTGATAATACAAACATCCAATCACTCTTTTCTCTAATTCAACTTAGCACATCATTGAATGAAGTGACTTCCACTTCGTCTACTAAGCTATAGACTCTCACCTCTTCTACCAAGTTGGCTACACAACAATTTTGGACACATATCTGGTTGTCACATCAATTTTGGATTCTTTAGGTATTTATGTTAATATTCCTTCAATAAGTGCAATATCAGTTTTTACAGCCAGTCCTAGTATGTCTACCATTATTTCTATTCTAGGCACACAAGCAATAAGTGCAAAGATAGTTGAGACTAAGGTTCAAACAAGCACACAATTTTTGGTTAAAGGAAAAGAGATGGAGGAAGAAATAGATTTGGATGAGGAAATTGTAATCCCAAATTGGCACATTTCCAAGCTCACTCTAGACCAAATGTAGACATTTGGTGAACTCCTCCAGAAAAAGGCCAAACAACAAAGATTAAGAGAGGAAAGAGATAAGGAATATAAAATCATTGAGGATGGAAAGAACATTTTGGTAGAGGCTATAGGCATTGAGGTTGATTCTTCAAAACCAATTTTGTATCAGCTAGGAGAGGTAGTTAAAAGATTCAATGAAGATATTGATGGGTAGGATAAGCTAGTGCAGAAGGTAGAGAACAAGTTTGATAATAAAGTGTTGGAGCACATTACTCAACAAATAGCTATCTATCAAGTAGAACTTTCTACAATTTTGGGATCCTTGGAAATAACTTGTACAACTGTATCATCACTTTTTGGTAAGTTGTGTGATGTTTCTAATTTTACCAAGGAAATAACGGACAAGTTGTCCAAGATAGATGAAGATCTCAAGGCTAGTGCTCAATAGTTGCAACTTGATCCTAATTCAAGCTCTGCACACTTCAAGAGGATAAGATTTTTGACATATATGCAAGTATAATTGCTTAAAGAAGAAGCAAGGATCATATCCACATTGGTAGATATACAACATATGATTCTTATCAACATGGATGCACTATAGAAACACATTGTACATTCTAAAACTATCATCCATGACAATAACTTCTCCATAGCAGATTATATGATAGAGTTGTCTGTAGAAGTGCAAATTGCACTGCACAAGAGTAGGGTCTTACAAGAGGAATGGGACAAGACCTTGGCTATCATACTCAAGGTACATTTAGATTTTCTATCTCATTTTGGCATTACCATGTAAATAAATAGAATAAATCTTTGGCATTAATGTCAAAAAGGGTGAGAAAGATATAGTATAAGGAGAGTATATATTGTGAATAAGAAGATATGTGAAAGATGTATAGGAGGAGGTAGATGGACAAAAATGTAAAGAGTTATGAGGGAGAAAATGTAATAAGTTCTAAAAACAATGGGGGAGAAAAGATATGTATAGAAAGTATATGTTGTATATAGCAAGAAGATGTATAGTATACTATATGAAAGAACCTTACCATGTATAGATATATATCTTACAAAATCAATTTTAAAAATCTCAAAAACAGTATACTCTATCGAGCTATGAATCACAAGGTGATGGATAAAGGTATTTAGGAAACTTTTTGAACTCAATTTTGGTTGATAAGTGTTTTTGTCACTAATGTCAAAGGGGGAGATTGTTGACATATCAGTCAAGTTTGTTATTAGTAACATACACTTAATCAGATTGTAAGTAACTATCGAGCTTATTGTACAATTAACAATGTTTACCAAGCATTTTAGTGACCACCAAGTTCTATAGTTGCTACCAAGTCCTCTAGACAAATTCTAGTGTTTACTGAGTAGTTTCAATTACAGTGAAGATCAATAGTGTAAATTGTGCATCTTAGTGTATGTTGAGTTTACCAGTGCAAACTGAGCTATTCAGTGCTTACCAAGTTCGCAGTTAATGTGATGTGAGTCTAGTGTTAACCGAGTGACCTAGTTTATATCAAGCTCAAGTAGATAGTGTTTACTGAGTCATATAATGTAAACCAAGTGACTCAGTTTATATGATGAGTTTCATAGTATCTACCGAGTCACCAGTGTTGATCGAGTTCAAGACTACTTGAAAGTGATCAGTATGGACTGAGCTTCTATGTCTACCAAGTGCATGACAATGCCAAGCATTGGCAGTGGATGCCATCTATCAGAACTTCACCAAGTCATTCTTTAGATTTTGAGTGTCTACATTTGAGCTAACTTTGTAGTATTTGTGTAAACTTGTATAGTGGTCGACTTTGTAATTTGTATAATTGGATTGGTATACATGTAATGAATTATATCATATCCAAGTGTGAAAAAAGAGAAGCAAGTGAATAAAATGTAATCAAATATAATCAAAGAAGAGTGAATTACAAAGGATACAATAGTATAAGGAGCAACAAAGAAATCAATCAGAGCAAGGCAATTAGTACATAAAGGAATCTCATTCAGCAAACCAAGTTCCAGATCAAAGATCAGCTACCACTTCATCCTAATAGGTGGACTAGTCAAATCCTTTAACAAGGTAGACCTAACAGTCTTTTGCAAATCTCTTTATTGAATGCATACTTCATTGTATGTTTGTAAATCCTTTCACAAGGTCGACCTAGCAGTCCTTATTGTTCTTAATAGGGCAGATCACCAGAAGTGATCAATGTAAGCCTTAATAGGCCAACTTTATACTGCAGTACTAAAGCTTGTGGGTATCATCCCCAACCCAATTTTACTTTCTATTTGAAAGGTTTTTGGGTGACCAAATCTTTGTGTCAAAGTGTTATGAATGCTTTCATGTTTTTAGTTTCTTATGCATGCAATTAGATCATAATATATGTGATGGATTAAATGCTAATTGGATTGTTGGATAAAGAGTTAAATTGTTGAGGTTTTTGTAGTTACTAATTCACTCCTCCCCTCTCAGTAACTTAGCATAGTCTAGAATATTTCCAACACCCATAGCCTCAAGTGTTGAGTTACCCTAGATTGGTCACTTTGGACATCAGATCCTCAATGTGACCCATGTGACATCAATAACCTTTCATATAGACAATGATTACTAACTATGCAAGACCTTAATAACATTTTCTCCCACTCCTTCCTAACCATTACTAGTGCTCAAGGCGCTACTGAGGAAATATCTCTAATTATCTTTTAATGTGTGCTACAAATTTTAATTACTATATTATTAATTATTAGAAAACTTGTGATTGGTTACCCTGGAACTAGCCACATTGGGCCTTAAACCCCTATTGTAAGCCACTCCCTTAGAATGTACCATGAAAACCTCTCCCAAACTCATAAATAACAACAGATATAAAAAATCAGACGATGAATGATAATCAAATTCAACTTTATAAAATTGTTATTGGATCTCATATTGGTCCTCAAACCAAAACATCATTAGTGAAGGTTAATTTCTAAACCACATCATAAAATAAACTATCATGAAGAGTTCATAAAATAATAAGCTTTAAGAAATCTACTTGAAAATATTTTTTGTGACCATGTTAATAACACAAAATACTGGAAGTACACATCTCACATAGACAACAAGATCCCAAGCCTCTAGTGTACCACTTATAATGTCAACATAATTACTAAATGATCACCAAATAGAACAATAACTGCACCCATATAGACAAAACACAATATCAATCTCAGATATATAAAACTAATCAAATTTTTATTGATATCCAATTTGACTAGAAATATATGCATATAAATTTATAGGCCAATACACTTATTTAAATGATAAACCTCTTTATGCATATAAAATATCATATAATTTTATCATGTTATTAATTTAAACGATCATAAATCATAAATGATAAAATTAATAACATAAATATTGTAAGGCCCTGCCAGGGAATCCAAAAGAAAATAACCTAAAGTTTTACTAAGTTTTCCAAACTTTTTTTTCGAAAGATAATAACATCAACATATAATATAGTGGATGCAATAACAACAAGAGATAAAATAATAGCAAAAACAATTACTCACATACATAACAACCACCATAAACAGATTACATCTCTCAGGGTTATGTGGTATTAAATCACATTTAAGTTTAATTAATACTAAAACCAATAAATAACACATCCACATTAAAGAATAACTACAAATATGAATCCATTTAAATAATATACAGTGATATAAGATGCCACTTGGCAATAAACAAAATGCACAATCATCCACTGTACAGGTCACAAGATATGAAAGATTGAAGTAATATACATCATGAAATAGATTATATCACTTGTAAGATCCATGAAATAAAATAAAATACAATAGGTATATCCATCAATAATAAAAATACAAGATCAGATAGAAAGGAACATCTGCATAAACACATCCAACAATGACATCCAATGGTCAGAGCTCAATGGTATAAGAAAATGCACTACCACCCAACCTTGTGGAACCCAAAAAGGCTCACTCCCACCACACTGAGGAGATAAACTCAAGTCCCATATAGGATAAAAAAATCAAAAGTCAAAACCAACATCTAGGTTCAAGGAATCACCTGAAAAAAACCTATTTCAAAGGGTACCAAGACACAAGTA
Source organism: Cupressus sempervirens (assembly GCA_028749045.1). NCBI lineage: Eukaryota > Viridiplantae > Streptophyta > Pinopsida > Cupressales > Cupressaceae > Cupressus > Cupressus sempervirens. The sequence continues at coordinate 612,727,540 of CM053790.1, forward strand.
TCAACTAAACCTAGAGGCAACATAGACACATAAGAGATCTACTATGCAAGTGGGTAAGTGTCATCACACAAGCCAACTCTAAGGTTTCCCTGGTAGCCACTACAGACTCCAAACCCCCTACTGTCTCTATGCAGCATCAATATCCTTTCATATAGAGAAAGCATACTAACAAGTCATCTCTAAGGATACCCTAGTAGTCTTTTAATATTTCAGACCCCCTAATGACTTTTTGTGGTACCAATATATTATTAATTTATTTTAACCCATTTAATGAAATGTTATCACTTATTAAAATAACCTACAATGGGTTACCCACCAACCTCTTTAGGGCCTTGGCCCCCATTGTAAGCCACTTCCCAACATGACATATAGATAACCTACCTAAGCTCAACATAAGCAAAAGATCTCAAATGGCCATAAACCAAAGCAATTGGAATGTAATAAATATTGTTGATCATAATCACATATTCTACCAATATGATCATCCTAATAGGATTGATCCCAAAACAAGTACACATAAACCAAATCCATGTCATAACATGACATCACCAAGAACAAATCACATAATAACCTCAATCCTATACACGGAGCTAGGAAGAAATCCAAAGATAACTGATTGAAGACATAAAGGTTATATCAAAAAGGTCATACGATTTATCTTAGTTCTACACAAGAAATTGGAAAATACATCTAAATATCTGATCAAACTCATCATAGCATACACATGAGACGTCACCATAGTCAGGCATAAATGATCATAATCTAAACATCATCATGACATCACAGAACAAAACTCCCAAGACTCTGGTAAATATCCTGATTGGCTAAAGTTAAGTCAAACCCAAACCCAACACGAGTAAACCACATGTCATAAAGAGCACATACCAAAGTGAATTTCATAATTCATTAGGTTTTAAAAACCATAAAGTTCAAAATTTACTAAAGTTTTTAGAATCTTATTTTAATTTTCAAGCACAAGATTTGATGTTCAAAACTAGGATTTTCGTTTCCATTTCTCTAGTTGCTAGATTTACTAAGGTTTCCAATTTCACTAGAATCCTAGATGATTCAACAATTCATATAAAGTTGTTTCAAAATTGTTTCATAGTTCAATTTGCTATCAAACATAAGAGTTCAGTAACCAAACACGTCACGATTTTCCTCTATTCAAACTATCAAGATTTCTAGGGTTTTCGAATAATAAAATCTCCCTAGTAATAAAATAATTATCATATAAAATTGTTCCATTAAGAAAAACTTGAGTTTACCATTCTTTCCATTTTAACAAAATAATAATTATTTAATTAAATCAACCTTAGACTTAAAATAAATAATTCAAAAAAAATCATATAGGTTTAATACAGAAAACCATTCCTAAAACTCATCATAGTTACAAGGGTTTACATTTTCGTTTACAAATTCCAAGTGTTACAGTTTATAGAGTTTTCGATATACAAATAGGGTTCCAATTCACATACATCATTTAACAATGTAACCCTAAACATTCATCAAATTCACTTAGATAAATCAATCAATAAGTTCAAAATAAATAGTTTAATTAAACCTAGTTAATTTAATATTAAAACCCCTTTTAAACCAAACTACACAGCTTACAACTAACTGAATAACATTATTGCATCTATTAAATAATAAATTATTAAATTATTCAGAATAATAATTATAAAATTATTAGTAAAATTATACTAATTTATTAATAACTATAATTATTATTTAATAATATAATACAAATCATTTAAAAAATTTCTAATTATATTTCATATTAATTAATTAAATTAATAATATTTAAAAATTATATTAACTAAATTAATTAATAATAAAATAAATTATATAAAAATGTAATAATTTAAAATTTTAATAAATTAAAAATTTATTAAAAAAATTCAATTATGCATTTTAAGCTCGTAGCCAAACCCTTACTGCTCACGGCAGCCTCGGGCTCGTTGTGACAGTACCAAGTTTGCCTGCAATAGTCGTTTGGCCTGCCTGTGATAGTCTTTATACTGCACGAGGCAGCCAAGATGTTGACAGCAAGAAGGTCAGAGGAGAAGGGGGGTGGGGGGGTGGTGGCCCCCACCTCCCACTAATATATATATATATATATATATATATATATATATATATATATATATATATATAAAACAATAAAATACATGCCTCCTGAACAAAACACAAACTTCCAAATTTATATATTATAATGTATAGTTATCATGTAGTAATTATAAATTATAATTATTGTGGTAATTATATATATATAAAGATTCTCCCAATAAGATTTGATATGGAAACCCATATTAAACAAGTGAAATCCATAAAACAAAATTCATTCATCGATATTATCAAGAAATGAAGAGCGATAATTTCAATACGAGGGTTTTCAAAATTTTTAAGCATATACAAATATTTCTAAATTAAAGAACAAAAAATTTGCATACAAGGGTTTCAACCCAAATAACCTTCATAAACTAGAATATGCAATAGACATGAAGAAGACAGAAGTTTGAAGAACAAAAACTACTATACAAATAAACTGCGAGATCCTACTTAGATCTGATGCTAAAATGATAATCACACAGAGCATACAAATAATCTCCTTTTTTTTGAAAACCCTCTTCCCGAAAATCAGCTCCCCTAAACCCTTTGTAATTGCAAAATGAGCTCTAGATCTTTGATAAATAGTTCTCCCCTAAATTTGGGGCTTTAATTGTGCAATCATGTGAGGAGACTTGTTGATCTTTTTCTTTTATTATTTAATTATATTTTAATATTCTTGCACAACTTTTATGTGTTTTAATTAAAATATCTTTATCAAATAATTTTTCTCTCCCTTTAGATAATTTATTATATTTTAATTTCATGCATACGCTTTATGCAATTTAAAATAAACTTTATTAAATTTATATTTTCTCCCTCTTATTAAATCACGAGACACATTAAATAATATATTTATTAATTTAACTAATAACATTATTTAATAAAAATCCTAAATAATAATTATTAAATTAAATAAAATATAAATAAACCAAAATTAGAACTTTAATAAAATATTTTAAATTTAATTCTTTTATTTAATTAATTTCTCAATTAATTAAATATCAAAATTTCCATATAAAATTTTCATTAAATTAAATCATTAATTATCTTTTAGCTTGATTTAATTATAACAAAAAAATCACAACAAACCCACAAGACTAAATATGAAAATCCATCATAAAGTACAGAATACCAAAACAAACTCTAGGGTTAATATCACGAATTCATGTCACTTGACGAATTCAAAAAGGTGAAACTAACTCAGATACTTGTCCAATTTTCTAGGACAATTGGCTTAGGTTAGGATTTGGACTCAAGAATTATCTCCCTACTTAATTGAGATATTGCAATAGGGTACGCTTATCTTGACAATTTAGGGAAGTTGATACCCAGTACCTACAATTTGCATCAATCCACATATGTACAAACACATATATTCTAAACTAAATAGGCAATGGCGGAAGTGGTACATCATGTAGATCCTGACTAGTCGGTGACTACGACTCCCTCCCTCAACCACATCATGAACGTCAAACATAAAGAAAACATACACATACACCATACACTTGCAAGTATAGGGTAAGTAACCATAGAATTGCATATAAATCATTCCTCTATCTAACTAACATCATGAAATAACTGAAATCACTGTATGAACATACATTTATCATCACCAAAATAATCATGAACATATGAAATAATTGAATAACTCAAGTAGCTCATCACATAATTCAACTAAGTATGAAATGACATCTAATCAAATTTGGTAACGAAGTATTGATAATCATAAAACATAATTAGAAAACTAACCTAAAAGAATCTGACACTACAATAGAAAAGTCACATAGGAGTAGGCATTACAAATATCTATTAATTGCTAGACTAAATATAAATTTCAATTCTATTTTTAGAACATTAATTTGAATTCCATTTAAGTCAACATTAATATTTATTTTTTCTTTAATTCATAATAAAATTATAATTAAATAAGATAAATCAATTTTGAAGTTTTTTGTAAGTTAAGAAACATGTATCGATAGGAAAGTATGATTTGAAATTTTAAATGTGGATTCTAATGTTTCCTTCATTTTTGGCAATGAAAACATCTCACACTCTCACGAAAAATATCAAATTACAAATTGAAGAGTCCTATAATTTGAATTTTACAGATTTATAAACAAAATAAAAATTTATTACAAAACACAAATCATTAATCACATAAATTTAACATCATTTTAATATAGGGAAATTCATGGAAGAAGAGCATATTGTTACACAATCTTTCCAATTATACAAGGAATGATAATAGTAAATGAATGGAGTGAAACACCAATAGATAGATTGGAGAGAAGATGTGATTTAGATATTTAAAAGCTTGAATTATGAGTTAGCCTTATTAATTATTACTTAGGGAAAGTCAACGCAAGTCAAATCTAGAACTTATTTCAAATTTTCTATTATAGTCTGCTTGTATTTTCTAAATGTAACCTGTATAATTAAAATACATTTTCATAATTTGAATATATATAAAATTTGTAATTTTATTTTATAGATAATATTTGGATTCATACAATAAGATATATATTTGATTGAATATACATATTTTGTCTCATATAATAATATAATATATACATATAAGTTATCCTAGAGTATAAGCATTAACACTCTTATGCAACTTTATTAAATAATTTTAAAATAATTATTTACTAACTAAATTTCTATATCTAAATCATACAACTTCAAATTTATATTTCCTTTGTTAGAAGTTTACTAAACAATTTAACTAATTTAAACAATTGTTCTTATTAATCGAAGCATGGTGCATGCAAACTATTAAGATCCATGGTGCTAACCCATTAACACAGTATTATTCAGAAGTATGATTCATTAATATAAATAAATTCATAAATATAATTAAAAAAATACTTCCATCCAATTTATTTTTGGATCACAATACAATTTAGTATTTTCTCTCTTGTGATCTGAAATACTAATTAATTGTTTGATGTGCACTTGATGCAGGCATTCTCATAAGACTTGTGTAGGTTAATACTTTACATTTGGTGGAAATTTGAAACCCTCATTTATACATATGACGCCGGTGTAGGATATACTAAATTCCACCTGCCAAATGTGCATAATTTTCTTCAAAGCTATTCATTCATACGACACTTATTTAGATTAAATGCAGAAAGAATAAGAAAATATAATAACATTAATCTATTCCTTATTCTACGCAATTGGGTAGTTGATTGGAATATCACAAGAACCATAATCGATAGCAAATTACATGTGTAATTTGGAGTGGGATTATTGTGCTCCACAATTTCCTTGAATTGCATTCTACTCCAATATGTGGAGATGGCTTTATGGAATGTAGGTATACATAGAATGTTAGTGACAATTTAGTATTTTTTTCTCTTTGTAAACACAAATGAAGTCTACTAAAGTGAAAGACTCAATTCAATCTCTTCTTGGAAAAGAAATAGAAATTGAAGAAATGGGTAAAGCTCTTCAATTAAGTGTTGTCATATATATTATATAGAGGGAGATCATCCACAAACAAGTTTTAGGTACCTGATACGGGCCCAAGCGTGCCTGAAACCTCTTTGGCTAAGAGCCAAGGACTAAGGAGCATCCACACTACTAAATTTTTCTAGGGCATGATCTCAACTTCATCCCTTATGATGTCTTTGAGCCTTGCACTCAACAAAACTTGATCCCTAGTGGGCTCTTTGTGAGCCATTCAACTTCACCAGTAGACCAAGGGCCCATTGACTATCTTTTATATTTTGAGCAAAGGGCGTGCCATGGAAGACTAACCACCATTGAGTTCTTTATTACAATTTATTGTCCTAGGACTCACTCGTCAATAAATAATGGATGAGAATGTGCAAGTTTTCTTGTTGAGGTTGAAAAAGAAAATATAAAGGAAAAATTAAAGAGTCAAATTTTATTGCATTACCTTTAGATGAGGTGACTATAATAGACAATACTTTGTAGGTATGCATGCAAAATAATAGAGACACGCAACGATGTGTGTGTAAGAGAGAGCAAATACATTATATATATATGCTTTGTTTTATTTTATTTTTTAGAATCATAAAAAATATTACTAATTAATTTGAGAATTAAAAAAGTTAAAGAATTATTAATAAATCTCAGAAGTTAAAAAATATATTTTTTTAAAATAAAAAAAATAAATATCAATTATTTTTCTTATAAATAGATTTGGATATTAATATTTAAGTCTAGTTAAAGTGTTGGATATAATTAATTAATTAATACAAGAGTAGTTATATATTAAATAATATATATTTGTGATTTAGTTATATTTTAACAAAGAATATAGTATAGTTTAGTATATAATCAAGTTATGGTTATTTGATATTAAGGATGAAATTATAAATAATTTAATTAATTATTATATATAATTAAGTATATAATATTTAATATATCACTACTCTTGCATTAATAAATAAATTATATCCAACACTTTAACTAGACTTATTAATATGAAAATTCATTTATAATAAAAATAATTGATATTTATTAAATTTTTTGAAAAACTAATAATTATTTTTTAATTCTTTAATTTTGAAATTTATTAATACTTTTCTTTAACTTTTTTAGTTCTAAAATTAATTAGTAATATTTTTATGATTCTAAAAATTAAATTAATTTTTTAAAATTAAAAAGAAGCATACATATATTATTTTCACATACATGAATGTACTCTCTCTCTCTCTCTCTCTATCAATAATTGTAATTAATTATTTTTATGTGTTAAGCAAATTCGTACCCAAGACCTCCCACATGAGAGGCTCACAAGTTACCGTTGTAATATAGGCTCTTGCCTATATTTTCTAATTAATTTTTACAACTAATATTATTTAAAATTTAGGTAGGAATATTTGTCTTTATTTAGAAAATTCATAATAATTGCATAGTTCTAATGGAAGAACTTTTTGGTCAAACCCTAAGTGGTCTTATTCTCATTTGTTAAATTTTCTATTGTAGAATTTTCACTAACAACTTAAAGTTTTAAACAAATTTAACTAGCACTTGCACCTAGAGGAGCAAGGGGTACACTGATAGTGATAAAATGTGCAAATCTATATAAGATGGTTGTCCACATATATTTTTTTGGTTAGACATTTAATTTAATACAAAAGGAAAATTAAAAGATTAAAAAAAAAACATTGTTAATTTGAAATACTTTAATTTAGCTATGTTTAAATTCTTATACATCTATTACAAAACTAAAAGAAATGTAGAAGAGGGATACAAAAAATAAAGATAGTTAAAAGATGCAACACAAGGTAGGTGTACATGCTCTTGGATCTCGACAAGTGGATAACTGTGATGAACCTCCTTATAGCAATATTGTGAGAATGCTCGAAATAATAGAATACAAAGTGATAGCAGAACTCAGAATGAATCTACTGATCGCGGGCCACTTCGAGGGGGTAACCTCCTTTGAGCAAGCTCAATACAATAAATTCGTCCGTCCCCATCAAGGGCCTCAACCTATTCTTATATACTGGGTACGATCTAGAAAAGTAATACTACCTATGCATGTGGGATAATAAAATATACTCACGGGACGACTTACAAAGCATATGCGTCCAACAACACTACTCTAATAAACAGAAGGAACACACAGGTTCCTAACATCCCCTCTCCCTTAGAAAAAAGCTTTGTCCTCAAAGCTTAAGGTGTGGAAATTGTTGTTGAATTTGAAGAAGGGGTTCCCAGGTAGCATCCTCTGGTTGCATGCCATGCCACTGAATCAAGACCTCAGAGATGGAGCGAGAGCGAAGCTGGCGAGTGCGCTGGTCAATGATTTCCACCGGCTCCAGGATAATGGATCCTTCCGTATCCATTTCAGGGAGAGTAGTTTGTGCTCTGACAGTGGTACCCAGAACTTTCTTTAGACAAGAAACATGAAAGACTGGATGAATGCGGGAAGAAGGAGGAAGTTCCAGTTTATAAGCAACTGAACCAATCTTCTGCAGAACCTTATAAGGCCCATAAAATTTTGGGGCCAGCTTATGACGCCCTTTCAGCTTTAGGGAGGATTGTTTGTATGGCTGTAGACGAAGAAAAACCATATCCCCAACTTGAAATGAGCGCTCAGAACGGTGTTGATCTGTTTGCTGTTTCATCCGATTACGGGCCATGTGAAGATTATCCTGTAAGGTACGAAGAATCTGATCCCTGTTGCGGAGAACTATGTCAACTGCCTGGACTGGTGAACTATTGGGAGTGTAGGGAAGGAGCACTGGAGGTGCCTGACCATAGACTGCTTCATATGGAGTCATTTTAGAGGCAGTGTGGTAAGAGGTATTGTACCACCATTCAGCTAAAGGGAGCCACTTGGCCCACTGATGTTGCTGTTCGGAAGTGAAGCAACGAAGATAAGTTTCCAAGCATTTATTGACAATTTCAGTTTGACCATCAGTTTGTGGGTGATAGCCCGAACTCATCTTCAGTTTGGTGCCAGTTTTCTGAAACAGTTCAGTCCAAAAATGACTGGTAAAAGTTGCATCACGATCAGAGACAATGGAAGAAGGGAGTCCATGAAGACGAAATATCTGGTCCATGAAGATTTGTGCAACAGAGGAGGCAGTATAGGGGTGGCTGAGGGCACAAAAATGACTATATTTAGAGAGACGATCAACCACAACCAAGATCACTGTCTTGCCACCGGATTTAGGAAGCCCTTCAATGAAATCCATAGAAATATCAGTCCAAATCCGTGTAGGGATGGGCAATGGTTCGAGCAAGCCAGGAAGGAGGGTCGTTTCACCCTTGTGGCGTTGGCAAGTATCACATTCAGCCACCATCTGTTGAATCGTCTGTTTCATCCCTTTCCAAAAGAAGTTTCTCCTTGCTCGCTCATAAGTTTTGAGGAAGCCTGAGTGCCCTGCTGAAGGAGAAGCATGGAGTTCATAAAAAATAGCCTGATGTAGAGCTGGGTTCTGAGGAAGCACTAGCCGACCCTTGTATCGAAGAGAAGCACCATCCCAAGAGTAATGTGGTATAGCAGAAGGATTATTGGCTAGCTGGTGAATGATTTGAGATAAAGAAGAGTCACTGTCATAGCCCTGCTGAACAGACGCTAACCAATTGGGAATGGGCATAGAAATAGCGAAAAAGGAAGCTTGATTATCAAATGTGCGAGAAAGAGCATCTGCCACAATATTCTCCTTACCCTTCTTGTAGGTGATCTCATAATCATACCCCATGAGTTTGCTGACCCATTTCTGTTGTGTAGGAGAGGATACCCGTTGTTCCAGGAAGTATTTCAGACTTTGGTGATCGGTTCTGATGCAAAAATGACTCCCTAAGAGGTATGGCCGCCACTTCTGTATAGCATGCAAAATAGCCATCATTTCTTTTTCATAAGTAGAGAGGGCTAGATTCTTACCAGAGAGGGCTTGGCTAGTGAACGCAATAGGATGGTCATCTTGCAGGAGAACAGCACCCAATCCATTGCCGCAAGCATCACTCTCAATAGTGAAGGGTTTGGAAAAATTTGGCATCGCGAGAACATGTGTACTGCACATAGCCTGTTTCAGTTGTTCAAATGCAGTCTCAGCAACAGGGGTCCAGGAGAAGGCATCCTTTTTTAACAGAGCTGTCAATGGTGCTGCAATTTTCTCGTAATCTTTGACAAACTTGCGGTAGTAGCCAGTCAACCCCAAAAAACCCCGAAGGCTCTTGAGAGTTTTAGGATGCGGCCAAGTTTTCATGGCATCTATTTTTGTAGGATCCACCCGCACTCCATGGTGTGCAACAATATGCCCGAGATACTCCACTTCCTCCTGGCCAAACACACATTTAGATAGTTTTGCACAGAGTTGATGATCAGAGAGAAGTTGCAAGACAAGCTCCAGATGATGGAGATGCTCAGCCCAAGTTTTGCTATATATGAGGATATCATCAAAGAAGACCAGAATGAATTTTCGGAGGTATGGTCGAAATATGTTATTCATCACTGCCTGAAATGTTGAAGGAGCATTCGTGAGGCCAAAGGGCATGACTAAAAATTCATAGTGACCATCATGTGTGCGGAAGGCAGTTTTAGGTATATCCTCCTCATTAACCCGAATTTGATGATACCCAGAATGAAGATCTAACTTGGAGAAAAAATGAGCCCCATGAAGTTCATCAAGAAGTTCATCAACAACTGGAATGAGAAACTTGTCCTTTATAGTGAGATGATTAAGTGCTCGGAAATCAATGCAGAGTCGCCATGACCCATCTTTTTTGCGAACAAGCAGAACTGGAGAAGAAAAGGAACTGGTACTAGGGCGAATAATACCGTGCTTCAGTAAGTCACGGACAAGTATCTCGATTTCGGTCTTCTGATGAAATGGGTAGCAGTAGGGCCTGATGTTGGGCGGAACACTGCCAGGAAGGAGCTGAATACGGTGGTCCTCTGGACGAGAAGGAGGTAATCCCACAGGTTCAGCAAATATACCAGAATACTTGTCCAAAATGTGTTGGAGATTGGCAGGAGTGCTAGAGACTGCTGATGGCTGCATCTGAATGGAATGGAGCTGAGCGATGACACCATGTGAATTCTTCTTAAGAAGTTTTTCCATACGGTGTGAACTGATGATGCTGAGAGACCCTGGTTGTAAGCCTTTCAAAGTGTGTTGGTGCCCCTCGGCTGAAAACTGCATCCAAAGTTCAGCAAAATCCCAGAGAATGGGGCCAAGAGTGCGTAACCATTGGGCACCCAAAACCACATCACAGCCACCTAAGGGTAAGGCAAACATGTCAGAGCGCATGTTATAATCTCCAATAGAGAGACGCACATTGCGACATTTCCCTTTACAAGGTAAAGTGCCCCCATTGGCAATCATGACTTCAAAGCTAGAGCAGGCATGGATAAAGCAATCAGCCTGTTTGGCTATTCGTGGATCAATGAAGTTATGAGTGCTACCAGAATCAATGAGTATAGTAAGAGGGATCTTCTTGAAGAAACCCTGGACCCGCATGGTTTGTGGAGTAGTGACTCCTGCCAAAGCATGGACAGATATCTCTGGTGGAGCTTCTGGTGAAGGAGGTTCAGGCTGGTGAGGCTCAACCTCAGCATCCACTGTTTCCTGAGCATCTACATATTCTTCCAGTTCTGGTGGAGAATCCACATCCAAGAGATAGAGCTTTTGCTGAACACATCTATGGCCCCGAGACCATTTCTCATCACAATTATAACAAAGCCCTTTGTCTCACCTGACTCGCATCTCTGTTTCAGACAAGTGCTTGATCGGAGTAGTTCTGGGAGCTGGTATGACTGGAGGGTTGTGAGAACCTATATTTCTGAATGGAACAAAATTAGATCTGGAGCGGTGTAGAGCACTAATCTTGTCTTCCACTAACTTAGCCAACCCAAGGGCTTCCATCATTGTAGTAGGTCGAAACATTTTGACTTCTGAGCGAAGTGCATCCTTCAGACCACTGACAAAACAACTACGGAAGAATTCATCAGACAAGCCCTCTGTGTGATTAGCTAATTTTTCAAACTCTGTCTGGTATTCTCTTACAGTGCCTGTTTGACGCAGTTTAGTGAGTGCTCCTGTGAAATCATCAAAGGAACTAGGGCCAAAGCGCTCCAAAATGAGGGTGCACAATTCTCTCCACGTTGGGCCTACATTAGCCTTGATGTACCAACGGAACCATTGAAGAGCTTCATGTTCCAAATGAAAAGATGCAAGGGGGACTTTGTGGTTATCCAAAGTATTATGCAAGCTGAAATACTGCTCTGCCCTATAGATCCATCCAGTCGGATCAGAACCATCGAAGCGTGGAAAATCAAGCTTTGGTCCACGGAAATTGCCAAAAGAGGACCCAGTATCTCCTGAATGGTTTCGGCTCAGGGCTGACTGCTGAAAGTTAAGACCCAGAATTTTGTCATCCAGATCTTGAAGTTTGGTTTTGAGGGATGCAATTTCCTCTTCCATGATTTTTGCTCCTGTACGCGTAACAACCATAAAACAAGGTTTTTTTTTTTTTTTTTTTTTTGGAATGGGTAGAAGATGAGAAACAAAAACTTTTTTAGTTACGGCAAACTTGGATTTGGGTAAAACTCATATAGGAAATGGGTGGTCGACGGGTGGTGGGAGACTATCTGGGGACAAGGGAAAAAGAAAAATGAGGGTTTCAAGGGTAGGGAGGCGAAATGAGGCGAACAGTCCAAGAGGGATAAGGGAGCAAAATGAGGAATTGAATCTTGTGGCTCAGTTTGGTGGCGATTGGATGAGAGGTGAAAAAGATAGGGAAAACCCTAAAATTAGATAAATGAGGGATTTAGGGCTTTGATATGTAAAATTTGGGGTTGGGTCACCAAGGAAGGAAGTATGTGAAATGATATTGCAGACGTTCTGCGGAAGTATGAGCAGAAACAGAAAAGAGTTATTGCAATAACAAGAGATATTAGAAGTGAGAGGAACCTGAAGGCCACGACAGAAAAAAAAATTTGATGTAATTTCCACCCAGCGAGCCCAAGAGAGTGCTCTGATACCAGATGTGATGAACCTCCTTATAGCAATATCGTGAGAATGCTCGAAATAACAGAATAAAAAGTGATAGCAGAACTCAGAATGAATCTACTGATCGCAGGCCACTTCGAGGGGGTAACCTCCTTTGAGCAAGCTCAATACAATAAATTCATCCGTCCCCATCAAGGGCCTCAACCTATTCTTATATACTGGGTACGATCTAGAAAAGTAATACTACCTATGCATGTGGGATAATAAAATATACTCACGGGACGACTTACAAAGCATATGCGTCCAACAACACTACTCTAATAAACAGAAGGAACACACAGGTTCCTAACAATAACAAATGTCCACGTATATCTTAGGTTGCATAATATTATTTTATCTTATGAGTTAGCTATGACTGTAAACTCGAAGCTTGTCCTGAATGTTATTTAATTTGTCTTGGTTTGATTTGTGGCTTGAGTGTTTATTTAATGTAATCTCTCTCTCTCTCTCTCTCTCACACACACACACACACACACACACACACACACACACACATACATATATGTATGTATACATATATATATGTATACATATACATACATATATATATACATATATATATATATGTATGTATACATATATATATGTATACATATACATACATACATATATATATGTATGTATATGTATACATATATATGTATATATATATATATGTATACACATATATATATACATATATGTATATGTATACATATATATATACATATATGTATATGTATATCTATATGTATACATATATACATATATATATATATATGTGTATATATATACATATACATATAGATAGACATATACATATATATATGTATACATATATATGTATACATATATATACATACATATATACACATATACATATATATGTATACATATATTTATCTACATATATATGTATATATATATATATGTATATATATATATATATGTATATGTATATATATATATATATATATATATATATATATATATATATATATATATATATATATATATATATATATATATATATATATATATATATATATATATTACAATTACACAAAGTACTTGGTGAATTTCATGCTACTTGATGTTTTGGAAGGTCATTACTCATAATACTTGGTGAGTATATTGCATCTCAATATTCTGGATGCCATTACTCAAAGAGTATCTGGTGAATATCATGTATTTTAGGAAACCAATACTCATGATATTAGATGTGATATCAATTTTTTTTGAGTAATTGGTTAATATCATGCATTCCAGGAGACAAATACTCTTGACATTAGATGTGATAGAATTTTTTTTTGAGTAATTGGTGAATATCATGTATTCTGGGAGATCAATACTCTTGATATCAGATGTGATATCAAATGTTTTGAGTAACTTTATCAATATCAAATGTTGATATTTTGGGAGACCAATACACATGATATCAAATGTGATATCAAAACTTATTTGAGCACTTGGTAAATATCATGTGTTGATATCTACAAGACCAATACTCTTGATATCAAAATGGTGGATATCTTATGATCAAAGACATCTTTAAGATTTGTCATTTCTAATATTACCAATGATGTGATATCTGCCATGTGTTTATCCTCCCTAGCTAAGAGGATGTGTTGATATTTGGTAGCTTTAGTTGGATAAAACTATACATAATTATATATGAGATATAAGTTTATTGTTGTATGAGAGAAATATATATATATATATATATATATATATATATATATAATTATGATTAAATTTTTATTATATTATTTATCTAATTAGAGAATAGACATGTCACAAGAAGGGACATGTCTCTTCATGGCTTATTATCATTACATATAAGAGGTTGTTAGGAATAAACCACGAACAAAAATAAAAATTACATGCAAATATAACCAATATCAGAAAATAATAGATCACACAGAAAAGAACACAAGTCACCAAGATTTAATGTGGTTCACCCAATCTCTGAGCTACGTCCACCAAATAGAAAGTCTGGTATTATTATGATCCAGTGATTACAATCTTATTACAATCCATAATCCCTTACATCTCAATACCACCGCAAGAACCAATTTTTGCATCACCTTATGAAACAATGCCTAACCCTAAGTCCTTTTATACAAGTATTTTTACCAATTTAAGGTTATAATTAATAATTACATGTCAGCCCAAAATCTTGATAAAATTAGTCACCACAAACTAACAATCTCCCACTTGGGGACTGATCAGGCTCCACATTAAACAACAATCTCCCACTTGGAGACTGATCTTGTAGCTATGCCACTACTCCATGAGGCTCCCATGGGATCAAACCACCCTAGACTTTGTTTTTTTTTATTCATGTTCGGTCTAGAAGACTAACCGAAGCTAATGAGGAGTTCAACTTCTCCCTTGTCACTACCTTGGTAAACATATCTGTTGGATTTTTATCTATATGTGTCTTGTCAAGCTTTAACTGTCCATCCTCCAGAACTAACCGAATGAAATAGTACCACAATTATATGTGTTTGGTCTTGGAATGCAGAGCTAAATTCTTCACAAGATAAATGGCACTCAGACTATCTATAAACAAATAATTATCCTTTTGAGGATGTCCCAATTCTTCCAAGAAGAATTGAAGCCATATCATCTCCTTGGTTGCCTTTGTGGCAACAACATACTTTGCCTCTGTAGTAGATAATGCATTAACCTTCTGTAACCTAGAAACCTAGCTCACAACTGCCCCACCAATAGTAAAAACATAACCTATAGTACTCTACCTCGTATCAATATCCCTCACCAAATTTGAGGCAACATAGCCTTGAAAATTAGTAGTAGAGGCCCCAAAGTGTAAACACTTATTGGATGTTCCTCTCAAATATCTGAGAATCCATTTGATTGCATTCCAATGCTCAATTCTTGGATGACTTATATACTTGCTAACAACTCCAATTGCATGTGCAATATTTGGCTTGGTACATACGATAACATACATCAAGCTTCTTATAGATGAAGCATAGGGTACCTTGGACATCTTATCCTCCTCTTCTTGTGTCTTGGACACATCTCCTTAGTCAACTGCAAATGATCAGGTAAAGGTGTGCTAACAACTTTAGCATTCTCCATAGAGAAATGTTGTAACACCTTCTCCACATAATCAACCTAAGATAGTGTTAATGTTCTATTCTTCCTATCTCTACAAATCTTCATACTAAGGATTTGTTTTGCTGCCCCCAAATCCTTCATAGAAAATGCATGTGCTAACTGGCATTTTAGCCCCTTACTATGATCCATGTTAGACCCAACTACAAGCATATCATCAACATATAAACATAAAATAATGAAGTTGTCATCATCCAACCTCTTAAAATAAACACAATGATCTAAATGACACCTGTGATATCCACGCTCATGCATAAAACTATCAAATTTTAGATACCATTGCTGAGGTGCTTTCTTCAAGCCATATAAAATTTTCTTCAATTTGCACACTAAGTTATCCTTACCTTTGACCTCAAATCCCTATGGTTGAGCCATATATATGTCTTCATTCAAATCACCATAAAGAAAGGCTATTTTAACATCAAGCTACTCTAAATGAAAATTTTCAGTAGCCACAAGACTTAAAATAGTATGGATAAAGGTCATCTTAACAATAGGAGAAAATATCTCATCAAAATCAATGCCCTTTATTTTTGCAAATCCTTTTACAGCTAACTTGGCTTTAAATCTTTTCTTACCTCCATCTTCTTCTTTTAACCTGTAAACCCACTTATTCTATATAGCTCTTTTACATATAGGCAACTTGCATAAATTTGATGTCTTATTCTTCAGCAAAGGGTCCATTTCATCTTTCATTGCAGACTCCCACTGAATCTTAGTATCCACTTACACAACTTTATCATAACATTTAGGTTCACCAACATTAGTAAGTAAAATAGAATACAAAGAGGGAGAAAATCTTTCTGGAGGTCTAATTTTCCTTGTTGATCATTTAACATTCACTAGTGTGTGTGGTATTTTTGGTTGTTGTTGTTGTTGCACATCATGAAAAATGGCTAGAACATCATCTTTTGGAGTATCATCCAACACTACATAATCATCTTCTTTCTTCTCATGTTGCTGCAACAGATCTTTGTACAACACTTTCTCATTGAACATGACATCCCTACTTCTTACAATTTTATGATTTTCAAAATTCTAAAGCCTATAACCAAATTCATTAATGCCATATCCAAAAAATACACATTTCTTTGACTTAGCTTCTAATTTGGTTATATTTTCAGAATCTATGTGAGCAAATGCTTCACAACCAAAGGTCTTAAGAAAAGAATAACTCACCTTCTTAACAGTCCATGGTTCCTCTAAAATACCATAACCCAAAAGAGTAGAGGGACCTCTATTAATCAAATATATAGTAGTATTAACAGCCTTTGCTCACATGTGTAAGGGCAACCCAACATGTAACCTCATGCTCCTTGTATGCTCCATTATAGTCCTATTCATGAGTTCAACCACTCTATTTTCCTGTGGAGTCCTTGGAATAGTTTTCTATCTACAAATACCATTAGTGGAGAAATAATCTTCAAATTCATGACTTCAATAATCACCACCATTAACAGGTCTGAGACATTTTAATTTCTTACTAGTCTCATTTTGAACCAAGCATTTCCATTCCTTAAAAGTTTGAAATACATTAGATTTTTGTCTAAGGAAATAAACCCATACTTTTCTAGTTGCATCATCAATAAATATAACATAATAATGAGAGTCTCCAAGGGAAGATACCTGAGCCGGTCCCTATACATTGATATGCACAAGTTCTAATTTTTCCTTTTTGTTTTCCTTGCCAGTCTTTACAAAACTCACTCTCTTTTGTTTTCCATACACACATATTTCACAAAAATCCATATTAACACATTTTAGACCTGGTAAAACATTCTTTGAATGAAGTACTTTCATACCTTTCTCACTCATGTCCAAGTCTGTTATGCCACAATGTTGTATCATAATTTACAATAGCTATTTGTTCTCCCTACTCAACTGTAGCAACTATTCTTGAACATTCATTTTTCTTTGAAACAATTAAAGTAGAATGAACAATATGACCTATAAAAAGATATAAGGTGCCTACTTTCACACCTTTTTCTACTACAAGGGAACCTTTTGAAACCTTCCAATTTTTATCATTAAAAGTAACTACACAACCTTCATCACCAAGTTTCCTTGCTGAAATTAAATTTCTACTAAGCATTGGAACATATCTTACCTCATGTAGTAGCCAATGATTCCTATTCTGCAACTTAATCTTAATTTTTCCCTTTCCAATAATTTGACAGGATTCATTATCCCTCAAATAAACAAGTGCAAAATTCCCTTGGACATAATCAATGAAATAATCTCTATGAGGTGTAGCATGAAATGAAGCTCTAGAATTTAAAACCCATGAATCATCAACACTTTCTAAAGATAGAAACAAAGCATCCACTTTGGATTTGTTACTTACCACATTTACCTTGTCTCCATCTAGTTTATCTCCTTCATTTTTCTTTCAATTCCAACAATTTTTCTTTTTGTGCCCTTGTTTCCTATAGTACCAACATCATTCGATCCTCTTGATTGAGACCTCCTTCCCTTTGATTTTCCTCTTGATTTCCCATGACTTCCAAAATTACTTCCTCTCTCAATCGTTCTACCCCTACTTTGTGCATTTAAAGCACTTCTTGATGTAGATCCACCTAGGGGTTTTTACAAGTTTCCTCACTCAAAACAACACCAATCACATCATCATATTTTAGGGTACTAGATCTAGGAACATAATTACTCACAGCCATTACCAAGCCATTCTAGCTTTTAGGCAAAGAACAAAAAATCAAGAGAGCCCTAATTTCTTCATCAAAATTGATATCCACAGAAGATAACTGACTAGTTATATTATTCAACTCTTTTAAATGATTTGCAAGAGATCCACCTTTTGCCACTTTCATATTAAATAAATGCTTCATGAGAAATACCTTGTTTGAAGCGAAGGGCTTTTCATATAGTGTCTCTAGGGTTTTCATTAACTTTGATGTTGTCTTCACTTTTGTAATATTAAATGCCACTGATGGAGTCAAGCATAATCAAATGCTTCCAAGTGCCTATCTGTCCAAAAAATTTCATTCATCATTTGACATAGATCCCTGATTCTTGCCTTTTCCTTCTAACGGCTTCCATAAATCCTTTTGATACAAATAGTCTTCCATTTGCATCTTCCATAACTGGAAGTTCTACCCATTAAACCTATCAACCCTCAGCTTACCCTCATCTACCATTGTGCCCACTCAATTGTGAGACTTTCTTGCTGAGGATAACTGAAAAAAAGCTCGCTCTGATACCACTTGTTAGGAATAAACCACAAACAAAAATAACAATTACATGCAAATATAACCAATATTATAAAATAATAGATTACAAAAAAAAGAACACAAGTCACCAAGATTTAACGTGGTTCACCCAATCCTTGGGCTATATCCACCAAAAAATAAGTTTGATATTATTATGATCTAGTGATTACAACCTAATTACCATCTGTAATCCCTTACAGCTCAATACCACTGCAAGAACCAATTTTCACATCACCTTATGAAACAATCCCTAACTCTAAGCCCTTTTATACAAGTTTTTAAAATTTCTTTAGGGTTATAATTAATAATTACATGTCGGCCCAAAATCCTGATAAAATAGGTCCCATTTTTTTTTTTTGGGGGAAATGCCCTGAGCCCCAAAGAATTTATGAAGTATGTACAGTATTTTCCTAATTAGTCACCACAAACTAACAAAGGTCACTCTTGTTTGAAAAATACATACCAAACATTATGGTAGTGCTATTACATTTAAAATAATCCTCATAATTTAATAGGTCATAGGTGTTTGTTTACTATAGTACTAAGTGAAAAAGGAAGATTGAGTAATTTAAGCATTTTTTGTTCTCTAGCCCCACTAGATTTTTTGTAGAGTAAGGGTGTATTGACTGGTCAAATACGCTTTGTTCAAATACACAGTATTTTTCTTGTATGCTACATTAGTAGTTCCCAATCTTGTTCTATCAATTTTGAATAGTACATGTTGTGCATTAATATGCAACAAAACTCAATTTGAGTCTAAGTGTCACCTTGTTGGCCAAAGATGGTTGTCAATGTGATAACTGTTGTGAATTTATCCCAAAGGTATTTGACATTTGAGTATGATTTATAGATTGGTTTATCCATAATAGGGGGTGGTTGCGCTAATTCACTGACAAGTATTATAGATGTACCTCCAAAGCGCATTTATTGTTGATGGGGGAAACTTCACAAAATCTATTATTTATTTTGAAAAGTAGTTTTGGTCCTGTGAAGCTACACCCATCCATCAATATGAAGGTATTTTACATGTGTCATCTCTTCCTAAAAGACTAATAGATATTGTCAATGTAGTGGATACATTCTTATTATTGGTATTCTATGGGTAGCATGTATGGTTGATGTGTGTTTGTTGAATGCCATAATTCCCATAGGGAGTGGGTTATTTTTTTTAAATGCTAAAACCCAAAGTGCACATCTAATTTAATGTATCAAGTATGATTTCCGTGTTCCTTATATTCCTTGTATGATCATGTGTAGGGGTTTCTTAGGGGAAATATTGTTATGATTTTGTATAATAGTGGCAAGTGCTAGATATTTTTTTTGGAGATAATGGATCTAGTGGAGCATGCTCTTGTAATATGGAGTGATCATCTCTTTAAAGTGTCTTGTTTGTACTTAAAGAAATTATCTTTAGTGTTGTACAAATATAGAGGTATAGAAAATCCATCCCATTTTTTGATATTATCAAAGTCACACCAACCAAGAATTTCAATGGCATCCAAGTTCTCACTAGTAGCCAACCTTATTTGTGATAGTTAGTCCCATTTTGACTCATCTGAAACCACACTATTTTCTTCAATAGAACCCATTAATTAAATAATTTTGATGGGCCACTTGAACACATCAAAGTTTATGTCAAATATAACAATACTATGTTGAGATGGAGAATGTTCTTTTATAGGCAAACAATTGCAAAATTTTTCACTTTTTGTGAGAATAAATTGTGGAGACCTATCTAGTTTTATTTTTCTTTATTTAGGCAAAGGATACCTGATTATGGGTTTAAATATATTTCAACACTATTATTATGGTGGATTGTTTCCATATGGGAGTCAATATGTAGCTCATGACAATACCACCATAATGAGATATTTGAGTGCCTCTCAAGCTTTTGGTGATTTTCTATACTAACTACATATCTCAAAAGTAATTTGATAGTAGAGGATTCAACAGTTGTATTTAGAGTATCTTATGGTGGAAGTGATGCAAGGAAGGCCTTGAATAGCTAGGGCTAGAGGCTCACCTAACTATCCAATCATCTCCCTTAGTAACACAATGAAAGAAAACAACATAGAGAACAACACCAAGGAGGGAGAGATCAACAATTACTTTATTGATTCATCAAATTATCAACATGCATGCTTAGCTATAAGACCTTCTAGGTTATGGCCATTACAAAGATTTTACAAAATCCTAGACTTAGAACTTTCACAGGTCCTTAATTTGGACTTCCAACCTCCTCATCTTCATACTCTCTCTTCCTCATACCTATCCTACCTTAAACACCCCTATTTATACTTGCAAAAATGATTTACATAAGATTATATATTATTACATAATAGAAGGCTGACCTCAAAATGGTTTGCACACATCCCAAGACATATTCTTATATTAAATTCATGATCTAAATTAAATATATGAGTAAGATCAAACTAATAACCAATCATAGATAAACTCAATCAAAGAAGGAACCAAACATCAAAAAACATCAAGTTCACTCAACTCATGAAGGAACACTCAACCAACACTAGACAACTCACCACATATAGAAATGTGAGCGATTAACACTAGACAACTCAACAAATACAAGTACTCAACAATGATTGCAACTTGACAACCACTAAAACTCAACATTAATTGGAAAAATTAACAAAATGAGCAAGATAGCAAGGAAACACAAGGTGCTCTTGCATCAGACAATTGGGGTTGAAAGAAATGATTCTCCTAAACCATACAAGTGTCACAACATGAGATGAATCCAACTTAGGTTGAAAAATCCATGTAACATCTTCAACTAGTCGGTTCTTCCACTTCACCAAATATTCATAGTAATCTTTTCCCCTTTTTCTTTTAACAACTCTTTGATCCAATATATGCTCAATCTCTTCAATCTATCTCTTAGGATAATCACCTGGTACAACAAATTCATCATTTGACTCATGATACTTTTGTAAATCAGCAACATTGAATATATGAGATATATCATTGACACCAGGTAACTCAACTTCATAAGCATTGCCACTATCAAACTTCCTCAAAATTTTACAAGGACCAAACTTCTTCATCCTCAACAAATGTGAAAGTACAAAGTTGTGTCACCTTTCAGGATGACTTACCAGAGTGATTGAATTTGAGTATTTCCATCTAAAAACCAATTTTGTTCAAACATATGATTTAGATAAATTCTTTCTAGCTAAGTTATATATGGTCTCACACTTTTCCAATTGGAAATGTTTATTAAATGCATGTTTTATACTAGTTTGTATCCAATTACTAGAGCAATATACTTATTTTAGAAAATTGACGCTTCAATAACTCTTACTATTTTTTATGATTTTTTTAAATAACTTATAAACAACATTTAATAGAGCTCAGAGTCAGGAATATTATCATTTAGATTTTATAGTGTTTTAATTAGATAGAGTATATTGTAATTAAACAATTCTACAAGCACATATTTTAACACTAAAAAAGATGTTGATTTTGAAAAAGAAAAAAAAATGAAATCATATAATTTTTTTATAAAAATTATATGACGTTCTAGAGGAGAGATTCCTCTTTTAGAATGTATAATTTTTATTTTAGTTAGAATACATATGTTTTGAAAGATGTGGTGGGAGATGAAAACTATCGATTTCAGGTGAGTTGAAATTTGAATCATTATGAAAGTGAAAATATAGGTCTAAAGCCAATTTTTATTTTTGAATATTCTAGATATATATGTACTCTATATCAGAGTTTGAGATTGAAGGGAAATAAGTTTATTTCCATACAATTTTGTGGTGGGAACTAGACCCCTAATTTTCAATATTTTTCAGCAACTAAATAACTAAACAATTATCTATAAAAAATATAAAAATCTATTAGTTATTATTCCAAATAATTGTTAAAAATTATAATCCCAAACTTGATCAAATTCTAAGCATTTCTTTAGTTTACTTCATTTTCAAATTCTAACTAATATTACCAGTTTTATATCATTGAAGCTGAACATTTATAATTTTGTTAGCCTTTTCCTTTACAACATGGTGACACAGGTTTGTGCTTTTATGATACTTATGTAAATCAGAAAATTCAATATGTAACTCATGATACTTATGTAAATTAACAACATTAAATATATCAGGTATATCCATGTCACTAGATAACTCAACTTCATAAGCATTACCACTATCAAACTTCCTCAAAATTTTACAAGGATCAAACTTCTTCATCCTCAACTTACTATATGTTTGAACAGGAAACTTTCCTTTCTTCAAATGAACCATCACCACATCACCAAATTCAAAAAAATGATGTCTCCTAGACTTATCAACATTCTCCTTATATGTCTGGTTACTTTGTTGCAATCTCAACTTCACTTCCTCATGCAAAGACTTCATAAAATCAAAAAATACTTCCCCTTCAACACTTATCTCTTTTTTTTACCAACAACATCCCTCAAATCTGATATACCTCTAGGATGCATTCTAGCAAAAAAATTAAAAGGTGTTTTTCTAATACTCCTATTCATAGAATTATTATATAAAACTTAGCTTGTGCCAATACCATATCCCAATTAATTGTCTTATCTCTAACTATACATCTCAACAAACTACCCAAGCTTCTATTCACAATTATTGTTTCTCCATCTATCTATAGATTGAATGTAGAGCTAAACTTCAACTTAGTATCCATCTTCTTCCACAAAGTCCTCCAAAGATAACTAACAATTTTTCTGCCACTATCAGAAACAATACTTTTTGATAATCCATGCAATCTAACAATCTCCTTGAAGAAAATCTCAGCAACATGTACAACATCTAATGTATTTGTACATGTTATAAAATGTGCCATCTTAGAAAATCTATCTACAACAACAAATTTGGAATCATACCCTCTTGTTGTCTTAGGTAATCGAAGAACAAAATCCATACTGATGTTACTCCAACATTTCTTAGGAATAGAAATAGGTGTATATAGTCCAATATTTTGACTTACTCTTTTTACAACTTGAAAAATTTCACAACTCCTTACAAACTTTTGAATGTCCTTATACATCTATGGCCAATAATACTTATCCTTAAACAAACTCAATGCCTTATCAATTCTAAAATGTACAACCAATCCACCACAATGCTTTCCCTTAATCAAATTACCTCTCATAGAACCTCTTGGTATACACAACTGAATTCCTTTGAACAAGATACCTTCTTGAATGAAATACTCATCACACTTACTCAGTTGACTTGATAGATTTGGTTCTCCGCACTCTCTCCATGCCTCATAAAAACCATGGTCAGTATTATACAAATCCTTCATCTCATCAAAACCAAGAACTTCAACCTTCATCTCAGTCAACAAAGAACATCTTCTTCTCAATGCATCTACAACTTAGTTAGTAATTCCACTTTTATGCTTGATCACAAATGTCAAACTTTGTAAATATTCAACCCACTTTATATGTCTTCGATTCAAATTATGTTGAATTTCCAAATAATATAAAGATTTATGATTAGTATACAACACAAGCTCCTTAGGAATCAAATAATTTATCCACTTTTTCAAGGATTGAACAATAGCATAAAAATCTTGATCATACACAAAATACTTCCTTTTATCACCATTCAACTTCTCAGTAAAGAAAATAACAAGTTTACCTTCTTGACTGAACACAAATCCTATTGCACTACCACTTGCAACACAGTAAACTTGAAATACCTTATTGAAATTAGGTAAATCCAATATAGGTAACTTAGCAACCTTTTGTTTCAAAGTCTCAAAAATCTTATCAGCCCCATGTGTGCACTTAAAATCATTTTTATCTTTTCTCATTGTCTCAGTCATAGCATTACAAACAAAACTGAAATTATTTATAAACTTTCTATAAAAACTAGCCAATCCATAAAATGATCTTACCTTACCCACATTCTCAGGTGTCAACCATTCCAAAATTTCTTTAACCTTCTCAAGATCCATTCTCAAACCATCAAATAAAATCCCAAATCCCAAATACACAATCTCCTCTTGCATAAAGGAACACTTCTTTAAATTAATTAACAATTTCTCCTCTTTGAATCTCTACAATATTTTCCTAACATGCTCTAAATGTTCTTCTTTAGTCTTATTGAATATCAGAATATCATCCAAATAAAAAATCACAAACTTACCCAAGAATCTCTTGAGAAATTCATTCATCAACTTCATGAAAGTACTAGGTCCATTAGTGAAACAAAAAGGCATAACCAACAATTCATACAAACCATGCATTTTATTTTGATAGCAATCTTCCATTAATCACCTTCTCTGATTCTAATTTGATGATAGCCACTCTTCAAAAAATTCTTGGTAAAATACTTTTCTCCACTTAAATAATGCATTATGTCATCCATCCTTGACATAGGAAACCTATATTTTACTATGATTTTGTTAATAACTTTGGAATCGGTAAACATTCTCCATTCTCTTTCTTCTTGGGTGCCAATATATAAGGTACAACACATGGACCCAAACTTTCTCTGATCAAACCTTTCTGCAACAACTCTTGCACTTGTCTATTAAGTTCTTCATCCTATGTAGGTGTCAATCTATAAGGTTCTTTATTCAGAAAACTAGCTCCACGAATCAGACCCACCTAATGAATTATACTTCTTATTAGCAATAAACTATCAAGTATATCCTTTGCAAAAATCTCTTTGTACTCATTCAACAAATTTTCTATTTTTGTTGGTACTTGGCTAACATTTTCTCTTTTTTTTGTCACTCAACCTTTATTGTTGCTCGACCTCTATCTATCACTCGGTCATTACTATACTCTATTGCTCAACTATTATTACCACAACCCTACCCTCTAGGAATTATAGACAAATAAACTTGTTTCTTTTTCTTTCTTTTTTCAAATTGCTTACCACTAACCATGCAAATTCTCACAGCAGTGTAATTTATCCCATAAGAGGACTTGATCAAAGGCATCAAGGTATCCATAACTCTATTCAACCAAATAGTATATTGATTCAGTATTCCATCATACACAACATGTTTATCTTATTTCCAAGGTCTGCCCAATAGAATACGACAATAATCCATAAGCATAATATCACACATAACTTCACCAAAATAGTATCCAATTTTTAATTTCACAACACATTGATTTCTTACCAATATCTAATGCTCATCCCTAATCCATGAAACATGATAGGGTTTAGGGTGCTTCAACCTCTGTAACTACAACTTTGTAACCAACTCACTACTATATTTAGGCCTGAATTGCAATGACAGGCCATCATAATTATGATAATAGGCTGTCATAATTGCGATGACCACCCACCACCCAAGTGAAAGTATCATGAATTGGCTCTTGTCAGACTTTTTCTATCGCAAATTGTGACGACAAGGGCGTCCATTGCAATTATGATGGAAAAAGTTTTCATAACTTGGAACAAGGAAAAGGCAAGAGTTCATCTTCATGCTATCCCAATTGCAAAAGTAGTACATCACAATTGTGATGGCTTAAGCTTTCAGTCTACTATAGGAATGATGGCTATCTATCAGAGTCTCTATTACAAGCATGGAATGTATAAAACAATAGTATTGTGGGAGCAATGACTATCCATAAAACAAATCATCATAATTGTGATGACTTGCTGAATTATTAAAAGAAAAATCTGGCAGAAAATGTTGAATACGTATTCCCAAATTCCCCACGAGGACATCATAAAGAGGCTTAAAGTCAACTATGATCTCTAAGGAAGCAAGAGAAGGAGATGTTCTTGGATGCAACATGCTTCTCCATTGGAGAAAGAAGAAGTGCGGCCATTGCATGGGATGTTGAGTTTTATGGAACACTTGGTTGGGGAACTCTTTTCAATTGATGTCTTGTTGAGGAGGACAAAGATGGTTAGATAAGAATGCATTATCACTTGAGGGACATTAAAAATGGACAACCACCATACCACCTTTCGTCTCCAAAGCAAGTTTTCGAGGTGAAGTTGACATGTCTTACAAATGTCTATAAATGGCTATTTGTAATCATTTGTCATACAAGTACCAATTGATATCAATGTATCTTTTATAGCTATGGCATCTATGTGGATGTACATTTTTGTTATCAAATCAATCTATTTTGTTTATCATTTACATATAATTTTGTATAGGGTTCTATTCTCAAAAATTCAAAGCTTTTTGAATCGCAGTAGCATATTGAACTATGACATCCTCTTGCATTTCCTGAAACCAATAGATTTACATAGTTAGTTGTCATGCAATCATATGTTAATATGGAGCTTCACTTGGTTTTGAGAATAGTTTAATATTCTCTACTAATCAGGGCCAACCATGTGAAGGTGGAAGCTCATTTGGCCCCACCAACCCCCAACATCTAAATTTCTTGTTAATAACTAAAACCTTTAAGAAAGGATTAATATTTAAAGTACAAAAAAGGTACTAGACCTACAAAAGTGACATCATTTTACCATATTCTGGTGCATATCATTTTTGCATCACATCCAAAATAAGATTCTACCACTCTTAATTGAGAATGCATGTAAAATTGTGTTCTGTATGCATGGACAATAGGTGGAGCTAAAAAAATACAATATGATTACATTTATTTAATAGGTCTATTAAGTTTTTAAAATTATAGACCATTAGGAACAATTTTCATGATGGTCTATAACTTAAAATACCTAATTAAAGACCCCTAACAAAAATTCAAACCTACTGCATTTTTCAGCTCAACCTGATGTCATATGCATATGAATTGAAATTACTTATTGAACTATGGCATCCTTTTGCATTGCCTGAAACCAAGAGATTCACACAGTTAGTTGTCATGCAATCATAGGTTAATGTTGAGATTCACTTGGTTTCAAGGATAGTTTAATATTATCTACTAATTAGGGCCAACCACATGAAGGTGGAAGCTCATTTGTTCCCCTCCCCCCACTAGCATCTAAATTCCCCATTAACATCTAAAATATTTAAGAAAGGATCAATCTTTAAAGTACTTGGAATGTCCTACATAAAATGTATCCTATATTACAAAATGCCCCCTATAAAATAATAGTTCAAGTAAAATAAACATATGAAAAATGAAAGAGAAAAAGAGGAATCTACTTACCAATAGGCGTTGCCATCGCATTTGTGGCCATGCTACCTATTGAGTGAGTTATTTATTTATTTATTATTTTTTTCTATTGTTGCAAAATCTCTCTGTTTATATACATACATAGACACACATGTGAGGCCTCGACTCAACCCATCCTAGCACCAATGATACATTTTTATTTTGATACTCATGACTCAATATGTTAGGACATTATTGATGTACTGAACATTATTATGCTAATTATGATGTGTGATGCTTTACTTTTAGATATTTGATTTCATCATTTAATGCTTTATGAACATGTATAATGATCAAATGAATGAATACAAAACTAACACTTTGATTATGCAAGTCTAATGGCCAAAAATATGAGCAGAATTAGGTAAACAATTGATTATTAGAAAATGGATGCTTTAATTTATATGATTTTTCTGATATGTAATTTACATAATGCATGTGATTTATTGATCTACTGATGTTTGCAATGAGTGTGCAAAAAAACTAGCTGAGAAAACTCAATGGAAAGATGGAACTGAACCCCTTGTCTATTTTGTGCTATCCTTTCACTGTCTATCTTTAAAGGTTGTTAATTGGTCTTATTATTCTCCTAGCTTTTATTTGTCCCTCTTAAGTCTTTAAGGCTTAAAAACATTAAATTTAAGCACCCTAGGGGTAAGGGTATGGGTTGGGAGTACTTTCCACCCCTTTAGCCTCCTTGGTTGACTTTTAGGGTCACTCAAAAACCCTATTTTTGGGGGATTGCGAAAATTGATTGTCTTCTACTTGAGTTGGACTCAAAACTCCATATTTAGGTTACTTGGAGCCTAGTTGAGTTAAGGATCATACTTAGAGGCATTTTGGAGTAGTTTTGGGGTTGTCACCTAATCTCTAGTTTTAGAGAAAGTTGAAAATTGAAGGAAGGACAAGGAAAAGCTCTTCCCAACTTACCATTTTACCATAACATTTTGTGAAGGTAGGAATTATTCATTCCCTTGGATTTGTTCTTCATGTTGTTCATGCTTGAATCTTGCATAAGGCATTGTGTTGTTCTTGGTTTTTTCTTGCTTGAGTGTTTTGATTGATTTGGAGGGATTTTAACTTGTTCTTGATGCATTCTTATGTTTGTCTTGATGATTTATTTTTGAGGGGATTTCATGGGGATTGTTTTGGCATTACTCACCCTTGGATAGGGAAGAAGTGGCCATGTACGAGGGTAGGGCCTTAGTTGGACCTCAATGGTGAAGAGTCTCCTTTCATCGTGGGAGGAGGGAAAGAGGGTAGGGTGTATGGGCCCCTACTTGTCATCACATACCTTGTTGATATTGTAAATTCTTGAGTATGGAAAGGAATGAAAATCCTTATGGTAATGGCCTCAAAAGGGCTTGAAGAAGAATGGAAGTTCTTGATATTTTAGCCCTAAAAAGGCTATGTTATGGTATGGTGATTGACATCTCCCATTGGGAAAATCCACCTTTCCCCTAGTCAAGTCCTATGTTTGGTTCTATTGTGCAAAATTGGGTTGGGGTGTATGCTTGAATTGCTCTTATTGTTGTGATGTTTCACCCTGGGTCAGCTCTTGTCTTCTCCTTGCTTTTCCTTGAAGAATTGAAGTTATTGGAAGAAAGCACTTGTGAAGGATTTGAAGAGAGTTCATTGAATTGTAATATTATGTCAATTGTATTTGAATTTTGATGTATTGAAAATGACATCGGGTTTTCTTACTGGTTCTTTTCCGATGGAGCCTTGAACTAGGATGAATAATAGGGAAAGAAAAAAAGATTATGAAAACCTCCTTGTATTTCTCTTATATGATTTCAAATTATGCATATGTATGTGAGAAATAGAATGATAGATAATGTCTTTGAATGATGAATGTTCAAGTTTTCAATTATGTTAATGAGAAGCTATTTGATATGATGAAGTTTCCAATTCGAAGTTTAAACATTAAGATGAAATAAAATTCTGACATTGTGATCACAAAGTTATCTCTCTCCTTGTTAAGTTTCATAATTGTCAAAATCAATTTGATTAAGAATTATGCATCACCTTGAATTCTGAATATAAAGGAACATACATCTTGTATATGATGATTGATAAAACATAAATTATAGGAGAGAAGAAAAGAATAACCCTATTCACATCTTTGTATTAGTATATTGTTCATAGGAAATCTATGTCGTCATTTGGTGAAAATTCACTCTTATGAAAAAAAAAAGGTATATAGCAAAACATGTCAACACTTAGACAAAATTGGCTTTAAAAAAATGTGCATCTCCAAGAGTTAAAAACCTTTCTGAAAAATGTATGGAGAAAAATTTAATTCTCCCCCCAAGCCACAGAGAATATTCTCTGAATTATGCTTTTATATTGCAACCAAAAATCATTATTAAACCTTAAAAAAAAAAGGGAGTAGAAATTAAATACATTTAAAACTAAAACATTTAAATTCATATCACGAGGACACATCTCACCTATAAAATTTTTGCATTAAACTCCAAGGGGCAAGGGACTTAGGTCATTATATCTATTCATTTAATAATAAAAAAGAAATCAAAAGTCCACCCACTTAATTATATTTCCCCCCCATTCCTTGCTTGTTTTACCTTCCCATTTAAGGGCTAGGCATGGACATCCCATCTACTGTCAGCATGAATCCTCATGCCACTTATGACATGTCATGTCATTTAAGGGGGGGCAAAGTAATGTTGTAAAAATCTAAGACTTACCTTTTACCTACCCCTCTCCCATTCTCTTCCAAGCACTGCCTTTGGTTTGAAAGTCACATAAGGTGGAGGGAAGTGGGGATCAATTTTGTAGCGCATAGGCTTGGGGCAGCGAGCTCACCTTGGGGTATGGCCCACGTTTTGGGCTAGCTTAGGCTTAGGTTAGTATGTTAGGATGTGTAGTATAGGGGTTAGTAACATTTAGTATGTAGCCTAGGTTAGTATAGGGTTAATTGGTTAGTGTTAGGTTTATTAATATTTTTAAATTAGGTGTAGCATCATATTAAGTGTTAGACCTGTAGATAGTCTCTTGTTTTAAGAAAGTAGTTTTATATGCTTAATGGTTTAGCTAACTTTAAATCTAAGGTTGAAGGGAGGTTAGTATTAAAAAAGTGTTTTAGATGTTAGAATATTAAATTGGTTTTAACTTAAAAGTCTTAACTTGAGATTAGAATATTTTTCTTAATTAAAATGACTTTAATGTCTTACTAACTAGCCTTACACTATTGTGAATTTTTATAGAATGATTTTAATATTGGCTCTAAATGGTGGGACTTATGTGTTATAATAGTTTAGAGGTTTTTTTTTTACAATTGAATTGAAACAAATCTAATCTTCACTCTTAATTACAATTCATAAATTAATTAATTAGATTGCTATATGAACATTGGAGATACTTTGAAATTAAAGTGTAGATAGTATAATCGATAACAATGTTATCTCTATGGTATGTATATTAAAGGCGAGTTAGATTTTTGATTAATGTGATAAGTGTAGTCAGCATCGTAGAATAGTCAAATTTAATAGATCTTCTAGAGTTCCAAATTCTCTTAATGATAAATCAAAAAAGGAAGAAAAAAAAAAGTAATGGTGATCAAGTTATTAAGTTAATAGAATGGACTAGTAAATTAATTCATTATAAAGTTAGTGGTATATTGATTATTATTAAGTTGATGCTAAGCAAGTTATGTAATTAAGGAATTATTAAAGAAAATCGATGGATTAGGATTTTAGTTAAATTGAATTAGTCTTTTTGTTTAACTAATTGATTTCTAAGAAACTTTCTGTTCACTCAATTAATCCTTTTTATGAAATGTTCAAAACAAGTTGTAACCTTTTTATCATCAATGGTGAACTTGCATCTAGCTTCATTGTACCTATGGTTATTTGAACCTTGAACCCCTCTGACAATTAACTCCATTGTAGTTCAACATCTAAACCTTTGTCGACCTTAGTATCTTAATTAATTCTTAAAAAAAAAAAATTGTTGTGTGTGTTTTTACCCTTATATTTTGGCATGAAAACACACACATGTGTGTGTACGTATGAATATATACACATATATATACATACATACATATACAAAGATCACAAGAGCATGACAATGAAATAGTATACCTCCACTGATCTCCACAATCTACAAGATCTCTCTCTATACATAGATACATACATAGACACACACATATGTGTGTTTATGTATGTATGTATACACATATATACATTACATATGAATATATATGTATATACATATGTATATATATACATACATACATATATATACACATACATATATACATACATCTACATATATAATTTTATCACCTTGGAAAATTATATTTGATCCTACTAGCTGGGAACAACTGATTGTTCTTGCTATGACATATTTTTGTAAAATTTCTTGTGAACTCTGCAAATTTTTCTTGGTCTACATTATTTATGTGTAGGATCATGAGGTAAGTCACTTAGCATGGGTTGAGTGAGTTTTATTGTTTTATTATTTGGATTCTGGAATTTGTATGTAGCTAGATCAATTTTTCTGTTGTGCCAAGATCTCTCTGTATATATAGATACATAGGCACACACATATGTGTGTGTATGTATGTATATATACATATATATGTATATAGATACATACATACATACATACATATATACATATATATATATATATATATATATATATATATATATATATATATATATATATATATATATATATATATATATATATATATATATATATATATATATATAAAAATACATAAATACATACATACATACATATAAATTAATAGTAGAAATAGATACTTGGGAGAAGTTACTACCAGATTCAATACTTCATAACATTCTAGATTATATAGTGATGCCCAAATTAACAGCAACAATAGATACTTGGGATCCTCATAGGGAGACTATTCCAATACATGCATGGTTACATCCTTGGCTTCCATTGTTGTGCCAACATATGGAGCCTTTATATCCAACCATTTTTTATAAGTTGGGGAATGTGGTTCATGCATAACATACAAGTGATGCATCTACATGTGCAATTTTATCACCTTGGAAAACTATATTTGATTTTGCTAGCTAGGAACAACTAATTGTTCATTTTATTGTACCTAATCTAATGATAGTTCTATATGATTTTTTAATCAACCCAACTAATTAGAAACTAGACCAATTTAACTAGATTATGGCTTTTTTCTTTAAAAAAATATCTTCTATGCTATGTTTTTGTAAAATTTCTTGTGAACTTTGCCCAATTTTTCTAGTCTACATCATTTTTGTGTAGGATCTTGAGCTAAGTCACTTAGCATGTGGGTTGAGTGAGTTTTATTGTTTTATTATTTGGTTTTGGGAATATGTATGCAGTTGGGTTAATTTTGTTGTTGTGCTAATATGTAATAAGAACCTTAAAAAAGATCTCTCTCTATATATAAAGGCTACAAGTTGTGCAATTTGTCATGTATTGCATCTACATTTGCTTTGTCCTTACTTATAAAAGTGTTTCAAGGTTGGGAACCACTTCAACATCCTTTACATGGTTTAGAGGTAATATCACTATGGCAGTGAGAATAACTTTAGTGAAGTGTTGAGTGTAACGAATTACTACCCTGAACCTATGCTACAAAGTCTGGGAGCCAAGGGACCCTAAACCTATGCTACATTTTCTGGAGACATGGGAGAAGTTACTACCTACTTTAGTACTTAATAACATTTTGGATCATATAGTAATGTCCAAATTAACATTAATACATGCATGGTTATATCCTTATCTTCCATTTTTGGGCCATCATATGGAGCCTTTATATCCAACCATTTGTTATAAATTAGGGAGTGTGCTTCATGCTTGACATGCAAGTGATGCATCTTCATATGCAATTTTACCATCTTGAAAATTGTATTTGATCCTACTAATTGGGGACAATTGATTGTTCATTTTATCATACCTAATCCAATGACAATTCTACAAGAATTTGTAATCAACCTAGCTAATAAAAAACTAGACCAATTTAATTGGTTTATGGATCAGGCATGTTCTATTCCCATTTGTCATATGGTTGCAATGTTGGAGGCAACATTTTTTTCCAAAGTGGCAATAGGTTTTGTATCATTGGCTTTGTTAAAGTCCTTACTTTAATGAAGTTTCAAAGTGGTTTTAGGGTGGAAAGGACTATTTCTCTCCAAGCTTCTTGCTAATGAGAGGATAAGAAGTCAACTAAATGTAGCCCTTTAAATGATAAATCAAGCTGTAGAGGGTATGGTTATGGAATAACTTGGGGCTAGAGAGAATGCAAGCTATCTTAGGGTGATAGAGAAACACCAATTTGAGGCACTTCAATAGCAACAAGCAACATCAACATATGCTCAACAATAAGCCTCACCTTCTATGGGCAATGGGATTCTCCTAAATAATTCCATTGGTGCACCTCAATTGAGTTTGAAGGAAGTGATTGAATTATATGCACAAGAACATGACATCCAATTTTTCCTTAAAGTGGGACACACACATGATGGTCTTCAGGTTTATGACTTTGCAACTCTCAATACCTATCTAGATTATGTAAAACTACAAGTGCTTGCATAATCTAGAGATAGATGGGTGATTACATCATGGGAGCAACTAGTTGAGATGCACTGTAATTGAATAGGAGGAAATCATTGATAAATCAAACATATAATGAAGAGGAAACTTGAAAACTTGAATGCTAAAATGCTGAAATGAAAGCCATCGATGATCAAATACCTATACCAAAGTTACAAAACAATGTGAATTTGAATATATATATATATATATATATATATATATATATAATGTCATAAATCATTCCCCATTTGTTTTGATTGTGGAGAGCTATGTGTGAAAGAGGGTGGAGAGCTTTGAACATTGCTCTGAACGTTAGTGGAGATTTCATTACCATGCCCTTGTGTTCACTGCATTTCATTGTCGTGCCATTATGATATCTACATTTTATTGTCATACCCTTGGTATAGATCAGTGGAGATCTAGGATTTCATTGCTATGCCCTTGTGATCTTTGTGCCTTTGCTCTACAATTTTCTTCAAGGGGAGAAGAGGTACCTATATAAATATTCTTTTGTTTTCCTTCTAAACATGTATCTCTTTATATTTCTCCCAACATGTGATTGGAGAAGCTTCTTTTTATGTATATGTATGTGTATACACACACACACATATGTGTATGTCTATGTATGTATGTATATATAGAAGCTTCTCTTTATATATATGTATGTGTATATATACATACATGCACACACATATGTGTGTGTCTATGTATGTATGCATATATATACACAAAGGTCTATATGTTTACATACATACATATATACATAGACACACACATATATGTCTATGTATGTATATATACACACATATATACATATATATATGTGTATATACATACATACATACATACATATATATATATATATATATATATATATATATATAGAGAGAGAGAGAGAGAGAGAGAGAGAGAGAGGGCACGACACTGAGATGTAGAGATCACAAGAGCATTACAAAAAAAATGCAGAGATGTAGAGATACATACATACATACATACATACATACATATATATACGTACATACATACATACATAAACAAAGATCACAAGGGCACAATAATGAGATGTAGAGATTACAAGGGTACGCCAATGAAATGCAGAGATATAGAGTTACATATATACATACACATATATATTAATATACATACATACATACATATATACATGGTATACATTACATACATGCATACATACATCTGCATATATAATTTTATGAGCTTGGAAAATTGTAGTTGATCTTTATTCAATCACCAAGAGATAATATATTCTGTAAGTACAAATTTTTGCATACATAGTTTGGTATGAATAGTTTCAATTGAATTCATCTGAGGAGAGTGAGTCTACTCATGATGATAATGGCTCTGTGTATTGAGTCTTTAAAGGAGAGAGACTTGCAAAAGATTAGATATTGTTTCTAGGTCAAATGTTCCCAATTTTATGTTCACAACTCAAATTCTCTGCCATGGCCTGAGCCAAAACCCTCATTACTACATCCAAAATTAATGAATAAAATATGATTATGTCCCCAACAGAGAATTGAAATGTGATTCTTTTTGGATTCCACTTAGCACTGTCTTGATAAATTCAAGAAATTCTACTACCATAAAAATTAACTTACATTGATTTTGAAGCTTAGGCCCCAACAACAGTCGAAAGGTAAATTTTTGTCAAAGAATGTGCTAAAAATAAGAAAGTGTACATATTTAGAATGAACATAGATATTGGCAATAATGAAGAAACATATAATCCTCTTATGCATAATCAAAATTATGTTAGAGATGAAATTAAGAAATTGAGCAATTGAGTAATCCAAATCTAACCTTTCAATTACCACACTCTATCCATGATTATCATTTTATCAAATTGCATAGTAGTTCCTTAGATTTATCCAAATAATAAATTACACTCATACATAAATCTCATACCATGAGAGATATTCAATCTTGCAGACTATTTGGAATTAATACTACTTTACTAGTAAGATGACACTATATTGGATCCATACAGATATACTTCTAACATGGAGCACATTCTATGTTAGTAAAATTCAGGTCTACAGTTATTTTCATTTTTTTTTTCCAAAGATATGAACAATGATTGATTAGAATTTCTTGCATTTGTTTCTAGATCTTACCCTCTATCATTTACTTCCTTTGGAAATTATTGTCATCTTTAATTTCCCAAATCTATCCATACACACCTTCCTTCTACCTCACCATAGGAAGGGACTAGAGATGCATGCAACCCTTGTTCTCTAATGCACATATGGTCAAATATAGACATGAATTACACAGGCATTATTTTTTGACCTAGATATGGTATTTTATCTATATGGCCTATTACAAATATACAATATAATTTTAAGAAAAATAATTGTTGTAAATATATATGATAAAATAAAATAAACAAGAGTACTAGCTATAGCTATATAATTCTAATATTACTGATTATGTTAAACAAAATTTTCAATAGAAAAAGTATGAAGTAACATAAATGGATCATCTGCTAAATCCTATTATGACTTAATGTGAATGCATCTGATCATTACCTAGATGATATTATGCACAAGATCTTTACTCAATCACCAAGAGATAATATAATCTGTAAGTACAAATTTCTACATACTTAGTTTGATATGAATAGTTTCAATTGAATGCAAGGATGATTTCTTGTGTGAATTCAAGACATTAATGATTAATTTAATTTAGCACAAGTACTATGCAAGCGTGTATGTATGCATACAAATCAGTTCAAATAATGAGTTGATATACATACATGCATGCACATATGCATACAATCATCATAATCAGTTATCCTTGAATCTGACCAATGCTATTATATATGAACAAGAGATACATGTTTAGAGGGAAAAAAAAAGAACATTTACATAAGTAACTTTTCTGCCCTTGAAGAAAATACCAGAGCAAGGACACAAGACACTAATAAAATAAAATGATCACAAGGGAACAACAACAAAATCCTAGATCTCAACTAATCTCCACTAATGTTCAAAGCTCTTCACCCTTGTTCGGAGCTCTCCACCCTCTTTCGCTCGTAACTCTCCACAATCAATCAAAAAAATGGGGAATGACTAATGTCATTTTTTCTTTTTTCTTTTTTGTTTATAATCCATAATCCAAAATCCACAATATATATATATACATATATATATATATATACACACACACACACATATATACATATACATATACATATATGTATATACATACATACATACATATACATATATACATATATACACACATACACAAAAACAACAATGCACTTTCTAAGAGTTTACAATTGTTCAACAAAATTAATGTTTTACAAAAAAATGCACTTGAAGAACTATTAGCTCAGAAGCAAGAACATGGTGTTAAAACAATTAAGAAAGTGCTTGACATGAGAGGTCCACAAGTGATTGTTGACCAATCTTAAAAACTTGAATGCTGAAATGAAAGCTATTGATGATCAAACACCTATGCCAGAGTTACAACACAATGTGAAGTTGAGTTTAGATTAGGTAGAGGTAGATATTCAGAAGTTTGATAATCAAAATCTAAGGTAAAATAGCAAAGGAGAAGGAGTAGGTTTAGAAAGACAAGGAGGAGTGGCTTTTGAAAGAGATTGCACAACAATTTCACTAGTTAGACAACATAGAGGATATTATGGGAGCCAGTGGATAGAATCTAGGAAAGTGTTATGGTAGGTACTATGACATTGGAATCACTTGCAAGTATCTTTGATAATTTATATTCCAAATATTGGGAGGACTACAAGTTGTGCAATTTATCATGTATTGCATCTACATTTTTTTATAAGAGTGTTTTAAGTATTGGCATAGTCTCCTTGCAATGATGAAACATCAATCCCAAGTGTCAAATTCTTGTAAAAGTGTTTCAAGGTCGGGAACCACTTCAACATCCTTTGCATAGTTTAGAGGTAATGTGATTATGGCAGAGGTTTCTGTCAGGGAATGAGCCTCATGATTATGCCATTTATACAGAAGCATAACTTGCTTCTCCAACTCATTACACTCAACTCTTCACCAAAGTTATTCTTCAATTCCTTGCATATGCAATTTTATCACCTTGGAAAACTATATTAGATCCTGTTAGCTAGGAACAACTAATTGTTCATTTTATTGTACCTAATCTAATGACAGTTCTATAGGAATTTATAATCAACCTAGGTAATGGGCAACTAGACCCATTTAACTGGGTTATTGCTATTTTCTTTCTAAAAATATCTGTTGTGATATGTTTTTGTAAAATTCCTTGTGAACACTACCCATTTTTCCTAGTCTCCATTATTTTTATGGAGGATCTTGAGGTCACTTAGCATGGGTTGAGTGAGTTTTATCATTTTATTATTTAAATTATGGAATATTTATGCAACTGGATTAATTTTGTTGTTGTGCTAAGATGTAATAAGCACCTTAAAAAAAATCTCTAAATATACATGTTTAGAAGGAAATAGAAAGAGATACCTGTTCAAAAGGAAAAGAAATGAACATTTACATAGCCCTTGAAAAAAATCGCAGATCTAGGGCACGACAATGAAAATGTAGAGAAAAGGCATGATACAATAATGAAATCATAGAGCAAAGGCATGAAGATCACAAGGGCATGCCATGACAAAAAAAATTGGAAAAAGGGAATGACAATGAAATTGAAAAGCAAGGGCACGACACCATAATGTAGAGATCACAAGGGCATGACAGTGAAATCATAGAGCAAGAGTCTGGCAATAAAATGTAGAGATCGTAGTAACAAAATCACAGAGCAAGGGCACATAAATGAAATGCAAAGATCACAATAATGAAATGCACCGATCACAATGGTATGACAATATTTAGAGCTCTCCACCCTCTTTCGCATGTAACTCTCCACAACAAAAACAAATGGGAAATAATTTATGTGATCTTTTCTCTCTTTTTTATTTATATTCATGTGAGTGTCACAATTGCAATACCCATGTTGGTATTGTGATGATGTCGAGGATAATTGCAAAAATAAATAAATGAAAATCACCATAAATTACACCGCCGTTGCAATTTGACTCCAAATGTTGTAGCGGCTCTTCTGATGCCAAAACACTAAACTTCCCTTGTCAATGATCACTTTGCAACATTTTCTAGCTATCTTACATATGGTCTTGAAAATAATTCTTCTATGATCATGTTCATTGTGCTCAACTTTCTCATTGCATATAGTTCTTCTCACCATCAAATTTTCTCTAGCCTTAGGAACACTCTGAGGGTGCACAATTTCACCTTGTATCACAACATTTCTGCTATGACTTTCATTCTCACTAGAGTATTTACACTCAAAGAATCTATGCACTTCTTTTCCAAACCTAAAACAATTACCACCTAAACCACCTCTATAAGAATTACCTCTTCCTCGATAAGATCTAGAACCTCCTTGGTAAGAACTACCACCTTTCCACTTAGTCTTGCCATTCTCATTGGTTTTCCATTCAGATTTGTCCTTATTTTGTGTAGAGTTTTCTAATCTACCACCTTCTCCATAATATATACCTCTACCTCTCTAGAATTTACCACCTCTTTTGTTAGAAATGCTTTGGAATAACTGAGAGTGGGGGTGGGTGAATCAGTTATTCAAGGCCCAAATGTCTTGTTCAAACTTTTTCACTAAGTATAGTGAGCCCATTCAACTATTCATTCATGCAAGCTTTAAATTTTCTAACCAACAAGTTACTGTAAATCAACATGCAAGCATAACAAATAAGAAATCAACACATAACACAGTGATTTACATGGAAACCCAATTTGGGAAAAACCACCAGTAACATGCTACTCCATTCTCACTCTTCTGAAGTGATGCCCTATGAAAGGCCTACACTGTTAAAGGCTTACAACACACTGTTAAATGTGACCTTGTTAGAGGATTTATTTACCCTGTTAGAAGTGGGCCTGGTTAAAAGACTTTAGAACAATCACTTGGAATGCCACCCTGTTAAAGGATTTACAAAAGGCTATTAGGAAAACCTAAGTCCATAGGACTTTTAGATCTAATACAATTGCTAGAGAGTATTAGAAAATCTTGACCTGACTACAACATACAACTTATCTTGTAGATCTCAGATCACTTCTCAGCTCATACTCTTACTTGGCCTTCAATCTCTGCAACTCTGACAACTTGCCCTCCTTTCAAGCTTAGTCTCCTTGAGTCTCCATTCTTAATTTACCAGTGAAATCATCTCTTCATGACCACTTGTAGAAGCAAATCCTCTATGCTCTTCCTTCTCCTAGATGTCTTCTCCTTGACATCCTTCTAACTACTTCACAGTTTGACTCTTTAGCAAGAACAGTATCAACAACTCTTTGCTTCTTGGTCTATGAATCCTTAAATAGAAGTCTTGGAGTTCTTTTTCTCACTTGATTCTTCCATCCATTAATTTCAATTCATACAGATTAGTTAGGATACATTTCATCTTACCCATTTTTTTCCTCTAGAAACTTCTTGAATAATCCTCTTGAATTCGCCCAAAAATGGTTTACATAGAGTTTTGTGCCACTAGCTCATCATCCTTATCTTCTAATCTATTCACAAAATTCAAGGCAACCACTTTGTCGACTCAGATTTGGTGAATCTTTGTCATTTGAAATAATGTAGCAACTTGGCACTATTGAAATATTGGTGCTCGACACATACTATGTTACTTGGCATCAACTGTATTTTTTCCTGATGCTCGGCACCTGAAGTTCACTCGGTACCAACTAAGAATTTTTTGATGCTCGACACCTAATCTTCACTTGGCACTAAAGATCACTCGACACACACTAGGATTTTCTATTACTCGGCTCCAACTAAGAATTTTCTTGGCTTCAACTAACTTGCTTGACACCCATTAATGATCTTAGTTTAAGCTTTTCATTCAACCTTGTTACACCTTCTTCGTCCAATGTTTCTAAGTGTAACCAACCTTTGTATCGTTGAGTATGTTATCAATACATACTTTAGCCATTGTCTTAACTAATCTTTTCACTTCATTACAACATCATAACTCAACCTTTCCGTTAGGTACTCTTGTTACATCTTGTTGATCAAATCCTCTTCATTAATCAACTAAGCGATAGTACTTGGATCTTATAAGAAAATGTCATTCCTCAAGTAGTTGGTTTGACATTAATGACAAAAAAATGATTGAAAACATTCTTTTACACCAATCTTCCTTCTTTGCAACAATCTCCCTCTTTGATCTTCAACAATGAGCTTTTCAATCAGATTTCCAACACTCTACCTCTTTGTCTTTGTTCATGCTTCTTTGTTAAGATCTCCTCAATCTTTAGACATATTTATATGCTTCTTCCACACTTTTCAATTTCACAAAACTTATCTCATCTTGAATTCCATATCTCAATCCATTTAGATACCTGGCAACTTTCTCAACCTTATCATCTACATGTCTAGATATGATGTCCAATCTATAGAATTCCTCAATATACTCCTTTATAGTTGTCTTTCTGTCTCAATTTTTTAATCTTTCTCAATAAGCTAACCTAGTAATCAGTAGGAAGGAACTTCTTCTTCACCTTGTTCACCATCTTCAACCAAATTCTAATCTTCTCCTTTCCTCTTCTCTGTGTATCAGTTTTTAAATTCTCCCACCACAGTGAGGCATGGCCTTTCAAACTAGTGATTACAATTTTCACCTTTCTATTATCAGGAGTTCTATCAAACTCAAAAAATTTCTCCATGTCAAAGATCCAATCCAACACAAAATTAGTGTCCTACTTTCTATCATAAGGAACAACTTCCACAACAAGATTTGAATGTGCCCTAGACAATACTCTCAATAATCTTTCCTCATCTTGATCTTCTTTAGGTTTTGGATTAGGGTTTGGTGCAACTGCTTCATCAGCACTCATATCATCAAGATGCACTCATCTCCTTTGGGCTATCTCCACAACATCTAACCTAGCTACAATTTTTTTGAATATGTACATAATAGTAGTGTCAACATTTCCTCTACCTCGAACCATCGTGGCAAATAGGTTCCTACAAGATTGTAACCCTATGAAAGTTATAGGTCAAATTTTTAGATCTTCCACCCTACAACCAAATCTAACTTAGGGTTCTACATGATCCACTCTTATTACAAACAAACCTAAGGCTCTAATACCACCTAACGTAAGTAGGGTATTGAATAGCTAGGGCCAAAGACTCGTCTAACTATCCAACCACCTCACTAAGTAACACCACTGAAGAAAAGAACACATTGAACAAAACCAAGGAGAAAGAGAACAATAATTAATTTATTGATTTGTTAAATTATCAACATACATGCCCAAATGTAATTCTTTCTAGGTTATGACCAATACAAATATTTTATGAAATTTCAAACTTAGAACTTTCACAGGTCCTTAATTTGGACTTCCAACCTCCTCAACTTCACACTCTCTCTTCCTCATACCTATCCTAACCTAAAACCCCCTATTTTTACTTTCCAAAATGACTTAAAAAATATTACAAATTATTACATAATAGAAGGCTGACATCAAAATGTTGAGATCTGATTGAAAAAATCATTGCTAAGAGAGATTATTGAAAGAGGGAGATTATTGAAAAAGACTATGTGTTTCAATCATTATTTTGTCACTGATGTCAAACCTACTATTTTCTGGTAAGATAATTGCTTGCAAGATTCAAGTACTATCACTTAGTTGATTGATGAAGAGGATTTGATCAATAAGAGGTAACGATAACACCTAGAGGAAAGGTTGAGTTATGATTATGTAATGAAGTGCAAGGATCATTTAAGATAGTGATGACATGATGTATTAAAATCTACTTAAGGTTAGAAATTTTAGAAGAACAAGTTACACAAAGTTTCTCTACCAAACTTGACCAAGTGGATAATAGGTGCCGAGAAAAGTCAGTGCAAGTCAAGAAAAAAATTAGTTGGAGCCGAGTAAAAAAAAATTCTAGTGAATGTCAAGCAAAATAGTTGATGTTGAGTAAATTTTAGTTGATGTAGAGTGATTTCATAATTGATGCCGAGAAACACCATATGTGTCGAGCATTAGAAGGTTGATAATGTCAAGCTACTACATTATTTAAAAGATAGAAGATTCACTAAATCTAAGCTAACAAGTTTGTTTTCTTAGAATTTTTGAACCACATGGATGATAAGACTGATGAGCTGGTGGCATAGAATTCAAGGTAAACCATTTTTAAGTGAATTCAAAGAGGATTCTAAGAGAAGTTTCAAGAAGAAAGATGAAATATGGGGTAGATACATTGTATCCTACCTAATTTGTCTAAACTCTAAAATGCATGGTGGAAAATAAGAGACAATGTATCTTAATTTCCTATTTATAGGAATAATTGGTCATGAAGTAAGAGAGTTGGATGCGAGAATCTAAAGAAGATAGGAAGTCAAGGACTCTGCTTCATCAAGTGACCTAAAAGGTGACTGCACTAATGTGCTAAGCAAGAAGGCTTAAGAAGATGAATGCTTGAAGGGTGAACAAGCTATCCGAATTGCAATGTATGAAGGCCAAGCAGAATTGAGAATTGAATAGTGATTGTAATTTACAAAAGAAGTTGTAAGTTGTATCAGATCAAAGTTCTACTATTACTCTTTAACAATTGTATCAGTCTAGGGTAAACCCTTTGGATTAAGGTTGAACTAACAATAATTTATAAATCCTTTAATTGGGTGGCATTCCAAGTGAATGATCTAAAGTGCTCTAACAAGGCTCACTCTTAATAGGGTGATTGAATTTTTTTAACTAGGTCACATTTAATAGTGTGTATTGTAATGTTTAACAGGGTTGGCCTTTTACAGGGCATCACTTCAGAAGAGTGAAAATAATAGCATGTTACTGGTGGTTTTTTCCAAATTGGGTTTCCACATAAATCATTGTGTCAAGAATGTTGATAAATCTTTTATGTTTCATGCTTTACATTTTTGCAAGTTGATTTGACAGTAACCTACAAGTTTTTAGTAATTGCATTATCCTATGGATGCATGCATGACTATGAATGTTTCATGGGTTCACTAAGTTGGGAGAAAGTTTTATTTATACATCTAAACCCTGAATAATTGATTCACCCCCCCTCTTAGTTATTCTAAAGAATTTAAACAATTGGTATTAGAGCCATCTTCTTAAGAGGACTAGTTTGAAGGTACTAGAAGCACAAAGATCAATATGTCAAAAAGAGATGTACCCAAGCTTAATAGAGATAACTTTCCTCCATGGAAAAGTTTGATGAAGTTACATTTAAGAGGACTTGGAGATCAT
Organism: Cupressus sempervirens; assembly: GCA_028749045.1. Taxonomy (NCBI): domain Eukaryota; kingdom Viridiplantae; phylum Streptophyta; class Pinopsida; order Cupressales; family Cupressaceae; genus Cupressus; species Cupressus sempervirens. Next base: position 612,772,451 of record CM053790.1, read on the forward strand.
GCACAATCTACCATTACCACTAAGCATGTTGATCCTATTGGTGTCCCAACTGTTGAATATATGAAGAAGAAGAAAGAACACAACCATGCAATGCTGGAGAATGCCTTTTCCCTAAGCTATGCCAAATTTGATGATATTAAAGGCTATGATACTGTAAAGATAATGTGGGATTCCCTACACACTATCTATGGAGGAGACAAAAATGTTCAAACAACCAAATCTGAGAGTCTTGGAGGTAAGTTTGATGATATGAGAATAGAAGAAGGTGAGAATATTGCTCAATATGTTGCTAGGATAAAAGAACATTTTAGTGCAATAAAAGGAGCTATTGGTCAGATAGATGATGATACTGTGCTAAGAAAAGTCTTGAGAACACTACTACCTATTTATGCTATTAGAGTTTCTACAATTCAAGAATTGAGATGTATTTTAGGAAATGATCTAAACCTTGAAGGTTTGGTAGGTAGACTCACTACTTTTGAGCTATCTAACTATGAAAATTACAAACCTGAGAGTCTTGAATTTACTTTCAAAGCTAAGTTGTTATTGAAGGATTATGATGAGAAGAAGTAGAAGAAAAAGAGAAAGATAAAATACGTGTCTAGTGAGAGTGTTACAGATGAAGAAGATGTTGAACAACTAGAAGCACTACTGGCAAGAAGATTCCATAGAGGTAAAGGCAAGTTCAAAGGCATGTTACCTATCATTTGTTTCAATTGCAATGAGGTTGGTCATATTGCTGCAAGATATACATAGAAGAACTACAAAGATGGTGATAAGTACAAAAGTAGAAGAGAAGATGACAACAAAGATTACAAAGATAAAGGCAAGAAGTCACGCTAGATTATTGAAGAAGAAATAAGGGATGATTCTAATGAACACGATGATGAAGTGATGTATGTTGCAATGAAGGACAAATTTGATGAAGATGAGACAAACATACTTGTGACTTGTGTGAACAAAAATGATAGATGGATCATTGACAGTGGATGCTCACATTATATGACTGGAGACAAAAGTAAGTTCATTACCTTAAATTGTTATGATGGAAATAGTTTAAGATTTGGAAATGATGCACCATGTTTGATAAAAAGAAAAGGTTCTATAAAAATCATAGATAAGATTTCATGTGATAATGCTTACTATGTTGAAGGACTAAACAACAATTTTTTGAGTGTGTCAAAATTGAACAATTTGGGATGCAAGGTTGAATTTGAAAACAAGATTGCTAAGATATATGACACAAATGGGAAACTAACTGGAAAAGGTGATCAAACTAGAAGTAATCTATTCTATCCTGATATAGAGGATGCTACTTGTCTCGTTGTAAAATTTTATGCTATATTGCTATGGCACAAAAGGTTATGTCATGTTATTTTTGATAACTTGGTTATTATCAGTAACATGAAGAAAGAGGTTTTCCTAAGTTGAAGAAACTTGATAATGTAATGTGTAAACAATGTTAGTTAGGCAAAATGACAAAATCATTTTTTAAGAGTAAAAATTATACCTCTAAAGAAATACTAGAGATTGTTCATACTAACATGTGTGGACCAATTGAAGTGCAAAGCTACATGGGAGATAAGTACATAATGTTATTTGTTGATGATTATTCTAGAATAATGAAAGTCATGTTTCTAAAATAGAAATATGATGCTTTTCCAATGTTTAAGTGGTACTTAGCAAGAGTTGAGAAAGAAACAAGTAAAAGTCTAAAATGTTTGAGATTTGATAGAGGAGGAGAATTCACATCAAACGTGTTTGAGATGTTCTGCAATGACAGAGGAATCAAAAGTCAAACATCTGCTCCCAGAACCCCTCCAAAAAATGGGATTGCTAAAAGAAGAAATAGGTCTATAATGGACTGTGCTAGAACACTCGTGATGGAGAAGAATGTTTCTCTAAAATACTGGAGAGAAGCTATAAGCACAACTATCTATACCTTGAACTATGTGCAAGTCAAGAAAGATACTCATTTAACACCTTTTGAACTATTGTATGGATACTCACCCAATGTAAATTACTTTAAGGTATTTGGAAGCAAGTGTTACATTCTTAAATATGTTAGGAATGGTAAACTTGATGCAAAAATTGAGGAAGGTATATTCCTTGGATACTCCACAAGAAGTAAAGTTTATAAGTGTTTGAATACTAACACTAAAAAAATTGTGAAAATTGTAAATGTCAATTTTGATGAACATACAAAAGTACATGAGGCTAAACCTATGAAAAGGCCAGAAGAATAAAAATCATTTGTATGCTTTTATGAAGGAATGCCTATTGAAGAAGATGTTACAAATCAAGTTACAAATCAACAACAAGTTAGAGTGACTGTTGAGTCACATCTAATGAATATGATCCAGGTGGATCTAGAAGGCCAAAAATTTAACAGTCTCATAATCTCTCAAATTCAACATCACTGCAAAGAGCTCAGAGAATGGAACCCGACACAACTTGAATGGGTGAAAAAGGAGCTCGTATGCAGTAGTTATGCTCAGTCAAAGTTCTTGTCAACAAGCAGACAAGAGGGCTAGATAAGGGGCAAAACCAGACCATCTTGAAAGTGGTCAACAATGGATTTCAAAATGAAGAGCATGATAAAAGCTTTCCAACAGCATTTGTTTCATCAAAAACAGAGCTCATATGAAGAATTTATGACAATTTGAATTTTGGAGGCAAAAGATAATAGTTATGATGTCAACATGATGAATAAGCAACCTGTCAACATTTTTATTCAATTACAAATTGACACATGTCACCCAAGTAGCGATCAAGGAAAACATGGACATTTGAAAAGTTTGTTTAGAGGTTTGAACTCTTAACCTCCACATTCCTACTCTTTTTCCCTACCATCACATCACCAAGTCTGTTTAATAATCTAATGTGCTACGTTCTATTTAAAGACTACTGGCTGCCAAGTCTAGTTAAAGACCACCGACCAAGTTTGAACCCGTGACCGACAGGTCTTGGTAAAACATTAACCATCGCTATGCCATGATTATTCCTTGGTATATATAAGGCGTAAAATGTATTTAAGTTATAACAAGCAGCTGCTCCCTCCTTAAAAATAGGATATTTTTTATTTTGTTCATTGATTTAACCCCCAAATGAGGTGTAATGCCAAATTGTAAAAAAGGCAAGGGGGCAATTACGAATTTTAATTTGTTAAATGCCCTATTTTTGTAAAAGATGTTTATAGACCATTTAAGGAAAATTTTATGTATAAAAAGAAGGGGGTAGGTCATTTTCAAAAATAGAGAAAATTGATAGAGTTTATGGAGTTGATAGCCAGTTGATGGGAATTTGAGGAATTAATAAAACAATGTTGAGAGCATTTTGCAGATGAAATTGAGGATTTTTGTGCAATTAAATCCTTGAGGAGAGAGAAAATTTGGAGGACGTGTTTTTAGTCTCGAACAATGGAGTAGTGTGATGTTGTTGTTCTACAAGGGGTTGTATTTGTAAAAAAATGTACTTGCTTTGGAGTTAATCGGATCGGTCCACTAGTTGAAGCTAGACCCAAAGACGTAGTCCTGACAGGGCGACTCTAAGATCAAATCATGTTGTGCCTCTTTTCTCATCTCTCTTTTTGTCAGTTATGTGATGTTCTTTTCTACATTTTTTAGTTATGTTAATTTGCTTTAGTTAAAGCTTTAATTAAATGCATGTAATTGGTTAGAATTCCTCTGTATCAGTTCTTTAATCTTCTCCTCTATAATTTCAATGGTTTAAGGAACATAGCCACACATTTACTACCTAGATTAGGAAATTAAATCTGATTGTTAGGATTAAGCCATAATCTTATAAGTCCTAAATCAGATCAATTTTGGTATCAGAGTGTGTTTTGCAGAGAAATTGCAGGTGGTGAATGTTAGCTAGGTTGAGGTTAAAACAAGGAGAAGGTGAACTTGAAGAGTTCAATCCAGAAATTGGGAAAAGAAGGATTTTTTCTCGATTAGAGATGGTATCTAAACAACATGTTCCTGAGTTTGATGTAGAAGCATTCTAGAGATCTTTTGTGGAATTAAAGGTTTTGGTCAACATTCTTCTCCAAGAGAGGCATGAATGATAGTTGAGGAAAGTGAATAAAGCTAAGAAGAAGGAGGAAGCAAAATCCTCATCAGAAAATGCAAAAGGTAAAGGAGTAGGAGGTGGTAGTGACCCTCCTGAACCTCCATCTCCATTGTCATCAACTTTTTCATCTTCTTTGTTTACTTATTCTTCAAAGAAACTTGAGCAATTTAATGTGCCTTTGTTAAAACTGGATGTTAAGTTTGATTTGCCTGTATATAGTGGTGAATTGGATGCAGAGAAATTGGATAATTGGCTTAAGTAGATTGAAGTGTATTGCAGGGTTTAGAAGATTTTGGATGATTCTTTCAAAATCTAGCTACCTACCCTCAGAATGGGAGGTACCGCATTAGTTTGGTGGGAGAGTAATATCCAAGATGATCTTGCTGCACATGGTAAAATCATTTCATCTTGGTATGAATTTACTTCTACTTTGAAGAAACAGTTTTATCTGTTGGGTTATATGCAACAAGCCATTATGGATTGGCAAAATCTAAGGCAAGGTAAAGGACAATCAGTACAAGATTATACACAGGTGTTTAGGAAGAAGGCATTAACTCTTGGAATTCCTATTTATACACAAGATACTTTATTAAAGTATATAGGTGTAATGCATTCATATTTGAAGCATATGATATTGATATTTAGTCCTTCTAAGTTTGGTGAAGTATGTGTTCAAGAAACTCATATTGAAGCAGGTGGAGGAAACATAAGTTTCAGTTCAAAGAAGGAATTTTCTCCCTTTGACAGCATCGAGAAAGGAAAGAAAGTAGCTATAGTGAAGAAAGAGGAAGGTGAAAAGCCTACGTGTTCATATTGTCAAAAGAAAGGACATGAAGATGTGAAGTGTTGGAAACTGCATCCTAAATTGAAACCCAAGTGGTTTAAGAATAATAACAAAGGAAACCAAAAGTCTACAGTTTTTGTTCAAGATCTTGGATCAGATTCTGGTGATGAGACAACAATATCAGCTGTGGGTTTGAAAGGTAAAACTTATATTGATTCTACGACTGATGTTTCAAATGCTTCTACTTCCAAAAGTTATGTTGTTCTTGAAGATAGTAAAAGGTGTGAAATTTTTCATATAAGGGTGATTTCAAAGAACACTAAAATTGACACATTGATCAATAGTGGTTCCCAAGTCAATTTGATTTCAGAAGAAGTTGTTAAATAGTTGAGATTGGAAACTATGCCACATAAGAGACCTTATCCATTAGGTTGGGTGTGCAATAATAATAGTTTGCAAGTTACAAAGAAATGTATGTTAAGATTTGCAATAACATCTAAGTTTGTAGATGAGGTTGAGTTTGATGTGGTTCCACTTGACATCTGTGGGATTGTGTTGGGTAGCCTGTACTTATATGATAGGAAAGCTATCTTCTACAGGGAACATAATAGGTATCACTTGTTTAAAAATGGAATTGAATACATTATAAGAGCTCATCGCATGAAGAATGAAGGATCAATTGTAAACACAGGACATTTGAAAATGATTGTAAATGCAAGTAGTAAACTGACTCTCATGTCAACAACAATTAGTGAGGTTCAAGTGCAAACAGAATCAAGTCTTCAGCCAATGATGGTAAAAGAGGATTTGACAGGTTCATTTTCTAGTAGTGTTTCTATATGAGAGGTCCAAAATGTTGATACTCTTTCCATTTCATCAGTTATTTCAATTTTATTTCTTCTATTTCTACTAGTTGGTACTATGTGGGTGATGGATGTAATAGTGGAAACTGGTGGATGTATGGTAGATTGTATTAGCAATGTTGTCATTCTTCATAATGTGTTTGATGGTTCAGATATTTAGAATTCTAGTGGTTTGTACAGATGATACTAGACAAGTGAGACAAGCATGCCCTCATTTGCATTTTATGTAAAAATAAACTTTTGGAGGTCCAAAAGCTTCTCAGTGGGGAGGAATTATCCAAGTGGATCCAAAAGACCAAAAATTCAACAGTCTCATAATCTCTCAAATTCAGCATCACTACAAAGAGCTTAGTGAATGTAACGTGATGCAACTTGATTGGGAAAAAAAGGAGCTCGTATTCAGTAGTTACGCTTGGTCAAAGTTATAGTCAATGGGCAGACTAGAGGGCTAGATAATAGGCGAAATCATACCATCTCAAAAGTGGTCAATAATGGATTTCAAAATGAAGAGCACAATGAAAGCTTTTCAACGATGTTCATTTCGTCAAAAACAGAGCTCGTGTGAAGAAGTTATGACAATTTAAATTTTGGAGGCAAAAGATAATAGTTATGATGTCAACATGATGACTTATAAGCAACCTGTCAACATTTTTATTCAATTAAAAATTGACACATGTCACCCAAGTAGCGATCAAGGAAAACATGGACGTTTGAAAAGTTTTTTTGGAGGTTTGAACTCTTAACCTCCACATTTTTACTTTTTCTCCCTACCATCACATCACTGAGTCTGTTTAACAATCTAATGCACTACATTCTATTTAAAGACTACCGGTCGCCAAGTCAAGTTAAAGACCACTGGCCGGGTTTGAACCCATGACCAGTGGGTCTTGGTAAAATGTTAACCACCACTGCGCCACAATTATTCCTTGGTATATGTAAGGTGTAAAATGTATTTAAGTTATAACAAGCAACCACTCCCTCCTTAAAAATAGGATATTTATTATTTTGTTAATTGATTTAATCCCTAAAAGAGGTGTAATGCCAAATTGTAAAAAAGGCAAGGGGGCAATTATGAACTTTAATTTGTTAAATGCCCTATTTTTGTAAAAGATGGTTATAGGCTATTTAAGAAAAAATTTATGTATAAAAAGAAGGGGGTAGGTCATGTTCAAAACATAGAGAAAATTGATAGAGTTTATGGAGCTGATAGCCAGTTGATGGGAATTTGAGGAGCTAATAGAAAAATGTTGAGAGCATTCTGCTGATGAAATTGAGGACTTTTGTGCAATTAAATCCTTGAGGAGAGAGAAAATATGGAGGATGTGTTTTCAGTCTTGAAAAATGGAGTAGTGTGATGCTGTTGTTCTACAAGGGGTTGAATTTGTAAAATATTGTACTTTCTTTGGAGTTAATTGGATTGGTCCACTAGTTGAAGCTGGACCCGGAGATGTAGTCCTAACAGGGTGAACTCCAAGATCAAATCATGTTGTGCCTCTTTTCTCATCTCTCTTTCTATCAGTTAGGTGATGTTCTTTTTTGCATTTTTTAGTTACGTTAATTTTCTTCAGTTAAAGCTTTAATTAAATGCATGTAATTGGTTAGAATTCCTCTATATCAATTCTTTAATCTTCTTCTATGTAATTTCAACGGTTTAAGGAACATAGCCACACATTTGACACCTGGATCGAGAAATTAAATCTGTAATTTGGATTAAGTTAAAAAAACTTGTAAATCCTAGTTTACAGATCAACATATTGAGTTGCATTCAGGAACCGAGCTGCATTCAGATGCTAAGTTACAGAATGAAGTAGATGTACATTCTGATTCTGAAGTTAGTGTACATGAAAGAGATGCTAATATTCCTATGAAAGACAACATGAAGAAACAAAACCTGAGCCAAGATTGTCCAAATATGTTAAAAGTCACCATCTTGCTGCTCAAATCATTGGAGCTAAAGATGCTAGACCAATGACAAGAAATAGATTAAGAAGTGAATCATGTTTGCTAAGAATAAAGGAGCCTAAATCAGTAAAAGATGCATTAGAACATGTTGACTGGTACAAAGCCATGGAAGTAGAGATTGAACAAATTGAGAAGAACAAAACATGAAGTCTAGTTCCTAGACCAGAAGACAAAAATGTAATTGGTATGAAGTGGGCATTTAGAAACAAGCTAGATGAAAATGGTGAAGTCACAAGGAACAAAGCAAGATTAGTTTGCAAGGGATATGCACAAGAAGAAGGAATTGACTATGGAGAGACATTTGCCCCTATTTCTAGATTGGAAGGAGTAAGAACTCTACTTACTTATGTTGCATACAAAGGTTTCAAAATTTGTCAGATGGATGTTAAATCTACATTTCTGAATGACATATTAGAGGAAGAAGTTTACATAGAACAACCAAAAGGTTTTGTTGATGTTAACAATAAGAACATGATATGTAGACTGCACAAAGCTTTATATGGTTTGAAACAAGCACCAAGACTATGGTATGAGAAACTTCATAAGTATCTTGTGAACATTGGATTTGAAAGGATTGATGATAACAACAATCTGTACATAAAGATAGAAAAAGGAAAAGGTATTTTATTTTCTGAAATTTTTGTTGATGATATCATATTTGGAGGTCAAGATGCTCTATGTAAAATTTTTGCAAATTAGATGAAGCTAGAATTTGAAATGTCTATGCTTGGAGAGATCAAGTTCTTTGTGGGTTTGCAAGTATATCAGATGAAATATGGTATATACATCACTCAGTCAAAGCATGTCAAGGAAATATTGAAAACCTTTGGATTGGAGGATTCCAAACCAGCAAGTACACCTATGGTGACATGACACAAGCTATTAAAAAATATTGATTCTGCTGAAGTGAACCAAACAATGTACAGGTCTATGATTGGCGAATTGCAATATGTAGTACATAACATACCTGATAATGCATTATCTGTAGGGATAATTGCAAGATTCTCTGCAAATCCTAGAGAGAATCATTTAATGGCTATAAAGAGAATAATGAGATATCTAAAAGGAATAGAAGAGTTTGGTCTATACTACAAGAAGAATGAAAGTTTTTAATTGAGAGCCTACATTGATGCTGATTGGGCTGGAAACATAGATGAGAGAAAGAACACCAGTAGAGGAGCTTTTTTCTTAGGCAAGAGACTAGTTACATGGAATAGTAAGAAACAAAAATACACCTCACAATCTACTACTAAAGTTGAATATGTTGCTGCTACTATAAATTGCACAAACATTGTATGGATCAAGCAGCTACTCAGAGGAATGAAGGAAGAGATCACATAACCAGTGATACTTTATTGTGATAATACAAGTGTTATCAATATATCAAAGAATCCAGTGATACACACAAAGAAAAAGCACATTGCAATCAAGTATCATTACTTGAGAGAGTTCAAGAAAAAAAGGTGAAGATGGAATATGTTAACACAAAGGAGCAAATTGTTGATATCCTCACAAAACCATTACCTAAGGATGCTCATGAGTATCTAAGAGGTAAATTAGGGGTGATACCCCTATCAAAGGCTATCTAAGTAATGCGAAGATCACCCTACATCAAACAAGTTGATATTCATATGTTACACATTGATGGAAAAGATCTTACTTTAGGAGCTACCTGAAGTAATTAAAGTATTAAAACTTCAAAATAGTCACAAGCAATGTGATAGATGAAGAAACTAAAGAAATTGCAAAAGCCTATATCTGCATGTTTAAGATGAAAGGATGATATGTCTTTAGCATTGTTGTCAAAGAGGGAGAAAGATTGAAAACTAATCATCATCATAGGAAGGAATAAGTTAATCTAATCATCATTAGAAAAGAGCTATCAAGAGATTGTTGTCAAAGAGATAGAGAGTGTTACTAATCAGAGGAGAACACAAGAGAGATGAAGGAGATAGAGAAAAATGTAAGAAAGAGGAAGAAATTCTAATCTACCTAGTAAGAGGGAGATACAAGAAGGAACTTAGAGGGAGTCATAAGAAGGAGTTTTGTAACCTAATTAGAAGATGGAAGTTGCTGATAAAGGGAGAAATTTTTATGCAATTTTTTTTGGGTATCGTCTTATTGTTTTAACCTAGTCAGTTTGATTGAACAAGACATTCATCATTCAATTGATTTAGTTGATTAGTTTGGTTTTCCATCAATGCCAAAGAGGGAGATTGTTGAGATCTAATTGAAAAGATCATTGTTGAGGGATATTATTGAAAAAGGGAGATTTTTGAAGAAGACTATGTGTTTCAATCATTGTTTTGTCACTAATGTCAGACCTGCTATTTGCTAGTAAGACAATTGCTTATAAGATTCAAGTACTATCACTTAGTTGATTGATGAAGAGGTTTTGATCAAAAGAGGTAACAATAGTACCTAGAGGAAAGGTTAGTTATAATTATGTAATGAAGTACAAGGATCAGTTAAGACAGTGATGACATGATGTATTGATAATCTACTTAAGGTTACAAAGGCTAGTTACACTTAAGAAATTTTAGAAGAACAAGTTACACAAAGTTTTTTTGTCAAGCTTAATTGAGTGGATAGTAGGTGCCGAGCAAAGTCAGTGCAAGCCGAGCAAAAAGTCAGTTGGAGCCAAGTAAAAGAAAATTCTAGTGAATGCTGAGCAAAATGGTTGATGCTGAGTAAAATTTAGTTGATGCCAAGCATCAATAAACTTTAATTGATGTCGAGTGATTTCACAATTGATGCCGAGAAATGTAGTATGTGTCGAGCATTAGAAGGTTGATAATGTCGAGCTGCTACATTATTTAAAAGATAGAAGATTTGTTGAATCTAAGCTGACAAGTTTATTTTCTTGGAATTTGTGAACTAGGTGGAAGATAAGAATGATGAGCTGGTGGCATAGAATTCAAGGTAAACCATTTTTGGCAAATTCAAAGAGTATTCTAGGACAAGTTTCTAGAAGAAATATGAAATATGGGGTAGATACATTATATCCTACCTAATCTGCCTGAACCCTAAAATGGATGATGGAAAATAAGTGGCAAAGTATCTTAATTTCCTATTTATAGGAATAGTTAGTCATGAAGTAAGAGAGAGTTGGATGCAAAAATCTAAAGAAGACAGGAAGTCAAGGACTAAGCTTCATTAAGTGACCTAAAAGGTGACTACATTTGCATGCCAAGCAAGAAATCTTAAGAAGATGAATGCTTGAAGGGTAAACAAGCTATCAAAATTGCAATGTATGAAGGCCAAGCAGAATTGAGGACTAAATAGTGATCTATAATCTGAAAAGAAGTTGTAAGTTGTATCAAATCAAGCTCTACTATTACTCTCTAACAATTGTATCAATCTAGGGTAAATTCTTCAGATTAAGGTTGACCTAACACTCATTTGTAAATCATTTCACTAGGTGGCATTCCAAGTGAATGAACTAAAGTCCTCTAACAAGGCTCACTCCTAATAGGGTGATTGAAATCCTTTAACCAAGTCACATTTAATAGTGTGTATTGTAACCTTTAATAGGGTTGGCCTTTTACAAGACATCACTTCAGAAGAGTGAAAAGAGTAGCATGTTACTAGTGGTTTTAGCCAAATTGGGTTTCCACGTAAATCATTGTGTCAAGTGTGTTGATAAATCTATTATGTTTCATGCTTTACATTTTTGCAAGTTGATTTGACAGTAACCTAAAAGTTTTTAGTAATTGCATTATCCTATGGATTCATGCATGAATATGAATGTTTTATGGGTTCACTAAGTTGAGAGAAAGTTTTATTTATATATCTAGACCTTGAATAACTGATTTACCCCCCCTCTTAGTTATTCTAAAGAATTCCAACACAAAATGGTCTATACACATCCCAAAACAAGATCTTTACATTAAATTCATGATCCAAATTAAATACATGAGTCGACTCAAACTAAGAACCAATAAGAGAAAAATTTAATCAAAGAAAGAACCAAGCATTAGCAAACATCAAGTTCACTCGGTGCATGAAGGAAGTCTCAACCAACATTGGATATCTCGACACATACAAAAATGCTCAACCAACATTGGACAATTCAACACATAAAGAAACTCTGTAACCATTGGAACTCGACATTAACTAGCAAAATTAACAAATGAATAGGATAGCAAGGCAATCCAGGATTCTCTTGCATTAGGAAACAAGCCCCAATTTTTATCTATTGCTTAAACAACACTTTTTATTGTACCCAAATTTCTCATAGACCTTGAAATCAAAGATATAACTTCTTCTAGCCTACATAATCTTGCCTTATCTAGTGGGCATAAACTAGAATATGTTCTCTACTTAAATAAAAATTACACACACTTCAAGGGGATTCAAACCTTCTTTAATACCACTAGATCTATAAACTAAGGTGGATACCCCTCAATGATTAATCAACAAAATATTTAAAAGACCTTTTGAATTAACCTCATAAAGTATTGATTTCTATAGTATCAACTATAATAAATCAATCCAAATTCATTGTCTTTCTAAAACATAATTTTAAAATAACCTAAAAATAAACAATGAAGAGTAAATATGGAGTCAAGACAATGACTGAACTCACATAATACCTAGAGAAACATAGATAAATAGGAAAAATTACATCAAGAATGAGCTAACAACACATCACTTCACTATATCTAGTTAGAAATACGAAGTACATGTATAACATGACATCAAAACAAGTTCTTTACATGATCAACCAAATCTCATTCCCTATCAACGATGGTTGAAACATCAAAACATTTGTCCCAAGACAAAAATCATCCATAGTGAGCATAAGATGACATTCCAAATGAGCCATCCTGTTCAAGAGGTGTGCCTTGCATTAATATAGTTTCTTTGTATATCTTGTGGTAGTAAAGGGGCCTCTAATGCTTAGAATTTGAAATGAAGCTTCAAAAACCCTCCAACTTCCCCTACAAATTGACTCAAATCAATAGAAAACTTTCCCAATACTATATTAGTGATTGTTAAAATGACCAGTAAAAACCCTTAATCATGTAACCACCAATGTGATTTTAATATAGTCAACTATTTGAAATACTTCTCCCAATGCCATTAAAATTTCACTTGTTCTCTCCTCTTGAACCTCTCTTCTAACTTGATTGTGATGCTCTACACAACCCTCTCTAAACCTATCTTATAACCTCCTTGTGATGCCCTATGTAACTATAGGCTATGCCCAAATTAAAATTATAGCTTCAAAGCTTACAAAATCCAATGTTTTAGATGAAGCTAAATGCCAAGAAAATCTCTAACAAAAGTGACAATAAACAACCTTTGGAAATATTCTTTAGAGCAATTTTATGTATCAAAGTTTCCACTACTTCCAAGTAAATATCAAGAGATGTAATAGAGAAGCCATTTAGAAGCCTTATGAATTTGGTCACACAAGGAGCTTCATCATATACTTTTGGCATCTACAAGTGGGAAGATGAAACAAGCATGACATAGTTATGAATTTACAAATTACATATCAGAACACTATTTTATGCCACATGCTTTGTTTCTCTAGTGTAGAAGAACAATAAAACTAGAATAATTTAACATGCATAATTTTCTTTTTATGAGTGATTTTAAATAATGTCCAACCAAAAAAGCTTCAAAACTTGTCACATGCATAAAAGGCATACTTTGTAATCAAACAATTGCCATTTCACATCATTTTGTGCACTAACATATACTAAAGTGGGATTTTATTTGAGTCTTTCAAGAACTCCTAAAATATAAGCTAAGATTTTAGGGAAAATTGATAAAATACAAAAAGATATTTTCAATATCTGATAATGTAAGGTGTATGTTGAAGCTTAGAACACACACTTGTTCAAGTGTGCTTGATTATAAAAATATTTTTCTTCACACATGAGACAACCCAAACAATTTCCTATTTTCTTCCATTAAACAATGTGTTTTCTTAATCCATACATTTACCTATGCCTGCTAAAAAAAAGAAAAGAAAAGGTGATAGTCCAATTAATTAGGTTTTTTTAATTTCATGGATTGTTATGATCAAAATAAAAATATATTGTCATAATGATTTAGAATAAATGAGGGTGGGGGTGGGGAGGTGTGTGTGAATCAATAATCCTCAAGTCCAAATGTAAAAATTAAACTTTCACTAACTTCAAATAGATTAGATAATCTCAAATATCCACTCGGTCTATATAACATATCATCAAAACCTTAACATTTCACGCAATTCCTTAACTCACTATCTCTATAAGTACTGACTTCTAGTAAATAAACTATTGTAAAATATAGCATGCATAACAATAAGATCCACACATAAAAATAATACTTTGACACCAACATTCAACGTGGAAAACCAATTTGGAAAAAACCACTAAGTAACATGCTACCCATTTTTAACTCTTCTGAAGTGAGCTTGGTTAAGAGCCAACCTTGTTAAAGGTTATACAACACACTGTTAAATGCGACCTTGTTGAAGGATTTTAATCACCTAGTTAGGAGTGGCCTTGTTAGAGGACTTTGGATCATTGCATTAGAATGCCACCTTGATTAAAGGATTTACAAAATGACTATTACATCAACCTTGATTAAATGATTTTAAGTGATACAATAGTTATAATGTAACAACAACTTTGATCTATAAAGTAAAACTCACTTTGCAAATTTATATCTATATTCACTCATCTTTTGGTTCACTATTTGGCCTTCATTGACATCTCCATTTTTTATATGCTTGACATATCCTCAAGCAATCACTCTTCACCAAACTCTTCACACTTCTCCTTTGTTGTCCTTCTCTTTCACAAATTCTCCTTAAGATTTCCAATAAAAAATAGACCAACCTTAGAAAATTTCTCTTATACCTCCTTAAATAGGTAATTTTGATCATTTGCTTCTTAGACATCACCATTGATCTTAGGGTTATGTTAGATTCATCAAATCCTTCCATCTTTTGGATTTCCTTCTTCTAGAAACTTTTGATCAAATCCTTTCCTTTGATCATGTAACAAAATTTCTTCGAACACATTAAATATTCTAGCTCATCGATCCTTATCCTTTACGTTCTTTGATTCTTACTCAAACTATAGCATTTGTTGTCACTCGACAATAATTATGTTCTTTAGCTTGATCATCACTATGTAGCTTGAAATACACTATATTTTCTCACTCAGTGTCAACAAGATTGCTTGACCATTATTATGATAATTTTCTACTGATACTTGGCTTGAATTATTTTGTTTGACTTCTACATAAGTTCCTTAATCTTGTATTTCAACTCCTTCATTGACTAACCAACACTATTACAAGGTCAAGCTTAACATTGCAACTTGTATCAACTCTAAACTTCATCCAATGATCTTCTTCACTTCATATGTTGATTTAACAACACATTATCTTGTCAATGACTAACTTATCAAGTTCCCATTATATTTCCATGATATTTAACTTCTCACCACTTCAACAAAACTCACTAGCTCACCTTGCTATTTCTTATTTTTAGATCATCTTAATCAGTCAAATGATATGGCACTCTACACTATTAGTAAATGTCTCTCTAGTAGGTTTGACAGTCTGTCTTACTAATAGGTTTGGCATCAGTGACAACATAATAATTGTTCCAATTATAGTTTCCAACAATCTCACTCTTTGGCATTAATGACAATACCTTGCATACTTCATTTGTTACCATGCGATCCAAAAATTTTCAATACTTGTATTGTCAAGTCCCTCTTTGTTTATTTATTTATTCTTAAGTTCATTATGATTTTTATCCATGCAAGCTTAGGATGCTCCCTCTATCAACTCAAATATTCTCCCTCCTTATATATGTACTTTTATGGTAACTAGGTAGTCTTCATAATCTCCCTCTGACAACAATGCCAAAGACATCAATTTTTTCATCATCATGTGTCACTAATCTAACTGATATAGAAATGCCATCTCAACATTTACTCTTTACAAATCCATCTATTCATAGTTAAGTGTCTTCCATTTAACACCTTTAGGAAACTCCTAAAGTATGAAATTCTAAATCAATTTGTAAGATATTATGATCATAACATTTGATGAAATGCAACATCTCTTCTTAGTTTTCTTTAGATAGGGGAATGACCCATAACTTACCTCTTAGATACTCAAAATCATCCTTAGGTAGTGCCTTAGTGAATATGTCAACTAACTACTCCTTTGTGTTCACATATTCCAATCTCATTTATTTGTCTTGTACCATCTCTCTCAAGTAATGATCTTGATCTCAATATGCTTAGTCTTTGTGTGCATCACATGATTATTTGATATGTTAATAACACTTGTGTTATCATAATAAATAACAATAGGTTCAATGATTTCTTCCTTCATTCTTTTCAATAATTTCTTGAACCACACAACATTAGAATAATTTACTATTGTGACAACATATTCATCCTCTACTATAGATTGTGAAATATAGTTCTTCTTCTTTATCATCCATTAAATCAATATCCTTCATAGAAAGAAAGCTCCCCCACTTGTACTTTTTTCTATCATCAACATTTCCTATCCAATCGACATCTATATAAAATTTTAACTCAAATTTGTCACTTCTCTTGTACTACAAGCTATAGTCTTCTAATCCTTTCAGGTATCTCAGTATTCTTTTTACTGCCATCATATGATTTTCTCTAGGATTAGTAGAGAATCTAGAAACAATTCCAAAATCTAGTGTAACATTAGGTCTAATGTGTACAACATAATGCAATGTCAGCTCTACTGTGTACAACATATTGTAGTTTTTGAATCATTGATATGTATAATATTTGATTCTATTGGAAATTTTTTTAGTTAGATGTCTAGATAGTTTTCATTTATGGAAAAATGTATTCAACATTTCATTTATGCATTTAGAGTTAGAAAATTGTCTAAGTGTTAGACAATTTGTAGTAGCACAGAGACATATGTGATGTGTATAGATGAATCATTTCAATTTATGTTATGAATAGTTGAGGATAGCTTTATGATAGTGTCATGATGACATATACCAATGCACAGATGTGTACAGATAGTTTGATGTAAGTTACAGTTAAAATACCAATATGGGTATTCGACAAAGTAGAACAAAGCATACTAGAAGTATGAGTTGTACGACTTAAGGAATTATTTTGGTGAAAAAATAATTACTAAGTCATGATGAGCTGACTTTGTTGATATTAATCCATAAGTTATTTTATATTATTTCAAGCTTGTGAAGACATGAAGGTCGACTGAGCATAGATTTACTAATGTGCCAAGTATAAGTTAAGATCTTATCTTGCACAGATAAGTGTGCTATGTATATGTGATGTCTGACATGCAAACTATTATACAAACAAGCTTAAAGATATATGAGCCTTATGTGATGTATGATCAGAGCAAGTGTGTGTTACAATAGTGAGAAAGTATTAAATGTATATCTACTCTTGTGAAGAACTTAATTGTATAATTGCATGTTAGGGAAATGGGCTCTTCTTCAATACATTGTATTTATTCTACTAGCTCCTATTAGGGTTGAGGCTTCTAACATGGCCTAGTCCTCTAACAAGGACTTGAGACACTATATGTACTTCATAGACTCCTTACAGGGTCAATATCCTTAACAAGATTCTTTTATTTAGTGAATCATATAATGTGTATCATCCCCACCAAGGTTTTACCTTGGCCAGAGTCTCCCTAGTTAACAAATAATGGTGTTATGAGTTCTCTTTGTGCATGGTTATATTTACTATTCAACATTGTTGGTTTACTTTCATAAGCATGTTATAAATTAATTAACAATATTTAGTTGTGGGGAAAATTTTGTAGAATAATGATTCACCCCCCCTCTCAGTATTCTCTATTTCAAATAGATTCACCTTAGTTGAATCATCATTCTTTGACAATTTGTGTCTAGTCACCATAGGTGTGCCAATTGGTCTTGAGTCTTCCATGTCAGAAGTTTCAAAATTTCTTTCACATATTTGGGCTGAGTAATGTAAATCCCTTTGTTCGTATAATATATTTTCTTTTCAACAAAGAATTTAATTTCTCCAAAAATTGACATTTCAAACTCCTTTTTCATTTTATTAGAAAAATATTTGCATAATACATCCTTTCCTCCAAACATGATATCATCATCAAAAGTTTTAGCTAATAATATCTTTCTTTTAGACTCATTTTTCAGATACAGATTGCTATTGTCATTTGTTCTAGAAAAACCAATTGTCACTAGATAATTGTGTAACCTTTCATATCATGCTCCAGGAGCTTTCTTTAAACCATATAAACCTTTTTGCAACTTACATACCATATTCTTGTTGTTTGGATCAATAAAACCTCTGGGTTGTTCAGTATAGACTTCTTCCTCAAGAATTCCATTTAGAAATGTAGATTTTACTTCAATTTGGTACACTTTTAATTCTTTGTAAGCAACATACTCAAGTATAGTCATCGCTCCTTCCAACCTTGCAACTGGAGCAAACATCTCTCCATAGCTATTGAGAAAAGATTGATATAAGCATGAGAATCTATTTCAATCATTATTTTGTCAGTAATGTCAAACCTACTAATTGCTTGTAAGATAATTGCTTAGTTGATTTGAGTACTATAATTTGTTTGATTGATGGAGAGGATTTGATCAAATAAGATAATAAGAGCACCTAGAGGAAAGGTTGAGTTAAGGTATGAAAAAGGAGTACAAAGATCAGTTAAGACAGTGATGACATAGTGTATTGATTATCTACGTAAGGCTACTAAGGTTGGATATAGTGATTAAGTCTAGAAGAAGAAGTAAGAAGAATTGAGTCTTCTAAGCTTGATCAAGTGGATAGTCTATGTCGACAAAGTTAGTGCAAGCCGAGAAGAAAATAAGTTGGAGCCGAGTAAAGTGAAGATTCAATATATGCCAAGAGAACTTAGTGTAAGCTGAGTAAAGTTTAGTTGATGCCGAGAACTAGTTAACTTCAATGTTTGTCGAGTTATCTAGTTGAAGACAAGTTGAAGAATGGTATGGAAGCCGAGTGACAACAGATTGATGTCGAGTGCCAAAATGAATCTGAGTAGATTATTTTGTTGTCTTGAATTATGCAAAGTGTGTGAAAGATAACTATGATGAGTTGGTGGCACAAAATTCAAGGTAAACCATTTTGAGGCAAATTTAAGGGAGAAGTTTCTAGAGGAGACAAATGGAAAAGTGGGTAGATTCATTGAATCCTACCTAATCCCACCTAACCCTAAAATGGATGATTGAGGTTGAATCAAAAAATATCTAAAATCTCTATTTATAGAGAGAGCTGGTCAGAAGTAAAGGTTGTCATGTGCAAGAACCTAAGGAAGACAATGAGTCTAGGATATTTGCTTCATTCAGTGGCCAAATAGAAGAGACTACTATTGGCAAGAAAAGAAAGAAGGATTAAGAGTATGAATGGTTGAAGGGTGAAAAAGCTATTAGAGATGAAGTGCGTGAAAGCCAAGCAGAATGGAGGATTGAAACAAAGATTCGTAAATTTGCAAGTGAGTTGTATTTTGTTATTAGATTAAGCGTTACTGTTATTTTCTAATCATTGTATCAGCCTAGGGTAAATCCTTTGGATTAAGGTTGACCTAAAAATCATTTGTAAATCCTTTAATTGTGTGACATTCCAAGTGAATGGTCTAAAGTACTCCAACAAGAATCACTCCTAATAGGGGGATTGAAATCCTCTAACTAGGTCACATTTAACAATGTGTATTGTAACCTTTAATAAGGTTGGCCTTTTATAGGGTATCACTTTAGAAGAGTGAGAATTAGTAGCATGTTATTGGAGGTTTTTCCCAAATTTGGTTTCCACATTAAATCATTGTGTCAAATGTGTTATTAACTATTATGTTTCCTGATTACATTTCTACAAAGTTGTTTTGACAGTGACCTACAAAGTTTAAGTACTGTATGATCTAATGGATGCATGCATGAAAATATTTTATGAATATGGGTTCACTAAGCTATGAATTTTATTAGTCTAGCTGGACCTTGGATATCTAATTCACCCCTCATCTTAGTTATTCTAAAGAATTCCAACATAGTCAACTCCTTCCTCTTGTACATATCCCCTACAAACCAATCTTTCCTTATTCCTTATGACTTCACCTTTCTCATTCAACTTGTTTCTAAATTCCCATTTAGTACCAATCACATTCTTTTCCCTTGGTTTGGGAACCAATGTTCATGTCTTATTCTGCTCAATTTTCCCAATTTTTTCGTTTATTGCCTTGATTCAATATTCATTTTTTAGAGCATCTTTGATCAATTTGGGCTCAAATTTGCATAATAAGTATGTGCCATTATTTAGTTTTCCTTTTGTCATGACTTTTGAATCTTTGTCTCTAATGATTTTATCTAGTGCATGATGTCTTCTTACATACTTTGCAAATACATGTTCAGATATTCGTTCTTCTTGTTGATATCTATAGGTTTCTACATGTTCAACTTCTTGAATCATCTCTGGCTGCAACTTGACTTCCTTAGTCTAATGGTTAATAATGTCTCTTTGTGATTTGACTCATTTTGCCAATGCTCGACAAAACTCTTTTGCAAAACCTTGGTAGTGCCTAGCTCCTAATGCTCGCCAACCACCTTTTTTGGTTCAGGTAAGGTGCTAGGTTAAACTTCATAGATATAAAAAAAATCTCTGTAATCTTTAGGTTCTCTCTTGCATTTGCTTCATTTTTCTTTGCAAATTCATTAACTTTAACATTTACACTTTTCACAATTTTGTTAGTGTTAGAATTCAAATTCTTATAAGATTTTCTCTTAGTGGAATAGCCTAGGAATATGCCTTCATCATGTTTTGCATCAAGTTTACCTTTTCTTGAATCTTTCAATATGTGACACTTACTTCCAAAGACTTAAAAATAATCCATATTTGGTGTATAACCATACCAGAGTTCAAAAGGTGTTTTGCTTGTACCTTTCTTCACTTGAGCTTGGCTAAGAGTATATATTGTAGTGCTTACAAGTTCTCTTTAGTACTTCTGTGAAACATTCTTCTCCATCATCAACATTCTTGCATAATCCATAATTGGTTTATTCCTCCTTTTAGCTATACCATTATGCGGTGGAGTTCTTGGCATACTCATTTGCCTCTTGATTCCTTTGTCATTGCAACCTTTATCATTGCAAAAATATGTTGAAATCATCTAAGATAAGTTCAACACCTCTATCCAATCTCAAACATTTCAAATTCTTTCCTGTCTCTTTCTCAACTCTTTCTAAGTACCACTTAAACATTTGAAATGCATTAGACTTTTACTTAAGAAACATCACAGTCACCATTCTAGAAAAGTCATCAACAAACAAAATGAAATACTTATCACCATAATAGCTTTTCACTCCAAAAGGACCACATAAGTTAGTATGAACCAACTCCAAAATATCATTAGAAGTATATGTATTGCTCTTGAAACTAGAATTTGTCATTTTACCCATTTGACATTATTTGCATGCCACTTTATTAGGTTTTCTTAATATTGTGAAACCTCTAACTCTTTTTTATCTTACTAATTCTTACCAAATTATCAAAGTTCATGTGACATAACCTTTTGTGCCATAACCAAACATCTTTACATTGTGCAAATAAAAAAGTATCTTTAGATAGGTCTAGATAGAACAAGCTACCTCTTGTCTACTCTCCACTTCCAACTAGTTTACTAGTAGTATCACAGATCTTTGCCTTTTTTTGTTTTGGAAATCAACTCTACAACCTAAACTTATCAACTATGACACACTCGACAAGTTATTTTTCAAACCATCTACCCAATATGCATTGTCACACTTGATATTTTCATTTAGTTTAATTGATCCTTTACTTTTTACATAACATGGTGTATCATTTCCAAACTCAACACTACTTCCATTATAATGTTCTAGCTTCTCAAACTTACCTATATCACTAGTCATATGATGTGAGCAACCACTATCAATTATCCAGCTATAATTTTTACTCACATGTGAGATCGATGCAGTTTTCTCATCTTCATCAAAGTCATGTTTCATTTCAACATAAACAAATTCTTCATCATGATCATTAGAATTACTGCCAGGTTAGTCTTCTTCAGCAATGTAACAAGGTTTCTTGCCTTTATCCTTATAGTCCTTGTAATCTTTGTTACCTCAAATCTCTCCATTGTCCATCTATGCTCTATATTTGGAATCTTTCCTTCCTTCTTTGTCATCATTGTCAAGACACCTTGTTGCAATATGAACAAATTTGTTACATGTAAAATAGATAATAATAAGTTTACCTTTGTATTTGCCTCTTCCTCTTGGTAGTGTCCTATCCAACAATGCTTCAAGCTCATCAAGCTTAGAAAGCTCATCATCAGATTCACTATCACTTTCTACATACTTTCTCTTCTTCTTTTTCTTTGAACAATCAAGGGTTAATTGAGCTTTGAATGAACATTCAATACTAGCAAGTGTATAATTATTAAAATTTGCCAATTCAAAAGCAATAAGTCTACCAACTAGACTATCCAAAATCAAGTTGTTACTAGGGGTACTTATAAGTTCTTGAATAGTAGATACTCTAATTGCATAGATGGGAAGTAAAGTTCTCAATACCTTACTTGTCACAGTGTCATCAAATATGTCTCGTCCTACTCCTATAATAGCCTTTACCACTTCCTTGATTCAACCACATACTGTGAAACATTCTCACCTTCTTTCATTCTCATGTCATCAAATTTTCCTCTCAAGCTTTCTAACTTGGCTTTCAATACATTGTCATCACCTCCATGGATTTGTGCCAACTTGTCCCACATTTTCTTAGTAGTAGTCCATTGCTTCACATCATCAAATTCGCATAACTTAGGGCTGTTGTAAGTTCAACCATCATTTGGTTGTGCTCCTGCTTCTCTTTCATTTGTTCAACAATCATAGGTATTGGTACATCAATGTAATCATTGTCTAGGTAGTATGTTGCACAATCCCCAATGTGAGATAAGTGTCATCTCATTAGTTTTTTCCATGCTAGTAAGTTCTCCTTGTTCAACTTAGGTATCTCCCTTCTATACATCTTGATCTTTGACTTGAGTCCTTCAAACTTCCTTGCAAGCACAAAGCTTCAAGATGCCAATAGTTATAATGATTTAGAATAATTGGGGGAGGGGGGGTGCAGCAGAGGTGAATTAGTTATCCTCGGGCCTAGATTTACAAATTCAACTTTCACTAATTTCAAACAGATTAAACAATATCAAATATCCACTCGGTCTATACAACATATCATCAACATTTATTTATTTCATGCAATTCCTTAACTCACTATCTCTTTAAGTATTGACTACCAATAAATAAACTATTATAAAACATAGCATACATAACAATAACATCCACATATAAAAATAACACTTTGAGACCATGATTTAATGTGGAAACCCAATTTCGAAAAAAACCCACCAAGTAACATGCTACCAATTTTTCACTCTTCTGAAGTGAGCTCAGTTAAGAGAAAACCCTATTAAAGGTTATACGACACACTCTTAAATATGACCCCATTAAAGGATTTCAATCACCATGTTAGGAGTGACCTTGTTAGGGGACTTTGGATCATTCCATTACAATGTCACCTCAATCAAAGGATTTACAAAATGACTATTAGCTCAACCTTGATTAAAGGATATTAACTGATAAAATGGTTTTAGTGCAACCATAGGTTTGATCTGTAAAATATAACTTACATTGAAATTTTAGATCTCTATTCACTCACTTACTAGTTTACTAATTGACCTTCATTAACATCTCCATCACTAATCTGCTTGGCATCTCCTCAAGAAATCACTCTTCATTAAACTCTTCACACTTCTCCTCTGTTGTTATACTCTTTCATAGCTTATCCTTAAGATCACCATTCAACAACAAATCAACCTTAGAAAAATTCTCCTATACCTCCTTAAATAGGTAATTTTGATCTTTTTCATTGTAAACATCATTATTGATCTAAGGGTTAGGTCAAATTCATCAAATCCTTCCATCTTTTTGTTCACATTCTTCTTCTAGAAACTTATGATTAAATCCATTCCTTTGATCGTGTAACAAACTCTCTTCATGCATTGAATACATGAGGTCATCAATCCTTATCCTTTATTCCCTTTGACTAATTCAAAATTCCAACTGTGTCAGCCTCAATTTCTATTCTTACACAAACTATAACATTTACTGTCACTCAAAAATCATTGTGTTCTTCAGCTCAGTTGTCACTATGTAGAATAGGATCACTCAACCATTACTATGCTTAGTCGCTTCTGACACTTGACTTGAATTGTTTTGTTTGGCTTCTACATAAGTTCCTTAATCTTATGCTTCAAGCCCTTCATTGACTGACCAACATTGTTACTCGGTCAAGCTTACCATTGTAAATTGTATCAAAACTAAACTTCATCCAATTGTCTTCTTCACTTCATATGTTGATTTAACAACACATTATCTTGTCGGTCAAAAAACTTATCAAGTGTCCATTGTATTTGCATGATATTTAACTTCTCATCACTTCAACAACATTCACTAGCTCACCTTGCTATCTCTTCTTCTCAAATCATCTTCATCAATTTAATGATATGAAACTCTACAATATTAGTAAATGTTTCTCCAATAGGTTTGACACTCTATCTTACCAATAGGTTTGACATCAATGACAACATAACAATTATTCCAATTGTAGTTTCCAACATATATTGTAGGCTTTCTAAAATTGAACTATTGATAGCCATTTGTACTCTACCTTGTGCATCATTTCTATACCATATTTGAAATGTTCTTCCCATGCATGTAATTTTAGTACCTCCATGTGAATAAGAGTGCATTACAACTTTTAGATCTAAACAATATTTTTTTAACATTTGAAAAAACTTTGTATTATATATTTTCTCATTTCACATTGTGAATTTCATTTTTATAGGATGAGCCATGCAAGAGTTTTATGCTTGTTCCATTTTCCTTCCCACATATGGAAATAAGGTAGTGGAATGATGTCATAAGTACATGGATTTTGTTAAGTACATAATATGAAAAATTGTATAGAAGGAATATAATCTTGGTAACATGGAAACATTTCTCTATCAAATGTAAAGTTTACACCTATACACCATGGAGTTGTGAAAATATGATATAGACATGTATGTAAAGCACGTGTTATATTCATAAAAATATGAAGAGTATATGAAAACATTAAAGTCATTGTTGGAATTTGGTAATGTTGTCTAGTGATTGTGAATACTTTGCATCATTGCAACATCTTTTGTGCGTTCATCGATGCACATTGACATTCTTGTCAGTTAAAATGTAGTGGACATATTCAAACATTCTAAGGTTGAAGTGAGCTTGTTTAAACACTAACCTTGCATGATCTAGGTCCTAGTGAGCATTAAAATAATGCAAATCTTACAAAACTAATCTTAAAAACTAAGAGAAACAATTGACAATAGATTCATCACATTTTCTATCTACTAAAAGGTTTCTCAATAGAAATAAATTAGTGAAATTTAGAGGGGGTGGGAAATTGTAGATACACACAAAATAGAAAATCACTAAATCCAATAAAATAAAACAATCAATAACAATTATGACCATATTTATGCCCCTCTCTCAATCCTCTCTAGTAGTCTCTTTTCTAGTGCATACCACAACTACAATCACAAGTATATGCACCAAGAAAGATATACAAAAGTTGGTAGTTTCCTTTGAATTGAAAATGTTTCATGGGATATGTCCTATTTTCTATAGAAATTTCAAGTATACTTGTTACAATTCAGAGTAACTATAAATTATGATATTTCTAGACTACAATACTGTGACTTGGAAATCAAATATTTTCTAAATATGTCGAGAGCTTGAAATACAACCTTAGAGCACGAGATCATAATCATTCTTAAATTTTTGTTGTTCCTATAGTTTCTCAACCAAAAGCAACTCATTCCTACTACCATTATGACAATACTATCAAACTAAAGAACATAGAAAAATTGGAATGATTTTTGTTTCTCAAAGTCATAACAATATTGATACATTATCTCAAAAAGGTGTCTATTATTCTTGGATGCTCACCTATCATTTTATATCTATAATAAATTTCATAATTGAAAGTTTTTAGTTTTGAGCTCATAAGGCACAAAATTAAAAATAACTTCTCCTAGTTTTGTTGTAATTTGGGTGGAGGGTTATCCATTAATTCCATGAGGTACTTATTTATATTAGAATTTTCCCAGCCCTGCCAGAGGTATATACATAATAGTCTTACTTTTGTGTACCCTACAATAGGAATAGACCTAATCATTTGACTTGAATGTGTACAATTGCACAAATGGTCATTGAGAATCAAGGTTATTAAATCTTGATGATTTCAATCATAAAATACATTGAAATGCAACCAAATTTAGAAGGCAAGACATTTTGGATTGAATCCCAACATTGCTTGTCCTACTTCATCGAAAAGCATGACCTACATTTAGAAGGCAAGACATTTTGGATTGAATCCCCACTCATCAAAGCAGGATCCTTAACAAATCAAAGTAACAATAATACTTTTTATCAAAAGAACAATCATCCCAAGGAAACTTATCAGAGCCCTTCTCATCCATTTTTAAAAACAAAAATAGTACTTCTTATGATTGGAACCCATAAATTTTCAAAAACTATTGATATTTTTTTGGTCATTACAAACTACATTACTAGTTCCTTGGCTTTGCAAATCTTGCATAATGAACAAACATGTTTAAATGATGCCAATGTAGAAATTTGCGTTAGAAATAATAGAGATGTCAATGTTTTGCAGAAGAGAGACATGTAATGGAGGTGATACAAGTGCATTCTGGTGTATATGGCCACCCTCATTGTCGATTAGCATGTATATATAATTTTCCATTTTAGTTGTTTACAGAGTCATTGTGTTGCCATTATAATTTTAACAGTAAGAATTTGTTTCTTACATGAAATCATCTTCCTACTTATTTTCATTAATAGATCCTACATGTTGGAGGTGATGAAATTATCATACAAGCTAGATATGATTACAATTTTTATCAACAAACATCAATCTTCAAGTGACACAAAAAAAAAGCCATCTTCCATTGATTGAGGTTAACAACAAAAAAATAATAGTACAATTCATTAAGAAAATAATATAAGAAAATGGGTCACTAGGGTTTGTGCGCAGGTTGAAAATATTAGAAGAAACATATTTAGAAGAAGGAATGATAGACTAATATCAAGCACATTACCACAAAAAATGATTCCCATGATTTTACTAGTCTATGTTTTTACTCATAATATAATTTGATTGTGTAAATCAAATCAAATCTCTGAAAAAATTCTAATCAATTATGAGAAATCTTCAATCTATATACTAAGGCAATATTGTGTAAATTGGAAAAATACAATATATCGCTAGGGTGAGTAGTTTTCAACATTTGAAAGGTTTAGTGTAAAACCCCACATAGTGTAGCCTATGGGATAACAAGTTGTCAAAATATTTTACTGAACTTGAAAAGATTAGTGCAGATCCATCCAACTAATGCAGATTACACATATACCCAAAATAAATTAATGTAGGCTATGACATATACTAGCAATCACAGCTTAGTGTGCAATGGGTATGCCACAAAGGTATGAAAGGTCAACTAAGTATTTTTCTTGTTGTATGTCTCTCCCTCTCATGGTCTATTTATCTCTTCACCTCTCTATCAATCTAACTCACCATCTATCTCTTAATATATCTTCTTCTCCATCTCTCCCTCTCTATCTCCCTATATCTCTTTCTATCTCTCTATATAATTTTCTCCTATCCTCTCACTCTATATTCATCTCTTCATCACCCCCTCCCTATACCTTTAAATCTTAACATCTCCAAATTTCTTTGAGCCCAACTCCCTCTATCTCTATATCTATCTACATGTTTATCTTTTTATTTATTTATGTCTTTATATCCATATATATCTCCCCATCTTTACCCCTCTCTCTATATTGCTTTCTACCTCTTCTTTATCTTTAAATATCTTCCTCTCTTATTTTCTCTTTTATATATACTCTCTCTCTCTCTCTCTATATATATATATATATATATATATTCTTCTCAATCTCCATTTGTATACCTCTCTTTCTCTTCTTCTTCCCTTTATATCTCTCCCTCTTTCTATCCCTATATATTCCCATATCTTTGCTTCTCTACCTTTATCTCTCTTCTTTGTAATATTTTTCTTTTTCTCTTCTCATCTTCCTTTATTTCTCTCTATCTCTATTTCAATATCTCCCTCCCTCCCTCCCTCCCTCCTCTCTCTCTCTCTCTCTCTCTCTCTCTCTCTCTCTCTCTCTCTCTCTCTCTCTAACTAAACAAGAATTTTATAAAACCAACATTAATTGAAATAAAACTATTTTTCCTGCTGTATATAGATAGACCATTCCTAAGTATTTTCTATTGTGCACTAATTTTCCCTTCATACAAATGATTATTTTTAAGCTTTTAGATTAATAAAAACCTGTGTTCAAAGAATTTTTTTCTCTTTTTTATTTGAAGGGCCAAACTGTTCATACATGTGTTCCTTGTTTTTTGATGACTATCTAGAAGTCCCATGTTCATTATATTCATTGCCTTTGAAATGATTGTCATAATATGCATAGCTTTTTAAAATACATCTAAACTAATTTGAATAAATAAATCATCATAAAATTTGAACAGTCCATGCCAAGTAATACCAACCAATCACAAAAACAATAGACATGCATTAGTTTTTTTCTTCAAAGCTCAATATAGAGACAATAATTGCTTGTGAAATCATATATTAAAGGTTAAAATCATATCAGAAGCCATTTCAACTATCTATTCACCAATGTTCATCTCCAAAAAGTTGTTATATTATTCATTAATGATATTTTATTACTAGTAATTTTAGTTTAGTGGATAGGAAAAAAAGATAACCACAATGCCTAAAAGAAGGGAAAGCTGAAAGGTATTACCTTTTGGGTGTCATTCTTAAGCCTCATTGACCATTGCTTGAAGTGCATATCAAGCATTGTTACCATACCTATCCATCCAGATAACTATCTACATCCACCAATTCGATGAATTCAAAGTCCCCATTCGATTGTGCTTCAAGAAAGGTGGTTATCTTCATAAAACCAACAATAAGATACTTTAATGTTCGTTGATTCTAAAAGTCAAGTGCTCTCAAAATGAGAAACAAATTAGTTTGTAAACATCAACGACAAGAATCCTTGTGATTGTCGTCTGTGCCTTTGGATGAGTATGCACCATTGATTTAGAATAGCTAGGTCATTCATTTCCAATAGAAATTGCCTACTACATAATGATTAAACACAAATATACAATTATTGCTCCATTAGCAATTTCCAGTGGACAATCAATTAGTAATGGTATCTTGTTTGGGCAAAAAAATTTCAAATAAAATCCCCACTTATAATAGCATATTGGCTAATGAAGAATAGTTTTCCTAAAGTTTCAAGTGACAATTTGTCAAATCTAATAATTCTGTACAGAGTTTTCTATTCAATCATTTATACAAAATCCTTCTCTTAATGCAAATGAAAGCTAAAACTAAATTTCTCCTTAGAAAATTCATTAAAAAAACAACCTTGGTTTTCAATATCCAAATACACTCAATCTAATAGACACAAAGAAAACACTCTTTCAGAAGACGAAATTCTAAAAAGCTTTCTCAATTCCTACCTCAATCCACCACCTCAAATTTTGAACAACTAGGCTAAGTCACACGATCTAAAATATTCTTTGACTTCAATTTTACCAAAACCTATATTTGTTTCCCCGAAACCTTATCTGTGCTAAATGACTACAAAAAAATCTAATAAAGAAAACCTATCCTTCCTAGAATTTTTGAATTTTTTGATTATAAAATAAAGTAACTCGACTTAAAATTATATAATAAATATTTTAGTTCACTAATTTTACTTTTTTTTTTTTTTTTTTTTCAATTTTCACCTATCTTTATATGAACTTTTAACTTGCACCATTATTATTTAACAATTACTAATATTTATAATATGCTAATCACATGAAACTCATTATACATAAATTAATTATGAATAAAGCGCGCACTTATCTTTATTATTTAATTAGCTTTAAGCTGATTCTCTTAATTAAATAAATATATCTAATTAATTTCTAATTAATTAAATACTTTGGTATTTTAATATTTCCCTATTCCAATAAATATAATATCAATTTAATATATTACAACTAAAAACATGACATACAACCACCAAGAAAAACTAACAGAGTCCAACGTGCAAAATCAAATCAAGTGTTAAGTTCACAAATTCATGTCATCTTGACAAATTTTAATGAATAGTTAGTTAGATACTTATCCTCCTTCATAGGACAATAATAGGCTTAGATTTGGATTCAGGCCTAAATATTATTTCCTCTCTCTTACAATTGAGATATTGCAATAAGGTATGGTCATCCTAACAATTAAGGGAAGTTTATGTGTGGTGCCTGCAAACCTATATAAAAGATGAGTATGTACTAATATATAACTATTTAAATGAACAATGGAAATGAGTGGTACATTGCATAGATCTTGACTCGTAGATGGCTACAACTCCTTCCCTTGACCATATGAGGCATATAAAGAAGAATCTAAAATACACACACACACACACACACACGTATGCACGCACGCACGCACGAGCGCGCGCGCGCGCGCGCACACACACACACACACACACGTATGCACGCACGCACGCACAAGCGCGCGCACACACACACACACATGCAAGTATGAGGTAAGTACAAGTAAACTATGAATATCAGAAAAATCATATCCTAACATATGAATTTCATCATTAGGAAGATACTTATGATCATTAACTAAAAATACATTATATGATATCATCATAAAAATAACTATAATCATTAACTTTAAGAGCATATAGAATATCATCATTTTAAGCAAGTAATTATCACTATCCACTAACATGGTAGAATTAAATTCTCTATATAGGTACTACATGGCCAATTATAAATGAAGAACTAAAATGTTCATAGAAGGGGTCTAGTAGAGTTTACCAACATAATCTACAGTGGTAGCAAAGGGACAAGTATTGCATCCTCACCTTAAAATAAGCTTACTCCTGGAAGTTGACAATTACTGCTAAGGTAAGTAAAAGTTATAATGTACTACCCAAAAAATCATACAAAGGATCAAATAGGAAACTAGTACAATCAAGGTTATTAAATATACATATCGAGCCACTAAGAGCAATATGATTCTGGTTTAAGCAGAAACTGAAAACCACATTGATCAAATGTTCAATTTTCAAAAATTCTCTAAACAGATCTAGATTCTTATTCCTTCATCATTATTAAAACATCCAAAAATTATTATTATATTGAATGATTAGTTGATAATTTCATTCAATCCTAGTTGATACAACATCCATATAATTTTTTATTTAATGTGTCACTCATGCAAATGTATGTGATCTCGATGCATTTCCCTTTTTTTAATGGAAAACATTGTACAATCTCTCCCTTATACATACTATCAAAGTCCATAATGAATATGATAGAAACACTACTTGTCACATAACATGGCCAACAAAACCAAACATTTAGATAGTCACCACAAAATTCAAAAAGAAAAACCCAAGTGGGTGAGTATCATGTTTGACACTAAATCATAAAATAGTATGGTAATTTTCAATAGTTAATCAATTGTGACCAATGTCACATAATGGATAGGAAAAAGAGAGCAAGGTGACTAATCCAAACATAAAAAAATTTAAAAAATTAATTCTAGCCCATGCACAACACACATAGATTATCAATAACCAAAATAAATTCATCAGTCATAACACATATCACATATCATGTAACAATGTGACTAATGGTATCCACACTCAAGGGAGTAACTACTTCATGACATGTAGGGAGATAATATACTGGATGGGGTAGAGAATGCAACCTAAAAAAATAAGTAAAAAATTAATTTTATTATGCTTGTTATAATTATCCTTTATGTAATCATATGTAATTATGAGCCCTACTTCCTTGCATTCATTTAGTATCTACTACAATGCTTGATTTATTGATACAGGGTAATCTACATGAAACAACTAATGCAATGCATCTAATCCAATCTATAGCATAATAGTCTAAGCATCAAACAAAAATCAATCTCACATTACTAGGTACATAAGTAATATGGTCACACAAACAACACAGGGTTCTCAAGGAGGTAAGGGTCATCAATAAAGGGCTCTCAAGCTAGGACAACCAAGATCAAAGAGGATCATGTGTCCTAATAATAAAATTCATTGTCTATCATTATAACTAATTAAGAAAATCTTCAATTAAGTTAAGAGATAACAAAAATATAATGTATAATCAGAAAAAACAAGAATTTGTAACACCAAGTTTCATGTGTTCGAGTTTTCTTTCCAAGTTCTATAGTTTAAGTTTGCAGAAAGTTAGGTTCTGATACTAGATGTAACACCTTGCTAGTGAATTCAAGATAAATTAATCTATTATGTTACAAGGTTTACTGATCAATTTTTAAATATTTTTTTCTTAAAGTTTATAAAACATCAAGATAACAATGCAAAAGTAATATAATAATGTTGGAAACTACAATTGGACCAATTGTTATGTTGTCATTGATGTCAAACCTATTGGTAAGAGCAAGTGCTAAACCTACTGGAGAGACATTTATAACTATATAGAGTGCCATATCATTTCATTGATGAAGAGGATTTGAAAACAAGAGATCATGAGATGACCTAATGAAAGGTGAGTTGAGTTGGGTAAAGTACCATGGAAATACAATGGACACTTGATAAGTTAGTCCTTGACAAGATAATGTATTGTTTAATCAATACATGAAGTGATGAAGATAGTTGGATGAAGTTTAGAGTTGAAACAAGTCATAATAATAAGCTTGACCATGTATCAGTGTTGTACGACCAATGAAGAAGTTGAAGTAGAAGATTAAGGAGCTTAAGTAGAAGCTAAGCACATCAATTGAAGTCGAGTTTCTATTGCCGAGAAAATGTATGAGAAGTGTAGTAGCAATCAAGCATAGTAATGATCAAGCGATCATGTTGATGTTGAGTGAGAAATTATAGTGTGTCAAGTTACATACTGATGATCAAGCTGAAGAGCACAGTGATTGCCGAGTGACAACAAAAGTTAAAATTTATGAGAAATTTGATTTTGAGGCTGACACAATTAGAATTTTGAATTAGTTAAAACATGTGGAAGATAAGGATGAATGACCTAGCATATTTAATGCATGAGGAGAGTTTGTTATACAATCAAAGGCAAAGATTTGATCAAAAGTTTCTAGAAGGAGAACAAAAGGTGGAAGGATTCGATGAATTTGACCTAATCCTAAGATCAATGGTGATGTTTTAAGTGGAAAAATATCAAAATCACCTATTTAAGGAGACATAAGGAATGATTTCTAAGGTTGATTCATTGTTGATTGGCGATCTTAAGGAGAAGTTGTGAAGAGCTAAACAACAAAGGTGAAGTGTGAAGAGTTTGGAAAAGAGTGATTGCTTGAGGAGATTCCAAGTAGATTAGTGATGGAGATGACAATGAAGGTTAGTCAGTGAACCAATAGATGAGTGAATGGAGATCTAAATTTGCAAAGTGAGTTGTACTTTATAGATCAAACCTAGTATTACACTATAACCATTGTATCAATCCAAAATCCTTAAATCAAGGTTGACCTAATAGTCATTTTGCAAATCCTTTAATCAATACCCACAATATCTGAATACGATGAATTACATTCCAATACACAATATCCACTACACATATAGAGGGTATGTAGTGATAAACCAAATACAATACATTACAATACAACATCCCATGAGGACTTCAAGATACAAATACATAATACATAGATATATCTATTGAATATAGAGAAAGTCTCCAAGAGATAAGAATGAGAATGGTACAACCACAACAATGAAACATCCAACACTGGTGCAAGTCTATGGGGAAAACAATGGCAAGAGTCTCAGTATCTCCCAACCTCATGGTAACCTAATTAGGCCCACTCTCACTATGCAAGGGAGATAACATATGATCCACACAGGGATATTGACCCACGGAATCAAATCCTAGGTAAGGGATCCTAAAAGCTCTCTACCTCAAGGGTACCACATAATACTAATAAGAAAAGATAAAAAATGTCAAAACAACAAAAATTGATCATTACCACTACCACATACCAAAATCAACAACCAAATACCAATCTCTAAAACAAATACCAATACCAATGAAGAAGAACTAGTGAATGAAGACCAACTTTCAAATCAAATACCAATCACCAAATGAACAACGACCACCAATAAATAACCACCAACAATAAATAAACATCAGGTAAATCACTACCACCAATAAATAAATAACCCCCACCAAAGAAAAATAAAAAATCTAACGAGGAGCCTTAGGCTACATATTAGGGAGAGTCATCACATGATCAAAGTACTTGAGTTACCATGGACTAGTCTCTCAATACACCACATGCCCTCAAGCATTGAGTAACCCTAGAGTGGTTGTTTAAGAGCTTGGACCCTCAAATGTTACCCATCATCAGTAACCTTCAAACAAACAAGGCTTATTAACTATGCAAGACCCCGATCAAGCTTATTCTTCCACTCCCATCCTAGCTTACAAGATAACCAAATTGTTTCTTTTATATCTTGGAGAAAATTAAGAAGAGAGGGAATAGATGCATATAGAAGTTTTGCTCAACATAAGCATGAGATCTGAAAACAATCTCCTTATTGCTTGAATGTCAACTTTAAAGGCAACGTGTCAATTCACTTCCCTTTTTTGATGGAAACATAATGAAGATATTTTGTGGTTAGTTTGGGCATATGAATAAACTAATCCAGTGAATGTATTCATAGGGAAGATCTTATGAAACTGAGAAGAGAGCTACTCTAATAACAAAATCCTTGCAAACAACAATTTTTGAACCAAGAGAGACATGACATTCTCAAGTAAATGACCCAATTTATATACGTTAGGATGTACAAAGATATGATCTTCTATGGCTATTTGTTGACTGCAAACACCATACAAAGTAGAATTGAGAATTTCTTAGGAACATCTTTGCATGATTTGAGTAGAGCGCAAAACCTAATAGAGAGATTAGGGTGTTTATATTCTCTAATCATATTTCAAGAAGATACTTATTTGATTGTCTGAGATTCAGTCACCTCTAAATCTCTAAATTTTAATGGAGTTGAAGGAAGGGAAATCCAAAAAGGAGCAAAAAAAACATATTTAACTAAATGATTAAATAAAGAGACCAAAAGTTGGCTATACAACCCAAATCTAGATATAAACAAGCCTTATTTTTGTGTATAGAGTGTCTATCCATCTTATTTGAAAGAAAATGCAATGAAATTACCTTGCCTCTTATCAATGTAAAACTCCTCATTACCATTACATGAGATTGGAGATGGGAGTCTAGTTCTAGAAATTATAAATTAATGCTTCATTGCTAAACTCTATAAATTGGAGGTTGAGATTGTCTGTTAAAAAAGTGACCTTAGAGAGAACATCTAGTAAAGTCCTTCCAACATAATAAGGATGTTAAGTAATTCTAGTGACTTGACATTGTTGAGGAGGGATAGGGATCTAATTTTCTGATAACCCTCCATGCCCTTGATTTCTTCTTGTGTAGCCTTTGTTGAGCATAACTCAACCAAAATGATCATGACTCTTGGTGTGGAAAATGAGGGAGTAAAATGGCCATTTTAAGATACATGAAAAGACAAGGAAAACGAGTGGGTGAGGGAGGGGTGAGGAGGAGGGGAAATGAATAGGACCAAAGGGGATGTTGTTGGGGAGGGTTGGGAGAGAGAGAGAGTTGATGAGGATATTATAATGAGGTTTGCAAAAGAAAAGGGGGGAGGGGAACCATAAAGATGATCATGTGGAGAAAAGACCTCGATGTAGTGCCTGCCCCTAGTTTGCATTTCTGTTATCATTGTCAAATTCTTTTAGGTTGATTTTATGCATTGATTAGTTTAGAGATATTGGATTTACAATATTATGATATTATTTCATGTCTTGAATTACAAATGCATCAGTTATTATTGCTTAGTTGATTTCATTCATGTGTTGTTAATGGTATTTTGATGATCCTAGTTAGTAAATGTGGTTTCTTTCATAAAAATGTTAACAGGATGTATTTAATGATGATTATGTTGTATTGATCGAGATGCATTATTATATGTAGGCATTTGATCTTAGATTTGTGATTTTTATACTTACCCCATACTTGCATGTGTATGGTGTGCGTGTTTATTTTATCTTTCTGTCTGACGTGTTTGATGTGGTTAGGGGAGGGAGTCGTAGTCACCTGCTAGTCGGGATCTACACGATGAACCACTCCCCGCCATTGTTTGTTTAGTTTAGATATATTATATACATGTACATGCTCGTCTTTTATGCAGGATGCAGGTACCGGGCATCGACTTCCCTAAATTGCCAGGATGAGCGTGCCCTATTACAAATACTCAAATGGTGAGAATGGGAAGATAATGATCAGGTCCAATCCTAGCCATAAGCCTATAATACTTGTCCTGCAAGGAGGACTCGTAACAGACTGTCTACCCTTTTTAAAACCCATGTGTATTTTTGTGCGTATGTTGTTTTGTGAGTCTTTGATGAATTTCTATTAATTAAGTCCAATTAATAGATTAAATTAATAATTTAATTTAATGGAGAATTATTATGACTTTTTGAATATTTAATTATATTTAATTAATTGAGAAATTAATTAAATATAAAGAATTGAATTGGAAGATAAAAGTTTTAAGATTAAATTTAGAACATGATAATATTTATTTAATTTAATAATAATATATTTAGAGTTCATTTTTAAATAAATGCTAAATATTATTGTTATTTAAGTTAATAAATATTTATCAAATTAAACGTTCAAAATATATTAAAAGTGAAAAGATATTAATTTATGAATAAAAGATTTAAGTTTGCATGATGCGTGTATGAGTTTAAAATATAGAAAATTAATTAAAAGATAAAAAATATGTGAACTTGATTAAGATATTTTATTAAGTGCACATGAGATTAAAGTTATAAATTTATTAAAGTAAAGTAAAGTAAAGTGGAAAGTTAAATAAAGTAATTTAACAATTCACTTAAAGTGCATGAAGGAATAATAAAAGAATATTTTAATTAAAAGAAAATTAATTGTGCATGAATGAATTAATTAAATAAGAGAGAATTAAATATTGGAGATAAAAGTTAAAGTTTAAATTTAGAACGTGATTATATTTATTTAATTTAATAATAATATATTTAGAGTGCATTTTTAAATAAATGCTAAATATTATTGTTATTTAAGATAATAAATATTTTATCAATTAAGTTTCTAAAAATGAAATTAAAAGTGAAAAGATATTTAATTATCATAAAGATTATAGTTCGCATGATTTATGCATGAGTTGAAAATAAAAGAAATTAATTAAAAAGATTAAACATGTGAAATTAATAAAGATATTTAATCGCATTAAGTGCGCATGAGATTTATAAGTTATAAATTGATTAAAATAGAAGTTGAGTGGAAATTAAATAAAGAGATTTAATAATCCATTTAACATGCATGAAAATATGAAAGATAAGAAAATAAAGGTTGATTTTAGAGTTAACAAGATTGATCAAGAGACCTCTCGGGTAAACGCACAATCAGTGCCCCGATTGTAGGAAGAGAACTCCTTATCAATTTGAGGGTTCATTTTTCAAGGAGGATTTTTGGGAGACAAGTTTGAGAACACACACAGGTTTTGGAGAGCAATTTAGAGGGTTTGGAGAAGAAGGAATTTTTCGTAGCTTAAAAGATATTGCTTGCAGTAGAAATTTTCATCCAGCTGTTAGAGTTTTAGCATCAGTACGAGGTAGGGTTTTGAAATCCCGTGAATGCAATTTTAATTGGAAATATCTGTCTGCTTCGTGATTGTTGGGTGATTGAAATTACGTTTGTCATCTTGATTGTGTTCCCGATCTGACTGATTGATAATTAGTCTCCTGAAATTTTGTTTATCATTTCGATTATTTTCAAGATCTAATTGGTTTAAATTAGTTTCTCATTGTTTATACAGAAGAATCATTGAGGAAATTAATTAAATCATGTAGGGTTTGAAGGAAAAGAATATTTAAAATTAGAAATTCGAATGATTTGTTGTGTCTTCTCTACCAGACTATATTTGCTGATGATATTTAAAAAAAAAAAAGAAAATTCGATTAGTTGCTCGAATTTTCTCTATCAGATTAACATTGAAAATAATTTAAAAAATAAAATAAATAAATAAATAAAAATAAATAAAAAATATATATATATATTTTAAAGAAAGTTTGTTTTATAAATTTTATATGTTTATAAAATTTATTAAAATAAAATTATTGAAAAAAAGTCTTTTGTTAAAATTAATAAATAAATTTTTTTTTATTAAAAATAAAAAATATATATAAAATGAAATTGGGAAGTGGGGGCCACGACCTCCCCCAACTTCCCCCCTGGCGTACGGCCGTCGGCAGTCCCTGCTGACGCAGGTACTGCGCAGGCGAGCTGCTGCAGGCCCTGCGTCAGCAGGCCTACCGTCGGCAACAGCCTTTTTAAAGGCATGCGATTGTTTTAAAAACAATTTGCATTAAAATTAGATTGTTTCTTTTAATGTTTATTATTAGATTTTATTATTAATTTTGTTTTATTATAATAAATAATATTTATATTAAATTATATGTATTAAATTTAAATTGTTAATAATGTTTTTTTTTAATAATTGTTAATTTAATTAATAGTTAATGAAATTTAAATAGTTTATTTTAATTAATTATTAATAATTTTTACTAAATAGTTTTGTTAAATATTAATTAATTAATAAATTTTATTATTAATTATTTAATTAATTTCTGAACTGGTAATTGTTATTTTAAAAGAAAGGGGATTTATCTTGTGGATTTTGGAGTTGACCTAGTTTGACCAGTCTAGGATGTACACCAGAGGCTTTGTCAGATTTCTTTAATACCCTTTATGTGGCTGGATGTCATGATGTGTTTTGTGATTTATATTGGAGATTATATTTATGAGGTTTATCTTGTGGAGAAATTATGTGTACTTGGATGGGAGAACCATCTTGTTATTAGGTTGCCTGTTAAGGAACCGAGTTTGATCTTTATGAGTGTTGTGGTATGGGACACAACTGTGTTTTTTATGTGCTTAGGAGAGGTTGTCTAGGTACGTGACTTGGGAGTGGCTTGCATAGGGGTCCGGGACCCAAAGTGGTCAGTACCAGGGTAACCTAATGCAAGTTATGTAATAAGTGATAATCTAGTAAGTAAAATTTATGGGGGGAAAACACACTAAAAAGATAAGTTAGAGATATTTGATCTACCCATGCCTTTAGTGCTTGTATAGACTAAGGATGGGAATGAGATGAGTGCCTCGTCTTCTTGAGAGGGCTTTCTAGTTTCCATATGTGTGATGTTGAGGGTCCGGGGTTCAGAGTAACCAGTCTTGGGTAACTCAACGCTTGAGGGTCCAGGGTCTCTTAAGAGATCAGTCCAGGGTAACTCAAGCAACCATGTGATGACACTCCCTAGTATGTAGTCTGAGTCTCCTCTGTAGATTTTGTGTATCTCTGGTGGTGTACTTATTGTTGGTGGTCTATCTATTGTCGGATGTGTTTATTATGGTTATTTACTTTCATTGATGATGATTGGTGATTCATGGTGGTTGTACTTTTGACATGTGGCTTTTGACTTGAGATGATTATCTTTCGTTGACTTTATCTTATGATCTTGGTATTTGGTTTATACTTGATTCGTGTATGATGTTTGGTTATGTGGTGTTAGTATTGGATTGAGTGTTCTTACTTTTGGTTTATTTTATCTTCTTGAGTAGTATGTGTTACCTTTGAGGTAGTTTTGGCTATTAGGGGTACCTTGCCTAGGAATGTTTTATGTTTGATAGCCGTATGTGGATCGTTCATTATCTTCTCTGCACGGTGGGAGTGGAAGCCTGACTAGGTAACCACGCGGTTGGGAGGTAGTGCCTTCTGACCATTTGGGTCCCCTTCACATTGCCAACTGTTGGATGTTCATTGCAAAAGATGTACCTTTATCATTCTTATTTCTTATCTTAGAGACTTCTTTTCAGATGATGTATATATGTTATCATGTATTCTGATGTATTGTATCTTTTCTCACATACCCTGCGACATGTGCAGTGGATGTTATTGATTGGATGTACTTTCATTGTATTGTTTATACTTATGCATTTGCTTATGCGATTATGTATCTGTTATTTCTTTATGATCTTGAGACATTGTACTTGGAACTTAAACTAATTAATTAAAAAATTATTAAATGTGACTCAAAGTAAAGGAATCCTTGAGGAATTGAAACTGTATTGGTAATTGCAAATGTGTATTTGATATGTATGTTCTTATTGCTTCCCCATTAATGTTATCTTGATGTTGTTTAAACTTTAAAAAAAAATAGTTCAGTAAACATTGTAACATGTTAGGTTTAATTCTCTTGGGTTCCCAAGCAGGGCGTTACACTCGAAAAAAGGGGGCTATAGATTTGAGTGAAGGTTTTTGGAAAACCAAGCATTAAAATCCAACCCCTAGTGAGCCAAATGACCAAGGAAGAAGAGATTGTTCTATAAAGGGCCCAAACTCTAGAGGTTGTGAAACTATGCAACAATTCCCAATTGAAAATGTTATTGAGCAATAGT
Organism: Cupressus sempervirens; assembly: GCA_028749045.1. Lineage (NCBI taxonomy): Eukaryota > Viridiplantae > Streptophyta > Pinopsida > Cupressales > Cupressaceae > Cupressus > Cupressus sempervirens. The sequence goes on from CM053790.1 coordinate 612,812,909, forward strand.
AAAATAGTAACTTAATTAATGCAGTTCCCAAAGCTAGACCAATGACAACCAATGTGAGAAGAAAATCCATCATTGTTTACTTGGCTAGACTATTGTTAACCATTGGGAGAAAGAAACATTTTATGATCCTCTAAGGCAGACTAAAGATGACAGTTAGGCTCCCAACCAGCCATTGTGAGCCATTTTTCCTATTCTAAGAAATATAATCCTTAAATTATTACATTTTGAGGCAAAAATGTTAAAAATCTTTATCAATTAAATGCTTTGTTTTGGATCCATTTTCATACTATAAATGATGGGAGAAGCAAACTAGCTACTTTATTATTACTCATTAAATTAAACAATGAACCAAGGTTTATTGTTGTTGATTCATGTTTGATTAATGCGTGGCAATTATTGCTTTGACAAGCATTAGCCATGTTGGGTTGCATAAACCAGAAACCTATCAATAAATAGGAACACATTCCTACTAAATGAATTAATAATTAACGATCTATAGAAAATATTATGTAGGGAACAATATTGAAATAGGATGATGTTATAAACATCAATGCTTATAAAGAGCACAATTTCAATATAACATTTTAGTTCATATGTTGAGAATTTTCACATCATTTTTCTATGAGCGGATGGGAATTTTTCTTTGCACTTGGGTAAGAAACGACTGCCTTCTCCCTTGACTCTGCCATGGATGTTTACCAATGCCCCTATGGGAAGTTACCTATCTAGAATTCTATGGGCTAATCGCTAGGGGCACAAAAGGGGTCAAAGCCATTACTGAACAGGCGTTATGATGAGTAGGTAATCCTAGGCTTTTGGGTGGCACATGAGAATGAAGTCTATTTGATGCCGATCTGATAGAGGTGATTGATTGAGATCCTGGCTATGCATTTCTCTTTTCGGGTTCTGAGTTTTCTCCTAGTTTATTGACTTTTTAAAATCCATGTCTAACTCCCATGCTTTAAAATATTTCTCTATGAGGTTGTTTGAGTGCAAAATCAACATTAAAAGAAAATGGATGACAATTGTTGCTTAGATTAATATGGCTTTCAAATTTGTGTGCAAGCATATTATGTAGAGGTGACTAACTAAAATGTAATTTATGGACCTTGAAAAGAAGTTTGTGTGAAGTGGAAAGTTTGAAGGATTTTACACAAAGTAGTGTTAGAGGAGGCTATCAACTATTACTTTAATAAGTTTATAGAATTTACTTTGTTCCTTGCTTGCAAGGAACAAAGATTTAAGTGGTTGATTTTTTGGGCAATACCAAGGCTGAGAAAAACACCCCAGGCTTAATTTATTTGTGATCTTAACATGCAACCTTGAAAAAAATAGGTTTTATTTTTCAACAAGTTGACTTGCCAAAAATTATATAATTGTCATTGAAGTTTGGCTGATTTATCATGACATCTTCTTGCTTATTTAATTACGTGATTCCCTTCTTTTTAAATCAACAAGGTATTTGTATTACTTGTTGTTCTCTCCTTGGTCTATGTGGTTCTATTCATGTTTGATTCTGTATTCACTTTGGCCTAGTTTTGGTTGGTTAGTGAAGGATTTTGTTGTGTTGATTATGTCATGGTTAAGAGATGTTTTGTTTGCGACATCCAAGATCCAATTTTACCTAGCACAATCTTTGACTGATGTCCATATGCAATATTTCATTTCTAAGGTTCCTATTCTTTGAAATTAATAAAGTTCATTCTATGTTCCAAGGGTTTGGAAGTAATGGTGGATTTTGCTGTACATATACAATTTTAGTAAAATTTCATGATAGATTGGAGAATGTGGTTATCATAGAGGCAACTAAAACTGAAAAAATGAATTGAAGGTTTTTTTATTGCTACATAGTTTGAGGGTGTTATTAGTGATTATTTTGTCAGGTACAATCAAGACTAAGCTCTTAAGAATGAGGAAATTATGGCTGAGCCTAGAGTTGAAAAGTGTTTTCAATATCCAAATTCAATTGGACATGTATGTTTTATGAACAAAACAAATTATGTTATCAAATATAGGCTCAAGGACCTCACATATGTTAGTACAGATTTGTGCCTTGTTCTAAGAAATGTTGTTGGTTTTACATAAAAATGGTACCCTTAAGTCGCTAGCATGTGTTCACTCTACCATCTCTCTTGGATGGTGTTTTCGAGCTTAGTAAAACACAAGTAATTATACCCAGCTCTGTTTTGAGGCTCTGGAAAATAATGAGGCATACTAATCCTTCTCCAAAGCAAAGTGGTGGTGGTGGCTTAGGGCTGAAATGTAGCATTGGGCATTCTACATGGCTTTCTTGGTGGCTCATGTAGTAAGTGCTAGCTAAAAAATTGTAAGTCATTGTGACCACAACCTACAAAATTGTGAGTTGAAGCAATGTTGGTGATATTTTTATCTCCTCTCAACAATAGGGGAGACTCTATTGTTACTGTAGGGGCTCCAATAGAATCTTAACTTGAAATTGCAAAATTTTGAAGTTGGGCTTCCTAATGGGAGAAGCTTGATTCAGACTTTGGATTATGAAGGAATTCTCTTTAGATGTAGAAAATGCTATAGTACTTGGCTTTTGGCAGCTCTTTGCGGTCTTCAAAGGCCTAGGACTAAAAGGCTTCATCGCAGTGGAAGGGGGTTTCTTCTAAACACTACACTATTTCTAGGCAGCTTGCTCTGGCTTCCCCCATTGTTGAGCCTTCCTCTGTTGTTCATGTTGCTCATGTTCTTGTGCCTATTTCGATTGTTGCTAATTCTGTTTATATGGGTTGTGAAGTGGTTGATTTGGATGTTGTTGTGAATCCCCTTGCATAGGTAGAGGCTGTTCATGTTGAGGTTCCTGCCAAAGTTGGATCTGCTGCTGCAGGCCCTCTTACTAGTTCTATTTCTATTGGCTCTTACCGTACTTCAATGGGATATATTGCGACAAATTCACTTATTTAGGATTCACGATTTTTTTCTTCTAATTAGGACTCGTGACACACACACACACATGTTTATTGCATAGGGTAAGAAGTTCAACACATGTACAACGTGATTCAATTCAGAACAGGTACTTTATAAATGTATGCACTGGCAGATTACAATCCGATTACAATGACTACAATGATCTATGACTTACAATGATGCTTCCAAAGTCCATCTCGGACGTGTACATATACCTTTCCGAAGGGGTGACTCAAGCGTCACGCGCTCGTTCAGATACTATTCTACCCGTCGGCTACATTATACATTTTACCAACAACATCATCCCCCCCCAAAAGAAAGGTCGTCTCCGGACGACAATTACAAAATATCTAAGACAAATTAACAAGAAAATACATTAATTGATTAACTACAACAAGATAGATCTGTTTCTGTCGCATCACTTTCACATTCATCCTATGCCTGCACCAAATTGGTCTCCAACCCATGTTGCATATGTAGCCTCTGCTAACTCAATACTATCTCCTTAGCTAACCTTTATAGCCACCATGCTGCTTTGTCTATTTCCAACTCCTAGTTACGCTGAGCCAAGTGTCGCCATACTGCCTTCAACTGGATGATCAGCTCCTCCCGAGCTCTCTATGCATCCACCAAGACAACCTCATGCCCAACACCTACTCCAAGTGCCTCCTTTGACACACAAACACTCATGCCTACAACGGCAGCTCTAAGTCTCATCAACTGGTCACACTTACCATGACTGATATCCACAACGACTGGAGGTCGAGGGGGCTAGGGGGCAGCGCCCCAGGTGCTCCCCCTATCGTAGTACAGGCCGCCAAGACCAAATTAGCACTTTGCAACTCATATAGAAATGCACGGAACACAGCATTCCTGTCATTTTCTGTCGATTCCAGACTCTTTCTGGCAACCACTGATGCTTCCCTTTCCCTTTGGCATCATCTGCTACTCATTCCGAACAACTTGAATCTGTCATCATTTTTTTTTAATTTTTTATTTAATAGCTCTTCCACTTCCTCTTTCCTGCAGACTTACTTTGTGAATCGGCTATAGCAATTCCTCTTCCTTTTCTGATACCCTTCATCTCTGGCTATTCTTTTTCTTGTGGCTTTATTCTGGTCACCACTCAGTACGATGGCATTTTAGTGTCTTGAGATCGTACGGTCTTTTTCACTTTGCCCTCAATCCGTACGAACAAGCCGCATGGTCTTCTTACGCTAGCCCTTATGTTTTGGGCCATACAAACATCAATGATTCTCTGTATTTTGACTTGCCTTATGCCCGTACGATCTTCCTTTGCACCCTTCGCTATTCCACCGTACGGTATGGTCTTTTTCACTTGGAGTCGTATTGTCTATCTTCTGTACGGTACGGTATGTTCTAGTGCAGTTCAACAAAACTCAATGCCATACAGTCATCTAGTGGCCATACGGTCATGTCAAATTTTAAGCTTGCTTTATTAATATTTCCAACATAACTTCGTTTGAGGCCGTACGATCGTTCAATGAGGCCATACGGTCATCTGGGGACCGTACAGTCATCAAAACTCTTATTTAATAAGCTCTCTCCCAGCCGTACACTTGTCTATCCATTGCCCGTACGGCAACTTGTTCAGCCGTACTTTTATTCCCTATTGGCCGTACGGTCTATAATACCTAACATCCTTGGTCATACGATCTTCTTGTGCTGGTCGTACGGTACTAACATTCTTGGTCGTACGATCTTCTTGTGCTGGCCGTACGGTCTATAATATTTGATGTCCTACTTCCTCTGGCCATACAGGTCTTAGCCTGTTCTTGTTATGTTCTTTGCCTGATCTGCTCCTTAAGTCCGTATATCTTAGTGTCAATACAATCTTCTTGATTTCCATTCCCAAGATGCCGTACAATCTTTTTAACTCTTGCACAATATATCCCTCAAGGCCCGTACAACATTTGTTACACATTCTTCTTTACTTTATTACTTCGCAATGGCACTCAAAATTTATGTTTAACTCTTATCTTACATATGTACAATTTTTACATATATATAATATTTACAGTTGTTCTTTTCTCAGTTGTTCGTCCACGGAGGTGCCTTATTTCTTTCATGGTAGACTTTTAATTTTGAACCATTTACTGCATTGGCTGCTACTTCCTTCCTATTGAGTGTCCATAACTTAATTGTCCCGTTATATCCAACTTCCCGTATCTTTTATGGTCCGACCCATTTGACTTTGAACTTCCCAAGTTTGATTCCATTCCGTCTGTTATACTTCAGTACTAACTGGCCGGGTTGAAGATTGTTTAATTTTAAATGCTTCTGATGCCATACCTTCCACCTGTTTTGTGTAACTTCCATGGCCCATGCTGCATAGTTCTTATTCCTTCGATACGACTGCTTCTGTACAAGTACCGCACCTTCGATTAATGGTATCCGGTGGACACATAGCTCTGGTGATACTTCTTTTAAGTCTTTATACGTCCAAGCTGCTGCCTTCAATAACGGGTTTCCAATCATCTCCTATACGAATGTTCTTCGAATTTTCCTCATCACCCAAGTTCATTGTTTTCACTGTCGGCTCTTCATACTTTATTGGTTTATCTTTACTGAACGTAGGGGCAGGTGTTTCATCCACCTGCGCTTCTCCCTCCTACAGTTCACTGTACTCCTAAAACTCATGGCCTTCTTTTCCTTCCTCGATACTCAAAATATTGCAACTCGGAAAGACCTCATAATCTTCCATTTGCCAATGTAGCAATCCGTTTACTGAATATAGGTCGTCATCAGTTGACCCTCCTATTCTTAGCACCCCTTCATCATCTGGTTCCATCCTCTTTTTCCCTTCATCATCACTCTCGTCATCGTCTTCTGAGTCCGATGACGCAGCTTCTTCTCCTACCATCTGTGTATGTGAATCGATTATAAATCTCCTACCTCCCTTCTCCATTGACAGGGTGTTCCTTTTCCAATCATGCTTTACCTTAGCTTGCACCAACCACCCCCGTCCTAGGATGGCGTCATACCCTCTTCTCTTTAATGGAATGACTACAAAATTCAACAAAAATGGTTGTGTCCCAATTGTTACCGGCTGTGCCATCAGAGTGCCCAAGGGTTTTATCCCATGTTGATCTGCTGTAAGTAACTGAAAGGTGGGTGGCCATAGTGTTGGTTGTCCTAGTTTTTTCCAGATATCTTCCGGCATCACATTCACTCCTGATCCTCCATCTACTATTGTATCTGTTAACACCGTACCCAGAATGCCCATCTCCACTACTGTTGGGTGTCTACCTGTTGTCAGTGCTAGTAACATCAGATTTGTTGCTACTGCCGAGGTTGTTTCCTTGCTATTCTTTGTTTCCTCCTGGCCATCCTGTGCTTCCTCCATTTCTCTCAGAAATGGTGTCATATTTATAATGGCCATACGCAGCTGTGGCATGGTAATAAGATCATTTAATTTAACTGGCACCTCCATTTGCATTATCTGTTTCACCATACTTTGTTCTGCCAAGTTTCTTTTCGGAGTTACAGTAGTGTCTTTTATTTGTGACTTCTCTACTATCATCTGCTTTTCTATCTCTGCTCGAGCTTTTTGTAACCTCTCCTTTTCTTCTTCCGCATTCGGATATTTTGCCTTCCTCGCTCGCTCTCGTGTGATCACCAACACGTTCTCGTTACTTGTTTCAATATTTAATAAATTTACACTTTGTTTAGGACATTTCGAATCTTCATGGTCCCTTGGACCACACCATCTGCACAGTAGCTGGGGCGCCTCTTTCATAGTACAGTCCCTTGCAAAGTGACCCCAAAGATTACATGGCCGGCACTGTATCATCGGCCTTCCACTTGCATCATATTGTATTCTACTTCGGCCTCCATTGTTGTTGTTATTGCTTCCGCCCCTTCCGCGTCTATTGTTATTTCTATATCCACCTGAAGTTGCATCATTGCCTGCGTTATTGTTCGACGCTTCCTGCATGAGTAACACCTGTTGGTGTCCTTTTCCTTTCAAGTTAAACAGGCACTCTTTCAGGGAATGCCCCACCACCTGGCGGATGTCACAAAACTGCTTCTTCGAGCATGAACCCTTCGTATGTCCGTCCTCCTTGCAATCTGTACACCACAGTTCTCCTTTTATTGTATCTGGATTCTTTTTCAAATTTTTGAATTCTTTCATCATCCGTAGCATGTCTTTCTGTAGTGCTTTCACCTTCTTGTTTGATTCCTCATCACTACTACTACTCTCCGAGGATGAATCATCTGAATCAAAGGACTTATGCTTTTTCTTCTTACTCGTCTTCTGTTCACTTTCCAAATCCATAGCGCGAGTATACGCATCGGTGTACGATGCTAGTGGTACAATCTTCATTTTCTTTTTAAGAGCTGGTCGTAGCCCCTCCACAAACCACCGTTTTTTCAACCCATCCGTTGGTTGACTCTCCATCTTTCCGATCAATTCTTTTAGTCGCCTGACATAGGTTCAGACTGTCTCATTCTTTCCTTGTTTGGTGTTGTAGATTTCTGCCACTATTTCATTATCATCTCGGAGTAATCTGAATTTTGCTATAAATTCTTTTTTAACATTCTCCCATGTATTAAGTTTCTGAGGACTACTGTTAGAAAACCAATCTATCGCCACACCCCGTAGGGTCGCTGGAAATTGTCTTACCCAATCATCCTCATCCGTCACACCATTTGCCGTCCATATGGTTTCACACATTTTACAATGTTTGATAGGGTTTGCTGAACCATCACCTTGAAACTTGGGTAACTTTTCTTTAGGCCCAGCCATTGTTACTTGTCTTTGATTCTGAGGTACTTGTGTACCCGCACTGTTCTGAGCTCCCGTGCTGTTTTGGACTCCCGCGCTGTTCTGGACTCCCGCGCTATTCTGTGCTCCTGCGTTGTTTTGGACAACAGTTTTGTTCCCAACAACCGCGTTGTCTGGTGACAAGTCTTCAAGTGATGTTCTATTCTCCGCCTGTATCCGTTCGTCCGGTGTATCAGGAACGAAGAGATCCCTCCACGCTCGTGCTCCTTCGGCACTTTGAGCCGTGCGAGTTGCTTCCCTTCCGTTCGGACACTCTCCCCTCGGCGTATACAGGTTGAGGAATTCTTCCCTTGTTTCCTCCACCAAATTCAAGCGTTGTCGAGTTTCTTCCAGCAATTCCTCGGCACTCCTCAACTTACTAGGTGAGTGCACTCCCTCCGTCTGTGCCTCTTCACCCCTTCGATGCCCCTCGGCAATTTGCTGAAGTCTCTGTCTGTGTTCTGCTTGTTGTGTTAAAATTAAAATTTCTTTTGCTATACTTAGTTCATTCTTATCTTTCACCTTATTCCGATCTTTGTTTGGCAAATTCGGCATCAATCTTCATATCATTCCTTTGCTCCAGGTTCGTCTGGCAACGGCGCCAAATGTTTACTGCATAGGGTAAGAAGTTCAACACATGTACAACGCGATTCAATTCAGAACAGGTACTTTATTCATGTATGCACTGGCAAATTACAATCCGATTACAATGACTACAATGATCTATGACTTACAATGATGCTTCCAAAGTCCATCTCAGATGTGTACATATACCTTTCCGAAGGGGTGACTCAAGCATCACGCGCCTGTTCGGATACTATTCTACCCGTGGGCTACATTATAAATTTTACCGACAACAACACACACAAATAGACAAAATATATTAAAAGTAAAAATTAAAGAATAATAAAATAAAATAAAATGAGAGAAATATACATAATTCTAAAACTCAATCATTTTATAGTATGGATCTATGAATCTAGTATACTTGATCATTGATCTATTTTCATGATTATAAAGAAAATCAACACATTCACATTGCATTATTGAAATACAAAATGAAATTATGAAAATTTAGAATATAAATCATTAGATTTGAAGTTTGTAACATGATTCACTCATAAAAGAGTCAAGAATAAAAGTTTTTGAATTCAATCATCAATGAATTTTGAAGAAAACCTGCATCAGAAGGGTATCTATACTTATAGGCTGGAAGTATAATCATGCTGTTACTCATTTGTGTGGGATCCATGCACTGATTTGCACGAGATACTCATGCTGTCACTCGGATTTGCCTGGGATCTGTGATCCTGCCTGTGGATCTACTTGGATGCGCAGGCCGCGGATCCACAGACAAGATCACAGATCGTGCCTGAATCCTCAGGAATCCACACCCGAATCAGGATCTGGATCAGATCCGAATCCGAATCTGAATCCAGCCCATTTCAGGCAAATCCGGTAACTAAGGGTGATGGTTATTATAAATCCCTCTCAATTAGCATCAGAAAAATGTTAAATGATTTCAAATTTTATGTTAAATCAGCTGATTTTTTGTCATCCATGTAAAAGTATAATTAGTAATTTAACAGGAAATAAGTAAACATAAACTATTAAACATGAAATAATTCTGAAACTGCTTTTTCTGCAAAGTTGCAAAGTGATATTTTATGATTATAGTTTTGTCTAAAGTTGAATTAAAACGAAACAAGTTCATTTGAACTCATTGGTCTGAGAATCATGATCCAGCCCCAAATAGAATAACGGAAGGCAATAAGATCCGTACTGCTGTACAAACTTGTTTTCTGAATCAATATGCAAAATCTTGTTAAGAATTTTTTCCAATTTACAGAACCGATGCTGTCCAGTTGCACCGGATTATTCTTCCTTTTTGGCTCCCTATCAGGCAGTATTTGTAGGATTAGCACTATCCAGATTATCAAAGTCACACTGCTTTTCACCCTGCAGAAGAGATCTCTTGATAAAGTGGCCTCGCTCCAAATGATTGCATCTAGTTATCAACAACCATAGTTGAACAACTGCACAATTATATACTGACTTGAAGAGTTCATAATATCATGTTACTTTTCAGTCAATGATACAAGTCGTCAAGGGAGCTTGTATTGCTTCAGAAATCAAGAAAGAAAATGCCATGAAGCTAATCAGTTACAACTCTTTAAAACCTAACGTGTGAGCTATAACAGGATTTTGGGTACAAATTTCCCCATCCTTCAAATGAAAAAGGAATGATGCTTGCTTAAGTGTGATCACTACCTTCACTTGCATGAATAATTCTACGGAAAACTTGCTGAAGTGTTGGTTGGCTTACAACATATTCTTGGATTCCAAGAGTATGGCGCTTCATTTCCAATTCATGTAAAAGCATGGCTAATTCAGACAAGTTTCTTATTTGGATTTGAAATCTTTTTTGCCTCCTTTGTCCCATTACAGGGCTGCAACTATTGCCTTCATGGGTTGTCTCATTTTTTGAGAGTGGGAATAAAGTAGAAACAAAATTATTGATAGCTTCCATCTTGTCTGTTTCACCCATGACTATCAGAGAATATGCAGATCCATATCGTCGTTTCAGCTCTTGTGGTGCAGCAAGGCATTTGAGCTGGCCCTTGACAATTATACCAACTCTTTTCCTGAATTTAAAAAAATTTGGAACACACTTAAATTTAATTATTCATTGTCATAACATTAATTGGAGAAGCTTAATGCATCCAGGATTCCTACCCAAGTGCTTCAGCCTCTTCAGATGATTGAGTACAAATTAGGGTTGCATGGGAACTAGATTGAGCTGCAATGTATGTCCATATCTTCCGCTTGCTGGCTGTGTCAAGTCCTATGCAGAAATTTTACAATTAAAAAAAAAGAATTATCCGCAAGTTCAGGATGAAATTTAACAAAACAGCCCTCAACTTCAGAAAGACAGCATACTAGAAACTGTGAGTACTAAATGTACTAACACTTCCTGCATACGGGCATGTTACAAGTTCCATAGAAAACTTCAGAAAAATCTGAATTTCAAACTCTTACCACAAGTTGGTTCATCCAGTAGCAAAGTATATGGATCTCCAAGCATTGCTGTAGCAATGGCTAGTTTACTATGGATAGATGGTTTACAATGTCCAAGCTGTTTGTCAGCTTCCTCTGGTTTTGTGGAGAAAAAGAAAACACATTTTTAAGAGTACGTACCAAGCTATCAAATAAGATATGCTAAACTTCATAAGAAACTAAAGAAAGTGAAAAGTGCAAGTGAAGACTAGAAAATGGGCTCAAGATTGGTCCAAACCTAAAAGACTACAGGGGTTAGATAACCTAGAAATATAAATATTGCTTATCATTATTTAGTTCACCTGTTAAATTCAATGCATTGAGGATTGCTTCAACTGGTATGTTGTGATTTGCTAGGCCCTTCAATGAAGCAAATAGTTTCAGGTGTTCTCGTAGTGTCAATGCTGGGTATACCAACTACATCAAGCAGAAAATAGTTTCAGATGCCACTTTTGAGTTCTGAATAATTGTTCTTTTCATCTTACTTAAAAAGCAAGAAACTACTTTGAATGTTCTCCTGGTAAGTCAATTGAATCCACCAAACAATTGGTAGCATTTTTCAGTATCCTCATTTCAAAGGTAAAGTCTTAGCATACACAGACCAAAAGTAAACAGAATATGCAGGTTAAATACTGACCGCATGCTGAGGGCAAAAGCCAATGGCGTTTTGTTGTGCCCAGTAATTATAACGTACACTATTACCACAGACTATAGCATCACCATATGTAATTGAACATTGTCTTCCAAGGCAATTCAGCAGTGTACTCTTTCCAGCCTTTTCTCCACCAACCAGCACAATAATCTAAAAGTGCAGTGAGCTAAATCATCACTTCAAAAATACCATGTTGAAAATAGTCATATCGTTAAAAACAACCCAAATGTTCTAGCTTCATACCTCTCCCTGCTGAACAGCCAACCATATATTCTTAAGCGCCCACGTTCCTTCATTAGATCCACAGCTGCAGATTCCTGATGATGTACCAAATCTCTGCATGTTATCCAATGTCTCTGGATCAGTGCATGGTTGGAAGTGTAAGAAATGAAGAAAAAAATTCAACACAAGCACCAATTTATCAGTAATGAGTTTGACATGTTTTGGGCCAATGAAGGAACCTTTTTTTTCCTAAGTTACCAGTTCAAGTTCTGTTCCAAGTTCAGGTACAAAGGACCGGTTTGCTGATACAGCAAAATTTTGAAAAGAGGTTTGGGTTCGTTTGGGTTTGTTAGTACAAAAACATGTAACTATTATATATATACATATTTATGAAGCCTAGAATCATGATTAGAATGTCACTTAGTATCCTAAAAACATTTAAACGACAAAAACACCATAAACTTGTAATGATAGCATCATGAATCATGATCATACCATCATAGCATCATATACTTCAAGTTCAACACCAGATCTTCAAAACAGTAAAATTAAATCATAATATCAAGTTCAAGTATCATTGTTTGAAGTTCAACTAATGAATTCAAAATTTACTGATATTCTTCTTCTTCATCATCTTCTTCACTTCGCTTTTAAAGATTTTTGTCTTGGCAACATGTTTGAGTAGCCTTAGCCTCTTAGGTGGTCTTAGGCGGTAGCAATTCTTAAGTCTCCAAGCTCGAGAGTGAGTTTGGGCAATTTTTCCTTGCTGGAAAGTAATGTCTCTTGGGTGTGAGTAAATGGTTGAGCTAAGGCTGTCAGGAAAATAGAATTGAAATCAAGTGATTGGCGAGGAAATGAGTTAGGATCATTAGAAAATCCTTGTTCTAGCTTTAATTTGACCTCGAAAATCCACGACAGGTTGTGGGAGATAGTAAAGCTGAATCTTGAATGTGGCTAAGTCTGGAATATTTTGAGAACTCCCAAAATTTAGAATCTGCATTTTAACTCCTATGAAGCTGAAATCTATCTCAAAAATCGAGACAGTATTTATACAAATTTAACTTAAAAGTATAAGTAAACTTAAATGTTATATTTGTAAATATCCCCCTACCCCTAAGCTGAAAAAATGTCTAAGTTTGATATCAGATTGACCAGTTTGTGACTGCTCCACCTAGGTGTGAATTGCAAATGGATTGGGTCAAATTGGTTAGCCGAAAATCAAACTGTTCCTGGACCAGCAGTCAAACTTTACAAGGATCAGGCACTAGTTTGAACTTTGGCTGGTCCGGCAGCCAATATATGCAAACTGGACATCCTAGATTTTTTCTTTAGCTCCATCAATTAAAATCTAGAGAGGGGCATTATTAGATGCTATATTACAGGCTTGACTTTTGAACCAAAGGTTGCAAAAGAAAATCTAACATGGCAACAACTAAAGAAGTGATCAATCAATCAAGATTCAAGATAGATGCTCTGTCTGACATGAACATTGTTTACAAAGAAAAACTGTAGTCACACAACTTGAACTCTTCAAGACTTACCAAACTGGAAATAATGGTTAACTTGGCACACATAAAATACCAATGGACAATACAACAAAAACTCAAGCCATCCAAATTAGCTTCAAATTTCCATGCTTTGATCACAATTGCATAAATGACCTGAAACTTGACAAACAGTTGATGCTGTTTGTTTATCAATAGAACCAAGTCAATACAGGAGTATTTGACATTTCAAGAATAGTATTGGAAATGTCAATGAAACAAATATCGTATCAGGCTCTGTCTGCCTCTACTGTTTCCCTGTTGAGAAATAAAAACAATGTACATACTGATGCACATCCTATACTATTAGCAAGATATATTATTATCAAATGTTTTCCATATTTTGGAAGTTAAATGCATATTCCAACTTAACACATCAATTTCACATAAACATAAGGTCTGCACTTCTGATAACATTAAATGTAGAGGCTAAAAACACCTAGACAGTATCGTATATAAGAAATAAATCAGTATTTAAATTATTGACTCTAGAAAATATATTTCAGAACAACTTTAAAAAAAGTAAATATTACTGGAAGTCTGACAATGATTTTAAAAAATGTTAATAAGTCCCTACAAGCAAATCTTAAGATTGGAGTGGTCACTGAATATTGCTTCAAATTTAGTGGAAAATAATTGCAAAATATAGAAGAAAAAATGATCGGGAAAACCATATCAAACTTGAATCCACTTCTTTAAGAATAAATTCAACAGAGTTATACAAGTTCTATATTGCTCCCTTCTGTGAAGTAGACGAAAGTACCCCTTCTAGCCCTTTTACTTCCAATATGCTTATTTAGGATTCTGTTAGAGATAATTTAATTAATTACTAACTAGATAATGCTGTCCAATAAAGAACTTTTCTGGACGAATTTATTTTAATTAATTTGAAATGGTGACTTGTGTGATTTAGAAGGACAAATGTTGTAAATTCATTTTATAAAGGTGCTTTATCAATTTATTCGATGCTCGGAATTTAAGAACAGTAAATTCTGAAATGTTCGACAGGGAAAATACAAAAGGTGAACTGGAAGTTCATTTGCATATGCTTGATTCTATTTTCTTTGTAGCAGCTTGAAGCTTTCAATGAGAGCAAACCTATGATGAAAACCCTAAGGGAATTTGTTTCAGTGGTGGGACATCTACACTGGCTGATTTGGAGGTGGAATTGCACAGGTTTCATATAGATGCTGAATGGTTGAAGATTAAATAATTTATTGGAGGTTTGTAGGCAAATTATAAATTATTAATTCTCTCCAAATTACAGTTGAAAGGTGTATACAAAGTTTTGCACTTTCAGCACTATCCATAAGAGAATATCAAAATGAGAATGTGACACTAAAGGGAAAAACATTTATATTATTGTTTTCTGGCTGGGCGTGAGAGCATTCTCCTGAATTGGGACATGAGACTTTTTTTTTTCAGGTTGCTAACATTAACTACCAGGTGTTGCAACTATGGGGCTGATTTGTGGCACTTGACAGTGTTTTGGTTGGTCACCATTGTTCATGGCTGAAGCAGAATTAGAGTAGTTAAATCATTTAGTCAGCATGTCCTATTGCTGGTGCTGGCTTTGGGAGTCGATAACAAGCCATATGGTGTGATGTTGGGGTTTGAAATGATCTTGTGCCCTGAGAGTCGAGTAACCTGCTTAAAACTACATACTGAAGGTTGACACGTTTATTCCAAATAGGTCAGGAAAACAAAATAAGACATTCTGTACTTTGTTTCTAAAACCAGCAAATTAAAATATTCAAACTCCTCAATTTCTAGACATATGGCATGTATGGAAAACTGTTTGATGCAATGTTTCCATTATAACAATGAATGTTGAATGAGTTTCAGTGATGAGAATAAGTTCTGGACTTTCCAACAAAACCTTCCTAGTAAAAAGAATTTCCATAGGCGTAGCAATGTTTGACAAAATGTCTATGAAGCATTATGAGAAATGTACAAATCTTGGCGAAGATAAGATAAGATGATGATATTAATGTCCAACAAAAGACCAAAAAGAGGTCTATGGGACTGAAAGGATTACAACAGTGAGGCTAACAACGGCAGGAGCACACAAAGGTGTCCGAACAAAAATTAATACAGCTAAGAAATAGAAACAAACAATAGAGACAGGGAAAGCGCTAGGAGTCTTTCTTGGGCGAGAAGAAACCTGTCACCGAATGATACATATGTCGAAGAGTAGAAGCCCTACACTGTCTCTGGCCTCTCACAGATGAGTGTCATTGGTGCAAATAGTCTGAACGGGATTTGACACATTTGGAAAGCCCGTTAGACCGAATAGAGTTGGAAGGCCTTTCCACACCACGCAAAGGGGATAGTAGTGTAAAAAAGGTAGTAATGAGCTGAGTAGATGAGCGGTGGTGAGGAAGCAGTGTCTGGATCGTGCTATCACAGACAATGGTGGCCTCACGAAGATAAAGTGCAAGACATCTCTGATCATAGTAGCTGAAAAAGTCATGGAGAGAGAAGCACTCCCTGAACAGACTAAAGAATCTTCCTCTAATCTCATAGCAAATAGGACATCAGAAGAGGAAATGAGCCTCATTCTCCACCTCCCCTAAAGTACAGAGCATATAGATCTGCTCCCCACTATCAATATGATGATTAATCTGAGACCAAAGACGGTGAGAACCAACTCTTAAAGAACTTAATGAGATCCACGGGGCATGAGACCACCGCTGTGAAAGATAGCTAGGACAGGCAATAATACCATCAGAAATCTCCAAAAAGTGCTCCGCATAAAAAGACATAAGTAGACATAACCCGCCAGGAGGGTTAACCTAGGTAGTAGTAATGTAACGTCTATAGATATCAAGAAGAACATGCTCATTTAACTCCTATTGAGAAGGGAGAAGATAAGCAGGGGCATCCAATGAGAACTGAAAAGGAGGAAGATGATCAATGTCAGTCCCAATCAAACTCAGCAAAGAAGAAACCTGTGCATACCAACAACGCACGTGTAAACAAGACTTAGCATCTGCAATAGAAACAGAAGAGCAATAAGCTAAATAGGAGTAGCGGTTTTGGTCCCTAGTAGTATCAGCAAACCCACGAAGACAATGAAAGAACCAAATCAAATAAAAAATGGCTGCGAGTCTGAAAGGATGAGCACCAAACTCAGCAAAAATGACACTGTGAGGAGTAAACCTGTGACATCTGATGATGCGCCTCAAGAACAGAGTCTAAACCCGCTCAATCGAGGCCTAGTCTGAGCTAAGAAGAGAAGGGAATTGGGACAGTATATTATTTGTTCATTAAAATGGACTTTGCAAAGTTTGTTTTTTAGAATTTATTGGGAGAAACAACGAGGCTTACATGGGTAATGAAATGTTTTAGGGAAAGGTTGCAGTAAAGAAAATCCTTGTCCATTGGATTATAGTGTAGGAACTGGTTCAGGTGTGGGTTAATGGAAATTAACAGACTGTAACAGAGAGTAAAAGTGCAGACATTGGATAAAAGTCTATTTAGAAGGTCTGCAATAGCCATATTGTTCCCCCATTAGGGTGGTTTAGAAGGCATGCCTATACTTAAGGATTACCTCTGCACTAGCTGGGCTTTTTCCGTAACAAGCACTTTATCCTGTCTCTAAATGAACTATTTCCATAACAGGAGCTTCTCCACAAAAAAGGAAGACTAACCAGGTTGCATATCTAATGATGACACAAGCACGGCTATACTCTCATGAAGGTCAAGTTGAAAAACATTTCTAACGGTAATGAAAAAACACAAGCAGTGACATTGACAAGGCATGCTGATAATGACATCAACAAAAACACTAATAAGGACATCAGTTTTGGAAAACAAGTGTCATGTGGGTTAGGAATTTTTTCATTGATTTTTCTTCTACTGGTAAACTTTCACATCTCTCTTACATCAACACAACCATTGCTTGCTTATGATGAGGTAGGTGGTAGGCATTATCTAATAGGACAGCTTTCCAATTTCAAAAGGAAACAAAGGAAAGGTAAGAATTGCCTAGTAAAAAAAAGTAGGGAAGCAGGTCAAGTCAATAGGATAGAGAACCATATTTATTGATAATCTAATACTAAGAAAAAAACAAAATTAGTCTAAAGTGGTGGACATCACGTGCATGGAAATATCAAGCAAGGAAACACCAAGTGGGATTTGAGCTAGTTATGCTTTTCCTGTAACTTTATGGAATTCTGTTATACTCTTCTTTAGATGAATTTTGAATGCTTTCAAGAAATTCCCCAATGAGAGGTCCAGTAGAGACCGAAGTGCCCAAAAACAATTTTAAATTGTAGTCGAGTTCCTAAAAATGTCACATTTGGACATTGTTAACAATCACTCAAAGCAATTGTAGTTTTTACACATTATTGGTACTGTAATGCTTTGGTAGTTCGTAGACTTCTAATACAGATATCTTAAATACATCTATCTTAAGAAATACCAGGAGATATCAATTAGAGCTATTTTATTTACCTTATTAAGTTATTTAATATACTTTATATTTACTACATACAAAGACATAAGTTTTATTGTATCTAGACTGTTAAATAAATTCAATTATTTGCATTTAATTTTTTATTTAAATTTTAAAATTCTTGTCTTAAGGCAAAAAATAGATATTTTCTTTTATGTTTATACAAGGCGTCTCTTTATTTTCATGTGGTTTATTTTGGAAATATCATGTTCATAACTAATATTAGTATTTTGACATGTCAATAGTTGTCAAATTTGAAAGAAAGAGTTTTTGTTAACACATTTATGCCACTACACACCAACCCTTTCCGCCATTGTAGAAAGCTTCTTGGCAGTATTGATGCAATTATAGTTTGCTTTACAAGTTGGCAAAAGACATCATTATATTAAGGGAGCAATTGACAACCTATCAAGAATGCAGCTAACATAAAATAAATGTCATCTATCATTAATATTAAGTTTATCAGAATTTGGTATATCTGATCTCTCTCTCTCTATATGCATTTAATGATATATGGTTAGTTGCTGGTGGGAGATCACCTTAGGACATGAGAGAGAGAGTAAACAATACTCTAAGGTGAAAAAATTGTCTACATAATGATCTTATCAGCAAAGCTATGAACACCATCTCTAAGTATATAGATTCTTGTCAGATCATGGATTTGGGTAAAGTGGTTGAACCAAGTAGCTGTCACTATCCTTCCCAGAACGTAAAATGTTCAAGATGACCTTTCATATGATGAAATGAAATTTATTCACGTTACTTTTAAGTGGTGAAATGATTTTCAAACACTTGATAGGACAAATGCCATATATACCATCAACGATCACAAAACTTACTTTACTGCAGCTTATTTTATTACTGTAATCCTCAGGAAGAAATCTGAATCTTTCGGATGTCTTAATTCAGTCTGATCAGAATCAGATACAAACAAATTTTTAGTAAGTATTTTTTCTTTTACTACAATAAAATTATAGTTTTAGAGGTAAATTTATGGGATCTCTTTGGACCCTCCCACAGAAAGCTAGAAATAGTTATGCAAAACCCTTAGGAAGTGATAGATGAAGAGAACTTCTAACAAAAGCTGCCCTGTTAAAATTTCCAGATTTTTTGATATGACTACAGAACCATTCTGATTTGTTTTCGAGAGATTCCCTATAACAGAGAAATCAGAGCAGGAAACACAGACTGCAGTAAAAGTTTTTGGCACAGCATCTAAAAGATGGAAGCTGGAGCTAAAACCCAGTGAAACTACTGAAGCAACGTTCTATACATGCAGCATATAGAAAAATAAAATTTGAAGTTCAATGTTTGTAAGTACATGTGCGCGTGTTTGAGTGTTAGTGTTGCGCATCTGTGCATGCAAGCATTTTTGTGTATGTGCACCCCAGAAGTGGGGAAAACCTCTGAGACCTCAGACCAAGTGTGCATCAGGCTAGGACAAGAACAATACATCGACATAATGCTAGGACAGCATCCAAAAAATAAAGGCATGTCTTTCAAATTCAAGTCCAGGCCTCTACTTGAGGATCGTTGAAATAGATGCTTCTCTCCTCCAAGTTTTCTCTTTTGGTAGTATGTCACTAGCCCTGTGTGTGTGTGTGTGTGCGCGTGCGCACATTCTAGTGTGGTGACTTAAGTTGAAACTCTCAAGATGCCACATTTGTGAATGACTCAGGGTGTTGAAATATTCCACCAATTATATTAAAAAACTTGAGGGTAGTCTGTTGTTCATGCACCAGCTGGACTCCTCTTTGAGAACCATTAGCTCATGTATAATCCCTGTTTGTCTCTCATCTAGCTCATCATATATGGTGATTTTCCATGCTTGTATTTTGCTTCTTGGTAGGTGAAATGCCCCTAATATCTTCATGAACAGGGTCCTCACTTTGTTATCACCAAGTGATGAATTCCTTCCTTACAATTACCTGAGCTATCATCCAGTTATATACTAATTGGTCCTTCAATTATCCTGACAATTTTATCTAGAAGCTGTCTTCTTTAGAGGCAGACTTTTGGTATTCCCTATGTCATTCTGGCTTAGGATGCTCAAAATCATATTTAGAGTATCTGCATTGATAAAGAGGTCTCTGTGTGGACCATTTTGAAACATTACCAGCATATGGAGAGTCTTGGGAAACAGGAATACCCATTGTCACAGATAGGGCAGAAGCTAAAAACTAAAGTGGGAAGGAACTCACTAATACAAGATAATGTAATGAAGATCAAGATAAAAGAAAGGTATTTGGGCTTTGCCTCTTCTTATGTCAACCACTAAATACTCATTAATGTTGAAACATAGGGACACATCCCTCACTTTTTACTTGTCCCCAGGATGCAGTGACAGGATGCCACCAACCCACCACTACTGCCAGTTTGCCAAGCATGCGTAGGCATCCCTGGATTATCCCGGGGGTGCCCAAACATGTTCAATCCCTGGGAAGATAAAATAGACATAAAAATAATAATTCTTGATTATTGTGCGAGGGTTCAAACTGTAATGACGAGTGACCCATGCCCTCTAAGCTCTATTAAACCCTCAAAAATCCTCGCATTCACTCACAACTTCATTTCATCAGCTAGGTTGAAGAAGATCTGCAAGTGAAAGAGAGGTGAGCTGTTTGGTAGAAATATGTAGGCCTGGCTGGTCAGTGTTTCTTCTTCAATGCAAAATTTGAATGTCGCTTCCAAATTGATGTTGTAATGACTGTAATTTTTTTCTTTTGCATGATTCCCGAGTAATGCCCACTTATAATGAATGCATCTTAAGAGAAAATTTCCACTGCGACGTAATTATATGCATTACATCACAAGTTTCATGGTAATGAAATAGAATATATTCAATTTTACTGATTCTAATAATAAAATTGCCATGCATACTTGCTGCATTTTATTTGAGTGAAAATGTCAATCAAACCTGATACTCTCTTATCGTTTCACATACTTTGATGAATTCTCTAGACATTTACTAGGCCCACTTTACAGTATATTATACGGTTAATTAACAAAGCAATAGTAGTTACCTTACTCATGCCACAACAAAGAATTTGGTCTCCTCCATGCTGTCCTGCACCATGTAAAGTGTGCAGATTTTCCCATGCTGCAATAGTAGATTGAACCTTTTCCTTCTCATGCTCAATGTCTTCAGCCTCTTGTTCCTCTTCAGCTACCTCAGATGACTCCCTTGATCCATGTGAATCGATATCTCTAGATTCTGGATTGAGCATGCGAGACTCCAACCGCCATAGGCAGAGCAAGAGAAGTAAAATGGATATCAAAGAACCAAGTACACTTAATAGTATAAAATTGTTCCATCTAAAAAAGTAGAGAATAGTCGATGCTGATGATGGAAGAAATCCATTCTGCCCCTTAATCTCTCTAACTGAAGAGAACACCATATGCAGGCTTGAGATGAGATTATATGCAGGATCAAAAATACTTAACAAGGTATGCCAACCAAGAGAAGATAGCTGTCCCCCTGGAACAAAGAGTACATTACTTTCAAAGATAGTGCTTACATGTTAGGAAACCCTTACCATTTTCCAATTAAGATCATTTATATATTGAATGTGTATCACCTAAAATGTAGTGCTATAGTATACTAAACTAAGCAAGCATTCAACAAAACCACGTAGATTAACACTCAGATTAGACCTACAAATGAGAAAGCTTAAAACAATAAAACTCAGTAATGCAAACCTTTGCAAGCTCAAGATAGGCCTATGCAATTATTTAATTTAAAAGAGAAAGGGGGACGCAATTAACTAAGGGGATGACATAAATTAATTAAATATTAAATACTTAATCAATATTGCCTTAAAGAGAACTAAATAAGATTACTTAATTGTATAATTAGATTTAGGTGTCTATAGTCTCAAGTACAAGGCAAAAGTTTGGCCTAGTAGCTTTTGCTAACCTCATTTATTTTAATGTCCCCTTTTTAGCATGATCATGATAGTGAATGGATTTAGCCTATTGATGTGTCCTTGCAAGCTAATACTGGTGATTAGAGTACCTTAATGAGGTTTATGACTCCATTTGGTGGGACTTACTATTTGTAGTAAGTCAATCGATGCTTCCGATGAGTTAGAGGAGTTGATATTACAATAATAGATAGTTTCTATTATCTTTGTTTAGTATCTAATGGTTATCTATTGTAATCTTTTGTAAATATTAGAATGTTTCTAATATTTAGTTTTCTGTTTCTAGAAAAGAATGTTTCTAATATTTAGTTTTTTGGTTCTAGAATAGAAAGTTTCTGTTCTTTACGATCATTTCCTAAGGAAACATTGTTCCATTCTTTTGTATATATTGACCTCTCAATCTTTGTTAATAACAAGCAAATATTTTTCAATTCCTTTGTAATATGGTATCAGAGCCAATAATCTAAAAAATTTCAAAAGTAAATATTAATAATTTCTTGGTTGAAATTATCTGCCTATTATTTTTAAAATTACTTTCATGCATATTTGCTTCCAAAACCTCTAATTTGACTAGGATTTTCTGCCAAAAAATTGTGCCATTTTGTTTGTGACTCTAGCGATCTTTTCCGGTCTGCAAACTTGTGCCCTTCTATCTGCAACTAGCGCGACTGAATCCTTTGAAAATCGAGGGTTATTCTCTGTTGTTCACGTGGAGGTCTATTGGGTGCCATTTCTCTACAACTCATGCCTAGAATTTCTGCCACTCGCATCCAAATTTCTTTGAAAATCATGCATCTTTTTTGTGGCTCGTTTTTTCCATTTTGTGAAAAAAAGTGGTCATTTTTTGCCTATTTGGAGGTGTCTAGATCTTTTACAAACCTTTGTTGGTTATTCATGCCAGAATTGTGTAGTTTTCTCTGCAAATCTGCCATTTGTCTAAGCTTTTTTGCAACTAGAACCGTTTTTGTTCAAAACCTAATTTTTTGTATCGGATCAATTTTTTTTACAAATTCCTTTCGATACCTCAACTGGGTTGTCGTCTTTTTTTTTTTGGTGCCTTGATTGTCGTCTATTGGGTGCCATTTCTCTGCAACTCACGCCTAGATTTTTCTACCACTTGCAATTTCTCTGAAAATCGCGAGTCTTTTTTGTGGCCCTTTTTTCCATTTTCTGAAAAAAAAAGTAGTTTTTTGCCTATTTGGAGGTGTCTAGGTCTTTTACAAACCTCTATTGGTTATTCATGCCCAAGTTTTGCAATTTTTTCTGTAAATCCACCATTTTACTAAGCTTTTTTGTAGCCAGAGTCATTTTTGTTCAAAACCCTAATTTTCTATATCGGATCTATTTTTTTTTTAAATTCTTTTCGAGATCTCAACTAAGTTGTTGTCAGTGTTTTTTGGGTGCCTTGAAATATATAATAACCAAAGGGAATGTCCCTTAAAGGGACATGACACTATCTAGGTCAACCCACAAAGACTCCTCATAATCAGTGCCTAGAAAGGATATTAATTTAACAACAAACATAACTAATGTTAATGTTTTTAATGCTAACTTAGAGGCACCTTAAAAAGACCGCCAATCATGCCTATTCAAAGGGCAATGTATTAATAGCCTTAACAATGGTTTTATATGCTCTAAGAGGAATGTGCAATTTGCACAATCAGACTTTATGAGAATCAAAAGTTATAGTTTTAACAAAAAAGGTCTTCATGAAGCCAACTGTTGATATAACAAGGAAGATTTGATTTATTATTATATAAGAATTGGCTTGTTGCAAATGTAATCATTCTTGGATATCTTTTGTTTGCATTTTGTGGAGAAGTTGGTCTTGAGGATTTTGAAAAAAAATCATGGTTGGACACTATGTCTTTGCTTGCATTTTGAGCCATTCCTTGTAATATCCTTGTCATAAAATAGTTTATTAATCAAATCTTTGTCAACGGGCCAGTTGATTTAAAACATCTAGGACCCATTTTAGTTTTGTTTCCGTAGTAAAGTGTAGCCATCGGTTATCTTTGTACACCCTCAAAAAGTTTTCCTGACGGGTACTTAAGCACGGCTTGTAGGTAGTCATAGGTATGCAATTTGGATTATTTTCTCTGTACTGCAAATTCCCATTGGGATTCTCTGTTGTCACCATTTTAGAAGTGAAAGATCTTCCCTATTTTGGCTCATGTAGTTTCGGTGGAATTCAACCCTCACCCTATTCCGTCTTCTCCGTCGCCTGTAATACTTTGCTAAGATTTGGCATATTGGAGCACCATCATATTGTGAATTGAAGAAATCACTGTGTTTAATTTGATCAATTCTCTGTTGTATATATTGGGTAATTCAATCTCTTTGTTTATCTTCATTCAAACTCTTTGTTGTTACACCATTCGTCCACCCTTTTCTATTTTCCCTCAATTTAGCACATCACCGTACGACCCTTACCTTCAGGCATTCCTCTCCAAGCTACCATACGACCTGCTTTGTGTACCGTATGGCCCTGCATCATTACTACCGTATGACCTATCTGCTTGTGGACTGTACAACCATGAAATATTCCTATTGTACGACACGTTGAACACATCCGTACAACCGTCAAATTGCCCTCCCACTCTACACCATACGGCTTTAGTTGATTGTACTTCATCATCACTCCTCATTGTACGGTCCCCTGCATATACTTGCCAGTTCATCTGTACAACATCCCTGTGTGGTTGTCCTTCAAGCCATACGACCACTTCCATCTACTCCCCATCGCCATTTGCTTTTGCAATAGATGGAAAATAATTAGTTGGGAACATTACAGTCGTATAAGAGATTTGCCTGTGGACAATGAATGAGAGCTTATAGCCGGAAGAGAAGAAGAACCCATTCTGTTGATAGAATGACTGCCAAACCAGAACACACAGCTGCCTAACTCGTGGCGCTACTTAGAGAATTTGCGAAGAATCAGGCATAGATCAATGATACTCAGTGACTCATGTAAGAGACTCTCAAGAAGTTGGCAGACAATAAAATATCCGGAGAACAAAATGGTCCTAGCACGGACTTGGTGTCGAGTAGAGAAAACCTTTATCAAGCACGCTCTCAACTTTCCATGCCGTCTTTTACCCCACAGATGGAGGCACCACTCGGAGGGAAGCAACCGACCTTTGAAGAAATGCAAGAACAACTAAGAAAAGACTGAAAAAATGCGAATTTGGAGGAAGATATATCCTAAAAAGGTTATGCTGATTTGAGAATGAGATATTCGGGAGGCAGAAACAAAGGATACTTTAATGATGATCTCAGGAGGAAGTTAAGTAAAGTAAATCTATCGCTATTTGATGGATTTGGAACCATATCTGCAGCATGGGTAATGGAGGCAAATACTTAGTTCCAGCTTAATCCCATGCCAGAAGAAGAAGCAATTAAATTTGCGGCCTTACACTTGGAGGGAGTTGCGCATGAATGGTGGCATCACGGCACCATCACACTAGGGCATGATCAAATAAATACCTATGTGGAATTCATTGAGAGATTGATAGATCGATTTGACGGTAAAGATCTCGAACTCAATTTCAAAGATTTGGCACAACTGAGGCAAACTAGATCGGTAGACTAGTACATTGTGGAATTCCAAAAACTCTTTGTTTTGGTCATAGACATTTCTGAAAGAAGACGGATAGTGCTTTTATGGACAGACTCACAGAACCACTAAAAGGTGGGGGAAAAGGGTTCAATCCTGCCACCCTGTTAGAGGCCATTAAGAAGGCACGAAGTATGGCATCATTGATGGTGTCATCCTCTTGGGTTTACTCACACTCCAAACTGCCGATATTTCCACGGGACAAAGATAATAAACCTTCGCCTAGGAAGCTGTTGTTGGACAAAGCTACTAGATAGGAGCTTTGAAGGAAGAAACTATGTTTCAACTGCAAGGGACCATGGGAACCTGGGCACAAGTACCTCGGGAAAGGAAAGATCCACTACATTGTGGGCGTGTTCGATGATGAGGATGAACAGGAAGATATACCCACCGAAGATAACCAACCCCACAAGGATACCAAGATGGTTAGCTTGAACCGTACGGAAAGAATTGCAGCATTAGTACGGCGCAAAGGAACTATCGCCCTAGCCACTAGGAGAGGTGCATAGTTTTTCGTGTACGGTGAACCCTTCGAGGACAAAGGGTTATGGTGATGCTTGATAGCGGAGCCACCCTAAACTTCATAAACTCATCTCTGGTGAAGCATATTGGTCTATCTATGGAGATGCACGCAAGATTCAAGCTCAAGGTTGCCGGAGGGACTCTTCTGCCCTACACACACCTTGTTCCTTAGCTAAGTATCACAATGGCGAATCAAACGGTGATCGAGGATTTCTTCATAGTCGACCTTGATGACATGGAGGTTATTCTGGGCATATAGTGGATGGAGACACTTGATGAATACACTTAGAGCTTCAAATGGATCGACTTCACTTTTGTTGTCGATGGAAAGAAGGTTGTTCTTCATAGAATGGAAAATGAAGGTCCGAAGGAAGTTTCTGCACATCGGATGGAGGCAATTTTTCGACATGATGACATTGCTTGGGTTGCACATTGTTTTGCTTAGGTAGAACCTATAAAAGGGCAACAAACACCTCCCTAGGATGATGATCTCAAAAATATTTTGAGTGATCATGATAGAATTTTTATAGACATTCCTCCTGGCATATCGCCTCATCGAGGGTTTGAACACACTATTGAGTTGAAAGCAAGAGCCAAGCTAGTCATAATCACACCCTACTGCCATCCCAAGAAATTCAAAGATGAGATAGAAAGGACAATTTAGGAACTGATGGAGAAAGGATGGATCCGCCCCAGTTCTAGCCCTTTTGTGTCATTAGTGGTATTGGTCAAAAAGAAGGACGAGACAATGCGCATGTGTGTGGACTATCGTGCGTTGAACAAAAAAATAATAAAAAATAGATATCCCATTCCAAGGATAGATGAGCTGTTGGATGAATTACATGGCGTAGTCTATTTTTCAAAAATAGATCTTCATTTCAGATACCACCAGATCTGCATGAGGGAAGAAGACGTAGAAAAGACGGCCTTTCATTGTCACTACAGGCATTATGAGTTCCTAATCATGCCATTTAGACAAACAAATGCACCTGCTACATTCCAATCATGCATGAATCGCATCTTCAACAAACAATTGCGTTAAGTACTTACTAGTATTCTTTGATGATATTCTTATTTATTGCAGGACATGGGAAGAGTACCCGAAGCATCTAGATGAAGTCCTACGGATCATGACGGATCAGTAATTGTTCGCCAAGCAATCCAAGTGTGGATTCGGTATGACAAAAATATTGTAATTGGGACATGTCAGTAAATATGGCATTCAAGTTCATTAGGAGAAGATTCAGGCTATCCTTGATTGGCCTCTCCCAAAATCACTCATGGAGTTGCGTGGATTTTTTGGACTATGCAGTTACTACTAGAGGTTTGTAAAGGGGTTCTCTCAGCTCAGTAGATCACTAACAGATCTGACAATAAAGGGGTCCTTCCAGTGGAATGAAAAGGCACAACTCACTTTTGATAAGATGAAGGAAGCAATGAGCACTTATCCCGTGCTTGCTTTACCTAATTTCACTTGACCGTTCATTATGGAGTGCAACGCATCCGAAGAAGGCATAGGCGTAGTACTGATGCAAGATAGACACCCCATAGCCTATGAGAGTAGGAAGCTTACAAAAACAAAACGCTTATATTCCATCTACGACAAAGAGATGTTGGCCATCATACACGCACTAACCAAGTTTCGACAGTATCTGGTGGGTGCCAAGTTTGTCGTTTGTATAGATCACAATAGTTTGAGATATTTTCTAGAGCAACGGGACTTGAACTAGAGGCAACAAAATGGGTAAGCAAGGTTCAAGCTTTCAATTTTGACATTGAATATGTGAAAGGAAAGAACAATGTGGTTACAGATGCTTTGTCTAGGAAACCCGCCATCTACTTACTAACCTAGATTTCAGCTGACTGGAAAGCACATTTGTTGGTAGAATATTCCAAAAACGCATTTTCCTGTGAGCTAATGGATGGCAACACTCAGGATGATCGGTACAAAGTGGTGGATGACATCATTTACTATAAGAATCGGATATTTTTAGTGCCAAAATCCAAATTGAAGGATAAAAATCTTGAAGGAGGTACATGAGTCACCCTTGGTAGGACACTTGGGTTTCCTCAAAATGTATAGAAGTCTCAGAGAGAGATTTTCATGGAAAGGACTTAAAGGAGACGTATTGCAGTATGTAAGAGAGTGCGGTCTTCCAGCAGAACAAATCCGAATATACTCTACCTACCGGGTTATTGCAATCTTTGCCAATTCCAAAACATAAGTGCGAAAGTATCTCAATGGATTTCATAACTGGACTTCCTAGGGTGAACAGAAAGGATTGTATCTTCATGGTGGTTGATAGATTGACAAAGTACGCAGATTTCTTTGCCACCCCCTTAGATTTTAAGGCCACAAAAGTTGTCAATTTTTTTTTTAGAGAAGTCTTTTGTCTGCATGGGTTACCTCAAAACATTGTCAGTGATCAGGATGAGCAATTCATTAGTATCTTCTGGACATAACTGTTTTGGTTGGCAAGGACAGAATTGTCACCAAGTATGACATACCACCCTCAAACAGATAGATAAATAGAGATTGTGAACAAGTGGCTCAAAGGTTACCTTTTGAACTACGTTTCAACACAACGGGCGTGGGTCAAATGTATACACTTAGGGGAATATTGTTACAATACCACGTACCACATGTCCGTCGAGATGGCACCATTCAAAGCTCTATACGGGTACGAACCCCTCTCCTTCATCGACACAGTTCTGGGAGATAGTTGTGCACCAAGGGCGAGGGACTAGCTTCAGGAGGGATAGGACATTCTAAGATACCTGAAGGAAAACTTACAACGGGCACAAAATCAAAAAAAGATGTACGTCGACAGACACCCAATAGAGAAGAGTTTGGAAGTAGGAGACTTGGTCTACCTCAGGCTCCAACCATACTGACAATCCTCATTGTAAGAAAAGAGAAAAGAAAAACTGAAGCCACGATTTTATGACCCTTATCATGTAGTTCGCTACACCGGTGAAGTCACCTACAAGTTGGAACTTCCAAAGGGGAGCCGTATTCATAACATTTTTTATGTTTCCTTCCTGAAAAAAAACTGTGGGACAAAACGTCATGGTAGCTACAGACCTACCACTGCTCAATGAAGAAGGAAAGCACATATTGGAAACAACTGAGATTATTGAAGTACGTGACAAGACCCTGCGGAACTAAACGACGAAGGAATATTTGGCACGTTGGAAATACTTGCTGTTGGATGATGCAACATGGGAAGGCAAGCACATTCTACAACATCTGGCATTGTGCTTTCTTGAGGACAAGCAAAATTTGGGACTAGAGGACTATAATATCCCTGTCATAAAATAATTTATTAATCAAATGTTTGCTAATGGGTTGATTGATTTAAAATATCTCGAACACATTGTAGTTTTGTTACCATTGCAGTCGTCAGCTATCTTTATACACCCTCAGAAAGTTCTCTTGATGGGTATTACGACTTGTAGGTAGTTGTAGGTATGCAATTTGGATTATTTTCTCTATAATGCGAATTCCCGTTGGGATTCTTTGTTGTTTCCATTTTGGAAGTGAAAGATCTTCCCTATTTTGGTTCGTGTCTGTTTACCGTATGGATTAATTAAGCAACGCACACAGGAAATCGATACGAACACCGAACAGCAAATAGCAGAACTTCTATTATTATTCGCATATATCAACAGTACAATCATGCTTTTTCTCATATGATAATGATCATGATAAGATATCTACAATGCTTCCCGAAGGGGTTATAAATACTTTCCGATGAACCTTCCCGAAGGTATCCGTCGACCAAGTACATTATAGCCGCTACAAACTGTTTTACCCGTCGGCTACATAACAAGACTTCTACCGAAGGGACCCGTTGGCCGATACACAATTTCCTTGCCGAAGGGACCCGTCGGCCAATACGCAATTTCTACCGACGACATCATTCCCCCCAAAAAAGAAAAGTCGTCTCCTGACGACTACAAAACAAAACTCAAACAACTAATACAACAATATTGATCTGCCATATTACTTTCACATTCATCCCGTTGCATCTATAGCCTTTGCTAACACAATACTGACTCAAGCTGACCTTGATAGCCACCTGTGCTGCTTTCTCTGCTTCCAACTCCTCGGTATGCTGAGCCAAGTGTCGCTGCACTGCCTCCAACTGCATGATCAGCTCCTCCCGAGCTCTCTACGCATCCACCAAGACAGCCTCACAGCCAACACCTGCTCCCACTGCCTCTGGTACACAGAAAGTCCATGCCTGCAGCAACTTCAATTCTTCTCAACTGGTCAGACTCCCACGACTGATATCCGCAACGATTGGGGGTCCAGGGGGCAACGCCCCCGGTGGGGTCAAGGGGCAACGCTCTCGCGGGGTCCTGGGGCAGCGCCCCGAGTTCGCAGTACAGGGCGGGGTCGAGGGGCAGCGCCCCTCGCCGCCAACACCAATTTAGCACTTTGAAACCCACACAAAACTGCATGGAACACACCATTTCTGTCATTTTTTGCCGATTCTACACTCTTTCTAGCAATCGCTGATTCTTCCCCTTCCTATGGTATCATCTGATATTCATTCTGAGCATTCTTGATTTGTCGACGTTTTTTTTTTTATTACAAAACCTCCTTCCACAATTTCTCTAACCCTTGACAAAGATGCAAAATATCGGCTACTCCATGCATTAATCTTTCAAACATATAATTTAAATTTTACACCCCGTACGCCAAATTGTGGTTGAAATCCGTATGGCCAGATATATACTGAAAATCCGTACAGCTTAAAGTCCGTACAAGCATAAAAAACCGTACACAAATCTGGAAAGCTTAACCGCACACCAAGCTTGAAATCCATACGCTGAACTGAGAAGAAGAATCCGTACGGTGCAATGCGTGATTGACAAGAAGCTAATACCAAATCCGTATTCCATAGTGAACAAGCTTTGTCGCCAAAATCCGTACGGTAAAGTGATTGCCAAATTCCGTACGCTAACTTGCAATCTGTACATTGTAGTCTTTATTGCAATTTCTGTATGCCACTTTGCAAATGAACTTGAAACCCGTACGGTGCAAAAAAAAATCCAAACTTTATCAGTGGAAAACCGTACTTTGCTAAGAATTCCGTACCTCGCCAATGGAAAACCGTACGGCAACATAAAATCTGTACCTTGCTATGGAAAACCGTACGGGAACACGAAATGCGTACCTTGCTGATGGAAAACTGTACGGTAACATGAAATCCGTACCTTGCTGATGGAAAACCGTACGGCAACATGAAATCCGTACCTTGCTGATGGAAAACTGTACGGTGCTCTTCAAAATCTGTACTTTAGTTCTGAAAAACCGTACGGTGCTCTTCAAAATCCGTACTTCTTTGTCTTCTGGTCACTTTCGAGGTTCATTGCCCGGTTGTACGCTTCATTGTATGTGGATGGCGGCACGATCTTCATTTTCTTCCACAGCTTCGGGTGAAGGCCTTCAATGAACCATCGTTTCTGTAACCCGTCAGCTGGCTTATTCTCCATCTTACTGATTAAGTCCTTCAACCTCCTGGCAAAGACCCGTACAGTTTCATTCTTCTTTTGCTTGGTATTGAATATCTCTGCGACAATTTCATTGTCATCACGCAAAAGTTGAAATTCTGCGATGAACTCCTTAATGTTATCCCAACTATTCAATTTCTGTGGATCAGCATCAGTAAACCAATCAATGGCAACACCCCGTAGGGTTGCGGGAAATTGTCGGATCCATTCGTTTGTATCTGTTATGCCATTCGCCTTCCAGATTGTTTCACATGTTTTACAATGTCGAATGGGATCAGCTGCTTCATCACCATCAAATTTAGGCAATTTTTCCTTCGGACCTGCCATTATTACTGTATGTCGAGGGTTTTGTTGTGTACCTGCGCTGTTTTGCACTCCCGCGCTGTTTTGAGCACCCGCGTTGTTCTGAACACCCACGCTGTTCTGGACACCCGCGCTGTTCTGGACACCCGCGCTGTTTTGCACACCCGCGCTGTTTTTTGTTTCCGCGCTGTTTTTAACACCCGCACTGTTTTCTGCTTCCGCGCTGTTTTCAACACCCGCGCTATTTGGTGAAGAAGAGAGTTTGTCAACTGTAGCTGTCCGTTCCGAAAGTATATCTCGGACGAAGAGGTCACTCCACGCTTGTGCTCCTTCTGCACTCCGAGCCGTGCGAGTCGATCTGCTTTGGTCAGGATTCTCTTCCCGTGGCGTATGCAGGTTCAGAAACTCCTCCCTCGCTTCTTCCACCAAATCAAGCCGTTGTCGAGTCTCCTTCAACAATCCTTCTGCTCTCTTGCTTCCGTCGGAAATCTTCTGAAACCTCCTTCGACACTCTATCTGCTGAGCCAAAATTAAATTTTCCTGCACAACGCGTATGTCATCTTTTTCCTTTAGCTTACTCTTGTCTTTGTTCAACTGATTCGGCATTTAATTCATCTCCACCTGCTTGCGTGCCAGATCCATCGGGCAACGGCGCCAAATGTTTACCGTATGGATTAATTAAGCAACGCACACAAGAAATCGATACGAACACCGAACAGCAAATAGCAAAACTTCTATTATTATTCGCATATATCAACAGTACATCATGCTTTTTCTCATATGATAATGATCATGATAAGATATCTACAATGCTTCCCGAAGGGGTTATAAATAATTTCCGACGAACCTTCCCGAAGGTATCCGTCGGCCAAGTACATTATACCCGCTGCAAACTGTTTTACCCGTCGGCTACATAACAAGACTTCTACCGAAGGGACCCGTCGGCCGATACACAATTTCCTTGCCGAAGGGACCTGTCGGTCGATACGCAATTTCTACCGATGACAGTGTGGTTTTGGTGGGATTCAACCCTCATCCTATTCCATTTTTTTTGTCCCTTGTAATACTTTGCTCGGACCTGGCATATTGGAGCACCATCATATTGCGAATTGAAGAAATCACTGTATTTAATTTGATCAATTCTCTGTTGTATATATTGGGTAATTCAATCTCTTTGTTTATCTTCATTTAAACTCTCTATTGTTACACCATTTATCCACCCTTTTCCATTTGCCCTCAGCTCAACGCATCACTGTATGACCCTTACCTTCAGGCATTCCTCTCCAAGCTACCATAAGGCCCTGCATCATTACTACCATATGGCCTGTCTACTTGTGGATTGTACAACCACGAAGTATTCCTACCATACAGCCTGTTGAACACATTCGTACGGCCATCAAACTGCACCCCCACCACCACCCCCCCCCCGCCCACCCCCCCAATACTACACCGTACGGCTTTCAGTTGACCATACTTCATCATTACCCCTCACTGTATGATCTCCTGCATGTACTTGCTAGTTCATCCGTATGGCATCCTGACTCCTGTGTGGTTGTCCTTCAGGCCATACGGCCACTTCCATCTACTCCCCATAGCCATTTGTTTTTACAATAGATGGAAAATAATTAGTTGGGAATATTACATCTTGATAACGGTGAATCGTACCAAGACTGGTTATTCCATTGTTGAATTGATTGGTATTAATGTTGAAGCTTTGAGCATTGAAAATATTCAAATGTGCTGCTGGGTGTCAATAGTGTGTGCTGAAAATCAATCCTACTCCAAGGAGGTTGAGATCGCTAGTCTTTTTGGTAATTCAAAGGAAGAAATAGCACTTGCTGGGGCAGTAGAAGTGATTGGCATCAAGCATCAAGGGTTGCGTTCATACAAAGAGGAGCGATGTTCAGATTTCCATGGCTGTGATTAGTTTTTGAGACATTGCTAGTGCAAGTTTCGCCGACATTATGTCAGCCAACTGGATGGTCCTGACGGTGTTTCTGTAGCCGACGGAATGATTGTCGTCGGTGTTTTGTAATTGACGGGTAAATAGTTTGTAGCGGACATAATGTTTGTGGCCGACGGACTCCTCCAGGAAGGTTCGGCGGATAGTATTTATATCCCGTCTGAGATCATTGTAAATCATATTCTATCTACTATTACTGATATGGTGAAGCATAATGTATGTCTGGCTTTAGCGAATATAATTCTGCTATTCTGTTTCATTGTCTGTATGTGTTGATTTCTTTACCAGTACGGTAAACACATTACACCTTTGCAGGTCTGTGATTATCTCACTCAAGACATTCCTAGAGGCCCATGCCAATATTGGGGTTTATTCTTGACCAATACCTTCTCTTACAGAGACCTAGCATGCATACCAAGGTTCCTTGCGTTTCAAATATTTAATTAATATGCATTTCATACATCTACAATCCATTGTACATATTCACAAAATTATAAATAAGAGTGTGGATTGCCATTTATTTCTATGCATTGTTTTTATTTCTTTTCTAAATCTCAAAAACATATAATCCAAAAAATACAAAATCACAAACTTTCAAAAAAGCAAGGAAAACAGTATTACTTGTACAACATAGTCAGGAGTGAGCTGTTAGGGCTCATTATAGTTTTTGAACTATGATATGAACAAGTCATTAAGTGGGTTGCTTGAGATAATTTGTTGGTAACTTTTCCTTCCAGATAAATATATAAACCTCAGAACAAGAAATTATATTATTTATTCAATTTTAAAGCACCGTCTGATAACACATTCTTATCCATGGCAGGTTGTCACATGAACATTTTGCCTTTGCTAGTGTATAGGTATTACCAGTGATAAATTCTAATAATTAATATTATAATGTTCTGCATTAAAAACAATCTTAGTGTACTATGAGTTCAACTATTCCCTCAGCTTGACAATGAATCCTAGCCACAAATTCTCATAAGCTTTGGCCCATATGTTCATATACATAATCAATTTATTTTTGTTTATACTCAACTTTTTATACAATAACATGTAAAATTAGAGAATAATACCTGGAGCTACAAAGAGGATGAAATAAGGTATAATTGCACCTAGAAGGCAAATTACAGATGAAGCGGATAAAGCCCTGCAACATTTTTACAATATAAATAAGTGGGGTAAAAACTTATTTCTTGATATAGATAATTTTTCATTTGCAAATTGGTTGATATTGTTAGCAACTTAGCATTGAATTGAAAAATCAAATAAGTTTGATCCTAGTAAATGACACACCCTTGAGCACTGCCAAACATGAAGCTTAAAACATAGCTTAGAAGAAGTTGAGCTGGTAAGCTCACCACCAGCAGAAGCGTAATTATAGGGATTGC
Organism: Cupressus sempervirens; assembly: GCA_028749045.1. Taxonomy (NCBI): domain Eukaryota; kingdom Viridiplantae; phylum Streptophyta; class Pinopsida; order Cupressales; family Cupressaceae; genus Cupressus; species Cupressus sempervirens. The sequence continues at coordinate 612,847,804 of CM053790.1, forward strand.
TTCCTATCATGCAAAAGAACACCAGTTAAAAATGCTGATAAATTATTAAATTATTATCTATGTATCTCCTTCAGATAAATGATTTCACAATGCATACAAGGACACAAAGCATTTAAGTTCTTGCCAAAGCTAAATGTAATTTGTTGAAAGTGAATGAGTAATAAATTGTAGCAACTAAAGTTTTAGTTTTGGACACAGGGTACGTTATAGAGTAGCAAATATTAGAACATGACATTAATAGCATATTGTATTTCAATATGATTAGATGTCAATGAAGGATGTAGAAAAATATGTTACATATACAATCTTCATATTGACTTGACAGTACACTATTGCAATAGCCAGTAAATATAAAGTAGCACATAGTACAGAGTATTGTTGACATAATGAATCAACTTGGATCTGATATAGTGGATGTAGAATATGAATGTCCACTTCTTCTTTGTTTGACACTTATCTCTCTTACAACCAGCATAACTTGTAACTTGATGTAGAAAATAATAGTTTTTAGAATGATAGACATCCACAATTTTTTTTCCCTTTCTAAGTACTTGCATATTCGATATCACAGATGTTGTCATGAATAGTAATTGTGTTGGAGGAGATACTGAATGGAAATTTATGAATAATAATTATTTTTGTTAACTTTTTATGTTTACCTTTTGGTGGGAGCTGTTTTGCAATCTTCAATTGTGGTGGCAACAAAATAATTGCCATTTCTAGATAAATCCACCATAAAAATAATTCTTATGATCTAATAACACAGAATAATTGAACACGTATAATATATTGAACACCTGATGAAAATAAGCATTTAATACTTAATTTCTCTCCTCTACTTAAATATATATAACACCCAAAAACTAATTCTTATGATATTTAATTGTCTTCTCTTTTGTTTAATAAAGTTATGCATATATATTTTTAACCCAACATATAATCTCCTTTTTAATTCTTTTAATTTTGCTGAAGTAATTAATAATAAGAAAATCAAAATACAAAAGGTGCAATAACCCCTATCGGTTATAGCTTAAACAAACACCAATTTACTCCACTAACCAATTGTTTGACATTTTGTCAAACACTTTGCATGCAAAAACTTTACCCACTGTTCTTTGTTTCAATTTGTATTGTTTTGAATTTCATATGCTGCGAATGGTGCTTGGAATAGTTCTAATGATGCAAAATTGATTGGTAAGGTAATAAAGACAATATGCTACTTTGTTTATGTGATAATCTATTTTTAAGTTTAAAGTTCAATGCTGGAGGATAACTGAAATGTAAATTTCGTCAAACAGTTTTCACGAATGCAATGTAAGACCCTCAACTGGATTTGAAACAAAATACTGGTTTTGTACGCAGAGTCATAATATCAAACAGTTGTCTTGAAAACTCAACCCACATAAACCTGTCACTGTTATATTATGGCAGAGTACTGATAAAAGTAATATACAACAGAACATACATTGTTTAATATCATAACCGGATCCTCATTTAAACTTCAGAGTTGAGATTACATAATACATTTATTGCAACTATGATGTTTATCAATAACTGACTAACCCGAATACAGGGATAGAATGAGTGTTTAATATCTAATGAAGGTTATTTGTGGCAATCTTACACCAAGACATTTAATAATATGAATCTGAACCATCCACTCTGATTTCTGGGTAGAATAACAATTCACAGTTAATGAAGTTGTGTTAGGAATTTATTGCAATGTGAAGTTACATACCAAGATGGTCTCCAAAATGCTTAAAGCCCAGGTGCTGAATGCTGGCACGACTCAGGAAAAACGTGTAACTTGAGATGGCTACGTTATGGTGTTTCTTAATGTATGCAACCCGTGGACCTGGGCATAACGACTGCCGCTTCTTTCACACACCAAAAAATAACAAACTGCCTGTCTGCTTCAGTGACAGTGATAAACATCCGTTCAATCCAAACTCCGGCAATGCAACTTCCCGCGCGACGTACCTGAATCCGTGTGATGCGACTGTGCTCGAGTCGTGGATGCTGCTGGTTGCTAACGAGAGCTTACAAATCAGTTAATGCTTCAAGAAAGAAACAACCCAACTCCAGTTATCTCACACCTGATGGCCAGTATTAATTTGTTTGCCCTACACTATGCTATCAGATTGACGACTTCGTGGAATCCCTTCACCTGGATACGTCAGTTGATATTCTCTCAACTGACGTGAACATACCAAAACTCTTCTTACCATTAAAACTCCTGTACAAGCCTGCGTGCAACAACCAATACAAGACTGGTTTTATTTTACTGAGCTTAGGGAAAGGGGCCTGCTACTGATTCTCAAGCCGCTGTACCACTACTGTTAGCCAATAAAACTCCAACCCCAGCAGGGAAATCAGATTGCTGTCAAACTTCAGAATTTCAAACAAATAAAACTTGCTTCCAAGCCTGAGCTGATAAGCTAGCACTTAGCACCATTCACCCACAACGTGAGGAACTGCTGTCAACAGTCATGCTTCCCCAACATCTTAAATTTCAGTTGGTTCTCCTGGAGACTGCACACTATAATTTTATATTACAAAGATGGCAAAGTACTGGGGCTACGTCCAGAATCTGCCAATACTTTTAAGGGTTTTCGTCCTTAAGAAGTTCCAGTCACATTCAAGCAACCAGTTGGTTTATGAGCATTTAATATCAATATTCTTGTGTGTTAATCCCAATGCAAACTCGTGCATAAATAGCCTCTGAATGAGGGAAAAGTACCACATCCAAAGAATGTGGGATTAAAAGTTACTTTCGTCTTGTAGTCACTTAAAGTTATTTATAAAGTAAATGACTTTAAACATTAAAGTCACTTAGCTCTGCACCTTAATAAAGTCTTGGAGTAAATTAAATTAAATTCCCCTTTTGTGACTGGAAAGCATCCTGCCTGTAATCGATATTAATCTATTCGGATGTGGAGATAGATTAATTCTGTTGCCTAGAACTAAGATTGAAAAGAGGACATGACAGTCCTCCCTTCCCGGGATTGCTTGCCCTCAAGCAATCTCAACGTTGGGTGTTGCAATATGGACTCGCCTTCCCAAGTGGCATCCTCATAAGATTAATTCTGTTGCCTGGAACTAAGATTGAAAAGGGGACATGACAGTCCTCCCTTCCCGGGATTGCTTGCCCTCAAGCAATCTCAACGTTGGGTGCTGCAATATGGACTCGCCTTCCCAAGTGGCATCCTCATAAGGCAAGTCTTTCCACCTGATCAAATATTCCTTGATAGTTCTGTTGCGTAGCTTCCTCTCCCTGGTCTCAATCACCTCCTTTGGTACTAAAACAAGTTTACCCTTTTCATCAAGTGGAGGTAAACTCTCTGAAGGCACAATTTGTTGGCCCACTGCCTTTTTGAGACACAAGACATGGAAGACGTTGTGGATCCGGCTATCACTAGGTAACTCCAGCTCATACGCAACCTCCCCTATCCTCTTGATGATACAATAAGGTCCATAATACCTAGGCTTAAGTTTCTCGGCCTCGCTTTTCTTCAATGAGCTCTGTCTGTAAGGCTGTAGCCAAAGAAAAACTGTATCTCCAACCTCAAAACTCCCCTCTGCACGATGTCGGTCAGCGTACAACTTCTGCTGATTCTGCCCCTGCTAAATATTATCCCTGAGAGCTCGGAGGATGTCCTACTGTTCCTCAATCCAATCTCTGGCTAATGGTGCTCTGTTGTCCGATAAGGCCAAATCAATAAAGGAGAGAGGCTCATAGCCATAGAGCATGAAAGGGAGTCATCCAAATAGACATATGATAAGTGGAGTTATAACAGTACTCCCCTAAATACAGCCATTCGACCCAAACCCTCTGCCAACCTGCAATGTAATTTCTCAAATATCCTTCCACCCACTTGTTAACTATCTAGGTCTGACCATCCGTCTGCAGGTGGTAACTAGTGCTGGGAGTCAACTCGATACCTATCAACCTGAAAATCTCCTGCCAAAAAGTGCTGAGGAACCTGCTGTCCCTGTCACTCACAATAGTCCTAGGCAGTCCATGAATATGAAAGACCTCCCGAAAAACAACTCGGCTACCTATGAAGCTGACCAATCTGAAGTAATCGTGAAGAAATTCGCTTAGTCAACCTGTCTACTACCACAAAAATGCAATCCTGGCCCTGAACTCTAGGCAGCCCTATAATAAAATCTGTGGAAATGCTTTCCCACCTCTGAGTAGGAATAGGGAGTCGGTGTAACAATCCTACTGGAAAACCTTGCTCAGACTTATTCTGCTGGCAGACCTGGCACTCTCTAACATACTATAATACATCACCCTTAAGCCCCTTCCAAGAGAATCTCTCCCTAATCTTCCTGTAGGTTTTAAAGAAACCTGGATGACTTGTTGATGGCGTATCATGTATGGCATGCATAATGTTCTTCTTCAGTCTAGATTTTGGTACCAAGTATATTCTGTCCTTATAATAAATAATGTCATTCAGCACCTTGTACTGCTCATCCTGTAGTATGCCATCCATAATTTGACATGCATGCGCATTTTTGGAATACTCTACTAGTAGCTGAGATCTCCAATCTGCTGAAATTTCATAAGTGACATAACAATCCAGTACTGGGAGCCTACGAGAAAGAGCATCAACAACAATATTATTTTTCCCCTTGACATACTCAATGTCAAAATCATACGCTTGAATCTTACTGACCCATTTCTGCTGTCTTTCATTCAATTCCTTTTGTTCTAGGAAGTAACGTAAGTTGTTATGATCAATCTTGACTGTAAATTTACTTCCTACCAAGTACTGCCTGAATTTTGCTAATGCATGCATTATGGCCAGCATTTCTTTGTCATATGTGAAATATAATACTTCGCTGCCCTGAAGTTTTCTACTCTCAAAAGCAATGGGGTGCCAGTTTTGCATGAAAACAACCCCTATTCCACTTCTCGATGCATCACACTCTAAAACAAAGGGCTTAGAGAAATCTGGAAGTGCTAGCACTGGGCATGAACTCATCACCTGTTTTAGCTTATCAAATGCTACCATAGCATCCTTTGTACAAGAAAAAGCCCCTTTCTGTGTCAAATCGGTGAGTGGTGCAACTGCCTGTGAAAAACCCTTGGCAAACCGCTGATAATAGGAACATAGACCAAGGAAACCCCGCAACTCTGATACATCCTTCGGTGGTGGCCAATCCAAAATTGGCCGGATCTTCTCCTGGTGCACCTTAACTCCATCAACACCAATCACATGTCCCAAGTAAAGAATCTCGATCAACCCGAATTCGCATTTGGACTCGTTTGCGAATAAAAAGTTCTCCTCTAAGATACTAAGAACCTCATCCAGATGCTGTAAGTGTTCCTCCCAAGTTCTGTTGTAAATCAATATGTCATCAAAGAATACCAAAACACACTTCCTTAGCTGTTTCTTAAAAATATGGTTCATGCAAGACTGAAGGTGGCTGGTGCATTAGTGAGCCCAAATGGCATCACCAAGAACTCGTAATGTTTGTAATGGCATCTGAAGGCTGTCTTATGCACATCTTCTTTCCGGACCCGTATTTGATGGTACCCAAAGCGAAGATCTATCTTGGAGAACTAAACTGCCCCATGAAGCTCATCCAACAACTCATCAATGCGAGGAATCGGGTACTTGTTCTTGATAGTCCTCTTGTTCAATGCACGGTAGTCTATGCACATCCGAAGGGTGCCATCCTTCTTCTTAACCAGCACTACCAAAGATGCAAAGGAACTAGAGCTGGGTCTGATATGCCCCATATCCAAAAGCTCCTTTATCGTCTTCTCTATTTCCTCCTTGTAATGACTAGGATGATGATAAGGCGTAGTGATAACAGGTTTAGCTCCCTCCTCAAGCTCAATAATATGCTCAAATCCCCTATCTGGAGGAATCCCAGGAGGAATATCCTCAAACACTCTCCTGTGCTTATCTATAACTGTTTGGATGTCATAGTGATATCACTGTCCTGTACCTTGTATCTCCTTGGACAAGATAAAACACTAAGCAGCCCACTCTATATCATCGTGTCTCAAAATAGCCTCCATCCTGTGAGTTGAAATCACCCTGGGACTAATATCAGATATAGCTTTGAGGATCACCAATCTATCATCCTGTAAAAACTCTAGTTGCATAGTCTCATGATCAAATGTATACTGACAGAGAGTACTCAACCATTGTCTTCCCAAAATAGCATCCAGTCCATCCAAATCAACCACATAAAAATCACACTCTAGAAGGTAACCATCAAATTGAATCTAAAGTCCGGCTACCTTCTCTGTGCACCTCAAAACTTCTCCACCAGCTACCTTAACATCAAACTCGAGTATAGCCACTGTCTGTAATCCCCTCCTAGATACCATCTATGTACTAATAAAATTATGCGAGGCTCCCATATCTAAAAGGAAAATAATACGCTGACCTCTAACAACCCCTTTCACCCTGAAAGGATGACATGCTAGATCACTCAAAAGGGTAGCTAAAACTAGAGGCTGCTCAGTAGGGGTTTGTTTCTTCTTATCTTTACTAGGTTGCCCCTCAACTTCCTTCTCCTCCTCGCTGTCCCCAATATTATCCTCTTCCTGTGGCTCTTCCACCTCTTCCTCCTCATCAGAATGGACCTCAACGTAGTGGATTTTGCCTTTACCCAAGCATCTGTGATCAGGAGTCCAAGGCTCCCTGCAAGTAAAACATAACTTCTTCCTCCTCAATTCATTGCGTGTCTCAAAATCCAATCTGGGGGTGTTTGTCTTTTGCTGTTTTTTATTCCCTTTAAAAGAAGTGGATCCTTTATAGGATTTCTTAGGAGGCTGTGACAATGGGGTAGGTGTGTCCAAATCGTGAGCAATCTTAATGGCGTCATCCAAGGTGTTTGGTTTTAGGACTTTGACCAAACCTCTAAATTTGTCTTGTAATCCTTCTGTGAATAACATCACCTTGCATTGTTCGAACATATCCGGTACCATCACTGATATCCGCTGAAACTCATCTATATAGTGATCCAAAGTCTTGCTCTGCCGTAACTGGGCCAAATCCCAGTAGTAAACCTCAATATCTTTCCTGTCAAAATGAGTAATCAGCTTTGAGCTGAAAACCTCGTATGAAGTGATGAGTCTGTGATCCTGGGTAACAAGTCCATGGTGCCACCAATTATAGGTTGCCCCCTCAAGATGCATCATGGCAAATCTAATAGCTTATGTTTCCATCATGGGTTTGAGTGTTAGGTAGGTGTCCAATTTATGAATCCATGCCCTGGCTGTAGTTTTATTGCTGCCATAAAAAATGGGAAGTGTTAATTTGTTCATAGAATGTTTAAGATCCTTGTTTTGCATCCTAGGCCTCCTATCATGTTGAGGTCTCTCAGCCTCCCTCTTTTGGTTCATATATTGATTAAAAGTCAAATTTTGTTTATTTGGATCCGGAAGCAAGTCCCACTCATCATATATTGCTATAATATTATTAGGTAACAAGGCTGGAGTTGCGGCTTGAGCCACTTCTTCTTCAGCATTATTTCCCACAAAAACGGGCATCAAGGGTCTATCTATATTCCAAGTAGGAGTTCTTGCTATACAGGGCGTTCCTACTATGCTACCACCCCCACTGTGGTGGTTGGGTGCTCTCCTATTTACAGGCGCTAATTGCTGCATGGCACCTGTGAGCTGCTATAATGCTGTAGCAATGTTATTTTGCCCTTCTCTAATGGCCCACATGGTTTCCATTATTTCCCTATCTGCTGCTTCATCATTTCATGTCATTGGTGAAACCAATGCTTGTTCCTGAATCTGTTCAAATCTAGTAGTTTGTTCAACCTGTACTTTTGGCCCAAAACTTATATCCTCATCCACTGAATAACTATTTTCCACTACAAGATATTTTGAAGATTCTGTCTTTTCTGGCTGAAGATGACGGAATGTATACTTCCTTTTACTCATTCATGAACTTGCAAAAATAATTTTTTCCCACAAGTTGGCAGGGTCTGTGGCTTTGATACCATTGTTGTTACATCCCAATTTTTAACCTAGCTTGAAATATAGCTGTTGAGGTTCGCATGAAGTCAATTGGCAGTTTAATTTGATATAATCAGGCAAAATGGTAAGATAGTTGGTCGTTATGATTTCAAGTGAAGATGACATATTAGTTGATCGTTAATCGCGAATTCATGGAATTAAGATGAAGGTTAATTGTTATGATTATTTATTATTAAATAATATATAATTTAATTACGAAGAATTTCCTTGCAGGAAGCATGTCGAAGAGGTGAAAGCATTGTCAGAAAAGAATTAGATAGGACATCACCATCACTGGGTAGATGAGAAAAAGACCTAGCCAAAATACATCTGTAGGACTTGCATGAGTTATTTAACACTTTAATTAAAATAATTGGGATAAAATATTAAACGCATATTAAAGGATTTTATATTATCTTTTGTCGTAGTATTTTTTTAAATAACTGTTTATAAATGCTCATTTAAATATAACAATGATTTGACACCATTATAATTTAATTAATAAAGTAATGTTGCTTGTATATGTAAGATTTTAATAACGTTAGAATTATAATAAATTATTGTAATCCTTGAAATATAACTTTGCAACTCTATTCTCCCAATTTGATATTATTGCTTTTAAATGATAACACCTGGCATAATTAATCGATTTAAACTTTTGGCAAATTGAGTTTTTTCTTTTCTTTATCTTTAAATTGGAATTTTTGATGTATTCATATTTTCATTTTGGAAAATCGAGGGGGCTTTCTTTATAACCGATGGGAGATGGAAAGTCATTATTTGTCTCTTATATGGAAGCCGTGGAATATGATCTTGGAGGGAGAGGAAGCCAAAAGGTCTGGCTCGTAACTTTATTTTTTAAACCATCAACATAACTAGGCAAGAGGGGGGGAAAATCAGTTTTCTTTCATACATGAATTTCCATCGATTTCCTTGCTCAGAAAAATTGTGTTAGTAACACCCGATTTTGAATTACTTGCATCCTTTCATAATGATATCATATTACAAGCAGAAGCCTTTTTAGATTGTAGAGGCAGTATGTCACTGCGGGATACAGACCAAAGAGGCAGGTTGGAGACAGGCGGAAGCCTTTTTAGATTGCAGAGGCAGTATGTCACCGCTATCCACTGTGGAACTTCAAGCTTGGAAGACAGGAGTAGTCAAGCAGAGAGGCCGTCTCAGACCACAGTGACAGAGGGTCTTGTATGATCTTTTTAAAGCTGTATTACTTACCCTTTGATGATTCGAAAATGCTAAAGTCTATTGTAAAATCGAACAGTCTTATGATCATGAAATTCGTTCTTCTTCATTTGGGTTATGAGTCATGTTTTAAGCCAAACATAAGTCTTATTATAGTTGTTTCTTCTTTTATATTAGAGACTACAATTTATGATTGAAGCCAATCATGTTTCCCATTTACAGTCTGCTTTATTTTAATAGTGATGACAGTTAATGATAAGCCGGTTAGAAAACTTTTCAAATTCATTGTAATTTACTAAAGATCATTTGACTGCCAGTTGCAGTAACATAATAATGTTTTTACTTATAAACAAGACTGATAATCTTTTAATATCAGAATATGTAATCCTTTGACTTTTGCATTTCCTTAATTACCTATTCTAATGCTGAGTCGGCTTTAAGTATAAAACATTAAAAGCTCCTTGATTCCAATAATCATGCAAGTATGTCATCTTGCTTTCATGCAAAAGATAACAAACTGTATCCAAACGAAATTCATAGATCTGTCTTTGTTTATATTCTGAAGTTAAATAAAGCCAAGTCGATATCATTCCTTTTAGATCAGTGAAATCCTCTGAATTCAGTCGATTGCCCTATGCAAGATTATAGCAATGTTTTATATTCATTAGAGTCAGATTACATCCAAAATTTGGTATGACATTGAAACTATAAAGTCTATTCTCTTATATTTATATATATATGTAGAGCTACTTGAATTATCTTCGGATCCATGATAGAAAGTAAATCAACCCAGTTTAGAATCAGACCCATCCTAAATTATACATTTAACTGAGAATGAGATAATGAAACTAGAAGGAAATCACTAGGTAAGATGCCAGTATGTGGTGAAGAAGTTGTAAGATATCATTGTGATCTTTAACCTAATAACACCTGGGAATCACCGGCTTGGAGGCCTGAATAGGGTGAAAAGGAGAAAAGAAAAGAATCTTCAATAATATGAATCAGCATTATCTATGTCATTTCAATATTTACCATTAATATGAATTAATTAATAACTCATGCATATTCCTGTTACAGTGATCTCCTGCTGCCAAGTCGTATAGCGAGTTATATATCATGACACCCAGTGGATGGAATGATGCTCCCTGTCAATTCCGGGTAGGGAGGGCCTTTCTCGTTAGAGATCGTGTGGGGATATGATATGGTCTGAGGTTGGGTGGTAAAGCCCCTGACAATGTTTCACCTCTCTCAAGATGTCGGATATGCATCAGAGAGAGATAAGCCATGCATTCAATTGTTTATCAGAAACAAGTATTATCAATTTTGTTTATGAGAAGGTAAGATTTAATTGAAGTATTTCATTGTTATCATCATTTTACTTTCATATAAATGAATATTGAATATAAGTATTTATCTAATCTTGAGAAATTGTCATAGATAAGCAAATGAAGGAAAAGAAATCTGAGGCCCTAATTGATTGTGAGATAGCTGGAACCTTAATTGATATGGTGGTATTGGAAGCCCTAACTGAATCCGTGGTATTGAAAACCCTAGTTGAATCCGTGGTATCGAAAACCCTAGTTGAATCCGTGGTTGCGGAAGCCCTAAATTGAACCCGTGGTCGCAAAAGCCCTAAGTGGTAAAGCAGTACCAAAAGTCCTAAATAAACCGATGGTAATTGATGCCCTAATTGGTAAGATGATATGTGATGCCCTAATTTAAGTTATATTGGTATTTAGTGGTATTCATCAAATGATTTTTTTGAGATAGCAGTTGATTTGAGAAATTGTTATAGTGTATTTGTGGACTAACCCGAGTGGTTGCAGAAGCATACTTAGATGATTTTTAGTCTCAGTTTTTTCGAGGTATGTGATTTCAATTTCTGAAGTAATTTCATTAAAAGGTATTTCAAGTATTTAGTTAAGAAATTTTTTTTGTTTAACTGACTTTAGTGGTAAATCTTCTTCACACGAACATGAATGATGAAACTGTCTTCCTATAAAACTAGTATAACTATATTCGTTGAGTATGTTGAATGGTAATTTAGACCCGGAAAAACCGGTTGTTACAATTGTGATAATCTATTTTTAAGTTTAAAGTTCAATGCTGGAGGATAACTGAAACATAAATTTCATCAAACAGTTTTCACAAATGCAACATAAGACCCTCAACTAGATTTGAAACAAAATATTGGCTTTGTACGTAGAGTCATAATATTAAATAGTTGTCTTGAAAACTCAATCCACATAAACCTGCCACTGTTATATTATGGCAGAGTACTGATGAAGTAATGTACAACCTGACTCCAGTTATCTCACACCCGACGGCCAGTGCTAATTTGTTTGCCCTACACAATGCTATCAAACTGACGACTTCATTGAATCCCTTCACCAGGATACATCGGTTGATATTCTCTCAACTGACATGAACATACCAAAACCCTTCTTACCGTTAAAACTCCTGTACAAGCCCGCGTGCAACAACCAATACACGTTAACCCAGCCCTGTCCATGGTGTCTTCTGGATGTGATACGTTACCACTAGACTGATTTTATTCTACTGAGCTTAGGAAAAGGGGCCTGCTATTGATTCTCAAGCCGCTGTACCACTATTGTTAGCCAATAAAACTGCAGGGAAATCAGATTGCCGTCAAACTTCAGAATTTCAAACAAATAAAACTTACTTCCAAGCCTGAGCTAATAAGCTAGCAGTTAGCACCATTCACCCACAACATGAGGAATTGCTGTCAACAGTCATGCTTCCCCAACATCTTAAATTTCAGTCGGTTCTCCTGGAGACTGCGCATTGTAATTTTATATTGCAAAGATGGCAAAGTACTGGGGCTACATCCAGAATCTGCCAGTACTCTTAAGGGTTTTCGTCCTTAAGAAGTTCCAGTCACATTCAAGCAACCAGTTGGTTTATGAGCATTTAATATCAATATTCTTGTGTGTTACTCCCAATGCAAACTCGTGCATAAATAGCCTCTAAATGAGGGAAAAGTACCACGTGCAAAGAATGTGGGATTAAAGGTTACTTTCGTCCTGTAGTCACTTAAAGTTATTTATAAAGTAAATGACTTTAAACATTAAAGTCACTTAGCTCTGCACCTTAATAAAGTCCTGGAGTAAATTAAATTAAATTCCCCTTTTGTGACTGGAGAGCATCCTGCCTGTAATCGATATTAATCTATCCGGATGTGGAGATAGATTAATTCTATCGCCCGGAACTAAGATTGAGAAGGGGACATGACAGTTTACAACTTTCTGATGCATACGAGTGACTGAAATGAGTTTCACAATGAATTGACATATTGTCAAACACTTCTCATGCATTCTAGGAAAATCAGAAGGCCATGTATAGCCAAGGGCATTTTGACAAACATTTGGCGTGCAATGTTCACTATATGAAATTTTACAAATAATTATAATGCCAACATCCAAGCTCAAGATTGCTGCATTTAGTAGATCACCAAATAGATTAGAATTTACAATGAATGGAAAGAACCTGTGGTCTCCTAACAATGTTTGACTTGCAGTAAATTGTACAGTGTCTTCATGTCTTGTTACTCCTCCTAAAACCTTTGCAGCAGCAGCCACAACATTGGCTTGCAGGCCCAAATTACTCCCCGTGGCCTGTCTTGAATTGCCCATGCTATTCACACTCAGTCACACCAAACAGTGGCATGGTTTCAGCAAATGATGCCTAAGGATTGGCGTCTACAATATCAGAATGGAATTGTCCAAATTGCAGACTTAGGTGCCTGATTTTTGTAGATGGTAATGACACCTTTCAGTAGTTTCAATTGCCAAGCTGCAAAGCAATGTCCTTGCCTGTAAGTGCAGAATTTGATCCTCTTTGGGACCAATTGAATTCAGCACAAATTCTCAGCTCAATAACTTCTTCCCAGCCACAGTCAACACAGTAAAGGAAGATGCTAACAAACTCATGGAAAACTATTCACTTGTCAACACAGGGTAAAATAGTAGAGAAGCAACAATCTCAGACCCATTCCATCATACATCAACAACGGATGGAAACTCACAGCTCAGAAACCCTCACAAGAGATAATGAAAAGCAAAATAGACAATTAGATAATTCATTTGTTTCATGAGCCAACTTTTATAATCCACTTGGCTTCACCAACACACCAGTAATTAGAAGCTTCCATTAAATTCTTTTAATAAATAACTTTCCTAGCACATGGCTTCATGAAGACGCTTTTCACGTAGGAGGCTTCAACTTCACAACACCAAGTTATAACATGAAATAACACAAATTACTTGTATAATAATGAAACCTAATTAATAATTTGGCCAACTAAATAATAATAACTCCCAAAATACTTTTCCTTTAAATATGTCATCTATAACAGGAGTTACAGCTATTATTTCCCCATGTGACCAAATGCACTTTCATAAAATAGAAGGGGCCCCTCTCAATCATCACCTGACATGCCATAAATAGAAGGTGCATGAAACTAAGCCCAAACGAAATCCAATTTGGGTCAAATGATGACCAAATTTGAACATACTGAATTGTGAAGAAGACAAGATCTGATGGAATATTGTCATTGATGGACAAATAAAGTAAGAACCCATGAGAAGTTTAAATCTTAAATCTTTAACTTTATATTATGTTATTCAATTTTTTTCCTTCAGAAATTCGTTGATATACGTATGTGATCTATGCAAAATTGTGTGAGTGTTAAGTAGCTTCTATTTATCTCAATTATTGTGTATTTGATGTTAATTGACTAAATGATGCAAGAAAAAATCATTAAATCCTTAAAATTCTTTGAATTTCATGGGTTTTTCGATTTTTCGAGTCCTGGCCGAGTCCGGTCACCTAGTCCGAGTCCCGTAATTATGGTATAAACAGAGAATGATTGTGTCACACAAATAAAATTGACTTTTCCCAAAGATATAATGAAAAAAGGATTGACCCATGAAAAAGAGCAGTGTTGACTATCGTACATAAAGAGAAGATATATCAAAAATGGCAAATGATGTGGGCTGATAAAATCAGACAAAGAAGGGTGACAAACAGAATACAAGGAGATATTAAAATTATCGAATGGGCTGCAGAAGGTTTGAGACCATCATATCATATACATATGCATCTGTGGTGAATGCTCAATGCATAGAAAACACCAAATTCTATAATTGCATCATTTCCAGCAATTACATACAGTGATATGCAGCAAATCATATTTAGAAGGAGCACACAACAGAAGCAGCGACAAGTATGGGAAGGCAAGCAATAGTAACCACTCATGTAGGCAGTCATATGGTGTGATTATAATAGTTTGTTAATTTGTGAAAGCCACGCAAGACATGATCATTTTGACATGAGGGCAGCAATAAGACAAATGAATTTCACAATTAGAACATGTAGTTCATGTCATCGTGAGTTTGATGTATTTGAAGGACAAAAGTAATGGGTCAATGGACAGCAATGGTTTTGAGTGCAATTATAATAACCCCAACAGGTTATAACTTCTTCAAACACCAAAAATCTTTATATTTCAGTTGTTTGACATTTCGTCAAACATTTTGCAAGCAAGCTCTGATACCACTGTAATGACCCTCCTCAAATCTGCCCTCAGAAAATGCTGATGAAAGCTCAAGGAATTTCATCAAACAATTCACATGCAAGGGACATATGACTGATATAGTATTTCAGCTAGCTTCAAATGACTTTTTCTTCAATTTGCATCAATGAGAATCTTGTGCTAGAAGACTACAATGGACTACACAATGACCTAACATGAGTGTGCTACTAATTTTGACAATATTCAGTGCATATATATGATCTAAGCATGAGAAATGAACACCTATAGCCAACTGGCATTTTTACAAACAGCTGGTATGCAAATTAACTAGCTGATAAATAATGATATTAAATTGCTTAAATGACACCAGCAACAATTATCTTCTCAATTGCAATGAAAAATACAATGCTCATGAAATATGGCCAAGACTTTGGCATTTACATGGATTACAAAATGAGAATGTTGGTATAATGCACACTTACAGCTGAAAACTTATAACACCCTAAAAAGCAATACTAACAAAGAACTTGGTTGTAGATGGCTGTGATGATTTCCTTCAATGCTGCCCCTTTTGCTCTGCTTTTTTTCGAACTGCTTTTTCGGTTCTGCTTTTTCGGACTACTTTTTCGTACCCGCTTTTTCAGCCTGTTTTTTCGGTTCCGCTTTTTTCGGACTGCTTTTTCGTACCCACTTTTTCAGCCTGCTTTTTCGGTTCCGCTTTTTCAAACTGCTACTATGTTGAATCCCAAGACCATATCTTTCAATGGCATCAAGATTTTCAGCTTGAAGGGATTTCGTCCTCCAAACTATTGAGACATAATCTCCAGAAAATTTTCCAATTTCTTTGATATTTCCAAGCATGCTTAGAAGAAGCTCTTCCATTTCTTTTATAGTGTTTTCACAAGAGCTCCATCCTTCGTTTTCTCAATGTGGGATAAAACATCACTCCCTTTATGTAACTTATGTCTCCAATGTTATTAAATAAATGGGACTCTTTTAATTTAAATATTTTCCACAAACTATAGTCTATGCATTAATAAAGTTAAATATTTAAATTTAACTTTATAAAATCGCTTTATCAATGCAAAACAAATCTTATCAATGATAAACAAGTCTTCTTGCCGATTTTAAACAATTACCATTGACATACCGCTGCCACTGGATGTCCGCCCATGCCCAAGATGACTTACTATAAATAGTAAGTATGCCCAAAGTTGCCTCAAAACCCTTCAGAAAGACCTGCAACTGAAACTATCTAGGCCAAATGGCCTCTAAGTCCCTGTAATGTCCTGGTTAGCTGACGGGACCATGGGGAAATAGGCTAACGACAACATCATGTTATGAATGCTAAAAAAAAGGGACATTACAGCAATCCCCAAATGTAACACATGAATCTATGTCAGACCTGATGATGGTGCAGTGTTTTATCAAACTACAGCCATGGAGATTACGCAGCAATCCTTGATATACAAAAACAGTGACTTGTGATAAGGCAACATTTGTGCAGTTATAATGATGTTGAGAGCTTTCTTCAGCAATGGAAATTTCAGTGAAGTTAACCAAACAATAATAGGATATCAATTGAATGATGGATGGTATGAATGTTGGCAGAAATTGATATGACAAACAAAGCGACGAGTATATGATGGAAGAGACTATAACAGGTCAGCATGATTGAAGTGATGAGTTCAAACCCTATGGAAATAAGCATTTTACTCTTACTCAGAAGCAGTTATGGAAGATAAAAGGTTTCTCTGCAGAAAAATAGATTTTGTTGATGTTTGATATTCTTGAAGGTGCATATGATATAATACTTGAATTGTAAAGAAAAGAGCTCAATACAGATAATATTCATTGTGAACATGCAACATGAATCTTAAGCAATTGATGGGTAAAATAAAATGTTAGAGAAATGATAAAGCATCAATAATTAATAGCATATGTGAGAAATGTTTTATCCAGACCAAACACATCAGCCTTGTTTGCCATGCCATCATTCAACAGCCGTTAAGAACTTTGAAAGATATGGAGTAATTAATGACAATGTATTATTATGATTCAAGTTCCATATTGAAGTGCCACCAAAATCACAATGGAATAGGTGTGATTAAATGAATAAGTATTAATTAAATGAAAGGGTGTGATTATCTAAAGAGATTTCTTCTTGGATAAAATAAAAGATGTATATATACAAAGGCATTATTTTTAAAGAAGTGAAGAGGGAAGTATGTGGAAGAGAAGATAGAGTAAGTGCAGAGCAATAAAATAAGGAATGAGAAGTTGAGTTTGAGAAAAGTGTCTAAGAAGAAAAGGAAAGGTATCATGAACTATGAAGGGAGAAGATTTAAAATAAAGAAATTATTAAAAGGCTGCAGAATAAAAGCATATATTTGTATAAACATTTATATCTAATATATATATTTATATAAAAGAGAAGTTAAACTAAAATGTATATAGAAAGTCAGTAAAAAGAGAATAGTGAGCAGAATCAAAAAGAAGGGAAAAGAAGAGTGTGGATGTGGTAAAATAAAAGTTATCCAGACATAAGTATCAGATTAAGGAAGAGAAACTGTGCTAGAAATAGCCATCATCAGTTGGGTTAGCAACATTATGGAGGTGGAAGAACAGTTTGTGTGCAATTGGTTCGTGCTCATGAAAAAAGCAGTGAGGGTTAGTGCATCCAGTGGGTCGGAGCCTGCGAAGTGTGGGAGTTGGAGCTTCTTGTGAGTCTGTGCTCATAAACATAGGTGTTGGAGCCTCTAGTAAGTCATAGCCTACAAATATTTATAAACAAATAAGTTTATAGAAAAACAATTATTTTGCCGTGGTTTTCTCCCACATTGGGTTTCCATGTAAATCATTGTGTCATTGTGTTTATGTGCATAACTATTTATTTCAAAATTTGAAGTTATTGTGGTTATTAAAGTTTTAAATTGCAAAAATTGTTATTATACTGATTCCTCCCCCCCCCCCCCCAGTATAATTGTATGCTCTTCAATTGGTATTAGAGCCGGTTCCTTCTTTAAAGCCTAACCGCTTGAAGCTAGATCTAAAGAGCACACATGGCTGAAAGTTTTCAAAACAAGACACCAATTTTTGATGGGATGAATTACACTTATTGTAGTATAAAAATGGAAACTTATCTAACTGGTATTGGATTCAATGTTTGGCAATCAGTGCTAGATAGTTACACACTACAACAAAACCCACCAACAGATATAGCCTGAAAGATAAAATGTGAAAATAACGCTAAAAAAAAACATGCAATTCTATGCAATCTTGCTGAATCAGAACATGCAAAAGTTATGCACTACTATAAATCTGCCAAGGACATTTGGGACAAGTTGAAAAATATTTATGAAGGAGCTGATAATGTAAAGAATGCGAAACTACAAACCCATCAGAGTGTATTTGAAAGCCTCAAAATGAAGGATGATGAGAATGTTGCCACTTTTCTTGATCATATAGATGAAGTCGTCAACTCAATGAAAGCCCTTGGTGAAGAAGTGAAGGAACAACTTGTTGGAGAAAAGATTTAAAGATCATTACCTATGAAATTTAATTCTAAGGTATCTGCTATTGAAGAAAGGACAGATTTAGACTCATTGACAAAAGATGAATTACATGGGATCCTTACAGCTTATGAAATGTGAGTTGGAGGAAATGAATCAAAGAAAGAAATAGCATTCAAGGCGTGTAAAATGGGTAGAAGTAAAAAGAAAATTTTAAGTGAAAGCTCAAATAATGAATAAGATGAATCAGATGCTTACTTCAAAAGAAAGCTCAAAATGAGTAATGGAAAGAATAGAGTAAAATTAGGATGTTTCAATTGTGGAAGACCGAGACATAATGCATCAAAATGCCCTCTAAACAGTAGCGACTCTAGTAATGATGAAGAAGAAAAATCCACAAAGAAAGAAGGAAAGAAGCATGTGTCGTCGGTAGATTTTGCATTATGTAGCCGACTGGGTTATGCTGTCGGAGATTTTGTATTTTGTAGCCGATGGGTAGATTAGGATTATTATGTAGCCAACGGACCCCTTTGGGAAGGTTCGACAGGTAGTATTTATAACCCATCTGAGATCATTGTAAATCATCTTATCAAGCATAATGTAATCTCTTGGCATATGCGAATAAAGGAGTACTGCTGTTACTGTTGTTGTTCATTGTCTGTATGTATTAATCAATTAATTTATGCGGTAAACATTTGGCGCCGTTGCCGAGGATCGAACCCAGGTCACCCGCATGACAGGCGGGAATTCTCACCGCTAGACTATAGCCACCCAAAAGTCGGCGCTGGTGACATTCGAACCCTTGACCTTTCGCCTATGGTATCCATTAGTTCTTCTGCAGAGGTGGTTGTTAGTTTGGAGGAACTATTCGTCTTCTTCTTTTTCGTCCTCTCCTCGCTTTCCAAGTTCATCGCTCTGTTGTATGCTTCTGTGTATGATGACAGCGGCACAATTTTCATCTTCTTCCAGAGAGGATAGCAGTGATGATGAAAATAGTAGCAAGAAGGTCTGCGCCCTACAAAAGGACATGATCTGCATGATGAAAGATTTAAAAACATGCAGAAGGAGACAAAGGGAAGTGAGTTGTGGTGCACGGAGTGTAAGACAGACGGTCATACTAAAGGTTCCTATCCAAAGAACCAATTCTGCGACATTTGTCAGATCATGGGACATTTGACAAAGGAATGCCCCTTCCAACATGAAAACCAGAGGACCTCAGCAGGTGCTTCTTACACAGGAGGCTTCCCTGTCAAGCAGTATTGGAAACACCAGTAATGCAAGTGCCACGTCAGGAGGGTACAGGAATAATAGACATGGGCAGAACAACAACAATGCGAACAATAACAATAACAATGGCAACCGAAGTCGAATCCAATATGATGCAAGCAGATGGCCAATCGTTCAATGCCGAGCATGTAATTTGTGGGGTCATTTTGTGTGGGATTATACAACGGCAAATACACTGAAATTATTATACAAATGTTGCGGACCCGGCGACCATGAAGATGCCAAGTGCCCAAAATCCGGAATAAATTTGACCACTGTCGGAACAGACGAAGAGGAGGTTCTAGCAATTACACAGAGGCAAGCAAAGGTGTACTCGGACCCGGCAGAAGAAAAGAGGAAATTGGGGGAAGCGCAGGCGGAAATTGAAAAGGCACCACAAGCGGAGACATCTCAATTGAAGGACACTATCGGCACCTCAACAAGGAACTGTGTCGAGCAAAACATAATAAAGCAGGTGATGCAAATTGAAGTCCCGATCAAATTAAGTGACCACCTTCTCACAATGCCCCAGTTACGGACGACCATTCTGAATTCTACACCGTTTCTAAAAGCAACAGAGGAAATCGGAAGGGACAGTAGTTGAACGACGACAACAGACCCAATGCTTCTGGCACTCACAATGGGAAGGCATTTGGCGGTCATCGAGATGGGGATTTTGGAAAATGTTCTGACAAACACAATTGTTAACGGAGGGTTTGGCATGAATGTGTTACCGAAGGATACCTGGAAGAAATTGGGAAAGCTGACATTGTGGCCACCTACATTCCAGTTGCTCACGGAAGACCAGCACGAGATCAAACCATTGGGAACCTTGAGGGCACAACCGGTAACTATTGGAATGCAACCATTTTTATTGGACTTCGTGGTCATTCCATTGAAAAGAAAAGGATATGATGCTATTCTGGGATGGAATTGGTTGGTGCAAGAAAAAGTAAAACATGATTGGAAATGAAATACCCTATCAATGGAGTGCGGAGGCAAAAGATTCATAATTGACCTGCACACACAAATGGTAGGTGAGGAGGCAGCATCGTCCGATTCAGAAGGTGAAGGCGAAAGTGAAGACGAAGGAAAGAGGGGAACGAAACCAGACGAAGGAGTATTGAGACTAGAAGGAGGATCGAATGATGATGACCTAGACTCGGTGAATGACCTTCTCCACTGGCAGAGAGAAGACTACAAATTGTTTCCGAGTTGTAATATGTTAAGGGTCGATGAAGGTGAGAAAACAGAGGAAAATGAATGTTCGAAGGAATACAGAAAAGTAGAAGGAAAGGCGGTTACGCATAAAGCTAAGGGGAAGAACATACAGTCCGAACCCAGAAAAAAGAAAGATCCCACTGTCCGGTACATGGTGAACGGACTGCATAGAAAGAAAAGAATACGCCGCACCATAAAATTAGTTGAGGGGTGCCGACAACAAAGAAATACTCTAGATGAGCAACGACCGCACGCACAATGGGCCACGGAGATGACACAGAATAGACGCAAAGCGTGGCGTGATAAGCACCTGGAACTAAACAGGTTTCAGTTAGAGCAATTGGTGCTGAAGTATGACAGATAGAATGAAATTAAACCAGGAAAGTTTAAGGTTAGATGGGTCGGACCATACCAAATTTAGGAGGTAGGCGATAATGGAGCAATAAAATTATGGACCTTGGACAGGCAAGAAGTGCCTCAGGCAGTCAAGAGGTCGAAGCTGAAGATGTACCATGCACGTAAGAGTTTGTCGTCGTTGTAGAAATGCCAAGTCGAAACGTCTCCCTCATCGTCATAGGTTGGTGAGGTTTGGAGGGAAAATTGAGCAATTCTATTTTTTGCAAAAAAAAAAAAGAAGAAAAGAAAAGTTAAAAAAAAAATTTAAAAAAAGAAAGAAAAGTTCAAAAAGAAAAAGAAAAGAAAAGAAAAGAAAAATCGAGCAAGTGTCCCGCGGACACCCACCTCCAGGACTTCCCACAGGTGGATCCACAAATGAGGCCCATGGCGAAGTCTTTTCTTGCGGTTTTGTTTTCTCCTTCGGCAGATAGCTTCTCGTGGACCATCTATCTTCCTGCGGGCTGAGTTTCTCCCACGTCCTGCCTTTTCACTCTCCGCGGACGGGTGGCTGGTAATAGGTTTACTTTTATGTCCGCAGACTTCTTCTCCCGTGGTCTTTTCATTGTCTTCCGCGATTTTCAGCTTCCCATGGACTGTCTTGACCCCGCGAGGTTTCTTGTTATTCCGCGGCTTTGTGCTTGCGGGGTTTTTTTAGCCATAGCTTCAAACTTTTGTTCTTCTCCGTCGCTCAACACTCTTTTCCGCGAATGCTGTTGTGCTCACACGGATGTCTTTGTTTTCCCACAGCGTAACTCCTCTCTTCCATGGACGCAGTGTTGTGCGGGTCCTCTTATGCCCCGTGGACTTGCTTTTCTTCATTCATTTGCCATGCTCACCTGTTCCCTTCGGCGGCTTGTGGCATAATACAGTGTGGATCTGAGAAATAATAAGGGATCTGCAACAGCAGAAGGGTGGATGGATCATAGCTCATTAGCAATGGCAAATCGTTCTCACAATGTCCAAAGTTGCTGCTTTGTGTGTTCATGTAAGTTCAGGGGAGCCCTTTTTTAAGCGCTACATGGGATTAAGAAGTTATCTGATTGGAACAAGGTAAGGGATAGCGCACGAGCAGAGGAAGGATGACAGATTGAAATAGTTCAGAATGAGTAAGGCATGATGCCAAGGGGAAGGGAAAGACATAAACAGGAGGAAAATGCAAGTAGTTGCGAGAAAGAATGTGGGATCGAAAGAAAATCACGAAAATGGTGTTCTGTGTGGCTTTCGAAGTGCTAATTTGGTCTTGGCGGCGAGGGGTGCTGCCCCTTGACCCCGTTGGGGGCGTTGCCCCCTAGACCCCCAGTCGTTGCGGTTATCAGTCGTGGAAAGTGTGGCTAGTTGATGAGCTGCTGTAGGCATGGAGTGTTTGTGTACCACAGGCACTTGGAATAGGTGTTGGACGTGAAGCTATCTTGGTGGATGCATAGAGAGCTTGGGAGGAGCTGATCATCCAGTTGAAGGCAATTCAGCGACACTTGAGTCAAGGTATCTAGGAGTTGGAAGTAGAGAAAGTAGCACGGGTGGCTATCAAGGTCAGTGAAGGAACCAGTATTGTGTGAGCAGATGCATCGTGGGTTGGAGACCAGTTTTGAGCAGGCACAGGACGAATGTGAAAGTGATCTATCTTGTTGTAGTTAGCCAGTTACTGTATTTTGTTTGTTAATTTGCTCGGATATTTTGTAATAGTCGTCAGGAGACGACTTTTCTTTTTGGGGGGGATGATATCGTCAGTAGATTTTGCATTTTGTAGCCGATTGGGTTATGTTGTTGGAGATTTTGTATTTTGTAGCCGATGGGTAGATTAGGATTATTATGTAGCCGACGGACCCCTTCAAGAAGGTTCGGCGGGTAGTATTTACAACCCGTCTGGGATCATTGTAAATCATCTTATCAAGCATAATGTAATCTCTTGGCATATGCGAATAAAAGAGTACTGCTGTTACTGTTGTTGTTCATTGTTTGTATGCATTAATCAATTAATCTATGCGATAAACAGCATGCTAAGCACAATCATAAGAAGTTTCACAAAAACAAAAAAGAGTCTATACTTGAAGAAAGAAATCAGCTCATCAGAAGAGAGCAATGATGAATTCCAAAGTGATGATACTGAAGATGGGATTCTCTTTTTGGCCATGACTAGTGAACAAGAAGAAGATGATGCAGACAAGGCATGCAGCGAGGATGAATGTGTTGACGACGCAACTAGTGAAGAAGAGGAAGTTGGTGAGATGTCTAGTGAGGAAGAAGATGTGGATGTCATGGAAGAGTTACATTATGCATACAAACAGAATAAGAAACGAAAAGAGAAAGTTACTAAGTACAAGATGAAAATTAAAGAAATAAATACTCAACTAGAAAAATCCAAACAAGTTGAGAATGATGTGAAAAACAATCTAAATGCAAAATAAGAGGAGTGCATCAAATTAAGTCAAGAAATTGAAAGGCTGAAAAAGGACCTAGAGGAAAGCAATATCAATATGAATAGTAGTCTCAAATTTGGAAAGAGATCTGAAATTCTATTCGATATAATTGATAGTCAAAGACCATCCTCAAGAAAGAAGGGAGTAGGTTATGAAGGATAGGCAAATGATCAAGAGCATATAATTAAAGGCTTTGTCAAGCAAGGAAGTAATATAGCAGATCCATCCACAAAATTTAAAGGATTTGAACTTTAAAAAGGATAACAGGAAGCAAGGATTTGAACCTAGCTTTAATGGATATTGCTATTCATGCAACTATTTTGGTCACAAGGCAAGAAAATGCAAAACACAAATGAGAAATACTCATGAAAGTGAGAAGCAGAAGTTATAATCCATATTTCAATTATAACATTACATGTTATAAGTGCAATAATGTAATGTTCCCATTATAAAATAACTAATAAATCAAACTTTTGTAATGGGCCAATTGATTTAATGTATCTTGGACCCATTTTTATTTTGTTTCCGTAATTTGTGTTGCCGTCGTCTATCTTTGTACACCCTTAGAAAGTTTCCCAATGGGTATTTAAGCACGGCTTGTAGGTAGTCTGTAGGTATGCTTTTTGGATTGTTTTCTCTATATTGCGAATTCCTGCTGGAGTTCTTTGTGATTCACCATTTCGAAAGTGAAAGACCTTCCCTATTTGGCTCGTGCGGTTTCGATGGGATTCAACCCTCACCCTATTCCGTTGTTGCATGTATTACTTGTTCGGATCTGACAAATCGGAGCACCATCTTTGACAAATATTAATCAAAGGATACTAGTGTTCTACTTGGATCTATTTGATAGATTTGGATCTATAAGTCAGTTTGTATTGTTGATTTCTTTCCCCTCATCTTTCTACGCTCTAGGAACAATACCTCATTGTACGACATCCCTATTTTTTCCTTTGTTGCACATTATATCTGAATGTACCGCCAACCTGTGGCATGGTCTCTTGACTGTATGACCTTCCAGGCATTAACCTCCATACACTCCTCACCAAACACATAGTATCTTTCCCAGTTAGCGTCGCCATACCCGTACGGCCATTCCGTACGACCCTCCAATAGATTGCCTCAGCCACACTGTACGACCTATTCTGACCTCACCGTACAACCTATTGTTTTCCCTCATGGGCCATCGTCCCTCACCCGTATAGATTGTTTCTGCCACCCTACGGCCATATTAAGTATGGCCTATCACCATATGGCTCTCTTCTCTTGCTCGGCATACTATCACTCTGGGAAACCAATAGCACTGTATAGCCTCAGCTCAAGGTTTGCACATTGATCTAAATGAGCGTCATAGGTACAAAATGTTATAGTGGTATCAGAGCGCTTTGATCCTGCCAGCCTGTGGACAGTGAATGGAAGTTAATAGCCTTAAGAGGACACATTCCATTGATAGAATGGCTGCCGAACCAGAATTGACAATTGCCGAACTCGTGGCACTACTGAGGGAACTTGCCAGGAATTAGGCACAGATCACTGATATGTAGCGACTCATGGAAGAAACTCTCAAGAAGTTGGCGGACAACAAAATATCCGAAGCACAAAATGGTCATAGCACGAACTCGGTATCGGGTAAATCAAACCCTTAGCCAGCACGTTCTCGACCTTCCATACCGACTTTTCCACCACGGACAGAGGCATAACATGGAGGGAAACAACCAACCTTCGAAGAGATGCAAGAACAACCGAAAGAAGACTAGAAGAATGCAAACCTTGAAGAAGATATATCCTACAAAGATTACGCGGATCTGAGAATAAGATATTCGGTAGGCAGAAACAAAGGATATTTTAATGATGATTTTAGAAGAAAGTTGAGTAAGGTAAATTTGTCTCCATTTGACGTATCTGGTTCCATATCTGCGCAAGCATGGGTAATGAAGGCCGATACTTACTTCCAGTTGAATTCTATGCCAGAAGAAGAAGCAATCAAATTTGCGGCGCTACACTTGGAAGGAGTTGCGCACGAATGGTGGCATCACAACACCATCACATTAGGGCATGATCAAATAAATATTTATGCGGAATTCACGGAGAGATTGATAGAGCGATTTGATGGTAAGGATCCGGAACTCAATTTCAAAAATTTGGCACAACTGAGACAAATTGGATCGGTCGATCAATTCATTGCGGAATTTCAAAAACTCTCTGTTTTGGTCATAGACATTTCTAAAAGAAGACGAGTAGTGCTCTTCATGGACAGACTGACAGAACCTCTAAAAGGTTGGGTAAAGGGGTTCAATCCTGCCACCCTATCGGAAGCAATCAATAAAGCATGGAGTATGTCGTCATCATCGTCATCATCCTCTCAAAGTTACTCATATTCTAAACCGTCGACGTTTCCGAGGAACAAACCTCCGCCTAAGCAGTTGTTGTTGGATGAAGCTACCAAAATAGGAACTCGGAAGGAAGAAATTGTGTTTCAATTGCAAGGGACCTTGGGAGCATGGCCACCAATGCCTCGGAAAGGGGAAGATCCATTACATTGAGGTCGTGTCCGTTGATGAGGACAAACAGGAAGAAATGCCGACTGAAGATAACCAACCCCACAATGACACCAACATGGCCAGTTCAAACCATACGGAGAGAATTGCAGCTTTGGTACAATGCGGAGGAACCATTGCCTTGGCCGGCAGCCCGAGGTGCACAGTTTTCCATGTATGGGGCACCCTTCAAGGACAAAGGGTTACGGTGATGCTGGATAGCGGGGCCACTTTAAATTTCATGAACTCATCCTTGGTAAAGCGAAGAAGTCTACCTACGGAGGTGCATGCAGCCTTCTAGGTCAAAGTTGTTGGAGGGACTCTTCTGCCCTGCACACACCTTGTTCCTCAGCCAAGTATCACAATGGCGAATCAAACGGTGACTAAGGATTTCTTCATAGTGGACCTTGTTGACATTGAAGTTATCCTAGGCATATAGTGGATGGAGACGCTTGATGAATACACTCGAAGTTTCAAAAGGATAGACTTCACTTTTGTTGTTGATGGGAAGAAGGTCGTCCTCCACGGAATGGGAAATGAAGGACCGAAGGAAGTTTCTACGCATTGGATGGAGGCAATTTTTCGACACGATGATGTTGCATGAGCTGCACATTGTTTGATCTTGGTAGAGCCTATTAAAGGGCATCGAACACCTCCACAGGATGAACTCCAGGATATTTTAAGTAGACATGATAAAGTTTTCATAGATATTCCTCCTAGCATACCACCTCATCGAGGGTTTGAACACACTATCGAGTTGGAATCAGGAGAAAAGCCGGTCATAACCACACCATACCGCCATCCCAAGAAATTCAAAGATGAGATCAAAAGGACGAATCAGGAATTGCTAGAGAAAAGATGGATCTGTCCTAGTTCTAGCCCATTCGCGTCATCTGCGGTATTGGTCAAAAAGGACGGAACGATGCGCATGTGTGTGGAAAACTATGCGTTGAACAAAAAAACAATAAAGAATAGATATCCCATTCTAAGGATAGATGAGTTGCTGGATGAATTGCATGGCGCGATCTATTTTTCAAAAATAGATCTCCGTTCCGGATACCATCAGATCCGCATGAAGGAGGAAGATGTAGAGAAAACGACCTTCTGTTGTCACTACGGACATTATGAGTTTCTGGTCATGACCACATCTTCAACAAACAATTGCGTAAGTACTTATTGGTATTCTTTGATGATCTTCTTATTTATAGCAAGACATGGGAAGAGCACATAAAGCGTTTGAATGAAGTCCTAAGTATCATGGAGGAATAGTGTTTGTTCACCAAGCAATCCAAATGTGAATTTGGTATGATAGAAATATTGTACTTGGGGCATGTTGTCAGTAAATACGGAGTTCAAGTGCATCAAGAGAAGATTCAGGCTATCCTCGACTGACCTCCCCCAAAATCACTCACGGAATTGCGAGGATTTATTAGATTGTGTAGTTACTACAGGAGGTTCGTTAAAGGATTCTCTTAGCTCAACGCACCCTTAACGGATCTGAAAAAGAAGGGGTCTTTCCAATGGAACGAAAAGGCACAACAACTCACCTTTGATAAACTGAAGGAGGCCATGAGCACTTATCTCGTACTTGCACTACCTGATTTCACTCGACCGTTTATTTTGGAGTGTGACGCGTCCGAAGAAGGCATTGGAGCGGTATTGATGCAAGATAGACACCCCATTGCTTATGAGAGTAAGAAGCTTATGCCAGCAAAATGCCTATATTCCAGCTACGACAAAGAAATGTTGGCCATCGTACATGCACTAACCAAGTTCTAACAATATTTGGTAGGAGCCAAGTTTGTCGTTCGTACGGATCACAACAGTTTGAGATTTTTTTGGAGTAATGGGATTTGAACAAGAGGCAACAAAAATGGGTAAGCAAGATTCAAGCTTTTGTTTTTGACATTGAATATGTGAAAGGGAAGAACAATGTGGTTGTAGATACCTTGCCCTGGAAACCCACCATCTGCTCACTAGACCAAATTTCAGCTGACTAGAAGGCACATCTGTTAGTGGAATATTCCAAAAACACATTTGCCTGTGAAATAATGGATGGCCACACTCACGATGATCGGTATAGAGTGGTGGATGACATCATCCACTATAAAAATCAGATATATTTGATGCTAGAATCCAAATTGAAGCAGAAAATCTTGAAGGAAGTACACAACTCACCACTATGACCATGCCTTAAAGAAACATTAATATATCATCAACATTTAATGTTTGAAATAGCTGACCTGCTTGAGCAACTTGCTCTATTTGTGAGTGTTAGACATGCTTGAGGCACTTGAGCTACTTGCAAGCCTATTGTTGGTTGGTCAAACATTCACCTCTAAACTAGCTGGACACCCAAGTTTCCTCAAAGCTTATAGAAGTCTTCGAGAGAGGTTTTCATGGAAAGGACTTAAAAGGGATGTGTTGCAGTATGTAAGAGAGTGTACAGTTTGACAACAGAACAAGTCCGAACATATCTACCTGTCAGGCTGCTACAACTTTTGCCAATTCTCAAACATAAGTGGGAAAGTATATCGATGAATTTCATAACAGGGCTTCCCAAGGTGAACGGAAAGGATTGTATTTTCGTCATGGTTGATAGATTGACAAAGAATGCACATTTCTTTGCCATCCCCTTTCGACCTTCAGGCCGCACAAGTTGCCGATTTGTTTTTTAGAGGTCTTCCGTTTGCACGTGTTACCCCAAAACATTGTCAGTGATCGGGATGGACGATTCATCAGTATCTTTTGGACAGAATTGTTTCAGATGGCAGAGACAAAATTATCGCCAAGTACAAGTTACCACCTGCAAATAGATGGACAAACAGAGATTGTGAACAAATGGCTCGAAGGCTACCTTTGGAACTACGTTTCAGCACAATAGCGAGCGTGGGTAAAATGGATCCATCTAGGGGAATATTGCTACAATACCACATACCACATGTCCATTGGAATGACACCATTCAAAGCTCTGTACGAGTATGAACCCCTTTCCTTCATTGACACAGTTCTGGGTGATAGTCGCACACCAAGGCTGAGGGACTAGCTTCAAGAGGGACAAGACATTTTGAGATGCTTGAAGGAAAATCTACAGAGGGCACAAAATCAACAGAAGATGTACGCTAACAGACATAGAATAGAGAGAAGTTTTGAGGTAGGGGATTTGGTCTATCTTTGGCTCCAACCATATCGACAATCCTCATTGAAGGAAAAGGGAAAAGAGAAACTGAAATCCCGATTCTATGGGCCCTATCGTGTAACTTGCCGCATTGGTGAAGTTGCCTATGAGCTGGAACTTCCGGAGGGTAGCCATATTCATAATGTCTTCCATGTCTCTTGTCTGAAGAAAGCCGTAGGGAAAAAATCACAGTTGCTACCGATCTTCCACCACTCAATGAAGAAGGAAAGCTCATTTTGGAACTAGCTGAGATCTTCAAAGTACGTGAGGCCCTACAGAACCGCACT
This sequence comes from Cupressus sempervirens, assembly GCA_028749045.1. Lineage (NCBI taxonomy): Eukaryota > Viridiplantae > Streptophyta > Pinopsida > Cupressales > Cupressaceae > Cupressus > Cupressus sempervirens. The sequence continues at coordinate 612,877,365 of CM053790.1, forward strand.
ATGAAGGAATACTTGGTACGTTGGCGACACCTACCATTGGACAATCTGACGTGGGAGGGTGAGCACATTCTCCAACACTTGGCGTTGCATTTGCTTGAGGACAAGCAAAATTTGGGATGAGAGGGCCGTAATGTTCCTATTATAAAATAAATAATAAATCAAACTTTTGTAAGAGGCCAATTGATTTAACGTATCTTGGACCCATATTTATTTTGTTTTCGTAGTTTGTCTCACCATCGGCTACGTTCGTACACCCTCGGAAAGTTTTCCGACGGATATTTAAGCACAACTTATAGGTAGTTTGTAGGCATGCTTTTTGGATTATTTTCTCTGTATTGCGAATTCTTGTTGGAGTTCTCTGTAATTTTCCATTTCGGAAGTGAAAGACCTTCCCTATTTGGCTCGCGCGATTTTGGTGGGATTCAACCCTCACCCTATTCCATTGTTGCATGTATTACTTTGCTTGGATTTGGAATATCGGAGCACCATCTTTGGCAAATATTAATCGAAGGATACTGGAATTCTACTTGATTCTCTCATATAGATTTGGATCTATAAGTTAGTTTGTATTGTTGATTTCTTTCCCCTCATCTTTCCATGCTCCAGGAACAATACCTCACAGTACGACATCCCTGTTTTTTCCTCTGTTGCACATTATATTTGGCTGTATGACCAACCTATGGCATGGTCTCTTGACCGTATCGCCTTCCAAGTGTTAACCTCCGTACACTCCTCACCGAACACAGCATCTTTCCTAGTTGGTGTCACCATACTTGTACAGCCATTCCGTACAGCCCTCCAATAGATTGCCTCAACCACACCGTACGACCTATTTTGGCCTCACCGTACGGCCTATTGTTTTTCCTCATGGGCCATCGTCCCTCACCCATACAGACTGTTTTTGCCACCATACGGCCATATTAAGTACGGCCTACCACCGTATGGCTCCCTTCTCTTGCTCACCGTACTATCACTCTAGGCAACCAACAGTAACGTACGACCTTAGCTCAGGGTCTACACATTAATTTAAAGGAGCATTGCAAGTACGAAATATTACAAATAACTATGCGCATATAGCAAAATATTGTAAACTTCATGAGGGAGAGAGTCACATAGATGACAAAAGATGGGATGCAAAAGTTAATAACAAAAGAGCCACAAAAGTATGGAGAAGGAAGATAACTATAGGAGAGGAAGAAACTAATACAAGTGCAACTTGCAATTCATATACCTCCTAATATGGGAGGAGACACATGAATTCAGGGGGAGATACATTTGAGAGTATTCATTGAGTCTCTTGGAGAAAAGAGTGAGATAGTTGATATTGATGCCAAATTTTGAAAGAGAAACCTTTAAAGAGGCAAATACATTAAGGACTGGACTAGAGCATGCAACAACATTGAGGAATCCTTCTTAGGGAAAGTACGAGAGAACTTTCACAAGGGGAGCATTTGAAGACTAGTTTGCAGCTAGAAGCCTTGTTAGTCATCCCTTTGCCATTGATGTCAAAGGGGGAGAGAGATTTAAAGGACGAGATTTAGAAGACTCAATATTTCCATCAATGACAATGGGGGAGATTGATGGATATTGTCATTGATGTCAAAAGATGAACATAACTATAAGCATCATTAATGTCAAAGGGACAAATACATCATGAAGAAGAGGGTGTATATTTCATGTCATCTTAAAATAAGTGTTACAAATATAAATGGCAGAACACTTGATATATTAATCAGAGATCAAATGATCTATATATACAAAGAGGAGAGTCGAATAGAATAGAAACATTCTATTCTAGACTATACCTAAATATTAGAAACATTCTAATATTTACAGAGACACAATAAGATACAATAGTGAGCATTAAAAGAGAAACATAAAGATTATTCTAATACCCCCCCTTAATGCTCAATCTCTTTACTACACCAATAGATCCCCTGAATTTAACAAACTTGTTAGGACCAAGGGGTTTTGTGAAAATATTTGCTGGTTGCTTTGAGGTAGGGACATAGAGTATTTGAATAGATCCATCTTCTACTAACTGGTGGATGTAATGGCAATGAAGCTCTATGTGCTTGGTTTGTTCATGAAACACTAGATTCTTGGAGAGTTTGAGTACTCCCTGATTCTCTGAAAACAAAGAAGTTGGACCTGCTTGAGGAAAATGCATATCTGCAAGCATCTAACGAAGCCAAACTGTTTCACAAGCTACCTTGAAAGCTCCTCGATATTCTGCTTCTGTAGACGAGTCCAGGTAACTGCTGCAAATCCAATACTTAACACATAGCTAGAAGTAGATTTCCTGTCATCAACTGAGCCAGCCCAATCAGAGTCAATGAATCCACTGAGCTAAGAAGTAGCACTCCTTGTGTAAAGAAGACCATAATCTGAAGTACCATGAACATAGCGCAACACACGTTTTGTTGCAATCCAATGATTAGTCTTGGGGTTCGTCATGAACCGTGAGATGTAGCTAACTGCAAAATTGAGATTAGGTCTAGTAGTAGTAAGGTAGATGAGACTACCTACTAGTTAACTAAAGAGTGTTTCATCTACAGGAGGAGAATCTGATTGTGCAAACAATTTCAAACCAGTCTCCATAGGAGTGGACGCAGGTTTGCAATCCTGCATTCGAAACCTGTGAACCAAATTTCAAGCATACTTGGACTGAGACAAAAAAAATACTATTGTCAGTCTGCCAAACCTCAATACCTAAACAATAATGAAGCAATCCGAGATTTGACATATCAAAAGTTCTGCATAGATCTTGTTTGATATCTGAAATCAAATGTTCTGAACTCCTAGTAATGATCAAATCATCCACATAGACAACATGAAAAAGAATATCATTACCAAAGTGTTTAATATACAAATTACTGTCTGATGGGCTATGCTGAAATCCCTGAGCAACCAAGTACTAATCAATCTTTATGTACCAAGCTCGAGGGGCCTATTTAAGACCATAGAGAGCCTTTTGGAGTCTACAGACTTTTGGTTCTGAATCGGCAACCTTGAAACCTGGGGGTTGCGTCATGTAGACATCTTCATGTAATTCACCATTGAGAAAAGCACTCTTCACATCCATCTGATGAACTTTCCAACCATACTGAGCTGCAATGGCAAGAAGAAGCCAAATAGTGCTCATCTTGGCTATTGGGGCAAAGGTCTCCTCATAGTCAATGCCTTCACGCTAGGTGAATCCTTGAGCAACAAGTCTAGCTTTGTATTTGTCCAAGGTACCATCTGCATGGTACTTGACCTTATAGACCCATTTACAACTAATGGGTTTCTTCCTAGGAGGGAGATCTGAAAGAACCTAGGTGTGTTTCTTTTGAAGACTTTGAAGCTCAGCATCCATTGCCTATTCCCATTCTGGAATTCCTTTGGCCTCTGCATATGTTTGGGGCTCAAGGATATTGTGCATGTTGGCCATAAGAGCAACATTAACTGTGTTGTGCTGAATCTTCTTATTTTTGGAGGTTCTACCCTCAATGAGTTCATTAGGACGAAGACCACTAATTGTTTGAGCCCACCATTTTGGCCGAAGAGTAGCAGAGCCAATATCAAATGTTGTCAGAATAGCTAGATGAGGAGCAGGAGCAGGAGCTGTATTATCTAGAGGTGGCTGAGGTGGTGTATCAGTAGCATCAGATGACTCATATAAAATAGAAGGACCCAAGTCAGAGATTGCTGAAGACTAAATCTCAGAATGTGGCAGGGAGGCAGAGAGCTGAAATGGTCCGAGTTCCTCATCAAACACAACATCACGACTGAAGATTAAACGATTTGTGTTTACATCAATCAGTCTGTAGGCCTTATGTGTGACTGTATCCTGTAAACATGAGTTTCTAGCTTTTGGAATCCAACTTAGTGTGTTTGGCATTAGGAATCCACACATATGCTAGAGAGCCAAAAACTTTCAAATGGTTGATCCTAGGTTTGCGACCAGACCAGGGTTCCTCAGGAGTCTTATGGTTAACTATAAGGGTGGGTGACCGATTAAGAAGGTAGACAGCTGTGGATACTGCTTCTTCCCAGTATTTTTTGGGAACATTTCTACATTCTAGCATAGCCCTAGCCATTTCTGTGATGGTATGATTTCGATGCTCTACAACACCATTTTGTTGAGGGGTGTGAGGTGTGGTGAACTGATGTCTAATGCCATGAGTAGTACAGAAGGTAGAGAAAGCAGAAGAATAGAATTCCCCCCATTATCAGTCCTAAGAGTACGGATGGGGAAACCAGACTCTTTTTCTACTAGGGCTTTAAACTGCTGAAATACAGGAAAAGCATCTGATTTTTGCTTAAGAAAATATACCCACATTTTGTGACTGAAATCATCCACAAAAAGTAAGAAGTACTTGTTCCCAGTAATAAAAAGAGTATTCATAGGACCACATACATCAGCGTGGACCAACTCGAGTACTTTAGATGCTTGCCATGATTCACCATCCTTAAATGGTGTCCTATGTTGCTTCCCAGCTTGGCAAGCTCCGCACGTGATGGTTCTGGGTCTGGATATCAGGTAGGCCATGGACTAAATTATCTCAAGCAAGTTGTGCTAGATATTGAATGTTCATGTGATTGTATCACTTATGCCAGAGGCTGCTGAGAGTAGATGATTTCACAATGAAGGCATGCTCAAGGGAATCACCTGAATCTACAAGCCTATAAATACCATGATCTTTATGACCGACAACAAGTGTAGTGCGAGAAGCACAATCAATAATCGAACACTTATTTCCACTGAAAACAACATCCAACTGAGGGGAGTGCTTTATAATCTGACTAACAGACAGAAGATTATGTTTCATGCCAGAAACATAACATACATTTAGGAACATGAGTCTTCTTCCTCCGGACTGAATCTGAACATTGCCCTTCCCGACAATATTGTATTTTTCGCTGCCTCCAAAGATTACTGAGTCAGAATAGGGAGTGAATTCAACAAACCAATCACGCCTATGAGTGAAATGTTAGGAGGCACCAGAATCTATGTACTAGGCGAAAGATTTCACATGATCTACAAGCATGTTGGCCATAAAGGCATGGTAGATAGATTCTTTTTGCTCCGAGTGTTGGGCAACATTGGCTTGCTTTTGATGCTGCTGATTAAGATGCTCATAATATGTATCTTAAATGGCACAAACTTTGAGGTGAGAAAATAAAAGACCCAAAAAAATTTAAGTACCCAGAAGAGAGCTTGAAAAACCCAGAAATAAAATGTTGTCAGAATCTAGATCCGCTGGCTCGAAAATAGAGGCACAAGAATTGAGGCACCCACAAAAATCTTATGAAAACCCATTTGAGATCTTGAAAAACCCACCAAGAAAATGTGATTAGAGAATTTTTTCAAGGTCAAAAACTAGGGTTTCGAAGAAAGCCCTAGTCGGCAGCTATGGAGGTTGATATTTGCAGAAAAAATGGCAGACTGCTTGAAAAAACGGCCAATTCTGCTTCCCAGTGCACAATTACAAATTCAATTGTTGCTTAAAAACAGTCTAGGACCTCCAAATAATGGTAGATGTTGTGTCTTTTAAAAAACCTGAGCCATCAGACATGAGTTGAAAAAAACAATGCGCAAGGGCAAGATTGAAGACGCGATTTGTTTTCTCAATCGAGAGTTGAAGAAAAGGAACCAGATAACCTAGATACAACAGCTGAAAACATGATCTTTCTAGTCAATTTTACTAATCCGGCGTGAGTACAGAGATCACCAAAAAATGGATGCGATTTTGGGAGATGATTTTCAAACAAACCCAAATTCGGGATTTGCAAACAAACCTGAATTCGGGATTTTTCCTTTAGGCCAAAAACCCTAGGCGGGTTTCTCAGAACAAGCACCAAGAAATGCACAAAATAATTTCGAAAAATTTATGCACTGATAATTTCAAAAGAAATTATAGATTTTTGAAATAATAATGTATTAGGCTCTGATACCATGTTACAAACGTAAATGGTAGAACACTTGATATATTAATTAGAGATCAAATGATCTATATATACAAAGAGGAGAGTCGAATAGAATAGAAACATTCTATTCTAGACTATACCTAAATATTAGAAACATTCTAATATTTACAGAGATACAATAGTGAGCATTAAAAAAGAAACATAAAGATTATTCTAATAATAAGCAGCGATTAAGTTTATAAGAGGCAACTAAGCTCGAAGTTATATAAGAAGAAGCTTGATAAATAAGTCAATTATATATTATGGACAACAGCTTGACTACATTTAGACTTTATTATTAACAGCAACAATAATGATTACATGGAAATGATTATGTTTGTATAAACAGAGAATGATTGTGTCATACAAACAAAATTGACATTTCCAAAAAATGTGATACAAAGAGGATTGGCCCATGAAAAAGAGCAGGAGTTGACTATCGTACTTAAAGAGAAGATATATCAAAAACAGCAAATGATGTGGGCTGATAAAATCAGACAAAGAAGGGTGACAAACAGCATAGAAGGAAATATTAAAATTATTGAATGTGCTGCAGAAGGTTTGAGACCATCATATCATATACATATGCATCTGTGGTGAACGCTCAATGCATAGAAAACACCAAATTCTATAATTGCATCATTTCCAGCAAATACATACAGTAATTTGCAACAAATCATATTTAGAAAGAACATACAACAGTAGCAGCGGTGAGTATGGGAAGGCAAGCAACAGTAACCGCTCATGTAGGCAGTCGTATGGTGCGAATCATAGTTACCAGAAATGAGGAACGAGAAATGCAACAGCAACGACAACGTAATGAGAAACAAAACTTTTAAAGGTTGCGTAAAAGAAACGTGTGTATATATATATATAATTCCATATTTTTAAAATTCAAATTTAATATCTATAATATTCATATCTAACTAATTGTTAAACTACTATTTTAACTTTAACTTCATAATTAAAAATTATCACTATTAGATATATACATTTAAACGAATTGTTAACTCAACCTTAAAAGAGGAATATCTATAGCATATAATAATAAAACTTCAGTCTAACTGATCCTGTGATATTTTGAATTAAAATAATAATAATAATGAACTTCAGTTTAAGTGAAACTGAAACTGATCATATGATACTTTGAATTTAAAAAACTGTGTGAAGATCATTTTTTTTTTTTTTCAAACATCGACTGAAATGACGGTTTCATGACGGGAAACCCATTTCGTCCGTTGAAATGCGAAACGGGGCCTCCTTGTCACGTTTTTGGCAACTATGGTGCGAATATAATAGTTTGTTAATTTGTGAAAGCCACGCAAGACATGATCATCTGGACATGAGGGCAGCAATAAGACAAATGAATATCACGATTAGAACATGCAGGTCATGTCATCATGAGCTTGATATATTTGAAGGAATAATGGATCAATGAACAGCAATGGTTTTGAGTGCAATCCTCAAATGTAACACATGAATCCACATCAGACCTGATGATGGTACAGTGTTTTATTAAACTACAGCCATGGAGATTGCGCGGCAATCCTTGATATACAAAAACAGTGACTTGTGATAAGGAAATGTTTGTGCAATTAAAATAATGTCGAGAGCTTTCTTCAGCAATGGAAATTTCAGTGAAGTTATCAAACAATAATAGGATATCATTTGAATGACAGATGGTATGAATATTGGCAGAAATTGATATGACAAACAAAGCGATGAGTATATGGTGGAAGAGACTATAACAGGTCAGCGTGATTGAAGGGATGAGTTCAAACCCTATGGAAATAAGCATTTGACTCTTACTCAGCAGCAGTTATGGAAAATAAAACATTCCTCTACAGAAAAATAGATTTTGTTAATGTTCGATATTCTTGAAGGTGCATACGATATATTTGAATTTTGAAATTTTGAATAGTAAAGAAAAGAGCTCGATAAAGATAATATTCATTGTGAACCTGCAACATGAATTTGAAGCGATTGATGGGTAAAATAAAATATTAGAGAAATGATAAAGCAACAATAATTAATAGCATAAGTGAGAAATGTTTTATCCAGACCAAAAAGTCAGCCTTGTTTACCATGTCATCATTCAAGAGCTGCTGCGAACTTTGAAAGATATGGAGTTATTAAAGACAATGTAATATTATGATCATAGTTATGGGACTCAGACTCGCCTTTGACTTAGAAAGTCAAAATCTGACTTGGACTCGGACTCGGCAAGGACTTGCAAAATTTAAAAAACCATGAAATTCAAAGATTTTTAAGGATTTAAAGATTTTTTCATGCATCATTTAGTCAATTAACATCAAATACACAATAATTAAGATAAATAGAAGCTACTTAACACTCATACACAATTTTGCATAGATTACATAACAACAAATTTTTTAAGGAAAAAAATTGAATAACATAATATAAAGTTTCATATAGTGTCACTATCAAATGACTACAATATATGAAATCCATGGAATCAAAAGTTGAAAACATATATCAAAATATCAGCTAGTGTAGAAGACTAAGGTTGATAGTAGCCTATGCCCTCCTATGAATGCGCCTAAGATAAGTCATGGAAGACTCAAATATTGAGAAATATGTTTGTTACAGCTTATGTGCGCATTGTACACAACAATAGGGCTCTCAAGTATGCCTATCAATTTGCTCGGTGAAACACAACTTTTAACAGTAAAAGTCTTTTAATAACAATTATAGTTGGCTTACAAATTTTTGCCAAGAAAATGATCAAGGACATAGCCAACAACACATATACACGTAAGTTTGAAAGTTTATAATTTTATGTACAACACTAGAGAGTTCTAACATTCATGAATAGGTAAGTCTAAGAAAAAACCAAAAAACTCATATAAATCATTATAGAATTCTAACACAAATATATGTAAATCTGAAAATACCTGTACAGCATTACTGAACTCTACAATGTTGAAAGTGACTTTTCCATAATGAAACCTAGATAGTAACCAATATTGGCAGTGAGCCTTCAATTTGGGTAACTATGCTTCATTTTGAGATGGAGGGCAATTTAGCTGTGTGATTTGCTATAACTTGGTTAACGACATTTGAAGATTTAAAGTTAAACATTAAATCTCCTATAATATTCAAGATTTTCAGACATAAATTTGAAGATTTAAGAATTGAGATTCAATCCTTAACAAATTCCTAGCATACCACAACATCGTTTTCACAATTAATATACCTTGAAAAAAAACACCTTACAAAAATCTAACTTTTAAAAAGACAAATTTTTAAATTTTTTTTTTTTTTTGGGAGAGTCATGGGCTAGGGACTCTGCGAATCCACATGGACTCTGCCAAGATTCGGCAAAGTTAGAGTCCAGAGGTCATTTGCCTCAGAAAGGCCACCTCCACCTAGGACTTGTAGAGTCCTGCTCGGACTTGCAGATCTTGGAACACTGATTATGATTGAAGTTTCATATTGAAGTGCCACTAAAATCATAATGGAATAGGTGTGATTATATGAACAACTATTAATTAAATGAAAGGGTGTGATTATCTAAAGAGATGTCTTCTTGGATAAAATAAAAGATGTATATATACAAAGAGTTTATTTTAAAAGAAGTAGAAGTGAACAAGATAGTATGTGGAAGAGAAGATAGAGTAAGTGTAGAGCAATGAAATAAGGAATGAGAAGTGGAGTTTGAGAGAAGTGTGTAAGAAGAAAAGGAAAGGTATCGTGACGTAGGAAGGGAGAAGATTTAAAATAAAGAAATATTAAAAAGGCTGTAGAATATAAAGATACAAATGTATAAATATTTATATCTAATATATATATTTATATAAAAGAGAAAATAAAATGTATATGGAAAGTCAGTAAAAACCAAAAAGAGAAGAGTGAGAAGAATCTAAAAGAAGGGAAGAGAAGAGTGTGGATGTGGTAAAATAAAGAATCCATACAAACATAAGTATCAAATTAAGGAAGAGAAACTGCGCTAGAAATATACATTATTAGTTGGGTTAGCAACATTATCAAGGTGGAAGAACAATTTTTGTGTATTGGGTTGGTGCTCACAAAGAATGCAGTGGGTCAAAGCCTGCAAAGTGTGAGAGTTGGAGCTTCTTGTGAGTTGGTGCTCATAAACATAGAGGTTGGAGCCTCTAGTAAGTCGTAGCATACAAATCTTTGTAAAAGAACAAGTTTATATAAAAACAATTATTTTTCCGTAGTTTTCTCCTGCATTGGGTTTCCACATAAATCATTGTGTCATTATGATCATGTGCATAATTGTTTATTTCAGCATTTGAAGTTATTGTCGTGATTAAAGTTTTAAAGTGCAAAATTTGTTAATATACTAATTCAATAAGGAATGAGAAGTGGAGTTAAAGAGAAGTGTGTAAGAAGAAAAGGAAAGGTATCATGAAGTATGAAGGGAGAAGATTTAAAATAAAGAAATATTAAAAATGCTGCATAATATAAAGATATGTATGTATAAATATTTATTTAAAAGAGAAGTTAAAATAAAATGTATATGTAAAGTTAGTAAAAACTAAAAAGAGAAGAGTGAGAAGAATCTAAAAGAAGGGAAGAGAAGTGTGTGGATGTGGTAAAATAAAGAATCCATACAGACATAAGTATCAGATTAAGGGAGAGAAACTAAGCTAGAAATATACATTATTAATTGGGTTAGCAACATTATCAAGTTGGAAGAACAGTTTTTTGTGCAGTGGGTTGGTGCTCATGAAGAATGTAGTGGGTTGAAGACTACAAAGTGTGGGAGTTGGAGCTTCTTGTGAGTCAGTGCTCATAAACATAGCGGTTGGAGCCTCTAGTAAGTCGTAGCCTACAAATCTTTGTAAAAGAACAAGTTTATGTAAAAGCAATTATTTTTCTGTGTTTTTCTCCTGCATTGGGTTTCCACGTAAATCATTGTGCCATTGTGATCATGTGCATAATAGTTTATTTCAGCATTTGAAGTTATTGTGGTGATTAAAGTTTTAAAGTGCAAAAATTGTTATTATACTGTTTTATCCCACCTTCACCCCTCCCCACCCTCTTAGTGTAATCGTGTGCTCTTCAAATATATTGGGGATATTATATATAAGTTTATATGTCTGTTTAACCAAACATGGTTATAATCGCTGTCTTCACAATACGACAAGTGGTGGTGGATAGGTAACTTATCCAAACTCTAATCACACAGCCAAACAAATATTAATATACGAAGACTTGATAAAATAAACATATCCTCAATACTTCGTTTAATAAATAAAACCCGATAAATTACAAATCTTTAATCATGTTGCTTAAACAAAAATCTAAATTCCTTTATAAGCAACACATTCACCAAAGAGATTGAGATAGATTATTTAATTTCAGAAAAATGATCCCATATTATAATGAATTCAAATCATATTATCTCCACTGAAAGTTGTCGACCCTGTGACCAATGCTTAACGAATGAATATATGTTGGCGAAATTTCAGACATGAGGATTCAATTGATTGAAGAAAATACTGTAAGTTCTTGTGTCTTATAATTTTCCAGTCTAAAAACAATTTCATGTCTTCTCCATTCGCTGAAAGTTGTAGTCCATATGATCAGCACTTAATGAATGAATATAAGTCGTCGAAATTTCAGACAAAAGGTTTTAACTGATGAAAGAAAAAAATTTCAGACACAAGGTTTCAACCGATGAGAGAAAATACTGTAAGTTCTCGTGTCTTATTATTTTTCACTCTTAAAATAATTGAATTTCCTGTCCCTGAATGCTGTGTGGATTGCAAAACAATGAATTCAACAGATATTAGGAAACGTTACATTCGTTTGTGATATCTCTTTAAATAAACACAAATATAAAGATATCAGATAAAACAATGTAGTCCCTACTATGAGTTATGCTTGATTGTTTCTCTTATTACTCTACAACAGAATCATGAGAGTATGATTTGTTAAAGATTGTAGCTGCGGTAGAGATCTTCATCTCTGTTTTCTAGAAATATCATCATTATAACCGTTATGGTCATCTTCAGCTGAAGAAGACATTTGTGATAACACTTGAGATAATATTAAATATAGAGACATGTCATGCGTCATGTGTATAAGCATGCATTTTGAAATATTAATAGACATGTTTTGGGAAGAAGAAGAGACCTTTAGTTGTGATGTGAAGAGTCTCTCAAACTCTATATATTTGTATGATTACATTATGTATGAGCATTGCATCAAGCGAAAAGCATTGTACTCAAACATCTTCTTGATCAATAAAAGTGATATTTTGTTGTGTGGTTGGGTTCTTCCCTTCAAGTGGAAGGGTTTTTCCTAGGATAATCTTGTGTCTATTTTTGCTCTCCCTTATTGCTGCTTATCTTTACTTCTAGGCAAAACATTAACATGTTATTAGAGCTAGGTTTTGATAACAACAATTAATATGGTTATTTGTTCTACTATTTCAAGGTTTTGTGCTAACGTTGAATTTAAACAAAGTTGTTTTCGATGGCTTATATCTCCTATTTGCCTTGTTATCATTCAAAGCTCCTTTCTCATTATGGTTGGTTCATAAAAGTTGACGATGTTTCATTGGTTCACCTTCTTGTGTTCCTATCCTCTTAAAAATAAGGAATTTGTTTGGGTTTTTCCTTTCATTATGGATGTTCGATATTCATTTCTGAGCTAGTGTATCTTTCATATGAAGTGTGAGAAGGATTTATTGAAGGCGTTTTTTCAGTTTTTCTAAATATACACATGCTGAGAAGATGCAATGATTATATTGAGTAGAGTATCATGTGTTCCTGTATCATATCTTCATGTCTTTTAGACGCATTGATTTTATTTTGTAGAGTTTATCAGGCAGTACTGTGGGTAACCTTTATGCTCTTGTTTTGATGCCATTTTGTGCGTTAGCAGCCGCTGAGACAACATAGTTAAATAGCTCAAACTTTACACAGAAATCAACCCTGAGACTGAGGCTTGGATTTTGATAATATGCAGGGGAATTTGTTTACTTCAATTTGCCGATTCTTTTTGGTGGCTCAGAGTGTATATATTACTTGCCAATGTTGGATAACATGTTAAAGTATGTAATGACAGGGCATGAAATCTTCTCTTGAATTTATTGCCACTTCTCTCATGCATGTTCCCCTTGTTTTAGTCAGATCAGGTGTTGCTTATTCGTAAACAAATTAGTTGTGCATTGTTGCTCCCAGATTTGTCTAAGGTGTTTGAAGCGCTCATCATTGTCTTTGTCTAGCATCATTTTACTATTTCAGCAGTCATCTTTATGTCGTTGTCAGAAGATTTTTTTATGAAAACATTGTAGTACACATTGTCTTTATGCAGTGATACTTTCAATTAAATAGGTGACTTGGACTATCAAATAGTTGACTTGGATTGTTGTCACCATCTGTGCTTTCCACTTTAGTGTGGAAATCTTCCCATGCCAAATTGCATGCGGTCTATGGTTCTTCCAATCATTAGTTTCCATTACTCTCACAATCATAAGTTTTGAGAATGAGAGTAGTATTAGTAAAGCTTGTTGAGAAAGGAACTTCATTAATATTTTGAAGCTGGGCCTGCATCATTTTTCTATATCACAGTCAGAAATAATTGAGATCCTATCGCAAGCTGATAGGGCATTGAGTCTGAGATTTTCCATCACATGTTTAAGTCTTCTCAGTTCTCTATGCCAATATTTATTTTCCTTCTACTATGGTTGATAGGTTTTTCATTTTTTCTCATTGTGGCGTTACAATTCTTGGTTGTGTATGTTAAATCTAGAGTTGTTATGTCATAGTGAGTTAACTTTCATATTTGGACTGTCTTGTAACTAAAAAACACTCGTCAGTATTGTTCACCTCTTCTCTTCGAATTTGCTTTAGTTAGCTCATATTCGGGTTGCCAACTCTACTTCTTGCTTTGTACAAAAAACTTGAACTTGGCAGCAGATTGCCCCTGCTATAACTTCTTTGGTTTAATATTTCACGTCAAACTTTGATGGCTACAACAGTTGTTGAATGGACTTTGGTCTTGCACCAACATAGAGATAAGTATTTCATTATTATATCTTTATTTAAATCATGAATTTTGATAAAATAATTGTATATAGTGCATGTGATCGCATTGGTTTCTATGATTGATTGATCTTAATCTCTACTGGTTATAGGGCGCAATGGGACGATGAGAAATTATGGAGTCTGGATGAGAATGTTGCTTCAGAGGGAGGTTTCATCTGCTGGCTTCTTGTGATAATCAAAGTTATTTCTATTGAGAGGGAGCCTTTATGGAATCCCCACCATTCTCATACATGTTGTTAATGAGTTTTTCCTCTTTGTGACAAGTTAGGTATTACAAAAAATGAGACTCCTGCTACAAACAAGTCTCAACTTTGATTTTCCATCTTGTTGATTACGAGTTCTTATTCATGTGAAATTAGTTAAATTGTAAGGATAACTATGAAAACTCTTTCACTTGTGAGGAAATTACAGTGAACATCATGTAGAGAGAGTCTATGATATCATTATGTCGAGAGATTCCTTGATGGGAATTGGATGTCATGTTGAGAGATTCCATGATAGCATCACATTAAGAGAGTTTGTGACGCAAGCTGGCTATGATCCTTGCAATCTTGCCATGTTGAAAGATTCCACAACAACATCACGTTGAGAGAGTTCGTGACGTAAGCTAGTTATAATCCTTGTAAGCCTTTCATGTTGAGTGATTTTATGAATTTTTAGGTTACTTATTATTTTGTCATGTTGAGAGATTCCATGACAACATCACGTTGAGAGAGTTCGTGATGTAAGCTAGCTATGATCCTTGCAGGTTTTTCATGTTAAGTGATTCCATCAATTATGTTATGTTGAGATAACATGCCTTTTATGAGAATCTATGTAATGAAAATTAATCATTGACATTTTTTTTTTTTGTTGTAGTTAGTGTGACTGATATACTAAAGATCCATCTCTTGCTAAGAGGGAGTGTTAAAGATTATAGATGCGATAGAGATCTTTATCTCCATTTTTTAGAAATATGATCTATAACCCTTATGGTCACCTTTAGTTCAAGAAGACATTTGTGATAGTAATTGAGGTAATATTAAATATAGAGATATTGTCATGCATCATGCATAGAGGCATGCATTTGAAAACATGAAGACTTGTTTTGGGAAATTGAAGAGACCTTTGGTTGTGATGTGAAGAGTTTCTCAAATTCCATATATTTGAATAGTTACTTTGTGCATGAGCATCACATCAAACGAAAAACATTGTACTCAACATTTTCTTGATCAATAAAAGTGATATTTTGTTCTGTGGCTAGGTTTTTCCCTTCAAGTGGAAGGGTTTTCCTAGGACAATCTTGTGTCTCTTGTATCTATTTTTGCTATCCCATATTGCTACTTATCTTCATTTATGGGGAAAACAATAACATGGTTATCCTTGTAGTTGTCTGCAAATGTTCTTTTGACATCAATGACAATTCTGTCAAGTGGGGCTACCAATTTTGTTGAAAATAAGAAAATATAAAGATGATTAATTTTGACTAGTTAAAAAGGTCGTTAGTATTGTTTTTTTATGAGTAACAAAAACGTTTTATTAATAATAAAAGCTTGTTACATTATGAGGAGAAACCATGTATCTATGCCTTATATCTACTCATTCCCTATACCCAACACTTGCATCAAATCTAGCCCCATACTGCCAATATAATCCGAATAGGCCATGACTCCATCTAACTACAAACTTTGGGATTACATGAGGAAATAATGCATATCTTACTAATATTAACATCAACAAATATAAACTTCTATTAAAAGTAGACTAATGTCACCCATAACATAATAAAAATGGGCAAACGACCAACACGTATGAGACATAATTTATAGCTTCTAATCTTGTGATGTCCCCTTCTAGCTAGAGACATCACTTTAGCTTGTGATTAGCCTATCAGAGACCCTCGTAGGCTAGTAGGATTGGTTAGAGGGTCACCTTGGTGTGGAGATCTTCCAAGGACCTGAGAAGAGTACACTTCTGGGTTGCCAGAGTTTGTTTATTATGAGTTTGGCTTGGTCAGGCTATTTTTAGCAATTTTGGAGTTATAAAGGTGGACCCCTGCTATTTTTAGAAAAGGGGTATGGTCATATGCAGCTCTATCATGTTAGCTCCCGGTTCAGACGACATTCAAAAATGTTGAGTAATAATGGAGATATTAATGTTTATTTAGTTAGAATAAACATTATTGGTTTTGAGCTTATATTATTAAGTTATAATATGTTTTTATATTATAACTTAAGTGAGGGTCATGATATCATAAAAGGGGGCCATATTTCAATTAATTGTGGGTCCAAGCTTATGGAAAAATTAAAAGGGGTTTTCTAAGTTCTAATGTAATAACATTTTTTATGTTATTATTATATTCTTTTATCCCACATTGAGCGTAGAGCCTCATTCTGGAGTTGAGGAGTCTTTATAAACAAACCTTGTCTTCCTTCAAGAGCATGTTATGAGAATTATTTAAAACCAGGGTTTCTACAAATTCGAGAAGAATTCAGACTGTGGAGGACGTAGTTTCTTCAGAGTTGATGCAATTTGAAGGTGTGAAATATCACCCGAATTTTGCCTGTGAGTTGGCTTCATCCAGAAGTCAATATTGTGTTTCAGTAGGAGAAAATTGGATGGATCTGTTTGCAGATTTATAACAGCAGCTACAGTACCGTGAACAGTGCCCGTGAACAGTGACGTGAACAGTGCCGTGAACAGTACCGTGAACAGTGCCCGTGAACAGTGACGTGAACAGTGCCGTGAACAGTACCGCGCTACAGTAAATTCAAAATCAGAGATTTAATATTGCAGATTTTGATAGGCGCTGCCTAGAGAGGGAGCAATCAGCAGCGTGTTTGCATTTTGGGAGTCAAAAATCAGGTTTTTTTCAACTATTAATGCTGATGTTTTTTTTATGTATTCTTCCAACAATAAACATTGTATAAATTGTATGAGCCATCTGAATAAATGAGTTCGATCAGCATTATAATTAGATTTGAGTTATAATTTTGGGTAAATTAGTTTCAATATTTGTATTCTCTTTTATAAACTCAAAAAAAAAACCAGAAGCAGCTTGAAACATTCAAGAACCAACAAAAAACAATCATTACACTCAGGGAAACAAACAGTGATCAGCATAGAGCCTATTTGGGGTTCTTACAGTGGTATCAGAGCCTAGTTCCTGCCATCCTGAGGGTTTGGGAGTCATATGCAGCCACTGGAAATTGGACCACACAGGTACTATACCCGCAGGAGAGCTTTGATTGACAGAGAACAGCTACAGGAAACAGGAAATATGGAAGAGAGGTATGATGGTAGTCCACCTAGAAACAGGAGGAATAATGATGATCAGGATACCAGAGAATTCTTTCGTGCAATGGTTACAGGGCAGCAGCAGATGACACAGGCATTACAGGCACTCACTACTATGGTAGAAAGGATGAACCCACCTGTTAGACAGAATGGGGAACAGGGAGTACAGGGAGATAACAGGAGTGCTACAGGTAATCAGAGACCACAACAGACCCATTCTAGAACAGCTGATAGGCCTACACGCCCTACATTTGTTCCGGAGGAGCCAGAAGAAGATCCGACAGAGGAGGCGGCAGGAGACCCCATATTTGCAGATGCACTCATGGTTGCAAATGATGAATGGGAATTATTAGCTCCACAGGTTCGGGAGAGGATGACCTTTGAACGCTTTGTTAATCAGAGGAGAGAGCATTACAGGTCACTCAGACAGGATAGGAGGCCTAGAGGTCAAAATAGTGAGCTGAAGAGGGCTACAGGCAAGCTTACTATGCCTACATTTGATGGGAGTGGTAAGATGACAGCTCAAGCTTGGGTTCATAAGCTTGACACATTTTTGGCACTCAGGCCAATGACAGAGATTGAAGCTATCAAATATGCCACCTTGCATTTGGAGGGAGTAGCACATGATTGGTGGTACCATGGTATGGTAACACTTCAGCATAACCAGGTGACAGAGTACCAGGACTTCGTGGATAAGTTGGTTGAAAGATTTGATAAGAAGGATCCAGAGATTTACTTCCGGGACTTAGCACAGTTGAAACAGACAGGCAACTTGGAGTATTTCATTGGTGAATTTCAGCGGTTGGCAGTGATGGTGCCAAACATTTCAGAGCGTAGATTGATAGTTCTTTTCATTGAGGGCCTATCCGAACCACTGAGAGGGTGGATAAAGGCATTTGATCCTATTTCTTTACAGGAAGCGATGAAAAAGGCAAGAAGTATGGAACATGCAGTCCCAACAAACAAATTTCAGTCCAAAGGAGCATCTTCTAGTAAGGATAACAAACCATTTTATAAAAAACCAGAGAGGACTGATTTTAAAAATGATTCTAAAGATAAAACTCCAGCACCTTTTGACAGGGAAACATTAAATGATTTGAGGAAGAAAAAATTATGTTTCTACTGTAAGGGACCCTATGATGCAAACCATGATTGTCCTCTTAGGCCAAAGGGAAAAGCTAACAGAGTTATGTGGGCATACTATGAGGAATCAGAATCAGATAATTCAGATCAGCAGTCTGATATAGAGGAAATGGATGGTGGAAAAGAGGAAGACAAGGCTGAAAACTTGTTTGAAATGGAGTCCAAGGATGGGGAAGGAGATGGGCAACTTAGGGAAGCTCGTCTCACTAGTATTAAGCAAGAAGGATCATTCCGGATGAGAGGAGTACTTGCTGGACAGCGAGTTATAACTTTGGTTGATACAGGTGCCACTCATAATTTCATCGATGCTAGGATGGTGGAGAAGCGTGGCATACAAACAGAGGAGTTTGGGGGAATTAGAGTGAGGGTAGCGGATGGCTATGTTCTCAATTGTGATCGTAAGATCACTAGACTCCCATTGAAAGTTAATAATTATGACTTTAAGGCAGATTTCTATGTTGTGCCTATGGGAGATACAGATATAGTTCTTGGGATGAGTTGGTTGCACGATATTGGTGAGTTCACTCTTAACCTCAAGGAGATGGAGATGAGGTTTAAAGTGAATGGGAAGACACATATCCTTAAGGCAATTAGGGATAGTGATCTCAGGATGGTCTCTTTTCGGAGGATGGCTAGATTGATTCGACATAATCAGGTAGAATGGGCAGCAGAGTGCATGTTAATGCCATCACAGGAGGGACAGCAGAAGATTGAATATCCTCCTGATATTCAGGAGCTTAGAGTTAAACACTCTAAGGTGTTTAGTGACATTCCACCGGGTAGACCACCAGACAGGGGTATTGAGCACATCATTGAGTTAGAGGAGGGGGCTAAGCCCATCATGATTACACCTTATAGGCATCCGAAGAGGTTGAAGGATGAAATTGAGAAAACCATAAAGGAGTTACTTGCTATGGGCCACATTAGACCAAGTAAGTCTCCTTTTGCTTCTTCAGTGGTGTTAGTAAAGAAGAAGGACGGGACATTGAGGATGTGCATTGATTACAGGGTGCTTAATAGGAAGACAATTAAAAACAGGTACCCCATTCCCAGGATCGATGAGTTGATAGATGAGCTTCATGGAGCTCGCTTCTTCTCAAAGATAGATTTGAGATCAGGTTATCACCAGATCAGAGTTAGAGAGCAGGATATTGAGAAGACAGCCTTCAGATGTCATTGTGGCCATTTTGAGTTTGTAGTTATGCCATTTGGGCTAACTAACGCACCCGCTACTTTTCAGGCAACAATGAATAGGGTTTTCCATCTTCAGTTGAGGAGATTTGTACTTGTCTTCTTCGATGATATCTTGGTATATAGTAGATCTTGGGAGGAGCACTTAGTTCACCTTGACACGGTGTTGGATATATTGGGCAGAGAATCCTTGTATGCAAAGGAGTCGAAGTGTGATTTGGGCATGACAGAGTTGTTGTACTTGGGTCACATCATCAGTGCAGAGGGCGTACGCATGGATCCTGAAAAGATTCGTGCCATTGTGGAGTGGCCTTCACCGGTGAACCTTACACAGTTGAGGGGCTTTTTGGGACTATGTGGTTTCTACAGGAGGTTTGTGGATGGATATTCCAGGCATGCAGCACCCTTAACAGATTTGATGAGAAAGGGAGCTTTTTTGTGGACTCCTGAGGCACAGGAGTGTTTCGAGAAATTTAAGGAGTTGATGACTTCTTGTCCAGTGTTAGCATTACCAGATTTCAACAAACCTTTTGAGCTACACTGTGATGCTTCCGGAGAGGGCATTGGAGCGGTGCTTATGCAGGAGAAGCACCCTATTGCTTATGAGAGCAGGAAATTGAGAGGGCCAGAGCGGAGCTTCAGTATATATGATAAGGAGATGTTAGCCATTATGCATGCTTTGGCTAAATTCAGGCAATATTTGGTAGGTAGCAAATTTTGTATCAAAACCGACCATAATAGCCTAAAGCATTTTCTAGGGCAGCGAGATCTCAATGATAGGCAACAAAAGTGGGTGAGCAAGTTACAGTCCTATGACTTTGATATTACATATTTTAAGGGGACGCAGAATGTAGTTGCTGATGCCTTATCACGTAGGCCCCATTTGAGCTTATTGACAGACATATCGGAGGATTGGAGACACTTGATCCTTGCAGAGTATGCGAAGGATACTTGGGCAACTGGATTCATAGATGGGACTATTCAGGACAACAGATACACCCTTGTGAATGAGCTCATCATTTACAAAGGGCGAATATTTTGGTCCCAGGATCAGCGGTGAGAAGGATGGTTCTGAAATCTTTTCATGATTCACCTATGGCAGGACATCCTGGTTTCTACAAGACTTACCGGCAGATTAGAGAGCGCTTCACATGGAAGGGGCTCAAAACAGAAGTACTTCAGTATGTTAGGGAGTGTCTCACTTGCCAGCAGAATAAGCAGGAACACTCCTATCCAGCCGGTTTACTGCAGCCACTTCCGATTCCTGATAGGAAGTGGGAGTGTTTGTCTATGGACTTTATCACAGGACTACCTAGAGCCCAAGGCAGGGACTGTATATATGTGGTTGTGGATCGCCTTACGAAGTTTGCACACTTCTTTCCGATCACTGCTACATACACTGCTACACAAGTGGCAGAGTTGTTCTTCAAAGAGATATTCAGATTACATGGCTTACCTCGGAGCATTGTGAGTGACAGAGATAGCAGGTTTATGAGTCACTTTTGGCAGGAGTTATTCAGGTTGTGTGCGACAGAGCTCACTCCGAGTACTAGCTACCACCCTCAGACAGATGGTCAGACGGAGATAGTGAACAAATGGGTGGAGGGATATCTCAGAAATTATATAACAGGGCAACAGAAGGCATGGGTAAAGTGGATTTATCTCTGTGAGTATTGTTACAACACCACTTATCACATGTCTATTCAGATGTCACCCTTTATGGCCCTGTATGGGTATGAGGCACCCAATTTTATGGATCTGCTTTTGAGTGACAGTAGAGTGCCCAGTGCAGGTGATTTGTTACAGGAGAGTCAAGACATTGTTAAGACTCTCAAGGATAATATAACTAAGGCACAAAATCAGCAGAAGCAATACGCAGATCAAAAGAGGACTGAGCGGACTTTTGAGGTTGGAGATATGGTGTATCTTATGTTGCAGCCATACCGTCAATCCACTCTCAAGAAGAATGGTGCCGAGAAACTTAAGCCACGATACTATGGTCCATTTAGGATTATCAGGAAAGTGGGAGAGGTGGCTTATGAGTTAGACTTACCGGCAGAGAGCAAGGTGCACAATGTTTTTCATGTGTCACGTCTCAAGAAGGCGTTGGGGCATCATATTGTGCCTTCTACAGTATTACCGCCCCTGGATGATGAGGGAAAACTTGTTTTGATTCCGGAGGCTATCATTGATTTCAGAGAAAGGAACTTGAGGAGACGTACCATCCGGGAATATTTGGTGAAGTGGAAGGATTTGCCGGTAGAGGATGCTACTTGGGAGAGCGAGGAGATTTTACAGCATCCAGAGTTGATATTGCTTGAGGACAAGCAATTTCAGGGAGGGTGGACTGTGATGTCCCCTTCTAGCTAGAGACATCACTTTAGCTTGTGATTAGCCTATCAGAGACCCTCGTAGGCTAGTAGGATTGGTTAGAGGGTCACCTTGGTGTGGAGATCTTCCAAGGACCTGAGAAGAGTACACTTCTGGGTTGCCAGAGTTTGTTTATTATGAGTTTGGCTTGGTCAGGCTATTTTTAGCAATTTTGGAGTTATAAAGGTGGACCCCTGCTATTTTTAGAAAAGGGGTATGGTCATATGCAGCTCTATCATGTTAGCTCCCGGTTCAGACGACATTCAAAAATGTTGAGTAATAATGGAGATATTAATGTTTATTTAGTTAGAATAAACATTATTGGTTTTGAGCTTATATTATTAAGTTATAATATGTTTTTATATTATAACTTAAGTGAGGGTCATGATATCATAAAAGGGGGCCATATTTCAATTAATTGTGGGTCCAAGCTTATGGAAAAATTAAAAGGGGTTTTCTAAGTTCTAATGTAATAACATTTTTTATGTTATTATTATATTCTTTTATCCCACATTGAGCGTAGAGCCTCATTCTGGAGTTGAGGAGTCTTTATAAACAAACCTTGTCTTCCTTCAAGAGCATGTTATGAGAATTATTTAAAACCAGGGTTTCTACAAATTCGAGAAGAATTCAGACTGTGGAGGACGTAGTTTCTTCAGAGTTGATGCAATTTGAAGGTGTGAAATATCACCCGAATTTTGCCTGTGAGTTGGCTTCATCCAGAAGTCAATATTGTGTTTCAGTAGGAGAAAATTGGATGGATCTGTTTGCAGATTTATAACAGCAGCTACAGTACCGTGAACAGTGCCCGTGAACAGTGACGTGAACAGTGCCGTGAACAGTACCGTGAACAGTGCCCGTGAACAGTGACGTGAACAGTGCCGTGAACAGTACCGCGCTACAGTAAATTCAAAATCAGAGATTTAATATTGCAGATTTTGATAGGCGCTGCCTAGAGAGGGAGCAATCAGCAGCGTGTTTGCATTTTGGGAGTCAAAAATCAGGTTTTTTTCAACTATTAATGCTGATGTTTTTTTTATGTATTCTTCCAACAATAAACATTGTATAAATTGTATGAGCCATCTGAATAAATGAGTTCGATCAGCATTATAATTAGATTTGAGTTATAATTTTGGGTAAATTAGTTTCAATATTTGTATTCTCTTTTATAAACTCAAAAAAAAAACCAGAAGCAGCTTGAAACATTCAAGAACCAACAAAAAACAATCATTACACTCAGGGAAACAAACAGTGATCAGCATAGAGCCTATTTGGGGTTCTTACAAATCTCCAATCCCTAAAGGTTGTGCAGTTTCACCTTCCTGAACCTTAGTGCAATCCTCTAGATATCGAAGAAACTTTGGGAATGAAAAGCCCCTCTCTTGTTTCCAATTTTGCGTTTCGACTTCCCAACACTCTCAGTCCTTCTACTCTTTTTATTCTTCCATTTGCAACAAATGTTCTTTTAGCAACTCCCAACCACCCCTAGCTTCCTCTTTCCTCTTTTCCTTGCTAGTTTTTACGCTCCATACAAGAAAGGGCTTAAAGCTTTGCCAAGTACCTTCCACCAGACTCCAATTTTCTTCATTGACTCGAAATCTAACCCCTAAATCTACTAGTCCAACATGGGAATCACCCCCCGAGTGCATTTCTCACAACACCTCCTCTTTTGTTCCCAATTCTAATGCCCATGCAAACATTAATGAAAGCTCAATATTAGACCTAAATTTGTGTTCAGTAGTCATGAACTCTTCCCCCAATAGTAAATCCAAAATTTGCCAAAATTGTGGACTAACCATCATAAAAAAATCCTTTCAATCTTTTCTTGGTAAGCTCCCTTAGGAACGTCTTCTATTGTTTTGGAGTGTTCGATAAGAAATTTGCTTCCATTATAACTGTCTTTCCCTAACTGATTACTACAACACTTGGCAGAGGAACCAATGCTTTTTTCCTTTCTGGATTTAATTGTGAAGAATTTTTCCATCAATTAGTTGGAAATTCTTCACACAATCAAATCTAGCAATTAAAAAAAACATTATAATGGATTGTGGAAATCTTATTGCTTTGAGAGGAACCAATTCTTCACTTATCTAATGGTGGTAAACTTGCACCCCATCACCTTAATCTTCCATTAGGATTCTAAGGTCTTCTTTGATAATGAGTACCTAAGTACTTTGCAAAGGTGACACTATAGCCAACTCAAGTTTAATGCCCCGATCAAATTTAATGCCTCACCTCTTCATAAGAGCTCCCCTAATGAATTTAGAAAGAGAATGAATTTGAGCTATGAAATAATTAAGATTAGATCGATTGCTTGAGGACAAGTGAATTCGAGAGAGGAGGATTGCCATGTCCCCAACTTAGAACCTTGATTATAATGTTCCTCTCCTAAGACAAATGCTTCACAAATAATAAAGATAAATAAATGATATAAAATAGTCTTAATATAGATTATTATTAAATATATTTAAATCCAATATATATAATAATAATAATATATTATTATTTACTACTACAATAATATGATAAATTTAGTAACATAATAATTTTATAACAATAATAATGGCAATAAAATTAAAGTACTAACATTAATAATCATATCTAAAAGTAAATAATAACACAACTACATTAGCTACCTTATTAATATATGGTGTAAGAGTATAATAGTATGTATAATACAATGAATGGACCCAAGGAAATAATAAGAATATAAAAATATAAAATAATAATATATAATCTAATATATTCAAACACTATATAGTATAATAATGATAATATTTATATAAGATATAATATATTATAAAATGTGAATTAATTAAATATTAATATATCTTAATTATAATAATTAGATTCATTATTACATGAAGGAATGTGATCATTGCAGCTATTCACTTATGAAGACGCTTATAAAAAGGAGAACAAAGAATAAAAGATGGATAGACGAGAAAGAATATTTTAAAAAACTAAAAAACTAAATTAAATAAGCAACATAGAAATGGGAACATTACAGACTTTTGACCCATTGGATCAATTATATGTGTGCTAAGGGGTTTAAGGACCCCTTAAGACACACATTATGCAATCAAAAGGGTCAAAAGGGATAATAGGATAATCTATAACCCCTTTTGACCCATTCAAACCATTATATCTGTGCTACCTGAAAATTTAGAATATTTTTTAACATTGAAATATATTATGTTGAAAATTTACAGAGTGCGCTACTGCTGTTTTTAACATTTTTTGACCCTATGGTTCACACTATCCGAACCATAGTGCAATCGCATAATACTGTGATTGCACAATAGTACGATCGCACTATGCTTCGGATGGGGAAAAAAAGAAAGTGGCATCTTTTTGGTACCACATCTTTGTGAACTTACCCCCCTCACATTTGCTAAGCTTGGCTGTGCCTGTTATTCCAGTTGTTTCCCAAAACAAATTGTTGTTGAGATATACCTATTTTGGGTAGTAAAGGGGAAAAGCATCGAGTATTTAATATACAAACAAATTTATAAGAAATATTGAGTTTTATATGTCATTATTATTGATTCTAACTTCAAGATTTGACACGTCAAAGACTAAATATGTTTGTGTATTTGCAGCATGGTTTTGTGGTTTAGATCATTCTTCTTACTTTGAATGTTATGGAATATAACGATAAATTATTCATAAGAGAAGTAGGGATATGGTCCTAAGGATTGACAAATAATACCCAAACTATACATCATGAGGGGCCAATCAAATACAAGAAAAATGCGAAAATTGATCCATTATGAAGGATTATGTGAAGTTCTTTTCCTTCTCTTTTATCTTTTCCAGGTTTCAACTCCATACTTTTAATTCAATCGTTGTTAACTAATATTTTATTTACAATGGGTCACAAGTACAACAACCCATTTCTCATGAGCACAAATGCTCCACTTACCTTTCATCACATCTAGGTGATGCACATAGTGGTGAATTGTCAAGCAACTCCATGTTCAAGCATGCTTGAGGTGGAGTAAGTACTCGAATTACTGACCTGGGAAATTCCAATGCTTCACAGTGATGCACATCTGTCATGTCCCCATTTTGGAGGCAATTTGATTTAATTAATTTAATTAATTAGGTTGTCCAAAATAATGAATATTTTATGAGGATGACTAATTAATTATTTTAATTAAATAAATAAGTGGTATTAAGTTAATTATTTATAAAGTTATATAATAAATAAATATTAAAAGGTAACTTTATATTTAATTAATTTAATAAAGTGACTTGAATTATAAAATATTTTATAAAGTCACTTTATAAAAAAAAAATCAAGAGTTCCCCTTTTGAGTACATACATGGACTTTGTAAAAGGAAAAAAAGAAGTAATATTAAAACTCATGTATTATCCCACATTGGCAAGACAGAAGCGTGGAGCAAATGAGGAAAGGATTAAAAGAAAGAAGATAGCTCTCATTTATTCATGATTGGAAATATCAAAGAAAGTGGAGAATTTTCTGGAGATTATGTCTCAATAGTTTGAAGGACAAAATTCCTTCCAGCTGGAAATCTTGACGCCATTGAAAGATATGGTCTTAAAATTCAACATAGTAGTAATCCGAAAAAGCAGATACGAAAGAGCAGTCCGAAAAAGCGGAACCGAAAAAGAAGGCTGAAAAAGCGGGTACAAAAAAGCAGTCTGAAAAAGTAGATATGAAAAAGCAATCCGAAAAAAGCAGTTCGAAAAAAGAAAAGCAGAAGGGGCAGCATTGAAAGAAATTATTACAGCCATCTACAACCAGGTTCTTCTGTTAGTATTGCTTTTTAGGGTGTTATAAGCTTTCAACTGTAAGTGTGCATTATACCAGCATTATCATTTTGTAATCCATGTAAATGCCAAAGTCTAAGCCATATTTCATGAGCATTGTATTTTTCATTGCAATTAAGAAGATAATAGTTGCTGGTGTCATTTAAAAAATTTAATATCATTATTTATCAGCTAGTTAGTTTGCATATCAACTATTTGTAAAAATCTCAGTTGGCTGTAGGTGTTCATTTCTCATGCTTAGATTATATATATGCACTGAATATTGTCAAAATTAGTAGCACACTCATGTTAGGTCATTGTGTAGTCCATTGTAGTCTTCTAGCACAAGATTCTCATTGATGCAAATTGAAGAAAAAGTCATTTGAAGCTAGCTGAAATACTATATCAGTCATACGTCCCTTGCATGTGAATTGTTTGATGAAATTCCTTGAGCTTTCATCAGCATTTTTTGAAGGTAGATTTGAGGAGGGTTATTACAGTGGTATGAGAGCTTGCTTGCAAAGTGTTTGACGAAATGTCAAACAACTAAAGTATAAAGATTTTTGGTGTTTGAAGAAGTTATAACCTGTTGGGGTTATTACAGTGGTATTAGAGCAATTTCCTACCATCCTGTGGAGGTCTTATTGGGAATTTGGAATAGTCATATAGAGAGTAAAAATGTTTGACAAAATGAATGCCGGTCCAGATCAGGAAAAGGAAAGATTCTTACAGTTATTAGACACCTTAGCACAGAGACAACGATCAGCAGAGCAAAGAGCACAGGAACAGAGTCAGAGATTTGAGCTTATGATGCAAATGATGGCTCGTCAAATGGGGTTGAATGCTAATGTGGGTGGAGGAAATAATCAGAATGGTAATAATCAGGATGGGGCACATAATAGAGGCGAACAAGTTGGGAACAATTTCGGTCATGCACCCTAGCAAACTAGGATAGTGAGTTCGAGGCCCATGGTTCCAACATTCCCTCCTAGAGCTCCAGAGCAGCCCATACCAGAGCCCCAGATCACTGATATACAGGACCAGCTGAGGAAAGATTGGGAAGCCAAAGGTCTAGATTTTATTGCTGCAATCACCTTTAGGGAGTATATAGATGTGTGGATGAAGCATATGCCATGTGGACATGACAGGAACCAGAGCTATGAGCTACAAAAGAAAGTAGGGAAACTTCAGTTACCATATTATGATGGCTCGGGGAAGTCTATAGCAAGAGCTTGGGTTCAAAAGCTTGACACATACTTTCAATTGAACCTTATGCCTGAGGAAGAAGCCATTAAGTATGCAGCAATTCACCTGGATGGGTTAGCACACAAGTGGTGGCATCATGGTATGGTCACTATGGGTCATGCACACATTACCTCATATGTGGAGTTTACGGAGAGACTGATTGAACGCTTTGATAGGCCTAAGGATCATACCTTCCTTATGATAGGCAGAAACTTGTATGAGGAGTTTAACAGACATGCAGATTTGATACAGGGAGACTTCAGCACATCTTCAGGTAATGGTTTATCTGCATCATCTTCACAGGCAGAAGGGGTTAAAGATGTTGTGCAGGTTGAGCCAGTTGCATCAGAAGGTGATATCACAGACACACCAGATTGCGTGATTGACACAGATAGTGATTCCAGTACAGTTGGGTTGGATGAAGTTACTGCAGTTGAGGATACTGTCATGTTTGAGGATAGTACAGTTGATCAGAAAGTGAGCATTCATGACTTTGCTGAGAAAGAGTACCAGGCACAGTTGGATGCTTCTTCACATGAGATAGAGGCTAGTAGCTCTTTGCTTGGTTTGGCAAGCTAGCTGAAGACAAGGAACAAAAATATTGTCACGGATTTATCTCATCATGATAGGATACATGGATTGATTGAGAATCACATTTGGACGATTCAACTGCAAGAGGGACAGAAAGGAGTCACAACAAGTTCTTCTTGTGACGACTTACAGCAGATCAAGGAAGGCATGGAGGCAATGAAGTTGGCTCTCCGAGATTCTGAGAGACATGTGGACGAGCGTTGTCTTGAGGTGAGTTCAGTTCGGGAGTTAGCGCATATAGCAGGGACTCAGTTTCCTTTTACAGTCGGGTCACATTTTGATGATGATATGAGTACGTCTAGCATTCACACTCCGGATTCAGAGACTGTAGACAGATTCGTAAAGTAAGTTGGTATTGTTCACATTACTCAGGTGAGAAGTTTACTTGAATTGCCAGTTGGTTTCCGTTCATGGATTAGATGTTGGAATCCTTATCTTAGTACTTGGGATCGTTTTGACCGGAGATATTTATCATTCTTTGGTAGTAGTATCTGTTGCACCATCATGGACTTGATTAGTAGCTTGCCAGGTGTAGTTCTCATCCATGCCAACAACTTATTTGATGCTGGAATTAGTTTTTACACACTTTTGTTGGGCATTGTTCATGTATCCAGTTGACCATTCTTGTTGGAATGGGTTGATGATCTCTCAGATATAACAAAGTTTACAGAAGAGTCCCAGGATCTGATTATTACAGATGACACCCAGGGGGATGTTGTGGATAGTTTTGAGGACTTAGTCTCCTCAACAGTTTCCTTTGATACGGAGGTTTATGTTGATGCCCCAGTCACTCCGTTTGATGATACAAGTTCAGCAGTTGGACTGCAAAATTTGGATGGCAGTATTACAGATGATAGCCATTCCGAGGTTACTCCTTTGAACAATGTACCAGTGGTAGAGTATAGGAGTTTGACCAGTCAGCACAATCATGTGTCTAGTCAGCTGAGAGTTTACGAACGAGACATTCCTATCGCTCGCGAGCATTTCGATGCTGCTTGTCAGTTGTTAGCAGTTTATGGATGGGGTTCTCCTACTAGTGATGAGCAGGGAGGCAGTTATCTTTCCTTGACAGAGATCCACTCTTTATGGGAGGCTATCCGGATTCTGAGACAGAATTATATGCAGTTGGTAGCCGATAGAGATTATCTTACGGAGTGGGGCAGTACAGCATATGATGCATTATTGGTCAAGGAAGATGAGGTGAGTAAGCTTACTCAGCAGCTTGAGGTGACTTCTGAGTTTCTTGAGAGTACACAGTTGGCTTTTGAGGAGTCACAGTTTCATTTAGCTGAGGTGACCGTGGAGTTGGAACGACTTCAGTTTTTACCAGATTCTGTACAGTTACTGACCGCGGTGTCTGGTGATCCGAGGATGTCCATGGTCGAGGTTGATAGAGGCAGTGGAGATGAGGATATATCTATCTATGACACTAGTATTGCCATATTTGGTCCGTTTCCACTAGAGGTAGGTTCAGCTGAGTTGGGCGCTGCAGTTGAGCATTGTGGTATGTTTGACTTGGAGGGCACAGAGACTAGTAATGTTGTTGATTCTGCACTCTTGGCTATATCATCCTTTGACTTAGCTAATGATCAGTCATAGTTGGTTGTATCACGTCTGCAGGATGAGTCTTTGGCTGGGATTGGTTCTTTTTACCGGCATTATACTGTAGGATATGTTCATCGGTTTGCTTTTGATCCATGTGTTGAGGAGTTGATGGCAGACAGGTTTGGTCTAGGCTCTCGTTTTTGTTACCTACCATGTAATGACTATTCACCATCAGCAGTACATCGGTGTTATGGTTATGAGACAGTGGCCGGTGATCTGCAGAGTTGTGTTAATTGCAGTAGGTGTGTAGTGTGTGGATTCTCTGTATTTGGTGCAGTTTCATGCGGGAGTATTCATCATTGTTGCAGAATTGTATTGTGCATTCCACATAGGGTAGTGGGATGCATTGATGGTATTTACTGTGTTGGCAGCTTGATTTGCCCACTTTACTTGGGTTCTAATGTTCTAAGAGTTTGTGTCTCGTGGGTTTCTGACTGTGGCAGTTGTGATTTTGGAGTTTGGTTGAGCTGTAATTGTCAGTTTGATTATGGATTCCTCTTGGTTATATTGCAGAGGATATTGCAAGAGCCTATGTTAATTAACAGTGGTATAGTTCATGACTACATTTGGGAACCAGGCGGATTGATTGGTTTATTGTTCAGCCATTGCTTGGGGACAAGCAATTTCAAGAAGGGTGGACTGTCATGTCCCCATTTTGGAGGCAATTTGATTTAATTAATTTAATTAATTAGGTTGTCCAAAATAATGAATATTTTATGAGGATGACTAATTAATTATTTTAAGTAAATAAATAAGTGGTATTAAGTTAATTCTTTATGAAGTTATCAAATAAATAAATATTAAAAGGTAACTTTATATTTAATTAATTTAATAAAGTGACTTGAATTATAAAATATTTTATAAAGTCACTTTATAAAAAAAAAATCAAGAGTTCCCCTTTTGAGTACATACATGGACTTTGTAAAAGGAAAAAAAGAAGTAATATTAAAACTCATGTATTATCCCACATTGGCAAGACGGAAGCGTGGAGCAAGTGAAGAAGGGATTAAAAGAAAGAGGATAGCTCTCATTTATTTATGCTTGGAAATATCAAAGAAATTGGAGAATTTTCTGGAGATTGTCTCAATAGTTTGAAGGACGAAATCCCTTCCAGCTGGAAATCTTAACACCATTGAAAGATATAGTCTTGAGATTCAACATAGTAGCAATCCAAAAAAGCAGATACGAAAGAGCAGTCTGAAAAAGCGGAACCAAAAAAGTAGGCTGAAAAAACGGGTACGAAAAAGAAATCCAAAAAAGCAGATATGAAAAAGCAATCTGAAAAAAGCAAAACCGAAAAAGCAGACCGAAAAAGCAGTTCAAAAAAAGCAAAGTAGAAGAGGCAGCATTGAAGAAAATTATTACAGCCATCTACAACCAGGTTCTTCTGTTAGTATTGCTTTTTAGGGTGTTATAAGCTTTCAGCTGTAAGTGTGCATTATACCGGCATTATCATTTTGTAATCCACGTAAATGCCAAAGTCTTGGCCATATTTCATGAGCATTGTATTTTTCATTGCAATTAAGAAGATAATAGTTGCTGGTGTCATTTAAGAAATTTAATATCATTATTTATCAGCTAGTTAGTTTGCATACCAACTGTTTGTAAAAATGTTAGTTGGCTGTAGGTGTTCATTTCTCATGCTTAGATTATATATATGCACTGAATATTGTCAAAATTAGTAGCACACTCATGTTAGGTCATTGTGTAGTCCATTGTAGTCTTCTAGCACAAGATTCTCATTGATGCAAATTGAAGAAAAAGTCATTTGAAGCTAGCTGAAATACTATATTAGTCATACGTCCCTTGCATGTGAATTGTTTGATGAAATTCCTTGAGCTTTCATCAGCATTTTTTGAGGGCAGATTTGAAGAAGGTTATTACAGTGGTATCAGAGCTTGCTTGCAAAGTGTTTGACGAAATGTCAAACAACTAAAGTATAAAGATTTTTGGTGTTTGAGGGAGTTATAACCTGTTGGGGTTATTACAACATCATTGAGATGCAATGCATAACCTGTTGGGGTTATTACAACATCATTGAGATGCAATGCATACTAATTGGACCAGTCATTCTCATAAGAGATGGGACATTGTGTACTTACTAATAAAAAACTATACAGTTGAATCCTTTGAAATGATAGAGGAAGAAAAATCATATAATTTGACACATTGCAAAACACCACCTACTTGAAATTGATCTTGAGAGTCTAGTATTACAACAGACCTTTATGAAGGGTGAATACCCAAAGAAAACACCCACCGCCACTGCCAGAAATGATGCTATGTACAGGAGCAAAATATCTGTGAAAAAAGCTGCAACCCAGTAGGCAAGGGTCCTCATTCCACTCATGTGAAACAGACCAAAAAGCCCTAGCTGCTTATCAAGAACTACCTGCAGAAAGTTCAAGAAACCTTTTGAATATCTCACAAAAGGAGTATTTTATAAGTAATTAAATAAACAAATAATTGAATTTTAGGACACATACATGCACATGATTGTTTCTTCTCTAATTTTGCCAACAATGCTATGGATATTAATCTCGAATTACATGTATGGAAAGAAAATGCAGAACTTTGTAAAAACTGGTAAGAATTGAAGAAAACATTAGAGTTCAAATCAAGTAAATAAGTGATCCAAAATGCACTTATCCCCAGTTATAAACTTACTCTACACCCATTTTGAAATCCTCCACTCATTCTTTGCATCATATACCACATTTCCCAGTAAAT
Source organism: Cupressus sempervirens (assembly GCA_028749045.1). Classification (NCBI taxonomy): domain Eukaryota; kingdom Viridiplantae; phylum Streptophyta; class Pinopsida; order Cupressales; family Cupressaceae; genus Cupressus; species Cupressus sempervirens. The sequence continues at coordinate 612,910,293 of CM053790.1, forward strand.
GAGAGATTTATTTTGAAATAAACTAAGTTTCTTATTGTACCTGTTGAAATATCTATGTGCTAAATTCCATAAATATTGTGTCATACTTGATACTAAAATATCGAGCCAATAGAATTATAAATTACAAAAACTAAACACAAAATGATTACCAAGATATTGGATATTAAACTAGGTGAAAAAGTCTCCTTAAATAAGATTACAAGCGCTTTATCCAAATAGGAGAAGAGCAACAACTAAAAGGATACGACTTACAATTAACAAAGAAAAAACAAATAAAGAATATTCCTATGTCTATCCTAAAAGATGATTGACCATTATAAATTAATCATTAATTTATTACCCTCCCTTAATGGTCAATTTGCTAACTGCACCACGCTCCAAAATTTTATTAATTTTGTAAGACTCAAAGACTAAAGAGCACACATGACACATTGAGGGGGGTGGGGTGAATCAGTTTTTCTGATTTTTGAACTTTTATATGCATTAAAGTACATAAAAAATAAAGAGAGCAACCATCAAGATACAACCACCAAATTTCTTGTGGAAAATCCTTTCGAGTAAAAAACACAAGACATAACAACTTTCATTAACAAAATGAGCACCAAGCCACATTACATATCCGAGCACCAACTACTTGAAGCATCAACTCTAGTCAATTGAGGCACCAACCTCAACTTGAGCACAAATTCAAATCACTAAATCTAAAACTACTCCTTTCATCAACACTCTACATTACACTGTCTCAACAACATTCCATAACCAAATAATATGCTAGCCTTCAATGATATATTGAGCTTCACTAATATGCTTGAATCATTAAAGCATCCTCGCTTAGTCTCTTGCTCAAATAAAAAACGTCCAGCCTCAATAGTCAACACTGTATAATTGTACCAAGACATAGCACAAATGATAAACACTACCTCAAAAAACTATGTACCAATTCTTTTAACAATACTATTGCGCATCTATGACCTACTCAACATCCTTAATCGTCAATGTAGTTGCTTGTCTATCATTCCATTCAATGAACTTAAAAAGCCTACTAGCCGTGATATCACGGCAACTCCCTGGATCACACAACACACCTTTGTTATAGATCATTGAGGGACTCTCAATCATATGGAAACACCGGGTATGGCCTCTGTAAGAATTTTCCTTAGGGCAAAATTCACCCAAGAACTAAGAACTCAAACATAAGCACAACTGTAGACCAAGAAGGAGTATGATCAGAATAACAATGTATTCAATTCAAGATGCATAAAAGCACACTAGGAGTGCTTGTATATAAAGGCCTCTGAGATGCATCTAGAATGCCTAAGAATCAGCTACATGATAAGTCATACAACCAAGCACATGTCCACCAGATATGGGTTATCCTCCATTAAGCATGGAAGTAAGTGCGATGATGAGAGGATAAGCCTACAATGGTGTAGCACAGAAATCTATGTTGTAGACAACATGTGCTAAAAAGAGAGTGCGAATAACTATGTTGTCAACATGACAACTCAGTGAATGATGCAAACTTCAGTGTTGTAGACACCATGTGTTGAATTAGAGTTGCGTACTTCTATGTTGTCAACATGACAACTCATAAAGGTGCAAAAACTCCTAAGTGTCTCACAAAATAAATAATAAAATAATGCATTAACCTAAGTAAACTTAAGTGTAAATAGTAAATACGTATTTACACTAATAGCCTCTCATGGCTATCGACTAATGACAACTTTATTGTGTCTCACCTATGCTAAAAATGACATATGGTGACTGGCTTTATCCGTATAGTGGGAAGGCTATGCTTGTAAGATGGAAGGATTGTGTTTGTACGATGTGAAGTAATAGACCCATATGATGAAGATACTCAGCCATACAATGTTAGTACACACCCGTATGGTGTCACTATAGGTTTTGACAAATTCATTGTCTCCATATAACATGACAAATTCTATCAACGGGTAATTTGATGCATGTCACTTTGAGGTATAACATGCAATTGATGTCTTATTCAATAATGATATAAGGTGTTACACAAAGGTACAAATTTACTCACATAGAGGAAATAATGATAACACTTCAAATTGTATCGAATGGCTCAAGAGAAGAATATAGATTGGTCTTGAAATGAAGACTTTTAGAGACTCGATGCACAAAGTGAAATATTGGAATGATATTTCCGACGATAGACTAGGGTAGCTGTGAACCACCAAAAACAATGAATGCAAACTAGCTAGGATCTTCCACCTCCAAAACTGTGTACAAACTACCTTCAACCAGAGTTGTCAAAAACTCCTCTGTCCTTCCTTGGGCACACGTATCTCCATATCCAATTTAGAAATGTACCCAATACTGTCCGAATACACGTTGAATATTGTACCCATGTCTACCTAAAAAAAGTTGATTTTCCAAGCGTGCCAAATACTACATAATTTGATATTTTTTAAGATCCCAAATTTAATTTTAAAAACTTGATTAATACAATTGTTTTAAAAAAAATGGTATAAACAAAACCCACACCAAAAGACAAATAAAATGTTTTTCTATTCAGCAACCCATTTTGTTGGGTTATCTTCTAATGCAGCTCTACAATTAAGTTATAAATATTTATGTAGCATTTATTTGTCAATATTGTTTTTGAAGTAACGAAAAACTCCATTAATAACTTGGAAAATTGTGTTAAATATATGTGTATATGATATTTATTAATGTCATATCTAGACATATTCGTATTAGGGATCTTAAAAAATGGTCATATCTGTACCCAATACCATATATGTATTTCTACCCGTATTTGTATCCATGCAACTTTGCCTTCAACCTTAAGCTTCTAGAAATACAAAGAAGAGTCAAATAATTCAATGGTGATTTTACAATGCCCTAGCATCTCCTTATAAAGACCTCCAAGAAACACGTAGAGATTTATAATAGGTCATTGTGGACCTTATTTCATTAATTTATTAATTTGGGCCCCCTTCTATTTATTAATTAAATTAATTAGAGGTTTGTTTTAATATTAGTTAAATTTTGGGACCACTTAATTAATTTAATTAAGTTATTTCTATTTAAAATTCAGGAACAAAAATCCTCGTCGTGCAAAGATGGCTTGCCCTCAAGCAATCCATCATCAAACAGTTTTCACATTGTGAAGCTCTGGAATCCCAAACCAAACACAAACATTGGTAGCAATATTCGTTGAAACATCCCCACTACTTCAGGATCATAGACATGAGTAAATTGCCAACAAGTTTCCACTGCTCCACTCTAATATAAACATTGCCATGTTTGGACTCACCGAGATCCCAACAAAGCCAATCATAAAGCACATCAATGCATTGTCCTCAATTTTGACATCACAAAATTGAATCAACCCTATGCAATTTTCTCATGAAATTGTAGGTATACCTCTTGTTTTGATGTATTGGTGAAGTCTCATTAAGGCAATTCGTTATCCTTGAATTGTACTCTATGTAAATTTATTTGTGCATTTCTTTTGAAGGTTTAAGTCAAGCTTAATCCCCAAATGTTTGTGACGAAGATTTTTTCTTCTCTAACTGTGAACGCTTGATTTTTGGTAAACTTCATGCTTTTTGTTTGCCTTTCTTCTTGTCGTAAAATGTTTTGAGACTTATGTTTACTTTCTGATAATAGCCCTTGCAGTCCCACTCGTTTCGAGCTAACTTAGCCTTCAAATGAAGTTGTCTAGCTCAAGTTATGAAGTAAAAGTAGAAGTAGCTTTGTTAGATTACATATAGAAGCAATGAACTTTGTAGAGACAAAAAACACGCACCTGTATACACACTTCATATAATTGAGTTGCAACAAGCAATAGGCATGCAACTTAGAATAAGTTAAAGTTAGTTAAGAGTTTGTTAGGTGAATAAGTCAAGGTGGTTAAGGGTTTCCACCTTCTTATTCACCTTTCTCTCTATAAAGGAGAGCTCATTGTAAATATTTATCTTTTTCTTTATACATGGAGGCTATGCTAAAATTCTTGCAACTTGAAAATTTTGTGTTTTTGGATACAAAGTTTCTAAATTGAATAAAGAAGCAAGTGTTCTCAAACTTTGTGTTGTGAAGCTTGAAATTGGTCTTCGTATTCTTAAGTTGCATTGATCAAATTATCTTTGATTTGGTTTATAATTTATCTGCGTAAAGCATTTGAGCATTTAGTTTTGTTTTTCGAAGTCTTTGAGCTTCTAGAAACAAAATTGTTATAGTTTGCTAGTGGCTGCAAATACTTGGGACTAAAGACTTTGTGCTTCGATTTCGAGTATCTTATTTCAACTTGGACAGTAAGCAAGAGACATTACACCTTTTTATCTATTCAATTTACTCATCAAAACAGATTGATTGTAAGAAACTTTGGATTCCTATCATCAACCAATAAAATATAGGTACAACTATTGTCTGAACAGTTGTTTGTACGTAAACTTACTAAGCCACCATTATTACTGTAGCAGTAGGTACCTTTTGTTAATTTGCAAGTAATAGTTTTTATCATACAATAATTCTTGAAAAACGAAGAGCTGATTCAGATAACAGCCAATTTATTAGTTTTAGTTAGGTTTCCATTGTAGCCACGTATGGTAAGAAGGGAGCCCCCTATTGCTAAGAGGAGAGATTTATTTCACCACATTGTTGCAAAAAGTTACAACTTTGTAAGTTGTAGTCTTAGTGACATAGAAATGTTTTAGCCACAACGATGCTCAGATCCAAAGCCTTCATGCCATCCTCCTCATCAATCTCTTCAAGAATCTCATAGTTCAGGTAGATCTTGTTGTTACTATGAGGGAGCCCCTTACATGGAGAGATTGGAGTCATGCACGTATCATGCAAAATCGAAGGTTAAACTCCAAATTCAAACAGTTGTAGGTTCTTATTAGTAGGATTTCCATGAAGTTGATCAACAATTGGTTGAGACCGTTGTTTCGAATGATAACCGATAGAGTCCAAGTTTTCATTAAGTTGACCATCAAGTGTTGGTTCAACGAAATTGGTGTAAACTTCATCCTTTTCGAAATTTAGACATGTTATATTTTAAAGGACAATTCTTAACTCATTCTTGTTCGAATCCTCACATGGTTGCAATGTAGGCATGACTTCACTCCTAGGGCTCATAGTGCTAAGTACCTCATTATTGATCAATCAACTAAGATTGATGTTGTAGGTCCTATTACCTTCGAAAGATGAGTACCTCAACCTCAGGTCTATGTAATCCTTGAGGGATACATCTATCTGTCATATATCATCAATCCCATCCTTATTGATTTTTTTCTTAGCAATGCAACCCAATCCATTTCTAAAGTGTTCTACAGGCTGGCAAGAATTTGGCTCTAATACAATGTGATGTCTTCATGACTCCACAATCACATAGCACCCTTGTTGTCAAGAAGTGCAAGCACCAGTGGAGACTATGCCAGTAGTAGCATATCCAGATCTGAGGAAGACAGATAAATTGAAAAAGGAATCTCTTTTCTTGTAAGAAGAGAACCAAACAGTAAGAGAATTTTTAAATGTTGAACTTGCGATGAATTTGGTCTTTATGCTTCTAAGTGTCCTAAAAGAGAGAAAGTACAAGAAGAATTTCAAGCCTAGAACACTTAGAGATTGTTTGTATGCAAATGAAGATGATGAATTTGAAGAAAGCGCTCAGAGTGAAAGTTATGATGAGTTAGGATTTGTAGCTATAAAAGAAGAAGTCAAAGAAGAGAAAGCCCTGGTTTCGTATGTTGAAAAGAAAGATGATTGGATCATAGATAGTGGTTATTCACATCATATGACTGGTGACATGAATAAATTTGATAAGTTTAGTAGTCATGATGGAGGGATTGTTAGAGTTGGTAATAATGCAGCTTGTCATATCAAGAGAATATGATCTATTACTCTTGATGGAAAGACTAACACAAATGATGTCTACTTTGTTGACGGATTAAAGCATAACCTATGGACTATTGGGCAGTTAGTTGATAAGGGATATCACTTATAATTCACAGAGAAGACATGCATTATCAAGGATAAAGATGGTAAGTTAATAGGCATTGGTACAAGATCCAGAGGTAATGTTTTTCAGCTAAACTCTACAAAAATGACATGTTTGGTTGCAAAAGTGGATAACAGTTGGTTGGCATAGAAGACTTTGTCATATAAAATTTGATAATATTGTGATGGCTAGTAGTAGATTTGTTGTTAGAGATTTACTTGAAATTGTGAAGCCTATTAATGTTGTGTGCAAAGAGTGTGTTATAGCTAAGCAGAAGAAAAGCTTCTTTCCTAGCTAGGCGTTCTCTACAATAGTGAAATTGGAGATTGTTCATATAGATCTAAGTGGTCCTACTAGGACAAGAGGGTTCTACGATGAAAGGTACTTCATGATTTTTGTTGATGACTTTACTAAGATGATGTGGGTAGCATTCCTTATAGAAAAATCTAAAGCATTTGATAAGTTTAAATTGTTTAAGAATAGAGTTGAGACTAAGTCTGGAGTGAAAATTAAATGTTTAAGATCCGATAAGGTGGAGATTTACCTCAAATGAGTTTAAAACCTTTTGTGAAGTAAATGGCATTAAGAGACAACTATTAGCACCTAAGACTGAGCAAAATGGAATTGCTGAAAGAATAAATAGGTCTGTAATAGAACCAATGAGAGTCATGATGTTTGAGAATGATGTATCCAATACATTTTGGAGAGAAGCAGTCAATACAATAGTATATACAATGAATCGAGTGCAGATCAGAAAAGGTACAAACAAAACAACATATGAACTATGGTTTGGACACACATCAGTGAAATATTTCAGAATTTTTGGAAGTTAATGTTATATCAAGAGAGATGATGACATTGGTAAGTTTGATACAAGAAGCAATGAAGGTATGTTCTTTGGTTATTCATTGAAAAGAAAAGCTTATAGATGTTCTAATCAAAGAACTAAGACTATTGTTGAGTGCACAAATATAAAAGTGGATGAAAAGTTTGGAGTCAAAGAAAGAATGTTGGATTATAATTTTGATGAAAATGAAGCTAATCCTAACCCTATCATAAAAAATGTTGAAACTTTCTCTGAGACTAACAATGATTTGCAGAATGATGTTCAAGTTGTGGAGCATAGAGAAGAACCAAGATCTAACCCTAGAGAAGAAGTAAGAGTCAAGTCAGTAATGCCTACACCTAACAAGAATTTGACAAATAATCACCCTGCTAATCAAATTATTGGAAGGAAAGAAAATGGAGTTATGACAAGAAACAGAGTAGATGAAGAATTATGCTCGATTTCTCAAGTTGAACCAAAGAGTGCAGATGAGGCATGCAAAGATGATCCTTGGACTCAGACAATGAAGGAAGAATTAGATCAGATTGTGAAGAATGAGATATGGGAATTGGTTCCTATACCTAAAGATAAGAATGCTATAGGAACTAAATGGGTTTTCAGAAACAAGATGAATGAACCAGGTGAGATTGTAAGAAATAAAGCAAGATTGGTATGTAAAAATATTCACATCAAGAAGGTATAAACTATAAACAAACATTTGCCCCTGGTACCAGAATTGAAGCAGTAAGAATGCTATTGGCTTATGCAGCAAGTAAAAAGTGTATCAGATGGATGTGAAGTCAACATTTCTGAATGGGGAACTTGAAGAGGAAGTGTACATTGAGCAGTCCGAAGGATTTCCTTTGATAGCAAAAGGAGGCATTGTATGCAGACAAGAGAAAGCATTGTATGGACTGAAGCAAGCACCTAGAAGTTGGTATGCAAGGTTGGACAAGCATTTGGAAAAGTTGGGATTTGTTAAAGGTAGTGCAGATAGTAACTTGTATTTTAAAGAAATTGAGAATGGTTTGTTTGTTATTGTGATATTTGTGAATAACATAATCTTTGAAGGTAATGATGATGCAAGTGACAAATTTGTTGATGAAATGAAGAATGAATTTGAGATGAGTATGATTGTTGAGATGAAATATTTCTTAAGTCTACAAATTGAACAGAATAGTGATGGTATTTTTCTATCACAGACTAAGTATTTGAAAGACTTGTTGAAGAGATTTGGATTGGAAAGTTACAAGCCCATTGGAACACCTATGATAACTAGTCACAAGTTATCTAGCAAAGATGAGACACCTACTGTTGAGCAAAACAAATATAGATCCATGATAAGAGGTTTGCAATATCTGACTCATACAAGACCAGACATAGAAAATGCAATGGGTATAGTTGTAAGATTTCAAGCAGATCCTAAAAAAGCACATTATGCAGTAGTAAAAAAGAATTTTCGAATATTTGAAGGGTACACCTGATTTTGGCTTGTGGTATGATAGATCAAATGACTTTACAATATGTGCATATACTCATGCAGATTGGGTAGGCAGTATGGATCATAGGAGTACAAGTGGTGAAGCGTTTTTCCTTGGATGAAGATTGGTTTCTTGGCTAAGCAAGAAACAAGACTGTATCTCATAGAGTACAACAGAAGCAGAGTATGTAGCGGCGACAAACAATTACAATCAGATCATGTGGTTGAAACAAATGCTGAAGGATATTGGAATAGAGTTTTCAAAACCTTTTATCATATATTGTGATAACACAAGTACAATGAGTATGTCTAAGAATCCTATATTGCATTCTAAGACTAAGCATATATCTATTAAGTATCATGTTCTAAAAGAGAAAGTTGCAGAGAAAGAAATCATATTAGAGTATGTTAATATGAAAGAGTAGATTGAAAATATTTTTACAAAGCCCTTACCTAAGGATACATTTGAATATTTGTGAGGTATGCTTGGGGTTATGCCCCTGCCTACTTCTAAGTAGATGATGCAGAGAGTGCATCAATCCAGTGGTATATAGCAATAATCTGGACTGAATGCTGATGCTTCCTGTGTGGGGGAGTATCTACGATTGAGTAGAGTCATCAAGGATTCTTGGTAGCTGGTATGAAACGGTGTCTTTCAACACTTGAGATGGTTAAAGACTTTGAGCAGTTGATTGACATAATGATGTGTTTGTCATTGATGTCAACGGGGGAGAGATTGCATGAAAAACATCTCCTATGAATGAAGGAGAGTATGCATTGGGGGAGAGATTGCATCTTCTAATAGTAAGTGGAAATGTATACAAGGAAGAGAATGTATGGGAGAGAGTTGTTCATGGAACATTGATGTTAATGGGAAAGTATATCAATGGGGGAGAAGTGTGAACAATTGATGCCATCCATGTAAGAATGACGAAGCATAGATGGAGAGTTGTTCCTGTGAGTTTCAAATTTGATTGATAAAGAGGATTTGAAAATAAGAGAGCTACAACAGTAGCAGAGTCAGATTTGGTATTCTTGGAACTTAGATGTTTTTCATCTATGTTGCCATCAATGCCAAAGGGGGAGATTGTTAGCATGAATGCTGATGGTATTCCTTTTGGGAAGTATCCTAAGCATTGGAGTGTTTATTAGCATGATTGACATGTTGCATTCATGACTGTGTTTGTCATTGATGTCAACATAGTATTGTTTCTGTAAAGACTGGCAGAATAGCAGAGAGAGGTCGTACAGACTCTATATTGATAATGAGTTCAAGAGTAGTTGAGGATATGTTCTACATTGTGTCCTGATGAAGTGGACAAGTGCGCATGCATAGAGTCGAAGGCATACAAGAGTTATTCAAGAATTACAGAGGATTGTGTGTAGATAAAGTACCTAAGAAGTGGTTTCTGATGTTTGGATTGTATCTCTTAACAAGGATAGATTCGTGATGAGAGAAGTTAGACAATGACAGTAGACAGCCTAATGATATCAGTGAGTGTGCGAAGTTCAACATCACACATATGAAGAGTTGTTTTTATTAGTGAGCCGACAGTGTTTTGTAATTTTGAAAAGACATAATGAATACTAATATCTTGATGAGGTCCTATTATAATTAATTGGGAAAGCCTCAAGGCCGACTCAAATAATTATTTTGAGGATATGGTACAAAGGAAGGTAATTTTCCTTGTGGTGAAAAAAGTGCAAGAGATGTGGATTAGCAAATTGTGCAAGTGATATGTGAAGTTGGTAAATGCATGTAAGCGATCAAAGGGATCAATGTGATGCGAGTTTGAAGATCTCTTATTGACATCTAAAGAGGTTTTGTCCACTCAAGAAGACAAAAGGAGTTCAATTTATTTCATTTCTATTATTCTGCAAAGAATACTACAGAGGCTAGTTGGGCAATGAGTTTGGTGGTCTTGCCCCCGAAGCTATTTGGATAGTGGGTCCCTTTGCCTTCTACAACTCCTAATAGGGTTGGCACAACTCCTAACAAAGTTGGAATCTCCTAATAGGGATTCAAATTCTCCTAACAGGAACTGATATGTACTGAATGTATTTCATTGGCTCCTAATAGAGTCTGTCCTCTTACAAGGAACTTTGATATTAGTACATCTTTTGTGGGTACCATCTCCACCAGGGTTTTCCCTCTAATCAAAGGTTTCCCTAATTAACAAATCTAGTATTATTGTGTATGTGTGTCTTCTAATGGTTCCTGATTATATTGTTCACATGCTTAAGGTTTAATAAGATTGATAAAACTTATATTGATCTGATAACTAATTCAACCCCTCCTCTCCCCCCTCCTAGTTATCTTGGTGGACTTTACTTTCTAACAATGCTAGCATGTTCTAGTTAATTCTGTAAACTTATTAACTTACATGCAGCTGATTTTTTGTCCTTCATTGGTACTCAGCTCTTATACTCAATTTGGAAGAGCCCACATTGTCCTCATTGGGTGAATACTTAATACTGTTTTTTTCGATTCATGGTTCTTTCTTTTTGGGTATAATGGCCCAGTAAAGTATGCGGAATCCCTTGTTGTAAATAATGGTTTTGGGGACTATACTTCCTCAATAATTCTTAGTTACTCTATTTTGGGGCTCTAGAGTTTTATTTGAGTATCTTGTTTGGAAGTTGGATGTAGTGCTAGCTTGTTCTTGTTAATTTTGTAAAGTATCCTATCTCTAAAACAATAAATTGGAGCTCTTCTCAATCCTTTTGCGGGGAACATATCAGTTTGGATGCTGATCCCTTTTCTTGCATCCCCTCCCTTAGCTAAACTATCACTAAATCATTATAACTTATATATTGTTTTAGCCAATAAGGATTGGTCTGGCATTTATTTAGGAAGAGATGGAGTGATGGGCGTACAGTAGTAGGAGCAATGTAGGAATGAGTGGATGACAAGGCTAGTTCAAACTGTGTAGGTGCATTGATGTATGGAGTGAGAGAAGCCGAGGTCAAGTGTGAGGTGTACGATGGAGGGAGGAAATCATTGGGTACAAAGATGAAATGATCGAACCAAATAGTAATACAATTATGGATATCCAACCAACAAATATATATGAACGCCAATCAAATAGACAACTCGCCAAAAAAAAGACCAAATCATACATGCACAATGTATCACCCAATTTATTTTTGCAGAAAGATAGTGCTTCAATTTGTCAAATCTGAGCAAAGTAATACAAAGTACGAAATAGGGTGAGGGTTGAATCTCACTGAAACTACGATAGCCAAGTAGGGAAGATCTTGCACTTCCAAAATGGCGAGATGAGCAAAACTCCAGCAGAATTCATAATACAAAGAAAATAATCCAAATCGCATGCCTATAACAACCTACAGATTGGCCTTATAAAGGGCTTCAGGGAAGCTTCTCGAACGATTACAAATGTGCTGACTGGCCGACACACTATACAAAATAAAATAAAGAAAGGGCCCAAGAGATAAACAGATTGATTGTCAGCCACGTAACAAAAATTATTATTTAATAAGATTGCAGAGATCTCATTTGCACAAATTTTGTTCTAGCTGTAATGACCCTCTCTATAAAGGCCACAGAAACCCTCAAACTGAACTTAGGAATTTTGTCAAACACTTGGCGTGTAACAGTAACAATATTCAGAATATGGTAATTTCAAATTTGATACTTTCAGAATATAATCACAGAATTACAATATATATAAAGCCATTGAACTATATTTCAATTACAATGCCATAAATTCTGAAATTATTTTATTCCCAATTCTGGTCTGATTATTACAATGACTGTATGACAGCAAATTTACCCAAAAATTGACATATATTTCAGAATGCAAGAACCTGGTTTGAAGAACTATGGAAGAACACCACGTTTTGCTGCAGATCGTTGATGAAGACCTCCAACCGCACCCCCAAACTATCCTTAATTTGCTGCTGCTGCCCAAACTAGCAGGGCCGTACCAGGCCGTACCTGTACGGCTGCTGAAATAAAATAATATTAGGGTTTTGGGACCCCCAAATGTAAGGAAAATGGGCGCCTAGGGTTAGGTAGTAACCCTGTAAAACCATAAAAAATAACTCCAAGGGGTTGAGGAGATATGAGCAATTATGTGGTTCCGAACCCTGCTTTGCCAATTCTGAAAATGCACTTATTCTGTCTTCAAACTCTTGTCAAATGCTTCTCCAATGATAGGGCAAATCTGAAATCCTTATTCCAACCAAAAACAAACCCTAACAACGAATTCTCAATAAGCTCCAATGAGATGGCTGAATACCAACTCCAATTATGCAACAATTCAGGTGATATTTCACACCCTCAAAGTCGCCAATCCAAGGGAGTGATTCGTTCCCAAAGATCGAATAATTTGCAGATCCAAAGTCCACAAATGTCTTCACAATGAAGAAGTAGAAGAGTTCTCCAATCCAAGCATGTCCAAATGAGAGGCCCAGCCCTCTATTTATTCACTTTTCTAAGAAGTTGCTAGAACTTCTAGAAACATCCTTTATAATTTCTCATTATAATGCACTTTTTATAATAAAGTAATTTTATAAAATAAAAAGTGCAACTCAAATTAAAATTATAACATGTGGGCCCCAATATCACATAATGATAAAATATAACCTCTTAACACTTCTTCAAGAGCAAGATATGACTATCTGATCCGCAGAATTGACTCTCTTTCCACACCATTTGCCTACGAGAGTCTGGAATAGGCAAATCCATGATCAATGCCATGTCGAACTAAAGAGGGGACATTACAGTCCGCCCCTCCTGAAATTGCTTGGCCTCAAGCAATCTCAACGCCGGGTGCTGCAAAATAGCCTCCCCCTCCCAAGTAGCATCCTCAACAGGTAAATCTTTCCACTTAACCAAGTATTCTCTGATCACCCTTCTACGAAGCTGTTTTTCTCTGCTCTCCAGGATGGATTCTGGTACTAAAATCAATTTTCCCTCATCGTCTAAAGGAGGTAATATTGCAGAAGGCACCACATTCTGACCCAACGCCTTCTTGAGGCGTGACACATGAAACACATTGTGCACTCTGCTATCTGCGGGAAGCTCCAACTCATAAGCCACTTCACCAACTCGCCTGATAATCCTGAATGGTCCATAATAGCGTGGCTTAAGTTTCTCTGCACCACTCTTCTTAAGAGTAGATTGCCTGTATGGCTGCAACATGAGGTAAACCATATCATCTACCTCAAAACTACGCTCAGTTCTCTTCTGGTCTGCATACTGCTTCTGCTGGTTCTGAGCTCTTGCAATATTGTCTTTGAGGGTAGCAACTATATCCTTACTCTCCTGTAATAATTCACCTGCACTGGGTACCCGGCTGTCGCTCAACAACAAATCCAAGAAACTAGGTGCTTCATAACCGTAAAGTGCCATGAAGGGTGTCATCTGTATAGTCATATGATATGTAGTATTGTAACAATACTCGCAGAGATATATCCATCTAACCCAAGCTCGCTGCTGAGCTACCACATAATTCCTTAAATACCCTTCCACCCATTTGTTCACAATTTCTGTTTGACCATCGGTTTGTGGGTGATAGCTAGTGCTGGGTGTAAGCTCCGTGCCACATAACCGGAATACCTCCTGCCAAAAGTGACTCATGAAACGGCTATCCCTATCACTCACAATGTTTTGAGGCAAGCCGTGCAATCTGAAAACCTCCCGAAAGAAAACCTCTGCCACCTGAGCTGCTGAATGTGTAGTGGTGATAGGAAAGAAATGAGCATATTTCGTTAATCTATCTACCACCACATAAATACAATCTCGTCCTTGTACCTTGGGCAAACCTGTGATAAAGTCCATGGAGATGCATTCCCACTTCCTGTCGGGAATCGGAAGTGGCTGTAGGAGCCCTGCCGGATAGCTGTGTTCTTGTTTGTTTTGCTGGCAAACATGACACTCTCGAACATACTGCAAAACATCAGCTTTCAGCCCCTCCCAAGTGAAAGGCTCTCGAACCGACTTGTAAGTCTTGAAGTACCCGGGATGGCCTGCTGTCGGTGAGTCGTGAAGTGCTCTCATAATCAGTTGCTTAACCTTAGATCCTGGGACTAGGTAAATCCTGTTCTTGTAAATGATCAAATCATCTACAAGTGTGTATCTGGTATCAATCACTGTTCCCTCTACTATATCGGAGGCCCATGTATCCCTGGCATACTCTGCTATAATCAAGTGTCGCCAATCCTCTGATATCTGAACCATAAGAGTGAGGTGTGGCCTTCGAGATAGAGCATCTGCAACAACATTCTGAGTTCCCTTGACATATGAGATGTCAAAATCATATGCCTGCAACTTACTTACCCACTTTTGTTGGCGATCATTCAGGTCCTGCTGTCCCAAGAAATGCCTCAGACTGTTATGATCAGTTTTAATACAAAACTTGCTACTCACAAGATATTGTCTGAATTTGGCCAAAGCATGCATGATGGCCAACATCTCCTTATCATATATACTGAATGAACGCTCAGGGCCTCTGAGCTTCCTGCTCTCATAAGCTATGGGGTGCTTATTCTGCATAAGTACAGCACCTACTCCCTCTCCAGATGCATCACATTGAAGCTCAAATGGCTTCGTGAAATCAGGTAATGCTAGAACTGGGCACGTAGTCATTATCTCCTTAAATCTCATAAAACAGTCCTGTGCCTTCTGAGTCCACACAAATTCCCCTTTTTTCAGTAAATCTGTCATGGGAGCTGCATGTCGTGAGTAGCCACTGACAAACCTGCGATAAAAACCACATAAACCAAGGAACCCCCTCAACTGTGTAAGGTTCTCTGGTGGAGGCCAATCAACAATAGCGCAAATCTTTTTAGGATCCATCCGCACTCCCTCTGCACTAATGATGTGTCCTAAATATAACAGCTCGGTCATCCCTAAGTCACATTTGGACTCCTTTGCATACAAGGACTCCTTCTGTAGAATGCTCAACACCGTCTCCAAATGCTCTAGATGCTCCTGCCATGATCGGCTATAGATCAAAATGTCATCAAAAAACACCAGCACGAATTTCCTCAACTGATGGTGGAAAACTCTGTTCATAGTGGACTGGAAAGTGGCAGGTGCATTGGTCAGGCCGAAAGGCATGACTACAAACTCAAAGTGCCCACAATGACATCTGAAAGCAGTTTTCTCAATATCCTGTTCACGGACTCTGATCTGATGATATCCTGATCTCAAATCAATTTTCATGAAATAACAGGCCCCATGCAATTCATCTATCAACTCATCAATGCGAGGAATAGGATACCTGTTCTTAATAGTTCTCTTATTTAATGCCCTGTAATCAATACACATCCGAAGCGTTCCATCCTTCTTTTTTACCAAAACAACAGAAGATGCAAAAGGTGACTTACTGGGTCGGATGTGCCCCATCGCTAGCAACTCCTCAATGGTCCTTTCGATCTCATCCTTGAGTCGCTTTGGATGTCGATATGGTGTGACCATGATAGGTTTAGCACCTTCCTCCAGCTCAATAATATGCTCAATGCCTCTGTCCGGTGGCCTGCCTGGTGGAATCTCACTGAATACCTTTTCGTACTTAATCCTCAACTTCTGAATATCAGGATGATATTCCGCCTTATGTTGCTCCTCCTGTGTAGGTATCAAAGTACAAACTGCTGCCCACTCTATATCATTATGCCTAGTTAATCTCTCCAGCCGCCTAAATGAGATAGTCCTGATGTCTCCATTACGGATAGCCTTTAGCACATGAGTCCTACCATTTATTTCGAATTGTATCTCCATATCCTCTAATCTTAGGGTAACCACCTTCAATGAATGTAGCCACTGCATTCCAAGTACTATGTCCATGTCACCCATGTTGACCACATGATAGTCCGCCTTAAACTCATAGTTGTTCAAGCGCAAAGGTAAGTCTCGTACCATCCTGTCACAACGCAGAGTGTATCCATCAGCTACCTTGACTCTTAGTCCCTCGAATTCCTCAGTAATGAGTCCACGCTTCTCTACGAATCGTGCATCAATGAAATTATGCGTGGCACCTGTGTCCAATAATGTAATAACCTTTTGCCCAGCCAAGACTCCCCGAAGTCTGAAAGATCCCTCTCTCTGGATACTAGACAGTCGTGCTTCCTGTAAATGTAGCTCTGTTTCCGGCCTTTGCCCTGCACTGTCTATCTCCTGTTCTCCCTCTGCTTCATCAGGATCCTCATCATGATGTTCTGAACCATCTGAATCTGAGTCTTCGTAATAAGCCCACATTGCCCGGTTGGCCTTCCCTTTTGGCCTCATAGGACAGTCATGGCCGTACTCATACGGGCCTTTGCAATAGAAGCATAGCTTCTTCCTACGCAAGTCATTAAGTGTCTCCTTGTCCAGCCTCTTACTTTCTTCCTTAGGTAGCTGTGCCTCTCTATGAAAGGGTTTCCTGTCCTTATCTTTTCCTGGAGGGAAACTCTTTGCCTGAAATTTGTTTTTTGAAGCTGAAGAGGAATCCATGTCACGAGCTTTCTTAATGGCTTCCTGCAAAGTGGGAGGGTTGAGAGCTTTAATCCACCCTCTCAACGGATCAACTAACCCATCCATAAATAAAACCAATAGCCTTCGTTCAGATACATCTGTTACTAACACTGCAAGTTTCTGAAACTTTGAAATGTATGTTTCCAATGATCCCCACTGTTTAAGCTGGGCTAATTCCTTGAAATGGAGTTCTGGATCTTTCTTATCAAAACGTTCAATCAGTCTCTCCGTAAACTCCACATATGAGGTAATGTGTGCATGACCCATAGTGATCATACCATGATGCCACCATTCGTGTGCTAACCCATCCAGGTGAATTGCTGCATACTTAATAGCTTCTTCCTCAGACATAGGGTTCAATTGAAAGTATGTGTCAAGCTTTTGAACCCAAGCTCTTGCTGTAGACTTCCCCGAGCCATCATAATATGGTAACTGTAGTTTGCCTACTTTCTTTCGTAGCTCATAGTTCTGAGTCCTGTCTTGTCCACGGGGCATATGCTTCATCCGCACATCCATATACTCTCTAAAGGTGATTGCAGCTGTAAAATCTGGACCTCCTGCTTCCCAATCTCTCCTTAGCTGATCCTGTATGTCAGTGATCTGGGGTTCTGGTACCGGCTACTCTGGAGCTCTAGGAAGGAACGTAGGAATCATAGGCCTCGAACTCACTGTTCTAGCTTGCTGGGGGGCATGACCGAAATTGTTCCCAATTTGTTCGCCTCCATTATGTATCTCATCCTGATTATTCCCATTCTGATTGTGACCATTCTGATTATTTCCTCCACCTATGTTAGCGTTCAACCCCATTTGTCGAGCCATCATCTGCATCATAAGCTCCATTCTCTGGTTCTGTTCCTGTGCTCTCTGTTCTGCTAATCGCTATCCCTGTGCCAAAGTGTCTAATAACTGTAAAAATCTCTCCTCTCGCTGATCTGGACCAATATTCCCACCTCTATCCATATTGTAGTCGTAGTCTTGATCAAAGAATACCTCCCCTGTGTCAGTATGACTGGATTCTATGTCCACCTGGATAGATGAGCTAGACTGTTCGCTCTGCAGGTCTGAAATCCTATCTTGTCTTGCTTTGGTATTGCGGAAATTATAAGGCCTTTGTCGCATGCTCTGATTTTAGTGTTTTGACATTTCGTCAAACACTTTCCCTCCTATCCAGCTGTTCCAAATTCCCTATAAGACCTCCACAGGATGGCAGGACTTATAGCTCTGATACCACTGTAATGACCCTCTCTATAAAGGCCACAGAAACCCTCAAACTGAACTTAGGAATTTTGTCAAACACTTGGCGTGTAACAGTAACAATATTCAGAATATGGTAATTTCAGATTTGATACTTTCAGAATATAATCACAGAATTACAATATATATAAAGCCATTGAACTATATTTCAATTACAATGCCATAAATTCTGAAATTATTTTATTCCCAATTCTGGTCTGATTATTACAATGACTGTATGACAGCAAATTTACCCAAAAATTGACATATATTTCAGAATGCAAGAACCTGGTTTGAAGAACTATGGAAGAACACCACATTTTGCTGCAGATCGTTGATGAAGACCTCCAACCGCACCCCCAAACTATCCTTAATTTGCTGCTGCTGCCCAAACTAGCAGGGCCGTACCAGGCCGTACCTGTACGGCTGCTGAAATAAAATAATATTAGGGTTTTGGGACCCCCAAATGTAAGGAAAATGGGCGCCTAGGGTTAGGTAGTAACCCTGTAAAACCATAAAAAATAACTCCAAGGGGTTGAGGAGATATGAGCAATTATGTGGTTCCGAAACCTGCTTTGCCAATTCTGAAAATGCACTTATTCTGTCTTCAAACTCTTGTCAAATGCTTCTCCAATGATAGGGCAAATCTGAAATCCTTATTCCAACCAAAAACAAACCCTAACAACGAATTCTCAATAAGCTCCAATGAGATGGCTGAATACCAACTCCAATTATGCAACAATTCAGGTGATATTTCACACCCTCAAAGTCGCCAATCCAAGGGAGTGATTCGTTCCCAAAGATCGAATAATTTGCAGATCCAAAGTCCACAAATGTCTTCACAATGAAGAAGTAGAAGAGTTCTCCAATCCAAGCATGTCCAAATGAGAGGCCCAGCCCTCTATTTATTCACTTTTCTAAGAAGTTGCTAGAACTTCTAGAAACATCCTTTATAATTTCTCATTATAATGCACTTTTTATAATAAAGTAATTTTATAAAATAAAAAGTGCAACTCAAATTAAAATTATAACATGTGGGCCCCAATATCACATAATGATAAAATATAACCTCTTAACACTTCTTCAAGAGCAAGATATGACTATCTGATCCGCAGAATTGACTCTCTTTCCACACCATTTGCCTACGAGAGTCTGGAATAGGCAAATCCATGATCAATGCCATGTCGAACTAAAGAGGGGACATTACACTAGCTATAGAATACTTAAACCCTGTGCACAAGCTAGCTTCAAAAAAATTCATAGCTGCTAAACCCACTGAAAAATACAGAATTTTTTTTGCGCTAAAACCCTAGCCTCACAGATTTGCCAAAAAATAAAAAGACCCACAATTTTATTTACACAGCAGTAATAATTCATTCCCTAGCATTTCACCACAAAAATGAACCTAGATCTGGCCTTCACTAGTCAGAAACTATCTCTGTGATTTTAGAAAAAGCATTAGAAATGGTCAGTCACAATTATGAAAGGAACACAATTTTCAGAAGAAAAAAATTTGGAATGTTATTTCAAGCTGAAAAATTCTCTTTTTTCCAAGAATTAGCCTTCAATTTTTTAAGAAATTTGTCATGCAAATTTGCAGAATTGTATTGCAATTTGCTAGCAAGCTATGCTAATATTATTGCTGGCATATTTTCCTTAGACAATTCACTTTCTCAAATCACAAAGCTTGACTTGGGCTCTAAACCTATATTACAAAAAATGAACCACAAAATGATTACCAGTACAATAAGATTACAAAAAACTTTGTTTGAATAGGATATGTGCAAAATTAAAAAGATAAAGACTTATAACTAATTAAGTAAAAAAATAAGAATCTTCCCGAAGTCTATTCTAAAAGATATTTGACTATTGTAAGCTAAGTCACAGGGTTCGACGAATTTTTGGCTTTAGGTTCGAAATTCGGCGAACCTATTAAAAATATAAAAAAATAAAAAATGTTCGACCAAAATTCATATCGTAAGTTGAAAGTTGGCATTTTGCAAAATTTACCTCTTTTTAGGGTTTTCGACTATTTTTTGATAAAAATATGGACAGCTGCTATCTGAAACTCTTTGGTGTCTCTACAATCATGACTCCCACCTGTCGTTTCTGCTTTTGCAGCTCCGTTTTTGTGTCTGCAACTCGTGACTCCCATCCATTGTTTTGGTGTTTGCAATCTCCGCAACTCCCAAAGTTTGTCGACACTGCAATTCCCCGTCGACATTGTAGGCTCTTCATAGTTATAAACTTGCAAGATTTTTATTAGGGTTGTGTTTATTTAAATAATATTTTCATTTTATGTTTTAGTTCGAATATGATTCATTTTAATAAATGTTAGTGTAATTTCTTATTATATTTAAGATATTAAAATTTAATACAAATAAGATATTCTCATTTATGTACCTGTTTGATTTTTATTAATTTGTGTTTATTGTTACTAACTTAAATTTACAATTAAAATATTAATAACCTATTTCTTTATCTAAATTAAAATATTATTACAATTTGTTTTGTTATAATATAAATATTATATACTTTTTAATTTTATAAAATTGTTACTATTATATATTTATTATATATTAAAATATTATAATGTTTTTACTTAAAATATATATATTTAAGTATTATTACGATTTTATTATGTATTTATTATTTATTTTAAATTTTTAAATATAATAGTAAATAACGTACATTTATATATATTTTAAAATTCCACAAGTCGAATTTAATGCTGATTTTTTTTTCATTTTTTTGACAAGTCGAACTTCATCCGAACTTCATCGTTGTCGAACTCAAACCTTCTGACTTAGATTGTAAGTATAATATTACTAGTATAAAGACCCATCTATAGTGTTTCCAATACTCAGCATATTGAGACCAATCTGTTAGAACTTGTAAGGTAAAATATAGCTTTCACATCTGTCCACTATAGAACTTTAGCGTTGAGAACTCTTTGGAATAAATGCAATCCAAGCATCATTCTGCCTGTCAATTACTGAATAAAAACAGTATAATTATAGCCATATTTGAGTAGCTTTGTCATATTAACGTCTGAAGGAATCTCAATTATCAATGCTTGGCTAGACAAATATTTTTAGCAACTAGATAAGCTCACATGAGGCATCTATATCAGCTTAAAACCCTATAAAGAGAGTGGATAAATTATGAGCAAGTCACCTGGGCTCCTAAAATAGGAGGAATCAGTAGAAGTCCAGTTGCAATAGCAAATATAACCATCAAGCTCACTCCATCATCTCCTTCATCATATGGAAGAGGATGATTTGAACAATGCAGATTCGTTACAGGCTTCTGAGAGAACTTAGCCTGTACTATTTGTAAAAATGCATTATCAAGCATAGCAGCAACAGTGGGCAACTGATGAGTGTGCCAAGGTTGATACATAACAGTATACTTGAAAGAACAATCTGCAGCAGAAATGTATAGCATCAATGTTTAAGATATGATAACTGCAAGCCTGCAACAATTGTGCAGTATCTAAGGTATAGTGATGGAGATAATTTCTTTGGAAACTTGACTTTTATGAAAGAAATCTATCAAAATAAATTTTCTTAATAAAATGCATATAAAACATTGTCTCATAAATATGGGATTTTGAATTTGTATACTGTCAATAATTCATAATGTTTAGACTATTTCCCTTCTGTAGTCAAATGAAAAATCAGCACATCTTTTGGAACCAATGAGTACACCTCAGTTAATGAAGAGACCTTTTACCATGAATTCAGCTTATATAAAAAAAACAGAGAACACTCTCACCTATTTGAAAGCACTGGTGCACTTGCATAAGATAAGATAAATATCAATGCCCAACAAGTGATCACAGAGAGAGTCAAAGGGACTGTGGAACACAGATCAAGGGGCCAGCGTATAGAAGGGGCACCAAACAATTCTTAAAGGAAAATGACAACTGAAACAGGACCAAACAAACAACAATACTGCCTGAAGATCAACACCATTCACAACGAATAAAATGTTGATAGAGATTGGGGCTATGGAGTAGAAGTTGAGCAATCCATTAAGAAGGAATTCAATAAAATCTATGCTTTCCAAGGACGAAATGCAGTACCACATGCAAGGATGGAATTTAAGCATCATTCGATGATATGCCCTCTTTATATCACTCATGTTCAGCGACACATAATAATTCAAACAATGCTGAAGAGATCGATGGAAAATGAGTTGTTATAAGTTGTGGAGTGTGTAAACATCAAATCAATGCATTGAACTCCATCTTGGTGGTGAAAGATGGGATTTTGACCAGTATTATGAGGATATGTTATATATTCATAATAAGATATGAGAAAATTTGCGTGTCTAGAATATAACGAAGGGAAGGGCACAGAGAAGAATTGTCAAAGGACAAGGATATGAATTATTGTGAGAAAAGATTCAGGAAGTTTCAATTTTTGAAGTCATTGGGTAGATTAATATGCTAGACAATATTCTTCTTGTTATTACTCAAAACATGGGTATAGAACCAGAGCAAAAACACAGGGACCATCTCGAGAGGATTGGATAGGAATAAAATTATGGATATTCATCTACACCAGATCTTTTAATGGTTCAAATTAATTGATAACTCTTATCAAAATGAAGTATGTGGGAATTTTAAACTTGGGGGGTGAATAATTACCTTAACCAATGTTTCATTCCCATTGAAGGCATTTTCTGATATAATGCATACAGACTTTCATTGGACCAAATAGTAACAATGATGTTGACGTATAGATGATTATTTATTATTCTTAAGTGTTACATTTATCTACTCATTATAGTCTCTCTCTTATTTGTAATTCTAAACATACTAGAAGAGTTATTTGCCTTGATCTTTTCCTTTATGTTTGAGGATGTTCTTGCAGGAAAAGCAGGCTGGTACTTTACACATGCTACCAAAATACTAGGTAGAGTCAATCTTATGATAGTAGCTCGATAGACACTGTAATGTAAAATTCATTAGTCATCTGATGATCAAACCAAAATAAGTGAGGCTCTTGCAGTGAATATTCTTGATGATTGAAATTATGAGCATTCTTCCATCAAGAGGGAGCCAAACACTTCTTCAAAGGCAACGTAGGAGTTCAAAAGATTGATATTCGAAGGGAATCTAAAAATACATGTGTGTGATTGCATAATTTTAATGGGCCTACCCTTGTATACATTACGAGGAAGTAATAACTTATCACAAGAAAGTTGGAAGATTCATATTAGATTTAGAGGGAGTCCGATAGGCATCCTTGGGTGAAGAGAACCTCTAAGGGAGTAACTAGAGGACCTAACTTCCCAAGATCGTTGTTCATAGGGAGAATTTTAAGGCGCAATCTCTTGTTAATGATCTCTTCTCTATAGGAGAAGTTCGAAGAGAAATTATTTGTAATGTACTCTCCTCTATGAGAGAAAATTCTAAGGTGAAAAACCCTTGTCCCACCCTCTAGGAGCAGCTATGGTGGATCCACCCTTAGACTTGGTTCATGGTAAATATCATTTGAGTTACTACATGATGCCGTTGTCATTTATCTCATGAAAGGTGACAATCTTTCATTTGATATATGTGTGAGGTTGCAATTGTAAGGTGACGATCCTAGCAATAGCTTGAGCATGTTATCATGATAGACTTCGATAAGTTGTTGTCCTAGAATATGCCACTAATCATGTTAACAAAATGTATCATGATGGACTACATTGAATTGTTGTCCCAGAATGAGCCAAAAATCATGATACTGTGGTTGTTGTGTTGTATTCTTGATCAATTGTCATGATAGACTACATTAAAATTGCTATCCTAGACTATGCTAGAAGGCATGACAATAAGTAAATCATGATAGTCTTGGATTCAGCCGGAAATCATGGGATCAAGAATGAAAATGATTGACTATGTTTGTGTCCCAAAATGGGCTGAAAATCAAATAGTATATATATTCTTAAAGGGATATAATTTTGTATAAGCGTTTTAAATGCAAACTCGAATATGAGATTAAGAAATTGATCATATCCTTCCTCGCTAAGAGGGAGTAATAAAGTACAAATATGGTTTATGGTTTATGATTAGATCAACATATTTTTGGCCTAGGTGGTTGGGCAGGATGCTTTTACCCTTTCGTAGAACAAAAGTGTTCAGGATTGCTCATTGTTTGGTACACTTACTATTTATAGTAACTCATCTAACATTTCTATATTTCGAAGCGCACTTGAACCGGTTTCAGTTGCAGTGATGACCCTCAACACTATTGATTTGATCAGGTATTTAGAAATTTACTAATTATAGTAAGTAAATGGTTGAAAGAGAGGGACCCTTACTATTTTTAGTAAGGTAGTTTGTTGTAGAGTGGAAACAATGGTTGATCAACAGGTTCAGATAAGATAGAGAGATAATAAGTATTCAATGAGATATTAAAATTATAATAGCATTAATAATACTATTTATTAATGAGCCAAGAGCTTACAACGCATTGGTAAATTGCGAGCCTCTCATTGGGAAGGTCTTGGGTTTGAATCTACTACTTATTAACGCACTAATAATTAATCTTAACAACAATAAAAAATGTATAATAAATATAATCAAGGCTTTGGCCGATTACCTATCAGAAAAAATACTATTTATCAATGGTTATATTATTAAGTTATTGTTTAACTTTATAATGTCACGAGTCCTCAAGGAGGTGTTGACAACCAAGTCAACAAATTGAAGGCAAGAGGATTGGGAAGACCTTTTTTATCACATGTTTGCCAAAGTATAGGAGGAGATCACCAAGTAGATTTTCTTGAAAAAAATTTAATTTCCATTTCAAATAATAATGTTATGGTTGGCCTTCTTATTTAAATACTTTAAAATTCTATATTCTAATTTCATTTTTATGCAGTCTTGTTTTGAGGGTCAAATCCATTTGTTATTGTTTTCCTATTGGTGGATATGAATAAAATCTCATGGGTTATCTATACGAGGCCATAGACAAGGCTAGTGAAATGAGTCAATATTTGTGTGTATTGAATAAAAACAAGCCAGGAGATTTTGGGTGTATTGTTTATCAATAGTTGAGCCAACAACTCCATCAACATATTCAAGCTATTGCCTACTATTTGTATCCTAAATTTAGGTTCTCAGTTAAACTAAAGAAGATGAGGATGTTATGGACAACCTCAACACATGTATATTGAGGATGATCCCAATTGGAAACCTTAGAAAAACCATACCTAATAAATTATAGATTATACAAGCTAAAAGGGAGGTTGTTTGCTTCACCACTATGTGTTCAAAGGAAAGGTGGTTCTATAGCCAATATACAAATACAGGTTTATTTTTAGTTTATTATTTATTTGCTTTAGCTTTCAAGTTTACAAAAATCATTAGGAAGTTATAAACGCTATACTTGCAAACTTGTAATAGGAAGATTTTGGCTCAACACTTAAACTTCAAAATCCTGAGATCACATTTTAACCCAGCCATAAACCACGTCAAGTTGTAAATGCAATTGGGGTTTTTTTGAGGTTATTCACACTAAGGAGCATAACAAATTGGCTTAACAAAACTTGAATGACCCTGTATTTGCACAATACAACATTCAATTTAATGAGGCACATGAGTCATATGAACTCAATAATATTGATATATATTTAGATTAAATTATTAAGGTTATGGATCTGTTGTTTACTACTAATCATTAGCTGGTTTGCAGAAGAAAATTAAACGGCTAGTGGAAGTGGTAGAAGATGAGACAGAAGGTGGATCATCAATTGTTGGTGAGTTGATAGCACTCACATCATGATCTATGCTTCAGGCCACTTTTAAGGATGATGTTGTTGCTTAGAAAGACCATGCAACATTACCAACTAGTCCAAGGACACCCACACAACCTTCTTTGAGATATGATCATGGAAGAAAATAATAGACTATCAACATTGAGATTATGATTTGCAATTTTTATTTATATTGAAACATGCCATGTATTGAACTTGTTTTTTAAATCTATGATCTGTGGTGAACTCTAACTTCGATCTGCATATGAAGGATATTACTAGTATGCTCTCTAAATTCATATTTTTACATTTACTTGTCTTTTTCTATTTGGCAACTTTGTGAATCTCAAGTTTTTAAAATTTTGGTTTTGCTAAGTTATTGCTAATTCCATTTGTTTTTTTACCTCTAATCTAATTACAATGAACCAGAAGACAAAGAATGAGAATTCCTATAATAAAAAGCAAAGGAAGATGATCCTAACCAGTTTATCTAGATTGTTGAATGAATAGAGGGTGAACTCAAATCCTGAAGTGACGGAGCACTATTAAGATCAGAAATAAATATATACAGTTATAAGAAGGATCAATTACAAAATGATTCCGTTCTGTCATGTGACAACAGTTGGCAGTTGGTCTTCCTAGGTGGCATGCATCCCTAGCATCCAAGGACACATATTCAGTCAGTTGCATCGACTATTACGAATTAGATTGCTACTGGCCTGAGTTGCATTCAAATCATAACTCTTTTGATCTAGTGAACTAGTAAGTTTTTTGCATTAGGTATTGACTTCGCAAATGGTTTGTCAGATTTGCAATCATCAAATTTCATACAGAATGAAACCTCTCCTAGATGGGTTTTGTAGGTGGCTTGCAAAGTACAGACAATAGGGAAACAATTTAGACCTTTTTGATGGCACACTGTGCTCTAGGTCATGTCCCTATAGTCCTTAGCTGCTAATGACTTACCTGCCTTTATACACTACAGAAGTTAAATTCTGTAATACGTGAAACTGGTCCTTTATCTGTTGCTTCTATAAAACAATGTTTCTGAGAGACATCCTATCTTGATTTTAGAGTAACAGAGTATGGTAATTTTAATAGTGGAAATAAATCATCAAAAAGTATGATTTTTTCCTGCTGAAGATAAGATTATGGAATCCAGGTTTATTGCAACTAATGATAAAGTCTAATAAAGAAAGAGAGATTAAATAAGAATAAAAAAGCTAAAGCATAAACAAGAAAGAAGCAGGACATTATATGTTCTTTCTATATTCTTGGAATAGTCTACACTATAAAAGAGGGCAACTGCTTCAATTCTCATATCAGATAGAGGTCATACAACCCAAATTGTTTGTTTCTACATTAAGAGTAAAATTGTATCGTGCATGTTACCTGGAATATCAAGCACATCAAAGGATATACCAATTGCATTCAGCCTTTTCTGGTCAACAAGTCCTGATAAATCAAATCTTTGATAAAGAGAGGACTCATCCAATAGAACATGATTAGTCCCAAGTCTATCCAAAAGGATCTTAGCATCACTGATAGCTGACTCATTGTGACTAGTGTAAAATAAAGGTATATTATTTCCAATCTTTGTATCTAACAAATCAAGAGATTGTGGACCCAATTTTCCAATTGAAAGTTGCATAATAAGTGCAATCAGAGTCAACACCTGGAAGATATGGAAGAACAAATGCTCCTTAGAATAGGAAAAAATATTTTATTAGTGTTATCCAGATAATCAAAGTCAAATATTTAGGTGATTATGGGATTTCAGATAAAATACCGAATAACAATGTGAAAATCATCAATAAAATGACTCAAAATGATATCATAAAAGGTACTTAAAATAAAAAAGCGAAAAAACAGCTATGCTATGATGGCAAAAAAGTTGAAATCCAATGCATATAACATACTGCTGGCAGCCCAACTGTTGTAAGAGTTGCACCAATGTTTCTCCTGTTAAGAGAATTGTTTGAGTTAAAATAGTTCAGACAAGATAAACAGATAACTTGGAAAAAAATATAGAAATTATCTTCCTTATACGTGATTAAACAATTCCCATTCTCAGCATACCAATGATGGGGATGCATTATTTCAATATGGATCCTTAGTATAAAAAAATACAATAAAGGAAAGAATGCATTTCGATAGCTACAAAAACAAAGAGTAACGATTTAATACTGTATAAGCAGAATATTTTTCATTCTTTTTAAAAGGTCAATTATTAATCAGTAATTACCTATTCCTGAATTCAGTAAGTCTCTGTATGTCTGCTTTTGAAGGAACCATGGTATTTTAAAATTGAATGTCATGTCCCATTTCTAAATGTTGAGCAATGTACCTAAAAAATCTATTCACTCGTTATTCCCAATAGGCTAATGGGAAAAGTTGCTATCGCGTAAAATTAAGCGTTGTTAGTACTTGTTAGTTTGGTTGAAGGGTAGGAAGTTGCAAATGGTCGCAATGGTTGGCGCTCATTTGCCTTCAACACTTATATGTCATGTACTTTCTTCCAAGAGATATCATTACTATGTTGCATTCTTGTGATTACTATGGAAGCACTTTAGTGTCATACATTGTAAACATTGATGATATTAATGAAGAAGCATCAATGAGTTTTTTGGCATTATTGTGTTTCGTTACATTTCTTATATATTCTTGTATGCATTAAACCACACCCTATGGGGCAAACATTTAGCGCTGTTGCCTATTAGAATCTGGTAGGACAGTAGTGTTCAATTGTGAGGATATAATTGGCCAAACATTGAGCTAAGGCATGAGTAACAAGCACGAACACAGGTTTGAGGAATTGTTTCAAGATGAAAAGGCATTAATGATGGAATTTGCATCTATTCTACAACCATCAATTGAAACACACATATGAAGTGAAGCCATACACAAGGAAGTTCCGAAAAGTGCAGTGTTGTGAGTCCTGTAGTAGATCGGTTGATGTGGCATTGCACAGACTGTTGACACCAAATTTCATGCCCTGAAAACCATCGAGAAGAGTATGAAAGAGAGAACCAATGAAAACATATTCTCTAGAGGTACAAGGAAAATAGACGAAGGGAGGAGTGTGAAGAGAGCCGAAGGACGCAATGCACCCAAACCCCTGGGAGCGAAATAATTAAAGCCAAACCTTTTAAACATGGACAAGAACTCCACACAAAGGGATGAGGCTGATGATCACTAGGCCATCCATAGGCCCTTAAGATTAGAGGAGCAAGCAAAGTGGAGGCAAAGGTTAAGGAGACTTATAGAGGGACGACTCAAAGGAGGGTTGCCCAAAGGGAACTGAGGGAGTCCCAAAGTAAGGGAACCAACCAAAGGCGAAGGGTACAGTAATATTGCCAAAGGTGACAACCGTATGGAAGGCAATGAAGTGCATAGCGATGAAGGGACTGCACTAATTGAAGAGACTAGAAACTAGTTGAGGGACCTTACACTTACACTGCCAGGGAGTCGTGGGGAGGAACAAGAAGTCCAAAGGGAAGTGAAGGAGACTGAGATTAGAAAAGTAGGGGATACCAGCATAACCAAGAGTGTTGGGAGGACATCGGGGCAAGGTAACCAAAACAATTTGTTCGGTTACACTATATCAAACTCAAGAGTACACATTGTACTAGGACAAAAGAAAACCATAATAATGGAAAATAAACAAAAATTGGCAAATTTTACAGGTGACAGGAAAGATGTTCGCATAAGACATTGTCATACATGCAAAACAATATGGTCGGTCAACAGGATGATTGATCGTGATGAATGGGTAGTGCAGTTTCCTGCTACGCAGAGTAGCCTTTGATTGATTCTCTGACATAGTGAAAACAAGAGTGAACACATCGGATGAATTGAAGAAAGCATTTCAGAGTGAATTCCATCTGCTTCGGAACGACAAGGAGACAGTAGCAGAGATCTACAATACCAAGTAAAGAAAGAATGAGACCATTAAGACATACAACCAACGATTAAAGGAGTTAATTGGGAAAATGGACAACCAACCAATAGACAACTTGACGAAACGATGCTTTGTGGAGGGTTTGAAATCCTCTCTAAGAAAGAAAATGAAAATCGTCCCTCCAACGTCGTACGAAGAGGCATACTACAGAGCTATGGTTTCGGAAAGTGAAAGTAAAACATCAAGGAAGAAGAATAGATCATCAAATGATGATGATTCCTCTAATGGATGCATCAACAACGAGTCCAACAGAAAGGTGCAAGCGCTTCAAAAGTATATACGCTGTATGAATGAAGCAATTCAAAGTGATGAGCAGGAGCAACAACAAGATCGAAGGCAAGTTATGGTGCATAGACTATAAGGAGGAAGGTCGTATAAAAGGCACATGCCCAAAACAAGTCTTCTGTGACATTTGCCAGGCGATGGGACATTTCACTAAGGAAAGCCCATCAAATATGAAAACAAAGAGTCCACAAGTCCTCTTCAAATAAGAACAACTGTCGACGTTCGCAACGATGGGCACTACTTAGATGATCAATACCAACGCATCATCGGGTGAATATTGTAAGTAGTTTGTAACAATTGACGTAGAGGAAGAAGTAACAATAATAATAACAATAGTTCAAATCAAATCCAATATGATGCAAAGGGTTGCCTCATGATTTTGTGTCAAGCCTACAACTAATTCTGGCACTTTGCTTGCAATTGCTAGCAGGAAGAAACCCTGCAACATTTATGTCAATGGTGCGGTTTGGGTAACCACAAGGATGTGAACTACCCAAAGCCCATGAAGAGGTCTTGGAAATCACTTGGGCATAAGCCAAGAAAGCAACATACCTAGACCTTCTAACAGAGAAAGAGGGTACAAAGACCCATGGCACAAGACATGCTTCATCTCTTACAAGCATAGAAGCTTTACAAAACATTATAAGGCAAGTATTGCAGATGGAGGTGCTAGTTATAATTAAAGACTTGAAAAGAATACAATAGTTGAGAGTGGCCATACTAGGCATCGTACTAGAACCTACCCATATAGTAGAGCTCATAGAGGTTCAGGCCTACCCTTCAATAGACTTAGTGTTGCTGGCTGCAAACAGAACCCAATTTATTGGTGCATCATATCAAATGGTTATGCCTATTCAATTTTTTTTTACAGTCCCATGAAGGCAATGCAATTTTCTAATTGGTCCACATAATGATGCCTCATTGTAATTTGATTGACATTTAGTACTTGTATCTATGGTTACGAAAACTCTAATTACGGCTTATGTGGATTAATCTTGGCACATCACTGTAAGTGAGCTCGCTATATAGAGTCTTGCTAACATTATTTGTAAAATTGTAAGAGTTATGTTGGAGAATTTTTACCAAAATTGTTCTTTATTCATTGTTGGTTTTCATGGATGATATATAAGACCTAAGTCACAAGGTTCGAGTTCGAGTCCGATTTCGACGATCATGAAGTTCGGATGAAGTTCAGCAAGGTCCAAAAAATTGAAAAAAATTCGACATAAAATTCGCCCTAGATAATTTTTAAATAAATAAAATATATAAGTAATTATAATAAATAAATTAATAATAATAGATGAACATACCAAATAATTCGACATAAAATTCGCCCTAGATAATTTTTAAATAAATAAAATATATAAGTGATTATCATAAATAAATTAATAATAATAGATGAACATACCAAATATTAATATTTTACTGATATAAAACATAACTAAAATCTATATTTATATATATAAGTAATTATAATAAATAAAATTATAATAATAGATAAACATATAAAGTACTAATATTTTTTATTAATAAAAAAACATAAATAAAATATAAATTTAAAAATTAATGAGTTTTTAATAATAAATAAAAATACAAATATTTTGCTACTTATAAAGAAATAAAAATTACATCCATTATAATAATATCATAAACCATATTATAAACATAATAATAAACCACCGATGCCTAAAAGTGAAATAGTTGTTTTAAAAATATCCATCGAGGCTTGTTAACTGTCGAGAACCTGCATAAAATATTCGTGGAAGCCCAATGAAGGCTGACTACAAAAGTAGATGACTGCAAATTAAACAAAAGCGATGCGTGAGCCATCAAAGTCAACGTCGTTCTGTTGCTGAATATAGAGAAGCTCTTTCTTGTTCTTGGGCAGATTGTTGTGAACCTCTTTTCTGTTCGCGCATAGGCTTAAACCCTCGCGTCGGCTTAAATGCTCTTTGCTGTCCGTCCCAAACAAAGCGGCCAACAAAAAGTTAAAAGAAAAACATATGTTTAATACGAATTTGTTAGCAAATTTAATCGAACTTTTTTTAACCCTTGAATATTCGATGAATTTCGAACTTCATCTTTGAAGTTCGCCGAACCCTGTGACATAGCATAAGACCATTTTGGAGTATTGCATGGTTCTTTGCATCTATCACTTAAAAGGATTTTATTTAATGTTTAAAGAGTTAGTTGAATAAAAATAATTGAGGATGTTTACTTTATTGACTCGACAGATTTGGGCATCTAGCTTTTTGTCAATTGTAGAAGTCTCTTGCATGGTTGGTCAATGATTGAAAGCACTTAACTTTAATTAATATTCAACCTTTAGTCTACATCCATTTGATGGGATTGAAGGAAAGACATTGATGTGAAAATAATTTGAGTATTCCTTAGAAGCTTGCACTACGTGAGTGGAGTCGTCGATAAAGTTGCATGTACTAGAGTCCAAGTTTGTCCTTACTTCCTTGCATTATGAGTAGAAATACAAATAGAGGTCAAAAGACAAAGTTGAAGCGGAAAAGTTGGATATATTTTCATTGCACACTGTAAAGCCAAATCGATAAGAGAAAGAGTTGATATCCATAGAATGAACAAGAGTATGTCCTACAAGTGATTACCACCATATCACATTATTTCACTGAGCACAAATCCACAATTGAAAGGAGCCTTGAAGTCATGCCATGATCTTACTTTGCAAGATTAGCATGAGAAATGACCTTATTCAAGAGAGGCTTGAATATTTGGTGTTTCACTCCAAAACATTGAGTGTTCAATTTTGTATGTTGTAGTGGAGCAAAAATCACATCAAGATGGGGGAAGAGTATCATCAGCACAGGGGTATGTGTATGCACAGTGATTGTTGGGAATGCCATCCAAGCTGGGAGCACATATGTTTAATCAGTCATCAACCTAGAAGGAAAGTTTCCTTAGATGTCTAGATGGTTGGTTTTCTCTTCTAGTGTTTATTAAGAAACTTTGGCCTTATAATAAATTTAAATACATTGGACTCTTTTCAATTTTAAGGAACAACCATAGCGATCCCTTCTTTTTTCGTTCAAGATATTCATTTAGTTCAAACAGTTTTCTTGTAATTGATTGTGTAGAATTTTTTATCATCAATGTTTCAGATCACACACAGTGATCCATCATCTTATTTTTCTACTCTCTTGCACTCTCATTGTGATGGATCACTCTGTGTGATCCAAAATGTTCATGATATAAAAGTCTACACAATCAATTACCACAAAACTATTTGCATTTCTAATGGATTGTGGAAACTTAATTACTTTGATTTTATTGATTTAGTTATTGGTGTGTACACACACACACACACACACACATATATACACATGTACAGATATATATTTATATACACATATATATATATATATAAATATACACATAGATACATACATACATACATACATATATATACACACTGCCCTACGAGACATCGGGACAAGGGGATAGAGGGGCCTCAATCTGGGGATGGCGGCGGGGGACGGGGCAGTGGGGTGTGTATACTACATAGTAATATACTATACATGTTCTATTTAAAATGACAGTTATGAAAAGATGTATAACAATATAAGACAAAGATGTAAACTACTAACTTACTAGAACTTAAATACTTGAAGATTTCATTGAACATTGAACATTAAAGTGGAACATTGAAGAATTAATATTAAAATTTTAAATACTCAAATCAGAAAATTGTAGAGTTCTAATTTATGTTATATAAATATTAAATAATAATAGTCATAGATATTGAAAGTATGAGTAGGAATTTGAAGAGGATGATAAATGGAAGGGAGGTAAGCTCTGCAATCGTATGCAAAGCCTACCTATTTGCATTTATTACTTAACCCTTGGAGTTCATATGGATTTGCAGTCACTAGGCATTAATACCAAAAGTAGAGGCATTTCTTCGTCCCAAAGTAAAAACTAGCGTGTTGTGGAGTGCCCTAACTTCTCCTTTAGCAAAATACCCTGCGGCTCTCGACCTCTGTCACTTCCAAAACTTGCGACAACCAAAGAAAATCACATTGCACACTCGAGAAGCTTCAAATCCTTCAGAAAAGTAGTTAAGCAGACTTCTGTTATATCAGATGGAGCCAAGTTCATGTGCAAAGAATGGAGGAGAGTCGAATTCATCCTGAGTGAGGGCAATGCAAGTAAGGTGCCTTCACCTTTTGGTCTACATATAAAGACTAAGGCCCAAATGGGCATTGGCTTCAAGTAGGAGAAACATAGGCTTATAGATTGTGCAATTTTTCTTGCTTCCCTTGATATTTCAAAGTTGCCTTCCAAAGCTCTTTTGAATGAATATCTTCATAATGCTCAGGAAAACAAAATAGGGTTTTCATTTTCATATTACAGAAATATTCAAAAGTTACTTTTTCCTACAAACCTTGTTCCCAAAAAGATTTTGTTAACAAGTATTTTTTTAGGTCTTGTGATTTTAGGGCTATCCTTGGTCTCTTACGGCTACCCATAACGAATCCTTGCTCTATCAAGCCCTTGCTAGCTAACAGTGGGAATCTTCAACCCTTCCTTTGAAACCTTATTCCATAGGCTTTGGACCCACTTGGTAGAGTGCTCTATGTTAATAGGTCCAATACCCTCATACCTAATATGGATGCTAAAGTTTTGGTATCTGTCAACCTAGGTCTCGACCTACCTAATAATCTTTGGTTTGATATGGATGGTTCCCATATTTGCTGCCCTCTTACCTTTGTCGGGGGTATTAACGTCTCCTATTTGTGCAAGAAAGAGGGACACATAATACAGAACTACCCATTGCTTGCTATAAAACCCTCATCATTTCCTAAATTGCCAAAAAAAAAGGATCTGGCCCTCGCAATGTTGAACCGTAGGTTTCCCAGACTCACCCCTGTTATACTAAAACTAATCAAACAAACCCCATAATCCACCCTCTTCGCTTAGAGAATGCTGAGGAGATATACTCTTCCCTTGATGCACTTGAGATTAACTTTGTCTCAAATAAGATGAAAATTCTAATAAAGGACTTGTCTAACCTGAAGAAGCTTCCTGAGCTGCAAAAGATTGACATTGATCTTAATCATGACCCCATCAGAGAAAGCCCTGGGAACAAGAATGCTCAACAGTTAGCATTAAACAAGATTATAAGGAGATATGGTGATGGGAATAACAATGTAAAGGCTCGTAGAAAATTTCTTGTTTCCCTATCCCCCTGAGACTTCCTCCATTCCTGAACCCCTTGACCCTCTTCTAGTTGGTATAGAGGAGGGAGAAGTTGGAGCTCTTGAGCTGGGACTTTTGCTGGTGGTTCCACCCAAGGAGTTGGCTATTAGTAGGGATAAGTATGGACAAGTTAATTGTGAAGACAACTTGTTAATTAACAGCAAGGTTGATGGTGAAGATAAACTCGGTGATTTTGTACAGGTAGACTTTCTAGTCCCACCCCCACTTCTATATGGAGCCATCGGCCCAAACCTTGACCCAGTGAAGTTCAAAATTATTCCTCTTCTATCCCAAATAATTTGGACAAAGGAAAGGTGGTTCACGAGGTTAACGAGACTAAAGAGATGAACAAAGATTTAAACTATATGGAATCAAAGGATGTAGGTAATGACACCATTTCCTTTAAAGCCAACTAATCTAAGAATCTAAAGGAAATGGTCGGTCAATAAATGACCCAAATAATGGAGGAAATGTAGCAATTCCCTAAAGAGAGGGAGACACCCAGTCCTAAATGTAGTTTTCTAACCTGCTAAGATCCCTAAAAAGAAATTGCCTAGTTTTAAGAGCTTCCAAGCCCCATAGAGGAAGAACTCATATTGGTATGTTATGGAAGTTAAATGTGCTTCTTGGAATATCAAGGGACTAGAATCACCTGATAGAAAATATGTAGTTGAAAGATTTCTATGGATGATCAAGAATGTAGGTATCTTGTTGTTACAAGAAGTCAAAGCTATCAGTTTCTCACTCGACATTGTCGTTAAATGCATCTGGAGAGATGCAAAAAAGTTCTCAACTTCCCATGCTAAAGGTAGAGGTGGAAATTCAATTCTTATAGGCCTCAAATGGAAGAAATTTGTAATTGATTGGATTTCATCCCCATGTAATAGGGCACTATAGGTATTCTTTGATTTCAACGAAGAGATTTTTGGGGTATGCTCTATTTATGCCTCGAATGATTATAATGAAATGATATGATATGATATGATAGATTTTAATGATGTCCACGTGACTAAAGTAGTCTATGGGACCCATGCAGTCACACTCCTGAGTCAAGAGCGGAACTAGTCAGTTGCAAAGTTTTGGTTAACTTCGCTCTCCTTCTCTGAAGTTTGATAATCAAATCCACTGTTCTCTTCACTTG
Organism: Cupressus sempervirens; assembly: GCA_028749045.1. Lineage (NCBI taxonomy): Eukaryota > Viridiplantae > Streptophyta > Pinopsida > Cupressales > Cupressaceae > Cupressus > Cupressus sempervirens. The sequence continues at coordinate 612,946,653 of CM053790.1, forward strand.
ATCTTCCTCGAATAAATAGTTGAAGTCCTTGTTCTGCAGTATTTTTGTATAACCAAATCTGATGTCATTGTAAGCCAGGCACTCCTTGATAAAGTGCTGCTCTGTCTCAACTGTTCCCATATTACAAAATAAACATGTTTTGTTTGCCCACTCTTCCTTTGGAACTTGTCATCTACCAGATTCACATCGCAGCTGATGTGAACTAGTTCTAAGTTGTGCCATCAACATTTTTGCTTTCCAATTAATAGGTGCTCTTATATAGGCCTTTTCATCATGACTAGAAGTGGGATTAAATTCTTTAATGTAATAAGATTTTTTCCACCCTATGTGTCTTGTCCACAGAATATTGTGAAATTTTTCATTGACAAACTTCTTTATTTCTTTAATGTTATCCAGGCAAGTTTGGATGTTGATATCCCATTTTCGCATCCATTTGTCATTTTGCTTCATCCATGTGTTTTTCCGCCTCACAAGTTTTTCCTGTATGACCAACTTGGGCCAACGATGTGTTTCCAGACCTTGGGTTTTCTTTAAATAGCTTAGCATCCGGACCAATGCAACGACTTCTAATGGAAAGGAACCCACCTCCGCCAAAAGGATCTCATACGGAACTGTGGTCTTGACTTTAAGATTGCATGTGATGAAGTGTTTTTGAATTCTTTCTACTTGCCGCCATTTCTGTTTGGACATACTACCGCCCCACACTTCACATCCGTATAGAATAACCGGAGTGACCAGCAAACCAAAAAGAGTTTTCACGGCTGTCCAATCCCATAATTCTGCGTTCCTGCACTTGTTTTGTAAAGAGTATAATGCCTTCCAGCCCCCTTGGATCCTTTTTGATCTGCAAGTATCCCAATTGAGTTTGTTATGAAAATCGATGCCCAAGTATTTGTACTCTTCCACAATCTCAAGAGGGCTGTTTTCAAACAGAAACTCGTCTTGTATGCCCCTATTCTTCTTCAACGAGAAGATCATAATTTTGGTTTTGCTAGTGTTAACTTGCATTCCTACTTCATGATAAAAAATTTCTAGTGCTTTCAAGTGCTCTTTCAAACCTTTAGCTATTCTAGCAAGAATTATGAGATCATCTGCATATAAGAGCAATCTTATCACAAAGTGGGCCAACTGCACCCCCTCACCATTGGTCTTGTTTATCCACTCTTCTAACTTGTCAATATAGAGCCCAAATAATGTTGGAGATAGCGGACACCCTTGCTTAACCCCAATATTGCTGTAAAAATCTTCTGATAGCCCTTATGTCATTCTGATTTGGCTTTGACCTGCTCATATAATTTGTAAACCGCTGACCTAAGTTCTTTAGGAACTTCCAACTCTTCCATTCTATCCCATAATTTATTACGTGGCACTGTGTCGAATGCTTTTTTAAAGTCCACAAAACAACAAAAAGCCTCGTTCCCCGGAGTATCCCAAACTTTATCTATCAAGTGTCTGAGAGTGATGCCGTGATCTATAGTAGAGTGTTTCGGTCTAAAGCTTGCTTGCCCTTTTGCATGTTTGCCTTTTGTTTCAGCCCAGTTGCTGATTTTTTGTTCTACCAAGCTGCCAAATAACTTGCCAAATAGTGGATTGATCATGATGGTTCGGTAATTAGAAGGATTGTTTATATCTCCACTTTTGTGGAGTGGGATCACCACACTTGTTGTCCATTTTACAAGGAAACCTTCTCTATTGACACTGTTGAAAATCTTAGTGATGTGTGGTGTGACGGCTTCAGCACTCCATTTTAAGTATTCAACTTGTAGCCCATCTATATCTTGCGCTTTACCAGCAGCTAACCTCCTTATGTCTTGAATAATATCCTTTTCGCTGAATAACTCCTCTGTAGTCTCTGTTTCCATGGTTCTATGCTCTCCTAGATCACACTCGTAGAGAGTCTTGGCATATTCCAGCCATTTGGTTCTTGTTATGTTGTTCTCTATCTGAGTTTTTCTCTGCTGAAGCTCTTTCCAAAACTTTCTGGGGTTGTTTTTACCAAGATGAATCAACTTGATTCTTATCTTGTTCACATACTCTTCTTTCTTCTTTTTAATCAGATGATCATACTCCTTTCTACTTTCTCTGATCATGTTCTTTTTCCAATTCCTTTTTGCCATTTTGCACTCCTCATTAAACCACAGATTGGCCGGAAAAGTGTTCTTGGCTTCTCTTGTGGCCCTAGATCTTTTACACTCCTCCAGTGCTTTAATGATAGTAAGAACAAGATTATCCTTGTCCATGAAATGTTGTTTATCAGACTCGGGATGGTTTCTCAGAACCCTAGACAGCTGCAAAAGAGAGTCTTGGAAAGTATCATGGTTTTCTTGTGTCATTAAAACTTTGCCGATCGGAATAATCTTCCTCTTCTGTAAAGGTTTTGGGACAATATGTTGATCTTTAAAATGAGTGGCCACCTTTATCAAGATGGGGTTATGATCAAATTTTAGCTTCATGGGGCAGTCCTCTATCTCAAAGTTAATTATCTTTGCGACATAGTCTTGCGAGCATATTACATAACCAACAACACTTTGTCCATTGTATCTTTTGCATGTGATTCCACTTGATTTAGGCCACTTTTCCATACCATTGCATATGACCATGTTATATAGGCAGCATAAGCCTAGTAATTCAGCACCAAAATGATTAATCTTTCCCATGATATCTTGTGAAGATCTTTCACATTTTTGTGTCCCTTTTTCTTTGAGCCAAACTGGGTCTCTCCTTTCATTGTAACTCTCCTTAAGATTGAGAATTTGGTTGTTTGTTGTTCTAGCATTGAAATCCCCTATTATCATTATTTCCCCTAAAGAGCTAAAGGCTGCTATGTCTTTTTTGAGTGTAGCGAACGGGTCTTCTCAATCCAATCTATGCTTTTTATACATTTTTGAGCCTTTTGGGGTGAAGTAACAGATAGCCACCCTTGTAGAAATCTGATTCTCTGTTATTTTTATCCAAATATATTGCTTGTTAACATCTTCTTTCTCTAAGTTTACAAATCTGCTCCAAGTTTCTTTTATTAGAACGGTGATGCCTCCATGCCCCTTACCATTATCTATCTTCTCATTCCACAGTGATACCTTCTTATACCCTTCAAAATCTAGAACCCTACATCCATCATGTTCATGAGTCTCGATAAGCATGATGATGTCATTATCTTTAGCTATCGGCCCTAACTCAGGTCCTCTTCTCCAAGGATAACCTCTACAGTTCCAGCTAACTATAGTTAAATGTTCCTGGGTGGGCCTGAGTTCCTATTTATTACGTGTGATTTTGTCACTGATTTGGGCTTTGCCATTTTGTAGCCAGGCCCACTTGTCGTTTTCTCTTGCTATTTTCACTTTTTCCCATTCCTTCCTCCTTTCTTCTTGTTGAGTTACGGTGAGGTCATCATCAAGATATATGTGTGTGCCTCTAAGAAACTTCCTCTTGCTGAAAATGTTGTTTTTATCCCCTGTATTCCTCGTTGTCACTCTAACATGTCTGTCTTTGCCTCCTCTAATCCATTTTCCGATTCTTTGTGCTTGTATGGTTGTTCCATGCCAATCTAATTGGTCTTTAAAGAAGTCTTTAACTAAATCCGTTGTTTTCTCCTGTTCTCCATAGTCTCGTAGCCCTTTGATGACGATATTTGCGGCTTTCTCATTTCTTTCTTTTTCCTCTCTAATCTATCTCCGAACTTGTTTTTCTATGTTGTCAATAGGAGTGTTTGCTGGCCCCTTTACTATGTTAGCCCATGATCTAACTTCTTCGATTTGTTCTCTAAGTTGATTCTCTTTTATTTCCATATTGGCCATGGCATCTTGTATATTTTTCATTTGCGGGTTTTTCTCTCCTTCCGTAGCCTCTCCTTCTCCTGTAGTACTTGCTGCTGTCCTCTTTTCTCCTACTTCTTTCTTTAACAATATTAATTCATACTCTCCTTTTTCCATATTAAATTGCAATTTTTGGATTTGTTCTCTAAGTGACTTGACCTCCGCTGCCAGCTTCCAGTTATCCTTGATAACTCTTTTCATTGTGATACTTTCTATTTGGCTCCTCTCTTCAAGTGCCCACACCCTTTCCTTCATAGCTACCAAATCGTTTACAAAGATGTCTGGATACCACGTCATAGGTGTCCTTGTGGGGCTGTAATTATTTGGCAGCCCATCCTCCACTGTGTCTATCACTTGAGAATTATCTGTCTTCCCTTTACCATTAATATCTCAAATATTATCAAACCACTTAATTGTTTCAGAGATTTCAGTCGGCCTTAGACTTTGTTCTCCCTCTCTTGCGCTGTCAGGGGTTTGTGGAATCTATTTCGGAAGTAAAGCTGCTAACTTCCCTCTTTTTGCATTTTTAAACTTTCATATCTTTCTCCGCCTAATTATTCTTTTATATTGTTTGGCATTCACATAGATGTAGTTTCCTCCTGTGGGTGGTCCGCTGGCCTGTGAGAAGCTCAGAGTGTTTGTCGGTAAATTACTATTTGTCCCTCCAAGATTGAATGAACTCGTGTGTCCGGCTGAGGATCCTGGAAGAATGAGGAAGCTCCCTTGATTCCACTTGATGATGCTGTTGTGCATTAAACTATCCCCGTATGTCAGGACCAAGCCACGGTTACCAGAGATGTCATTGTGTTTCGTAACTTCTCCTAGACTTGTTTGCTGTTCTGCTGTTACGAATGCCCTGACTATCTGATTCTCTGCCACCCTGTTACTGTCAGATTCTGTGTTTTGCAAGGTGGACCCATCTAGTTCTGACTGTGCCTCTCTGAAAGAAGTGATCTTTGGAAGTGGCTCTGTAAGGATTTGAACATGATTGAAAAGCCCCAAGAAAAGGGAGGGTGCAGGTTTGAATGGAAAGGAAAATGACAGACATTTTGGCATAGCATGTTGGGCAAACTCAAATTGATTGATCCCCATGCCAACAGTAAACTTGATTCCAATCAATTCAGGTTCACCTGGTGTAACTTTCAGATAGGCTAAATAAGGATATATACAGTAGGCTGGATAGATTCTCAATGAACAACGAGTACTTTAACTGTCCTAAAACCACCACCCTATTATCAAAACATTTTTTTCCAGGAATACGAATGTATGGGCAGGCAAGAGTAAGGATGGATTTTCTCTCAATACCTCTCTCCTACATGAGGAGGATGTTCAGGGTATTGTAAATGTTATTAAAAGGTTCAACCAAGAAATAGTTACTCATGGAATTGCCATCAGGAGATGGAACCAGAATGTGACCTCTTCGAAATCTATGTTCCAAGTGGTTGGTAAGAAAATGGCCAAGGATGAAAGGAAAGAGGAGACTCACCTTTTCTACTCCCTTCAAGAGGCAAAACAAAGAGTGCAATCCAACCCCTCCAATCTGGAATTGGTTGTCCTCTTGTCCCACAACAGAGATGCTCTGAGGAGGCAGTAGAATAGGACGATTCAAGGGATGAAGATCAGAGCCAAAGCCTAATGGCTTAATCTAGGGGTTCGAAGTTCCTTTTTCAAACTCTGAAAACTAAAGAAGGCAATGAAAGTATAGATTGTATCATGGATGAAGGGACAACTCTCACTTCACAAGAGGACATCTTATTCGCTTTTGTCTCTTTCAATAAAAATCTTTTTAAATCAGAAGACAAGGGTAGAAGTATGGACGAGGCTAGATGCAGTATCAAAGAGCTCCTACTGACCAAGGTTACTGAGGAGGATGCTGGAATGTTGGGCCTTGACATATCAATAGGAGAGATCAAGGATGCTATATCTAAAATGGCTAATGAAAAGCACCAGAACCTGACGGTCTTCCTATGGAGTTCTTTAAGAAAAACATAGAGTGGGCTGGGAATGAGCTACGCCACATGTATAAGGAAGCAGTCAACAATAAATCATTAGGCTCTGACATTAACTCAAGGTTGATTAAGCTGATACCAAAAGACAGAGATAAGACTCTGATAAAAAACTGGAGGCCAATCACCCTTCTCAATGTAGCATATAAGATCTTAGCAAAAGTTCTACGAATCAGGCTAGAAGAATTTCTTCCTAAGATCATCAATCATTCCCAAATTGAATTTGTAAAAGGCAGATACATCTTGGAAAATCTCATTACCTCTTGCAAATCCATGAACTGGGCCAAGTCCTTAGGTCAGAACGTGGGCATGTTATTGATAAGTTATGAAAAAGCTTATGATAAGATCGAATGGAAGTTTATTACTGCAATGCTAGACAGACTTGGGTTCCCTGCAACCTACTGTAACATAGTTTCTACTCTCATGAGTGGAGCATTGGTTACTGTAGAGATTAATAGTGTCAGATCAGAGGAATACAATCTATCCAGATCCATTTGACAAGCATGTCCTCTAGCACTTGCACTCTTTGTTATTGCAGCAGATTCATTGCACTACCTGTTAAGAGATGAGACCATATTGCCAAATGTGGAAGGGGTAATATTACCAGATGATAGTGAGATTCTGAATATACGTTTGCAGACGATACAACTATTATGTTCAAGTTTCCTGAAGACGATGTGACTAAACTTATGAAGAAATTGGACCTGTTCTGCTTAGCTTCAAGTGGCAAAGTATCTCTGTCTATGTCCATCCTCCCTGGGTGGGATGAGTCTCCTCCATTCTAGCATAATGAATTCTCCATTGAGTGGGGAGGTCCTAATCATGTGGTAAGATATCTGGGCATCCCGTTTGGTGTTAAAACCAATCTAAACAGTACGTGGGATCCCACTCTAAAAAATATGTGGGACTGGATAAGAAATAAAGTTAAGAAGAAACTCAATAAGAGGGACAATAGGTTCTTATCCTTGGCAGGTAGAATATAAATTTGTCAGATGGTGCTATCCTCTTAGTCATGGTGCTATCCTCTTAGTCTATATATTACTCCTAAACCTGGTTATTTATCCATAGTCAATTAAATTTCCTTCATAAAATTATCCATGATTTCTTGTGATCTGATGGAAAGGGCAATACGAAGAAACATGCAGTCAGTTGGGATTGGTGCAACCAGAGTAGAGAACTACGGGGACTTGGTCTTACAGACTTTGCAGACTCAAGGGCCAAAGCGAGTCATGGGGAGGAGCCTTGGAAGATCTTGATCAGGAACAACATTTTGAGGGCTGCCATCAGTCATGCCAAATCTTGGAAAGGACTAGGACCGGTTGATCTGTTGTCATTAAAGATGGACATTAAAGTTGAAGGGTCCAATGTCTTTAAAGCCATTTGGAGTTGGAACACAATCAAACAGCTTGTCAGTGGCAATAATCTTATAAAGAAGGATGGAAGTATCTTTGGTAACAGATCTATATGGTGGAACGCATTCCATTCTGGTAAACCATTGGCATTGTTACAAGGTTGTTCTGCCAAAAAATGGGGAGCACTGGACATTTAATATTTCAAGGATGTCTTGCGCAATAATGAACTTAAGAATTGGGATGAGATTGGTTCTAAGTTTCACATTCCTAACATTCAATGGAGAACATACTCATTACTGAAAGAAACTTGTCATAATCTTGCTCTTCCTAAACCATGTTGATAAATGGGAGCCTGTGCTGCAGTCCTGAGGTGGCCAGATGGCTCTAATCTGTATTCTATTAAATGCAAATATATTTACTCTCTCCTAACTTGCAAGTTTGATATCCTTGATCACCTCAATTCTAAGTGGAAAATGAACCTAGACTATGATACTTGGGGCAAATACTTTAATAATCTGTGGTGCAAACTCATTAAGCCCAAAATTTCTTGCTTCCTGTTGCGCCTCTTCCTTCATAAATTGCCTTTTAAGAGACCAGAGGGTGAACCTGATATTTGTTCTGTGAGCAGAAACATTGAATCTGTTAATCATGTTCTCTTTCATTGTACTTTTGCCAAAGAGATTTGAAGTATGTTTGGTCTTTATCTGAACTGTAATTTCGCTTTTACCCCCATTCTTTCAGGCCATATTATTGATAACAGAACATTCTTTAACACATTCTGGTCTATCTTCTCTGCTCATGTGCTTTGGCTAATTTGGAAAGCTAGCAAAGATGATATATTTAACAAGGCTAGGTACCTTACTGAGTCTCTTCGGGGACTCGTATTCTAATATTTCTTTGCAGGTGACAACAATTTTCAAATTTTCAGAACAAAAGTTCCTCAAGTTGCTGAGAGAAGGAAAGGTTGAATGCATTATTAAAGAACTTGCATATGGTCATACTAAAATGATTACTAAAGATGCATTTGATTTAACGTTAGCAGAATTCATCCAGAAGCTCAACAATGATGGAAAATGGCGGCAGGAACCACAGGTATTGAAGTAAGGATATCACAAAGACTTGACCATCGAATTGCTTCAGGTGCCCAGCAGAGGGTAAGTGCTGATGGTGGTTCAGACAGTTCTCCACACTCAGATGGAAGCGACCCCATTACTGGTATCTATCTTCATGACTACCTGGTGGATGATGACTGATGAAGCTTGGAATGAACCACTTAACTAAATATGATCTCTTCTAAGTATTGTAACGCTTACTGTATGTATTTCATGATAACTCCCGACATATTGTGATTGTAGCTCAATGTGCTAAGACAGTTATGCACTCCGCTTTTGTCTAACTGATAATTAATACAAAAAAAGTACGACTGTTTCATCATAAAGGATTATGTTGAGCAGCATGATATGATAGTCAATACAACCAATAGAATATTATAAAAATGTTTTTTAAAACAAACTTTATTTTAATTGGTTGGACGGGGATCGCCTAGCTGTCCCTTGAAGGGGTTGAGCGACCTGTTCCCATACACCTGTCCCCTCAGGGAACACTGGGATGTCCCCCTGTCCCCGCCTAAACAATGCCAAGCTGGTGGCACCACTGGAACAGTGTCCCTAGCCCAGAGACGATGGGATTTTTTTGGGGAATGTGTCTCCATGTTGAACGGATATATATATATATATATATATATATATATATATATAATCATAGATTTCATGTTAGTGAAATTGATGTCAACCCCACTAAAATTCAACAGTAGCTTTTATTAAGAACATCATTTTATGCTCTAAGTACATTTCTAAATATGTTTGTAAATAATCCATTTATTATTATTAAATGATTTCTCTCTATGATCATTAGTCGTAAAATCTTATTTTTAAAAAATTTTGTTATAATTTTTTTGCTTTTATTTGTTAAGTTTTTATCAATATATTATGTAATATATTATTAAAAATCTCATTGTTTTTAGATAACCTTTGCATCTCCATTGCACCTTATTTTACATGTAGTTTATAATGTGCAAATCTTATTAAAATTATTGATGGCTTGAGGTCAAGTTTTTCATATAATGCTACATAGTCGATGAAAGGTAATATAATGTGTAAGGCAATTAAAAACCTCTAATAATCTCTAGCAATCGGTACTTTTATTTATTATTATATTTATATGTAATATATAGTGAAATATGTTTAAAATCTCTAAATACACTTACTCATAGGGACTATAGATTAACATTACATTTTATTTGCAATGTAATGCAATATACAAGTCACATGGAAATGTCTGCTTGCCTTAAGTTATAGGGGGTTTTAGGTGGAGTTTCGATTGTAAATACATGCAGAAGTAGTCATTCCCGTAAAATGCAAAGCTCTCTAAAAATCTGGAGCCTATGATAATGACAAAAAAAATAAGCCTCAGATAGTGCCGAGTCCTAAAGACATGGAGCTAGCAGGAGTCACCGAGCCAAATCATGGAGTTTTAAAATGCTGATGGATTTGGAAAATGCCAAGCCATATATAGATTACACCAATAATGGTGTTTAGATGAACAAAGGATTAAATTATTTGTAGTTTGCAAATTATCAGTAAGTAGACCATCAAATTTCTGTTAACTATTAATTTTTTAAATTTCATTTATTTATATATTTGGAAATATGATAGAAAATAATACACTAGCGACAAGGAAAAACATATGGCAGAATTACAAAATCATCCCACAAATAAATACATTACATCATGACACAGTAAATGGGAAGCAGCAACTACTTTAAGCTATGTGGGCATGTATATCTGCTTACCTATAAAGACAAAAACGAGTAGATAATAATCCCTGAATTTGCATTTTCAGAACATTTCCCTTGTGGATAACTGCTCTTGATGTTGCACCTCCAAGCAATGACTCACTTTCACCATCTATATCTTCAAAGGACTTTTCATTGGATACATGTTCGAGAGATGCAGCTTCATCCTCACCCTCATCTACACAGATCATGGATAATCATCCACAGACAAAAAACATAAAACTACCAATGGCCATACATACAAATCAAAAGCTTGGAAAAGGTAGGGCAGAAATTTTATTAAAATAATTGTCAAACAGAAGAAATACATAAAGCTGTTTCAGAAAGCTAATAATTAGAATCTTCATCTCTTTCTTTCTGAAAAAGGCGACAATAAAGATAAGATTTGAAGCCACTAAACTATGTCAATCTTTAATTTGAATAATCATTGGCGCTAACTGTGTCAACGATGAGAAGTATAAAAGCATGCATACAATGTTAGCATTTTAGTACACATTTGAAAGTATAAGTATCTGGTGGGGACAGAAAACATTTATATTCACACAAAGAAACATACATGAGCCATCCATCAAAAAATGTTCTTCACGAGGCAAGATAAACAAAACTTAGATCATGGTGCAATAGTAATGCTCCCACATCCATCTGCTAATTAGTGAATAAAAGCTTTATCTGATACAAATAAAAGATTCTACTTGTACCGATATTATTCAGGAACTGAATTTGATTTTTGATGCATCAAAATAAAGCTCTAATCTTTTTTCTCCAAAAATACAGCAATTGAGAAACACAGAGAATTACAAGAAAATATCCACGAATATTTGTCTAACCCAAACATAATCAAGAGGTCAATCAAAAAGGTCTGGTGGTTGCAAAGTCATCAAATAACCATCCCCACAGAGCACAATAATCTTGAGAAAAACTAATCCGCAATATGTAACATTAGTATATAACATAGACCAGTGTTCCGTAACTCGCAGCAAATCATGCGAGTTTAGGTGAGTTGCGAGCAGGTCAACCAACATGACCTGTCACGATGACTTGATGGGTCATGGGCCATGACCTGCATGACTTGGCTGAATCATATGGGTCATGCCATGACTCGCTGGACCCAAGCATATTGCAAAAAAGAGGTTTCTTTATCTTAAAGCTACAATAATTTATAGTATTATACTTACTCTGATATGCCAGAGAAAGAAGCTGCAGTGCTCATCTGTGAGCCCCCAACATCAGCATCATATGATTAATGCAGTAAATATGCATCAATTGCTAAGCTATGGCGAGTCCAACATGCAAGGCATAGCCCATAAAATAGTGCATTACAAGTTCAATCAACCACACTACAATAGAGATTGTCTTAGTGTTATTTTGTATAATAATCTCAACAATATTTTCACATGATTTGCTAACAAATGTACAGGCAAGGAAAATATAGATATGGCATGCAATAATTAGTAACCATTACATGCCATAAATATATTTTCCTTGGTTATACTTATGTGATGGATGTATGTGATCAAAATAGCTTCTATTTGATGACGTTATAGTGTCTTGAAGATTTACTCAATAATAGGTGCATGAAACAAAGTTTTAAATCATGAAAGATCTATGTTTCTTCGTTTTGTCGAGTTGTCGCTGAAGCATTGGCAAGTCACAAATCACATCAACCTTGCCAAGTCATAGGCAAGTCTGAGTCATGGAACTCTTCCATTAACACATTCTTGATTTAAAAACAAGTGCTAAATATATCATTTATTCAAGTATAACAAACAACGTGCGATATCAAATTAAATATGCCAAAGTGATATAAAACAAAACCTCATGGTCACAAAAAACAATCTATTCTATTACTTGTCCCCATCAACATTAATGCTTTTGAGGAACCACGGGTTTCATAGTTTTGTATTTTTTGGTTTTTTCGTCTTCTGATAATTTTCGCTAAGTCGAGTATTTCCATACTCAAATAATAACCATGAGGATCATTTTTGATGCACTTTTATTGCTTTAGTCATGTTGCCAAAATTTTACACCAAGGCAATAATGTAGGCAGCATATTCAAATCATGTTAAAAGAATTTAAAAAAATATGATTTTACTTGTTGAATAACAATGGTCCTAATGCCCACAATGACAAGATCATCAACATAATTATCACAAAGTCATTACCATCACTTACAACCTATGTTCCAACGTTTAGAGGACAGGGATAGGGGGATGATAGGGGACACATTTTTAGTCAATTTCCTGTGGGGGCATTTTAGGGGACAATACAGGATGGCTGCAAACATACATACATATACTATATATTACTATTTATGGAGAGCAAGAAATGTAAATAAATCATGAGAAGAGTAGTATAACAGCATTATAATTTTCAATGAAGCATTATAACTATAGTTTAAAACATAAAAAATCCATGGTGTATTAATATCCAAAGTTCCAAACATCTCAACATACATCTAAAAGTCTTAAAAATCAAAATACAATAGTCTATGAAAGTGGCCTCATTTTGGCCATCACTATCCAGAGATTTAGAACCACTTGAGTCAATATCCCCCTCTAGTAGAAGTGGATCATCTAATGGTAACCACTATGGTCTGTGCCAAATTGTAAACATTTCCATACGAAATAAATTACAACAAAGAAACAAAATAGTGCATCTTTTTTTGTTTTGTTTTCAAAACAAAAGAATGAAACTTTATCAAGCATACTAATTAGACTTGCACTTGGCACAACTCAGAAAATTCAATAGTTGTAACTTTTAATGTGTATTTCATTGACTAAAGTCGATTCTCATACATTTAAAATTAGAATAGCTCTTTTATTCTCATGCATTTCAAATTTTATATATTGTTTTGATTCTCATATGCATGTATAGAAGAAAAAGAAAATAACTTTGGTTTTTTATTTTAATGTGTTGTGGCATTCCCAAATGCAGGGTGTGACTAATTGTCTCCAAAACATTCTCTAGTCGTCCTAGGGATGGCTAGTTGTTAACAAATGCTAGAGGTTGTTTCCTAGCATTTTAGAGGGTTGAGCATGAAGATCACATAGAATGATGGTTGTTTGCCCATAGTTTTGCAGCTTATTGCCTTCTAACCAAGGCATCCAAGAAATTCACAAATCTCTCTTTTCTTGCATCTCGTGTTCCTGTCACCCATATTTTCTTGTGTTATGTCTTTGGAAATTCTTTTATTTGTAGCAACCCTATCATAAAATAAATAAAATAAGATATTGAACTTTTGTGTCTGAGACTTATCGATTTATAATTCATCGATTTATAACTCAAGGCCTATTTCTATTTTAATTTTTGTGGGTGTTTATTGTCTCATGTGTTGGCGCATTGTTTCTCCCTTGAGAATTTTCCTACAATGAGGTATAAATGTCCGTCGAGTTGGTTTGTTGTAGGCATGTGATTTGATTTATTTGGTATTTGTGAATTCTGTGGAACTTAGCTAATTGTTTGCCATTTTGGAAGTGAAAGACCTTCCTCATTTTTGTCCAGTTTAGATGTAGCTCAAAACTAACGTATTCTACTTATACAACTACCTTGCTCGGATATGGCAAATCTGAGTAACATCATTGTTTGCAAATGTAATTTATATTTGGCCAACTAATTGCATTTATATATTTCTACATGTCTCTGATGCATTCTAACAAATAATTTCTCTCAATTTACTTGTGCAATTTGTCTAACAAAATTGAGGAAATCTTGAAATATTATCAGGCAACATTTACAGGCAACCACTCCTACCCTACGGCTTCACCCAAATCCTGAACTTACCCACCATACAACACCTCCTTCCTTCCCCCACCTGTTGTGTGGTTTACCCACCATCGCCCCATTGCAAATCAAGAGCCCCTCTTTTTGCTTTAGCAATTAGGAATCTTTTTCTTAGGAAGTTTAGCTGGAAACTTTTCCAAGTCTCCAAGTTTGGGTGAGTTTGAGCAATTTTGGCTTGTTGGGAAGCACATTTTGGTCTCAAGTTTGTGCAAACACTTTGATGCCACTTAGAAGAATTTTCGTAGCCTAAGTCCAAGTAGAGAGTAGAATTTTAGTCCAAGAGAGAAGGGGTTTGCGTGTTTGAGAAATAGGACGAAATTTGTGAGTGAACTAGGTGCTACGAAAATTTCTCATCTCTCAGGAATTTCCCTCCTGGGGAAATTTCTTATCTCTCAAGAATTTCCCTCTTCGGGAAATTTTACATCTCTCAGAAATTTCCCTCTTGGGGAAATTTCACATCTCTTAGGATTTACCCCAACCACTCCTCAAAAATAAGATAAGATAATAATATTAATGTCCAACAAGAGACCAGCTAGGATCTAAGGGACTGGAGGATACAACAACACAAAAAAGATTGAAACAACTAGTACACCAAATGGTGTTTGGGAAAGCGTAAACAAGAAACCAATCGAAGGGAACAAAAGACAAGAAGGACTAGAGATCCTTGCTCGGTGAAAAGAAGTCAAGCACTGAAGGACAAGGCTTAACACAAATAGGGGTCTAAGCCCGTCTCAAGGAAGCACTGGAAGTAGAGTGCCGCCATCTGAGAAAACTATAGCAAGGTCTAGCTGATCTGGTATGTTCGGAGATGGGTGTAGTGAGTTGTCGCTTCATACCTCGCGAACGAGACAAGGATGGAAAAAAGGTGGTGGTGAGCTGATTGAAGGCTTGACTTTGAAGAAACATAACCTGTAAAGTATGGTCCTGTGGCTAGCAGGTCTCCTGAAGGTAAAGAGATAAACACCACTAGTCGGAGTAGCTGAAGAAGGCTGAAAGGCATTCATAGTCTTTGAATAGGCAATAGAATCTTCCTCTAATCTCATAGAAGATAGGGCACCTGAAAATGAGATGGGTCTCGGTCTCAGCCTCGGATAAAGTCCGAAGGCAGCAAATCCGATCCTCATGGAAAAAGAAAATTAAGGAGAGAAAGTGACAAAAATTAGAAATAAAAACAAAATTATTGATATTGATTTGAAAACTAGTCAAGTATTCCTTAGAAGCTTGCACTAGGTGGGTGGAGTTGTTGGCAAGATTACATCTAGTAGAGTCCAAGTCATCCATTATTCCTTGCATTCGCAGTTAGTAGTATAACTAGAAATAGAAAATATATGATTAAGTTGGAGTTAAAGTTGAAGTGGAAAAGTTGGAAAATCAAACTACAATTTCATTGCACATTGCAGAGCCAAATCTTTAGAAGTACAAGAGTCCCATTGAATGAATAATGTAAGTCCCTTTGTGATAACCAACATATTACATCATAAAGCTGACTGAAGTCCACAACTAAGAAGGAGCCTTGACATCATTTCAAAATCATACTTTGCAAGCTTAGCATGAGAGATGACCTTATATCAAGAGAGGATTGATTGTTTGGCATTTCTCCTTGAAACCTTAAGTATTTGATTCTGCATGTTGTAGTGGAACAAAACTCACATCAATAGAAATTGGTCCTAGAAAAAGGGCATGAACGAATCAAGTTGTATTTGAGATAGGAGATCTCTTCAAAAGTGAAATATTAAAAAAAAAGGTTAAAATTTCAAAATATCCAAAAAACTCAAAAATCCAAAACGAAGAAAAGGTTTCTCATGGATATGCAAATGGATGTTCTTCATAATTGGTTTGATTTGAACAAACGGTTGCATCCATATGATTGACTCAACTTGCAGCAATAGGGCAGTGTACGATGCGTGACACCACTAACCATGAGCAGATGCATTTGTTGATATTTCTCTTGAGGGCAGACTTGGCAATACAAGGGAGAATCTCCATTTTCACAAGTGTATGAACCTATAGTATTGATCAATTCAAAGGCCTCTAGAGTTCCTTGACTTCAAAGAAGATAGAAATAAGAAACCATGGAGTGGATATGGAGAATATACTTGGTGTAGTGTAAATTGCCTCACATTCAAAATCTACTTGTCCATCTTGTCAAGACACTATTGACTTGATCAAGGTTCAAATGGGTTGGTATGAGGAAATATTTATAGGAGGTGGCAAGGATTTATTCCAGCTCCCAAGTTGGTTGTCTAGTGAAGGTGGTAGTCATCACTCAAGTTGGGATCCAAATATTGAAGAAAGAAATCAGTTGCATCAAGGAACCGTGGTTGAACATAACGACAATGATAGTCAAGAGGAAAAACTTTCACACATCACTTCACTATAAGGGTCAGACAAGAAATTTAAGGAAGCAATAGATTTAGGTTGATGTCACAATTAGATATTGCATTTGAAAAACTTGGGAAGATATTTGAAGGAGACTTCATCAAGAAATCTTTTATGTTTGAGAACGCACTTGGCAATGTTCACAAGGACACATGGTTCATGTTGTACAAGGACAAGCCTGCTAAAACATATTCCAAGGGCTTGACCAAAAGTGTAATCCTACCTTACGCACCCATGAGTTTGATGTTGTCGTCAAAGGAGGTGTCCAACACAAATTACGACCTCCTGAAGCTATGGATGATCAACAAGGATTTCAACAAGAGTTATCACACGTGACATGCAAGGTTGTTTCTTTCCTTGCTTCTAATGTTGAAAAATTTGAAAGTTATTATTTTGATTATGGAGGTTTAAGAAAGAAAACTTGCATTTGGATTAACCATGGACTACACAAATTGCCTCAACTATTGATCTTGCATGATAATTTTCTTGAGTTTGAAAATGGGGTAATAATTATATTTTCAGAGTATAAGGATAAATTTGCAACACTAAGAACCATTGCTCAAGCCTTCTTGTTGTTGAACATCTTGAGAAACCATGTTAGATTAACTGTATATATTAGTTTGGTTTGTGTCATCGATTCCAAATTCTTGTACATAGTTAGAGTAGGTTTTTTCTAAACCACTTGGTTCGAGAGGGTTAAGAGTAGGTTTCCTTTCTGATGGTTAGAATAGTTGTTTCCTTGTCGAGCCAAGAAGTTAATTTGCCCCAGGTCATTTGACTTGAGATTTCTTTGAATGGCTCTATTATCTGCTTGGCTTAGTTTGCTTTAGAAAGCCAGTCTGTAGGTTTGCCCCAAATCTTTTTACCTAAGTAGATAAGTAGTTGTTTCCTTTAGTTGTCTAGCCTTCTTTAGTTTGGTTGTTTGCTTGGTTAGTTTAGATAGAGGGATCCAAATTTGTGAGAAAGGCAAGTTGTTAGACAACATATTCTGGCATTTCTCCCAATGGATTTGTTTGGTATATTTCCTAAATATCTCTTTGCCTAGTTCCTTGGATTGGAGATTGGATTCCTCATAGATGTATCTTTTGAAAAGGATTTGTACTAAATTTTGATAGAATTCATTCGTTGGGTCTGAAACATCCAAGTCTTTTGGTTATAGCATTTTACTTACACTCAATTGCTTCAAGTTCTTGAGGAAGTCTTGAAGAAGTCTTCGGGTTCTTCAAGAAGTCTTGGGCATAGTAAAAATTACACACTTGCTTCAACGCCACTGTGACTTTCCAAACCCTCCGCAAGCTTCAATGATTGTAAGCCAAAAATAAAAGATTGAGAGAAAAAGAAAAAAAAGGCGATATCAAAAGAAAGAGAAATAAAGAATGAGAAAAGAGAAGAAAAAAGGCGATTTGGCTTTGGATATGTAAATATCTCTTCCAGTGCTATAAAAATAATCACCAAAGGTAGAGCAATGGTTGTGGATAAGAACAACAATAACCTCATCAGGGCTATGGACGCCTAACTGGCAATGAGGCTCTATCTAGGATGCTTTTGGAGTAAGGATATTTAAATAGCTATGTCCAATGGATCTGGGAAGCTTTCTATGTTCTTGTCGAGCGGAAAATAAATACACTTGCACACACATGTGTAATCGAGGATGAAGGCATTAAGCACAATTCATGGTTTCTTCCATTTTGTGTGCATTTCCCAGTTGTTGGATAGGTGGAAGTGGAGTCGATCAAAGGTCCTTGGTTCCGCACAAGTTTTATTCTTGAAATGTTATGGAATGTTTCTTTGGGTGGGTGCTAGATGTTGTGTGGTTTTCACACCATCACCCCATTGCAAATGGGGACCGCCTCCTTTTTCTTTAGCAAGTAATAGTCTTTGTCTTAAGTAATTTAGATGGCTTTTTTTCAAGTTTCCAAGTCCGGGTGAGTTTGAGCAATTTTGGCTAGCTGGGAAGACAATTTTGGTGTCAAGTTTGTGTGAGCACTTTGATGCCACTTGAAGATTTTTCATAGCCCAAGTTCGAGTGGAGAGTGGAATTTTAGTCCGAGAGAGAAGGGGTTTGTACATTTGAGAAATGGGATGAAGTTTGTGACCAAACTAGGTGCTAGGGAAATTTCCCATCTCTCAAGAATTTCCCTCCAGGGGAAACTTCACATCTCTCAAGAATTTCCCTCCTAGAGAAATTTCGCATCTCTCAAGAATTTACCTACTGGGGAAATTTTACATCACTCTGGATCTCCCCCAGCCCACTCTTATTCTTTGTTAGTCACCAATATCACCCTAACTCTCAAAAAAAAAAATTTGAGAAAGTGACGAAAATTAGAAATAAAAAATAATAATAATACATGGTTTTGGATTGAGATGAGATTAAAATTTGACTCGACTTTGCACAATGGTTAGTTTTGAATTGGGATGAGTTTTGTTTATTGTTGATGTGATTTTATTTTCAGATTTTTTCCACAACTTAATGTTTTTCTCCTTTTTTTTTGCAAGGTGAACTCAAGAAAGAGAAGGGTTGAATTAAAATTCATTTTTGGAAAATCATAGTGTTGTTGGTCCACATACCCTCCATCATCATGTCAACATAAATCTACAAGGAGAAGCTACAGGGAAAGGTGATGATCAAGGCCTCAAGACTTCAAATGGATACTACAAGGAGATGGCTTAAGCCTGAGGACTCAAGTGAGAAGGAAGGTTTCATGTTCAAGCTATCAACCCGCAAAGTCAAATTGAAATCAAGAGGAAATTAAAGACAGCAAAGAGGATCCAGCTACATAAGAACATAGTTAAGGAGAATAAAAAAAGATCAAGTTCACAGGTTCACGAAGATGTAGGTGATTCAAGTCAATTCCATGAGGAAATTTCGAAGGATGGAGAAAATCTCAAACAGTAAGAAATACTTTTTCAATTTTAACAAACATCTTCTCAAGCCAAGATTCCAAGCATGGGATAAGGATGATGAGGTTGCAATTGTTTGTCTCCTCCAACCAAAAAATTTCAGTTTCAAGCACAGTCAATCAAATTGTGCCAAGTGTCTTATTTTCTCATTGGCCATGAAAATCATTATAATTTTCTTATTAGCCCATAAATTTGTGCCTTCATCTAATTGGTTGTAAATTTGGCAACCCTAATTATGGGTTGTGAGAAGAAATCTTAACGCTTAATCTTGAATCACTCTTGGCCCTTCTTTGTTGTTGATGTTTGATATCTTCAGTCGAATAAACCTATATATATACGTATTCATTATATTTGAGATATAAGCTTATTGTTATATGAGAGAAATTAAAATAATATAACTATGATTAAATTTGTTGTTGTATTAATTATTTGATTTATGAATAGACATCTCCCTTCATGTTCCATGAAAGGATGCCTCTCTTCATGGCTTATTCTCAATATAAATAAGAGATTATTGTCATTTGGAAAGCACATACCAAATACATGTCAGTGCTATTACATTTGCAACATGTAAGGAAACATGCAAGAGAAATATTATAGTTTCCACATAACCCATAATAGCTCTGAGATAAATATGCAATTAAAATCCACGTGCAAGAAAATAGACATGCCCACAAAATGTGACACAAGATATACCCTAAGAAACCTTCATTGAGGAAGAAAAACCCAAGCTCCAAAAGCATCCATCACCATGTATTATTCAGCAAAAAAAAAATTGCAATACAACCATGGAAGCCTTCAAAACCATAGCCACAACCAAGCAATCCATGTGAACAAGAATGAATCCACACATCCCATGCCATGCTTCTAGCCTTCACAAACGTTCCCTTGGCTAACCTATCAAGCCTTGTCTTGCTTGACTTTTCCTTTTTTCGCTTTCCGCCTTTTACCCTCCTTACATCTACAACTACCCTTGTGGTTGCTCATATAGTAGCAAGTCCTACAAAACCACCAAGTGGTATTACATAAAACATGTGCTACCTACCACAATGACCCCACATTTAATATTAGACATTTATTTATTTTCCCCAATATTAAATAATGACATCAAATATTATCGCAATGTTACAATACAACCCATCAAGTCTATTCCATGGGAATCTTTACATGTTGCATGTCCATCTAGGTGCACCTAGGTGCAACATTACATAATAAAATAAAATAATACAATATAACAGTATTATGCAATGTGTGCAACACTCATAATCTCAACACAACGGTCCTCAAAAAATCTACAGGGTATCAGAACAATGCTGCAAATTAGAAGAGAAATGTGGTTTTTTTTGGCGACAAGCATGGGCAAACCAGCGACGAATCAACAACCTTCGCCTCTGCAACTCTCACTTGGTTCATTTCATTGTGCTCAATAATGCCTAGTAGATTTTGAATAGCAAGAAGTGAAGAATACATTATCTTTTGTTGTATTTCCTATCTACAATAAGTCTGCGAGCCTTTGATTTATGAAGCAATCTACTGACAAGATTGACTTAGGCAATTGAATTTTTTCAAACAACCTGCACGCCCTTAAATTAATTGGTAATTTGTTCCCAATTATTTTTCAGCAATCTATGAGCCCTTAATCTAAAGTGGAAATCGACTCTGCATTTTCAGAGAGTTTCATTGAAACATCACATCAAAATCTGAATGGAATTTCATGTCAAGTCAGGTAATAAGCAGACAACGTGTGGAATAGAAGAATAAAAACAAACTCAAAGGTGACATTAAAGAAATACAAAAAAAGAATATGAACAACAAGGAGAATATAGATCAAAAGAAGAAATAGGGAGACAATAAAGGATATACGTCTAAGGATCGATCCATTAACATATTAAGCCAACGGTGTATAGAAATTAGGAGAATAATAATAGCAATCAATTACCAACACATGTGATAGACACAACAAAGTACGACAAAGGCAAATGAAAGAAATATATTTCAAGAAAACAAGAACCATAGGCAAAGGTATGAATTAGCAAGATCCAAGTGATCAATTCACATAGCAGAACGTTAAAATGAAGCCAATCACCATGAAACATTGATACAATCAGTTACCAACTTGGTTGATTGTTGACCTTGCTGAATAGTCAATGAAGCTCATTTCATTAATCCCTTCTATGCATGTGATATGCATGGAACAACTGTAGTTTTACGATGATAACTAGGGTTTGTCCGCTTGGTTTAACCCTAATATAACTTCGTCGCTGCAAATACTGGCATGGATGCAAATGCCCTATACGAGATAGAAAATAAAAGGGACCCTCGAATCATAGTCATGTGCCTAAATATGGAAATATATAAGCCGCGGGGCAACATGGAAATGATGACAAAAGGAATTCAAGGAAAAGTGGATAGATGTTGATTTTCCGAGGACTGCTGCAAATGTAATAGCATTGCCATTTATTTGGTATGTGTTTTCCAAATAACAACGATCTCTTATTTATATTGAGAATAAACCATGAAGAGTCATATCCCTTCAAGAGATGCGTCTATTTGTTAATCAGATAATTAATATAATAATAAATTTAGTTTATTTATATATATCATTATTATATTAGTTTCTTTCATATACTTATATCTCAATTATATCTCATATAATTTATATATAGGTTTATCCGACAGAAGCTACCAACCATCAACGGTCCCTCTTAGCTAGGGAGGATAAACTCAAGACAGACATTATACCATTGGTAATATTAGGAGACAGACTCTTACATATATTGGACAAATCTGTACTTGTATACCATCACAATCTTTATCACGCATCTCTGTAGTTGCAACTTATGATACATATCATTTATCACGATTGGTATGTGTCCTAAATATACGATAAGTTCTCTCTCTTATTATTTTTTAATTATGGCATAATTTCTTTTTGATCGATAAGAGGCCGAAGCCAAGATTAGTTATTATTACGTGTTATTATTAATTAAACTCAAGTAGATTTGAACCCAAGACCTCCTGAATAAAAGGCTCTCAACTTTACCATTGTGTTGTGGGCTCTTGCCTAACTATGGCATAATTATTTGATATGCATTGTATGAAACTAAAATTGACTGCACTAACACTAAAGTATAATAGACAAATAAGAATATCAATTGATACAAATGGACAAAGAAATGATATTTATATCTTGCAGATCCATCTTTGCAAGGAGGATAAACCTTCTCTGACAAAAATGTAAAACTTGTCCAACAAAGCTATCATCACATGGGTAAAAATTGTGAGGTGTTCATTTCTATTCTATTGCTCAAGTTTCTCTTTGAGCCTTCCTTAGAAGTTAGAAGCTATGCATCTCTCTCACCCTGTCTGTACTAAAAGCTTTGTGGATAGGTTCCTCAATGTAGCTAGTATGAAAAGCAATTTTCAAGATAGTAAATAGTGATCTTTTGAAGCTATAAACCACATTCCATTTGATTAATCCAAAGTTGAAAAACTCGAACTCAGCAATAACTTGGCAAGCCCAAAGATTTTAAAAACTCGGGACTCAGTGAAAACTCGGAAAAACTCAGTGATTTTTTCGAACATTTTATATGATTAAATGTTCAAAAACACACAAATACTAAATTTGTTGAGCATGTAATAAATTTCCATCAATAAGAATTTAATGCATACCATAGATTATAAAATAATTTCAACTATAAATCAATTTAATGCATACCATAGATGAGAAAACAATTTCAACTCTAAATGAGTTATAATGCCACTTACACTAGCCATGCCATATGTAGAAGTTGAGTCATCTATAGAGACTTTGGCGATTTACATAATTATAATGTTTAGGTACACACACTCAAGAGTCATATGAATATCCCAATTCAAAACACAATGAATTCAATAAACATGAAGTCGTGACACACTCAATACCTTGGAATTTCATAAAGATTTCTTCCAAAGTAGTTGCTTCAAGATCTCCTCCATCAACTCCAAGTTCAAGAGAATTCCTATAAAGTAATTAATTTCAAGAATCATTAACTCATTTAAACAACAAAATATAGACCACTGCAACCATTTCACTTTAAAGAACTTATAAGAAAAAGAAATATATAACAGCAGCAATTTTTATTAGCCTATTCAAAACTGCTACAAATACAAGAAATGAATGAAATGTAATCTTCTCTGCTTTTCCTGATTGATAATCATCCAACTGAAGTATTAGTAAATAAGATACAAACAAAGTTGCGACATTATTCACTATGTCCTGCATATCCAATGGTGTAACAGGTCACAATAAAGTTAATGAATATAAAAAAACTAGATGCCTAATCCATTAGAAGAGCAAGGCCAAGATGCCCACTTTCATCGTATATCTTCACCATCAAGGCTACAGCTTGTAGGATGTATCATTGCCGCCAAGCTAGAAAACAAATTATATGCTTATATATAACACCAAAACTTCAAAGAATAAGCGTAAGTTGTTGATTTGGGTGCAAGTGCAGGTGCGAAAATAGGGTGTGTGGATGCACAATATACATTTTCTTTTTTTCTTTTTTTTTGGGGGGGGGGAGGGGGGTGTAGTCAGTAAATAATTGTAATGAGCTGACAGATAGGATAGTATATATTATTTGTTATGTAGCTGACTTGTGCCCGATAGGTTCCTTTGGGAACCTTCTAAAAGGCCCATCGGAGAGTATCTATACCCCCCTTTAGGAAGCATTGTAATCATCTTATCATATCATCAAGCATAACGTAATGTTTTGGCATAGGCAAATAATGGAAGGAGTTCTGCCATTTCCATCTATTGTCTGTGTGCATCAATCAATTAATCTATGCCGTAAACATTTGGCGTCGTTGCCCGATGGATCTGGTACGACGACAGACAGATGAAAACTAAATGCCGAATCAGTTGAACAAGAATAAGAATAAGTTGAAGGAAAAGGACGAATTACGCGCAGCGCAGGAAAATTTAATTTTGGCACAACAGGCTGAACGCAGACGGAGATTTCAGCAAGTTACGAACGGACATAGAAGCACTGAAAAATTGTTGGAAGAGACTCGACAGCGGCTCGATTTGATGGAAGAAGCAAGGGAGGAGTTTCTGAACTTGTATACGCTGAGGGAAGAGAATCCAGACAGAAGGGGATCGACTCGCACGGCTCGAAGTGTCGAGGGAGCACGAGCGTGGAGTGAACTCTTCGTCCGAGATATACTTCTGGAACAAATAGCTTCAGTTGACAAAAACCCTTCTTCACAAAACAACACGGGTGTCGGAAACAGTGCGGGTGTTGGAAACAACACGGGTGTGCAAAACAGCGAGGGTGTGCAAAACAGCGCAGGTGTGCAGAATAGTACAGGTATACAAAACAGCACGGGTATTCAAAATAGCGCGGGAGTGCAAAACAGCGTAGGTACACAACAAAACCCACAACATCTAGTAATAATGGCAGCACCAAAAGAAAAGTTGCCTAAATTTGATGGTGAAGGAACCGCCAACCCGATCTGACATTATAAAACATGTGAAACGATCTAGAGGGCAAATGGCATAACAGATACAAACAAATGGATCCGACAGTTTCCCGCTACCCTACGGGGTGTTGCGATTGATTGGTTTACTAAGACAAATCCACAAAAGTTAAACAGTTGGGATAATATTAAGAAGGAATTTATTGCAAAATTTCAAATATTGCGCGACGATAATGAGATTGTAGTGAAGATATTCAATACTAAGCAGGGGAAGAATGAAACACTCTGAGTCTTCGCCAGGAAGTTGAAGGACCTGATCAATAAAATGGAGAATAAGCCGGCTGATGGGCTACAAAAGAGATGGTTCATTGAAGGCCTTCGCTCGAAGCTGCGAAAGAAGATGAAGATCGTGCCACCATCGACATACATTGAAGCATACAATCAAGCAATGAACCTCGAAAGTGACCAGAAGACAAAAAAGAAGAAGAAGAGCAACTCGTCTGATTCAGATAACGACGCATCTTCAGGAGAAGATAGTAGCGATGATGAGGGCAGCAGCAAGAAGGTTTGTGCCCTCTAGAAAGACATGATTTGGATGAACAAGAACATGAACAAGGAGACTAAGGGCAATGAGCTATGGTGCACGGAGTGCAAGAAAGGCGGCCATACGAAGGGATCCTGCCCAAAAGATCAATTTTGTGAGATTTGCCAGATTCTGAGACACTCGATAAAGGAATGCCCTTTCAACCTGAAATCAAGAGCACCACAGCAAGTGTTCCTCACGCAAGAAGCGTTCGTGTCAGGAGGGAGCGGGAACACTAGTACGGAAGGTGCCACATTGGGCGAATACAGAAACAACTGGCGCAGTCAAAACAACAACAACAACACCACCACCACCAGCAACAATAGTGGCAACAACAATAATGGCGGGAGGAGTTGAATCTTGGTCATTACTTGCACAATTTTGTTGTATCATCGTCAGGAGACGACTTTTTTTTTGGGGGGGATGATGTAGTCGGTAAATAATTGTAATGAGCCAACGGGTAGGATAGTATATATTATTTGTCATGTAGTCGACTTGTGCCCGACGAGTTCCTTCGGGAACCTTCTGAAAGGCCCTTCGGAGAGTATTTATACCCCCCTTCGGAAAGCATTGTAATCATCTTATCATATCATCAAGCATAATGTAATGTTTTGGCATAGGCGAATAACTAAAGGAGTTTTGCTATTTCCATCTATTGTCTGTGTGCATCAATCAATTAATCTATGCGGTAAACAAGGGGCGTTGTTTCATGCATTATATATATATATACGCAAGAAATGCATACAAATTAAATCATTTGATAGTATGATATTTCACCATTGATAAAGAAATTTGATAGCTCACAAATATTTAAATTAAAATAACTAATAACTTAATAAGCCATATCATATACGTCTATGTTCACTGATTCCAATGCAAATAAAAAAACATTATAATTACAACATTAAAATTTAGTTAATGATTCATTGTTAATCAATCAACAATCAAGACACACTAATCTGGATCAGAAATTAAAAAAATTATTTAGGACATGATTTAATGTGTTTTAAGTTGTATTTTCATTCGGAAAAGCATCAATTTTTTACGTTGGGCCCGTGGAGGCATTAGGAAGCTCACGGATGCCCTGTGGGATGCTCACAAGAAGCGCATCCCGCATATTTACCCATCCACTGATCATTGAGATGCCTAAGATGCACATCCATAAGGCGTCCACATCAGCATGCATCTGCCTCCGAAGTCAAGCCAAGGTGCTACGAGTTGGCAACTAAGGAATGCATGTATCTAAACAGAACCTACAGTTGTACACATCACCATCAAGACAAATAATTAATAAATGTGATGAAAAATTCATTGATCAGAAAAAGCTGCAAGTTGTGCTGAAATATGTGCATCTAGATGTTGAGTGTCATCACTGTGAAATTTAAGAGATCCCTTTCTTGAGTAATAAGGAAAAATGATGTCATAAATCAAAACCAATGGACCATTGTTGGCTCCCCACAGAAATGAAAGTTTTGGTGATCCATTGGTGTTGTCCGTGGTGTTATTATAGGTATGGGGGCGCACCTAACTTTGGAGAGGTGTATGAGTGTACATTAGACATTATTAGAATATAAGTCCAAAATATATAATAAAAGTAACAATATATATATATATATATATAATAAAAATCAAATTAATAATAAATCAAATAGCCAAGATTAATGGGTTGATATCTGATAGCTAGTCAACATTAATCAATTAACGGTGATATGTTAGGGCACAACTCTTGATTGGAATCGACGTGATATACAGTGAGGGAAAAATACATACATTTGATCCACCATCTGAGGATAGGGAATGGAACAATGATAATCTCATTAGGGACAATCATTCACAAAACAAATTGAACACAAATCTTGTCTATGCAAGCATATCATATATAGATTAGCGGTAATATTAACCTCAAATCCACCCTTAGTGTAGAATGTTGCAGACAAGGAAATTCTGCAGCCAATCATATTTCCGCCATGATTCATTGACATCTAGAGGATACAACAAACAATCCTCTCTTCAATTGAATAATTGTGCATTGATATCATTTATCGTGTGAGAGAATCCATGGAATACCTGATTGAAATTTCATTATGGATGATTCCATCATATTTCTTAATACTGTGGCAGCCCTAGAAATGTACAAGAGTACCAAAAGAATAGAATTCAAGAGGAATACAAAATGTATCAGCTAAGTAATTAGACTTTAGGGTAGCCATTTATCGTGCAATGGAATGAGAATCTATAATAGGAAATTAATAATTGGGGAAATTTGTATTCATTTAGGCAACAGGTAATGAGATTACAAATATGAAAAGAACTCAATTAGGCAATGAATAAGAAAACTTGAGATGAGTCATTAAATATGATCAATATGCGCACTTGGAAAATCATCGAACATAGATGGCTCAATGAAGAGAATACAAATTTGCAACAGAGGTCAACAAGGTTTATAAAATTGGAAATGGAATACATCACTCCATCTATTTGTCAGGAAAAGCATATATATCACTATCAGAAACAGTACAGATAGATTAAAAAAATTAAATGGAGATCACCATGGATGAGTGGCAGTTTAATAAAATGTGTGTGTGTAATGAGTGGCAGTTTAATATAATGTGTGTGTGTGTGTGCTCAATATCTGACGTGTTCTACAAGAGCCGTTAGATAGGAATTCTGATCTCAAAAAAATCCAGATCCATATAAGACCATCTATTTAGAACAAGCCAAATACTCTAACAATCCCAATGCCAATTCACATATGTAGATAAAGGATACAATATATACATCAGATCCATGATTGGTTACATTAGCAAATTTGGGTAAATCTTTTATCATATTCAGATCAATAAAAACCATAGTTCTGAGAATCATGGTGATTCACGCGATTCATGCAATTTGGCGATTCGATTCAAGCCAAACGATTTTTTGTGAATCAATGAATCGAATCAGCGATAAAGGGTTGATGAAATAAGTTACTCACTAAATTTCAAGGGTTTTTTAAATTTTCCAATTCGTGGCCGATTCGATTCTGATTCATGGCCAATTCACAATTTTCCGATCTGATTCCGATTATTTTTACTTTGATAAAAACATACAACCTCATATGTACTCAGATCAATCTTAGTCACAACAGCATTTATCTTGCATGAAGCATTTGAGACATAAAGTCAATATATCTGGATCAAAGTCTAAATTCAGTATATAGCAATTATATGGGTTAGAATTGTTATTGGGTAAACTATAAAATAAGCCTTGCAAATTAGTCTTCATTAATATCAAGACATTCATTTGGAACAAGAAAAGGAATTGTCTACAAGATATAGATAAAAGAAGGCTCTTGTAATTTGGACGATAAGAAATTGGACAAAACCTACACCTAATTAGAGAAGGTGACATTAGGTGGTATCAGACGAGGATCCTTCCATCCTCCAAGGTGAAAGATAAAAAGGGAATCATCAAATAAGAGAGGATCTAAGGGAATACATATTTTTCAGTCATAAGAGAAAAGACATCATCATCATTCAGCGTCAAACAACAAAACAGTACTAAGGCTTGACAAGTTTTGATTCTAAAAAGATGCACACATTGCAGTAATATCTATTCAGAAC
This sequence comes from Cupressus sempervirens, assembly GCA_028749045.1. Taxonomy (NCBI): domain Eukaryota; kingdom Viridiplantae; phylum Streptophyta; class Pinopsida; order Cupressales; family Cupressaceae; genus Cupressus; species Cupressus sempervirens. The sequence continues at coordinate 612,975,382 of CM053790.1, forward strand.
AATACTAAAGAATGAAAGCATAAGGAACAAATTGAGATCATTTAAGGAAGATGTGTGATAAAATAAGTATGAGATTTAATTATGTACTAGATTTAAAAAGGGTCATTTGGATGAATGTTGAGATTCCTAAAGGGGATCCACAGATTCAAGATATTCTTGGTAGAGGGCATTTTGATGAATGTCGAGATTCCTAAAGGGAATTTAGAGATCAAGATATTTTGGGTAGAGGCCATTTGTGATGAATGACAAAATTCAAAAGGGAATCCAGAGATCCAAGAAGGCATTTGTGACAAATCTCGAGATTCCTGAAGGGAGTTCAACAATCCAAGATATTCTCAGTAGAGGGCATTCTTAGTGAACGTCGTCATACTTGGTAGAGGACATTCTTAGGGAACTTTTCCATCATTGGTAGAAGGCAATCTTAGTGAACATTGCCATGCGAATTCAGATCCGGAGTGCTCTACAAGAGCCATTAGATAGGAATGCTGATCTCAAAATAACCAGATCAGTATCAGACTATCTAGATTCTATATATTACAATAAGCCAGATAATCTTATAAACCCAAGGCTAATTCGCATATCTGGATAAAGGATACAATATAGACATCAAATCCCTGCTTGGTTACATTAGGAAATCAGGTAGTTCTTCTAGCAGATTCAGGCCAATACAAAACATACAACCTCATATGTACTTAGATATACCTTATTCATGACATTTGAGACATAAAGCAATGTTTTTGATATAAAAACCAAAAGTCAAAATTCACTATATGGCAATTATAACATCACCAACTTAAGTATCAGAGTTGTTTTTGGATAAAATAACCCTTACAAATTAGTCTTCATTAATATCAAGACACTCATTTGGGGCAAGTAAAGGAGTTGTCTACGAGTTATAGATAAAAGAAGGCTCTTGTAATTTGGATGGCAAAAAATTGGAAAAAAACTACACCCAATTACAGAAGGGGACATTACAGTGGTTGTAGATAGTAGCTTTTTATCAATGATTGCAATACACATGTGTACAAGGAGGTCCCAACAACACAATAGAATATAGAGCTAGAGAAGCCATCACAAATTGATGAGGATGAGAATGCAACAACTTCAGAGTTTGGGCTGGTTGTTGTTCCTTTGGTGGATATTGACCTTGAGGATTCTAGAATTTCTAATGACGAGGAGTTTTCCTTGAGGAGTAAACTCCCGAGGCATGATAAGGGGACTCGAACCTTCACTACATTTTAACATTTTGATTTTGTACTTATTTTGATATCATGCCACTCATTGTAATCATCTTTTTGATATAACAGAAATCTTCCATTTGCCGATTCAACAATTTAAAATTTTATTTTGTATTGACTTGACTATTCTGATTTAATTCATTATTTGATATTTGAAACTTTGATGTTCATTGTTCAATGTACAAGTATTTACTATTTTGTATTTGGCATTTGCAATTTTGTTATTTTACTTCTCAAACCAGTCTCATTTGTAGAACCCAATGATAGAGTTGATACCAATTGATGCAATCTAAAAAGAAGCCTTGGTTAAAAAGTATTATATCTACAAAAGGCCATATACAGTATCAGCATCCAGCATATCAGCTTCTCCAGGCTGGCAGTAATATAGCTTTAATACTATTTGTAATGTCCATATTTTAAATTTCCTTATTTTTGCTTGAAATGGATATTCCAAATTCACAATAATACTAAATTAATTATAGATATCAATTTAACTTCAAAGTTATGATTTTGATACTTAAAAATTTTTAATTTTAAAGTTTAATACAAATTGAAAATATTATTCTGCTGTAATCTTTCTTCTGATCTGCAGATTCCTTTTAAATTGTCTTGAAATGTTTTGGAATTGCTGTTTTAAGTTAGGGGTTTACATCCACTAACTTGATAAGAGTAATTAAGGGTTTTCATACATAAACATCTAATCTTTGAGGGGTTTCGTCCCCTATTTGCTGAATCACATTTCACATTCCTTATGAAAACCAGATATAAAATATATTCCTCACGTTCATGCTTAGTTCTCCTTGTTTGGTGATTCTTATATATGTTTTTCCTTTGATGGTTGTGCTTTGTCCATACCTACGCACAATTCATTTTTCATTCATTTTATTAACTCATAATACTGCAGGATGTCTATTATAATCGTCACTAACTATTAATCTTCAGCTCACATAGTTGAGACATTGAAATCTAAACTGAATCCAATGTAGTCCTTGCTAGCTACTGACTGGAAATTCAGGAACATGTTTAACTATTCACATCCTTAGGGGCTTGGCAATTCTTGCAGGCAAGCAGGTGGAAAAGTGCAAGTATGGTAGTTTCAGATCTGACCTTGTTTTCATAAAATCCAGCTTGTGTCAATAGATAAATATGATTGGAGCTTTGAGAGCGTAAAATTGAACTCTAAAGTAGATCCCCACAAGGACCCAATATTTTTATGCAATTCTAATGAATATTGAAATCTCGGCCAATTGGATTTCAGAAGATTGAAAAGGAAATCTTTGTATCCACTAACCAGATGACCCACTCAATGATAGAATCCAGTTCTGAATATCATTTGAGATCTTTAAGCCCATGGAAAGAGCATGGAGAACCCTGAACAGAGAAAAAGTCTGAATTTTTCTGGCTATGAATTTACATCAGAAGATTAAGTCCTGACCAAGGCACCAACAGTCCAATAATGGAGAACCCAAAGCCCCAATTAATGAGTTTTTGTTTGGCAGTAAAATTTGTCGTGCGACCGGTGACATGCCAGAAGTGACAGGAAACATATGGCAATAAGTTTCCCAAGATGGAAACAACTTGTTAAGAATCTCATCAGATGCTTCTGAAATCTCAGAATTTGGTAAATTTTGTTTGCCCAACATCTCAAGAACACATATGGAACTCATGATCAGGAGATAATCAATCTTCTGAACATATGATGACATAACTTGATATCCCAAAGATATCAATAAGATTTGAAAGTGTTTTTAATTAATTTCCATTCCCTATTTGCTTCCAGACAAGAAAGAACGATTAAATGCACATATCATAAACATGATTTGTCATTTTACATTCCATAATTTAAGAATATGAGTTTCATGTATTCTTTTTTATAATTGTTATAAATGACATGATGAATATCACAATACAAATATGAAAGCGTGTTATGCATAGCACAGACAGAAAAAGTAAATAAGCCTGGAAAAGCAATTAATTATCTGTCTTTTGAAATATATACTCACGCCATTATTTCCATTAGTAATGATGCCATTTGAGAAGACGATCCCAATGGAAATCTAAAAGTAGAATGTGCCTGCCCACTTGGAGTTTGAACAGGAACTGCATCAGCTATATGACTTTGAATCAATCTGAGCATTCTCTCTGATTTGTATTTCTCCCCTCTATTGATGTGCAACAAATAGCTCAACCCTAGACATTTTGACAAAAAATACACAACTAAATTGTTGGTAAGAGCAATGATACTAAATTAAAAAGACGCTCTCATTCCAATCCATTCCATTGAAACAATTTAAAGTTCCTAGATCCCTAAGGGTCATGTCTAAGATATTTTCAAGATGCTATTGTGATAAAGCTGTAGGCTACCTCATGTTCTAAAGATACGAAATTTTATCGCCTATGAAATTTCCAGGTTTAATTAAGTAAATAAATCATCCAAACTTCTTGAAATGATTTTCAGAAATGCAATTGTTTTTTTTAATATAGACCAGTTCACTGTGAGGACCATTTTACAGACATACACGACTAGAAAATTTGCACGTGTACGATTGAAATACAATTGGCCAAAGAAAATCTAAAAGCTATACAAATTTCCCAAGCCTAAAAACAGAAAAGAGCCATATTATAACTACCAAAGCGTTTGCGTAAGAATAGGGAACTCCCACAACACTTGACAACTCCATGAGAAAGAATCGCTTTACGATCAGCCATAACATCTGCTTCCTCCATAGAATCTGTTGTAAAAATAAGCAGGAACTTTTTCTGCAGTTTATGTATAAGATTCCAAAATCGGTTTTTAGATTCTAGATCTAGGCCAACAGTGGGTTGGTCTATTAGCACAACCTGTGACAGCATACAAGAATATAAGTTAAAGGTATGCTCACTTAAATTTGAACCACAACGTGAGAATGCAAAACCATCCAAATAGAAAACACTTCATTGTACTATTGGAATAATACCCTCGCTCATAAATGCAGTAGCAGATAACTTTTCACCCTAATTGCACATCACGAGCAAGACTAGTAAAAGAAATAAACATAATAAGAGAATATATATAGTTCTAAAGCATATTGCAAATTAACTACATTATCCTTGCATAGAAATAGCAAAAATCAGATTCAAAACCAGCAATCATTGGGTACTCTCCAGGTTTTATTGAGAGAGAATCTGTTTTCTAAAATATTTCTTTAAGCAAATATGACAGAATTTTCCTAGACAGTTTTGGTCGCAACATGTATATTTCTGAGTAGTGTTCAAAATTTCCTCAATATTTGCTCAATTTTGAAAAGCAGAAAGAGGGGATATCTACTAGCAGATCTGAAAATAAAATAGAGAAATCTTTACAATACTTTATTTAACAAATAAATTATAAATATAGGTAGGCAACCAAAAATAATTGGATCTCAAAATATATAATGCAGGTACACATGCACTCATTTATAAGTTCAGTTTCATTGCTTCAGTTAGCTTTAACCAGGTAGAGGCTGACTAGCCTTGATAGTTTATTCATTGAAAGGATAGTCAACCTGGTTACTCTGACAAACATTGTAATGTCAGATATACAAACTAAACATACAGCATTTTACTCCAAAATAACCTGAAAAGTCGGGTGTTGACAAACTAAACATAGTATGCAAGATTTTCCCTGGCCCAGCAATTTTGGAATTTTAACACGTCTCTATTCAGTAGTGCATTTTTATCCTATTCTGAGTGATTGAGAGGTGCAGATGATGATTATAAACACACACCAAACCTAATATGCTATCAATTGTCTTTTATTGATTTAGAAACTGAAAATGCTAGGGTATTCACAAACATGCCTTAAACAATAATTTTCAAAGTAATAGAATAATCAACATTCAAAAGAAACTCTTATGAACAAAGCTTCTTAATGGTCCATCGATATTAAATTTGTTCTCTTGAACACCATTTCTCATTTGCTGTAAAATGTGAATGTGTACTGCTGCAGACTTTTATGAGTTTATTGATGTGTTGCATCATTCGATAGGCCACACTTTTCAGCACAGTTTGTTTGTATATACTATATTATGAAGCAAAAAGGAAAAAATCCAATTCTGATAAATTCTACTTTAATCACGGGAACAGATATCCCTTAAATAAATATTGTCATACCCGGGGGTCACCAATTAAAGCTAGTGCCAGGCTCAGCTTTCGCCTTGCAGGAGGACTCAACTCACGTGCCTGCTTATCTGCCTCTTCAATAAGGTTGAGCTCTGTTAATAATTCATCAATCTGCACTTTCAATGTCTTCCTTTCTCTTCCTTCTTCAATTCTGAGATGCCACGGTATTGCTTTGATTGTACCAAAGTACTCAAGCTGTGATGGACATAAAAATGATTTAGCATTGTGAAAGACTAAAATGACAGGAAAAAGAGAACAAAGTGAATAATTCATTCACTTCTAGGAAAAAACAGATATAGAAAATGGCCAAAATGCATTGTGAATAAGAAATCTGAGGTGTTGTAAATAATCTGTTTAAGCCATCTGAATCAAGAAGAGCTTCATTTGAATAACAAATAAATTGCAACTAATATCAACTAAAGTTAGTGAGAAAACAATAGAAAGTGTCAAATCCGTAATGACAAAAGCAAAATTGAAGATCCAATTTCATTAGTTTTGTCTATAACAATATATTCAACAGTTGTAAGATTAAGTGCTTAGCATATTTTAAAGAAGCATTGGAAACATATCTTCACTCAATCCTTAGAGTTCAATAATGATGAATATACTGCAATGAAAACATATCCTAAAAATCACCACAAGTTTAATCCCATGGTATATTGAAGCATTTAGCTTGAATAATGTTGTGATATCACTATCAGGATTCAAGTGTGTAGTTTTTGGGTCAAACTCATTAACCCATGTTTCATGAGCAGCAGTTAACAAGAATGCATCACTCATATGAATGTGTAACACTTAGTACTCATTGCATCTAGGGCTGTGGAAAATATCTCCTACTTATCAATCAAAGATTTTAATCATGTTTGTGTGTATAGTTGTATTCTTAGAGATTCATACTTACACTTTTTAGTTCTATCTGTGTGCATGCCTACTCTTCCATATAACTAAAGTGTCTCAAGAAACTTCCTCAAGCCAAAGAGATAATTGAGGTATTTGCATACTAAAATCCACATGATAGCAGTGACATCTAATAAAGTGCTACTTGATTCTAGTCACTTGTTATTTTGTTGAGATAAGAGAGAAGGATTAGACTTCGATAAATGTAAGATGATACGTACAATTGAGTTGTGAATACATGTTTTTATTAATTATATGTATGCAATGAATTATTAAATGCTTTTGAATGTAAAATGTCTAATTTGAACAATGAAGCTTTTGAAGTTGTGATACTACCATTTCAAACAGGAGTTCATTATGTTGATCTTTAGAGTTATGCATGTTCACACAAAACCTTATCTTTCAGTACCTAAATTGTAACTGTCATTATATAGCAAACTAATTCATAACAATACCAACCTGCTCGCGAGCAGTCAGTAAGTCAGTGCATATATTCTCCTTAGGACAGACAGATACTATCGATTTTAGCTCCACCCCTACAAAATATGTCATGTCTGAATTAAAAATCTAAATATAAAATGTGTCAAGGTCAGTTATTACATATTTTTAAAATTGGCATAGAAATATTAACAATATTTTAACACTGTACACCGAAAATGACTTCGGAAGATGAGAGCTTATATTATTAAAAAAATTTAAATCAAGTCAATATGCTAATTCAGGTGAAGTGGGAACGATAAGACGATTTGCCAAAAGAAAGAAGGTGAGACATTGATTAAGAGCTAAGCTCATTGTTCCATATAAATGATATAAGGCATTGATTGATTAAGTCCATAGAGTAACAAGAAAAAAGACCGAAAAAGTTTGTCATGCAAAGTACTGCACTAGATATAAGCGATTCCAAAGAAATTGCACAAAATGTATTACAAAACAAATCAAAGATTAGTAATATGCCTTACACTTAAAGCTAGAATTCTATTAATCAGTATAAACAATAACTTAATTGGTATGGTACAATAAACATGTAGCTAGACGGAAACTTCATAGTTAAATATGGTTGAGTAGTTTATCTATCAGATGCATGACAGCTCCAAATTATAAATATATACAGAAAAACATGATAATCATACCTAGAAGCGCATCAAACATATTCACACATCTAGAGAATATACATTGGAATGCAAACTAAAAGGGGAAACACTGTAACCACAATCACAAGTGGCCTACGTGTCTAAAAAATGCTATATATGAAATTCAATATCCAGAAATACCTCCTGTTGATAGTGGGAATCCATAAACGTATCCCTCTCCAGACGTGCAAGATGAAAGCCGAGAAATCATATAAAGAATGTCAGATTTACCAGACCCACCATGGCCCTGATAACAATGTGGAAGATAGTATGAAACCCACAAAAATTAGTTTTCAAAGATGGGAAATGAAGAACTCAATCTGCAAAGATTAACTAATCTGTAATACAATAAATTATTGAAGAGATGAAAAACTGTGAGCTTATATTCTGAATATACAAATCCAAATAGCAACTAAAACTTTTCATCAATTGATAATTAGACACCTGATAAAACAGCTCCGTTATTGTCAAGCACGAATATCTCAAAAAAGCCGATTGGAATAAAAAAATCACTGAAAAGAGAATAGAAAATAGAAATCAAGCTGCATAATAGAATCTAAGATAATTGCAATCTTTTAATATCCTCTTAAGAATAGTGTAGAGACACACAAAAGCTACCAGATGCAACTTATCCTCTTCGGATTGTAAACAAGAAACAAATCCAAATTATTTTGCACAGTCTATACTCTAGTGCTGCACTTAACAAAGCAAAGTTGGAATGGAGTTCTTGATGACAAATTGCACACTGTATGACAGTACCTAACTATTAGTACGAAGGCACACAAGTAGTTACCAGCTTCCGGTATGATCTAGTTATGTTATCTTTGAAATGCACATCACACATATATTATAATAGAATGATTGCTAAACCAGACGGGCTACTCTGTCAAGTTTGCTCAAAAGTATTGAGTTTCCTTAAGTCAAACATTTCATCTATAAATTGATCAAGAAAACATCCATATGTCGTTTTACAGTCTATTGAGCATGAAATCAACTGCTCTCCATCATTTATCTAGACCTACAAAACTCTAGTTGCTATTGTTCTAAAAGATTTCATATGATCCACGTGATAATTGATATTAGTAGGAATCGAGGATGACTGATTAGAAATTATTGGAGGCCTCTAATAGCTAATTTGAAATTATAAGAGTTAACCTTATTACTAGTACCTTTTAATTAATTAAAATTTAATCTGAATGGCCAAGTCTCCTTATTAAGTAGCCACGTATTTCAAGCAATGAAAGAAATCCAAAATGGCATTTTTTATATCTATTAATTGCAAAAAGAGTGGTTGGATCTCGAAGGAGACTCAAATCATTTGACAAATAATATTATATTAGACTCAGAAAATCTCAAATCTTTAGTAAATTAATTCAATGAAAAAGCATACAGAAAACAGAATGTTATCAACAGACAAAACGATCCTGCTGAAAATTTATTCTATGGTTCTGTCTGTAATTTTCATTCTCCGAGCAAGTATGATTGCCCTGCTTTAAACTAAACCATTTTTCCTTGTCAGATGTGGTGACAGCCTATTGTGATGCGTACACTCCAAGAGATAACTAAACATGTAATAATCACTCCCACAAAATGATTCATGCAGGTTTAACAGAGCTACTAAGGAATCAGCCCTTGAAACCAGTACATTGTAAGGATTCACCATTGATGCAGAGGTAGGGCTAACACAAAGGCAACTCTGATCAACAATCACAAGGATAGGATGCTTAGGACAAGAAGACTGGATCATGCATTTTCCCAAAACCCTTCATTTAGAACCTATCTTTGGATTCTTAGACATTTGTTGTATTTGGTTCCATCCGAATCATTTCAAAGGCTTGACAAATGATATAAATGTCTTCCTATCACATCCTAATAGCGAATCCCTATCATACTTCTATCTTAGAACCTAGACAAGAACCTTCTCGTGGTCAATGAAAAAACAACTCACAATCTGCCTTGGGTTTACTATTCAAAGACTTGGAAGGAGCTTATCAGTCTTCCTGTTGTGGATAATAGCACTTACAAACATGATTTAACGTGACAAGAAAGGAAAAAATATGACTATCCTATCCTTGGCACACCTAGTCTCCCATTAAAGTCCGAGGGCTTGGACTTTTGGCGAACACACAGTCCAAACCAATCAATGTTTTACGCATTTCGGGTCCTCCCTCAACCCTTCACAACCTTCCCCAACAATCCACCCTCAAAGCCTAGCATTCATATAAAAAATCTGCCAATTTCATGCTCTTGTGGCTTGCCAGACTGATACAGTGCTATCAGTCATACTGTCAATGTTTTGCACATGCAACCCTTCTCAAAACAATGCCTAACTTTGGAATATGAAAGAATACATATGTACAGGTCATCATACAAAAAATATAGCATTTTCCACCATGTAAAACAAAAGATATTACCATTTTTTCCCTCTTGGGTAAGACCCTAAGTAGGGTTTCAACAAATCTGGATAGAAAATTCAATAACCCTATAAATGCTTAATGAGATTGAGTGAGACAAAAAGAAAAAGAAAACAGATTCATAGCCCTTTCAATCCCAACTGGCCTCAGATCCACAAATGGAAGGTACAGTTCATTTCAAACAAACTAATGGGAAAAAATGAGAGAAAACATTTTGTTTAGTTGCATCAAATTTCATTACACCATCATCCAACCCTTGGGCTGTCTGAATAAGATCCATTTGTGCTCATGCAAACAGTTCCTAGCCTCTGATTGACCCAAACCAACTTTTAAAAGCATTTTGAAAAGAATTCATGCAACCTTGACAAAATTGAGAAACTTTAACAACTTTTACCTTATTTGCCTAAAACTTCACAAAATGATCCCATATGATCACTAATGGTCCAAAATCGCCTTATTTCAGTAAAACAACACAAAGCAAGACAAAAACTCAAATTTTGACTCTTGGAGGCAAAACAGGACTTGTGGGTGCACCAAGTTCCTAAGTCACAGTATACGCCAAATTTCATCCATGAAGTTCGAATCTCAGCAACTTCTTACCCTTTCCCAACTTCATCTGAAATTTATGATATTTAATATAATATTGTTATTTTAAATAATATTATTTTATTTTAAAATAATGTTGAGTTATTTAGTTTAATTATTTAGTAATGTCAAACTTTTTTGACAATTTTGTGGATATCTTACTTAAATTTAAAAATAAATAAATTTATATGAAGTTAAATTTAATGTCTATTTTTTGCCCGAATTTTTACCTTTGCTGAATTTCATCCGAATCTTATTATCAATAAACTCAAATTTGAATTCAACCTTGTGACTTAGGCACCAACCATTAACCTTGGGAAATAAATGGCATTAATATATGTAAATGCACAATTTGGCCAGAAGTTTCTTACAACATAATGCGACATAAATGCTGTACTAGACCTAACTATTCCCTTCATTTGTTGCAGTCATGTTATGTTTTGCTCCCAATCTAAAGGGCAGAGAACTTTCATCAAAGGCTCCAATACTTACAAAGAACAAACAAATTAAAGATACAGACTACAAGTTTTTATTAAAATAAATGCTTTCAAAAAAAAATTTAAATAAAGAATATAATTTGAAATTTAATTGAATTTTGAAGTTACTACAACAATCTCTATAACTACATTCCCCAAGGCATCATCAATAATTATATTTGCAGCCCTCTCCATCAACCTTGTTTGATTGTATTGAGCCTACGCATACTAGATTCACGATCATTTAGTTCAAGGATATCAATAAACTAGAATGCCTTGCAATGTAAGAAAATTAGTTACAAACCTTATGACATCTAATTGAATAAAAATATTAAGTACAGAACTTAATCAATAGTTCCAAAGTTTTGAGCAAACCAATGCCAAAGATTTATGAAAATGAATTCATTTTAATAGCATTACTTGTAATCCTATTCCCTAAAATAGAAACTTTTCCGATTAGTTTATTTTTACTTAAAGAGCTAGTTCTTTTACAATTTTCAAAGATGTAGGCAAAATAAAACAATTTATTTACTTCATATATTGACTTATCAAGTGCATAGCTATTTTTAAATTGGCGACTCATTAATAGCGTAAAAATTTAGAAAAAGTATACCAAAATGACAAGACTTCAGAATACAAATTTGTAGTTCTAAGTCACTTTATTTTCTATATGGGAATTAAATTTTAATAGCTATTTAAAGTTAAACTACTAAAAAAACAAATAGACAGGTCTATAGATGAAAAAGGAGTTTATTTAGTTGAGAGCTGCTCATAAAAATGTTACATATATACATGGGCAGATATATTCTAATTTTTATTTAAGAAATATCTGATATTAACCACTTTTTTTTTTTGAAAAGCTGTGTTTTTTTTTGTAATACGTTTATTTTACTTTTGTATATAGCTTGTAAATTTACTTCTCAAAAAGTTGTCATTCGATATTTCTAATTTTTTATAATTCTTTTGTTGTTTTTACTTTGGTTAGTGTAGTAAGTCTTATATACTTCTGCTACTTTTTAACAGATTCTTCTATAGACCCTATTATATATTTTAACATTTTAATATCATTATATTCAAAAAATATGTCAGCTATATATAGTTTATCTTTCATTGTTTCTTTCATGGTCATCACATCAAATGCTTCTTCCCCTACTTCCAACATTTTTTGTCTCAATGTAATTAAAGTAAAAAGTGCTTATTTAAGTACAAGAAAGTGGCTTGGCAGGTCAAAAGTGTGCTTTTGTTTGCTTCAAGAATCAACAGAAAGTGGAAGGGCTAATGAAAACCAACTTCAAATTAGAACAGAAAGTAAAAGAAAGAGAAAAACAGAAGTGACAAAAGCCTCAAAGGTGCATGCTTTTCATCTCAGTGCCAAGCAAAAAGACTCCAGAACCAAATGCTCAGGCATGATTTGACAAAAGATAAAAATAATAAAAAATAACACAGGCTGTTGTTATCATTCTTACCAAGCATTCAAGAATGGGTTTGATCAGAGTTCAAAGACAAGGATTTTCCTTTCCCAAGTCATCTTCAATAGCCGATGAGCAAATTTGAAGAACTTTAACACAAGCTATTTTTACATAATTCTATAATTAGAGAAGATCTATTTTGGGACAGGTTTTAAAGCTCTTATTTTCAGCTATTTGATTAATGATAGTTGATGCTACACTTATGCTATTAAATTTCTCGTTCAACTTTATGTTCAAATTTCTTTGTATGTGTTTATGATCAATTTTTTTTACATTTCACTAACTGAATTGAATGTGAAGAATACTGACAAGCTTTCTATTGTCATTGTTGTTCCCCTGCACTGTAGCTTTGCGAGCAACATAAGTTATTCAAATTTTGAAGTTGTCTTTCTCTTAACTATGTGTTGGTACTTCTTAAGAAACTGAATTGACCAACATACTTTTAAACATGTGGAATCACAAAAAAAGAGAGAATTGAAATAGGGATAACAGACGTCAACAACGAGGATGCCAAATTTCACATGGAAAAAATACTTGCTTGTTATTAACAATGATCAGTAGTTCAATATATAGAAAAAGAATGAACAATGTTTTGTTAGGAAACAATAGTAAAGAATTGAAACATTCTATTCTAGCTAATATAAAACTAACATATAACTACAGGTTAACTAAATATTACACATTCTAATATTTACAATAGATAACCATTAAATAGTAACAGATAATAATAGAAGATATCTATTATCATAATACCCTCCCTTAATGGTTAATCTATCCACAACACCAATTTGTCCTCTGAATTTGACAAACTTATCAAGACCAAGAGGCTTGGTGAGAATGTCTACAATCTAATCCACTGTAGGAAAATACTGCAAGTCTATTGTCCTGTCTTCAACCAGCTGTCGTATGTAGTGACAGTGAACATCCACATGCTTGGTTCATTCATGGAAGATTGGATTATGTGCTAATTTGATAATGCCTTCGTTATCAACAAACAACCTGGTCGGTCATGTTGGTGACATCTGCATTGATCGAGCCATCTCGGTGATTATTTTGTTCCAACATTCAACTACATTGTTCTCTTGTAGTGTGTGGAGTGTGGTTAACTAGCGCATGATGCCATGAGTATCATAGAAGCCAAAGAATTCATTAGAACAAAATTCCCTACCATTGTCTGACCTAAGAGCAATAATAGATTTCCCAAACTCTTTTTCAACTAAAGGTTTAAACTTCTGAAATATACCAAATGCATTTGATTTCTTTTTAATAAAATATACCAACATTTTTCTCCTAAAATCATCAACAAACAATAGAAAATACTTGAACCCAAGAACAAAAGGAGTGGCCATAGGGCCGCACATATTGGCATGAATAAGCTGAAGTACCTGAGAAGCTCATCATGAATCACCACTGGTGAAAGGTGTGCGATATTGCTTCCCAGCCTGGCATGCATCACAAACTCCAAGCTACTGAATCTGAATCTCTGGCAATCCGAGGACAAGCTCTTCTTGAGCAAACTGAGAGAAATAATGCACATTTAAGTGCCCATACAACTAATGCCAAAGTGTGGTGACAAAAGACCGCCAAGCAGCCATAGTTAAGTCTCGAGAATCACCAGAATCAATTAGTCTGAAAAGACCATGATCCTCAAGACTCACTGCAACAATAGACTGAGTTGCCCTATCAATGATGGTACACTAATGTGAACTGAAGGTGACATCCAACTATGGAGAGTGTCGTAGCAACTAACTAACTGAGAGTAGATTTAGCTCCATCCCTGGAATGTAGTACACATCGAAGAAATGAGATTCCTTCCAACAAACTGAATCTGAATGTTGTCTTTGCCGACAATAGTATACTCTTCTCTAGCACCAAAAATAACAGAATTTGAATAAGGTTGGTAGTTAGTAAACCAGTCTCTGTGGTGGGTGAAATAACGAGAGGCACCTGAATCACTGTACCAAGCAGATGACTTCACATGATCTGCAGGTCTTTTAGCCATGAAGGCGCAAAAGGCAGATTCAATATGCTTAGTGTGCTCTAGACTATTTGTTTTGGGTTGTGAACCAAATTGCTTAGATTGGGCAGCTAAGTGTTTCTAACATTCAACCTTCATGTGACCATACTTGTGGCAATAGTTACATTGAATGCTCTTTTTCTTGGAGCTTTCTGAAGTTGGAGCAAAGGACATCTGCTAAGAAGACTGCTATGAATGAGACTTGCCTTTATCCTTCTGAAATGAATTAGCAAAAATGGCTTGCTCGGTGGAGTTGGAGTTGGAATTGCTACTGAGTAGAATATCTAGTTTTGAATCGCCCTCAAGCAGAATATAAGTCAGAGATGCCATAGCACGTTTTCCAATGAAAAAAGATGAAAATCTGTGAAGGCACGTACTTTGAGGCAAAATCAAGAAAGACCCAGATAAAACGAAGAGGTAATCAGAAGAGAGCTCAAAACCCCCATAAAGAATTTGTTGTCAAATTTTGGATCCATTGGCTCAAAAATCAAGGCAACTAGAAACATTGGATAACAACCCAATTGAGTACTCAAGAAACCACCAAGAATCTATATAAAATTTGGATCCGGTATAGAAAATTAAGGTTTCAACCCAAAAACGGCCCTGGCTACAAAAAAACCCCAAAAAATTATGGTGATTTGCAAAAAAGTACACAGCTTGGCTTGATATGATGCCACGAACTAAGAGGAAAAATAATTGCAAGGAATTCCCAAGCAGACTAGGGCACAACCAAGAGAGGAGATCCCATCCAAAACTTGATAATAAAAAAATAAAATAAAAAATAGTCGCGTGGATTGAAACTAGGCGCGATTTGCAAGGGAATAGTTGCGCAAGTTGCAAACATTACAAACCAGACAAGATCACATGCAGTGTAGAGGGAATGTCACACAAATTAAAAATTGTCATCTAATAGACTTGATCAAAGGTAAAATGGCCCAGTTATTTTAGGAGCAGGTAGAAAAAAATAAGGTTGAAACACAGACGGCAGTGCAAATTTAAAAAATTGGTCATGAGTGCAAACAAACCCTAATTCAGTTATCTCAGGAAAACTAATTTCGACAATAAAAGGCAAGTTAATTCGACCAAGAAATTATAATTATTATTGAAAAAAATTAGAGTATTGACTCTTATACCATATAACAAAGTAACTGGTAAAATACTTGCTTGTTATTAACAATGATCAATAGATTAATATATACAAAAAGAATGAACAATGTTTCCATAGGAAACGATCATAAAGAATAGAAATATTCTATTCTATCTAATATGAAACTAACAAATAACTATAGGCTAACTAAATATTAAAAACATTCTAATATTTACATTAGATTACAAATAGATAACCATTAAATAATAATGTATAATAATAGAAGTTATCCATTATCGTAATAGAAAACCCTTTCGGGTAAAAAACCAGGGGAAATCAATAGCTCTCATTCATGTAACCTAGATTACATAAGTGATCACCAACCCTTCTTGGAACACCAACCCTGCTCAGCTCTAGCACCAATTCTAATGCAAAACACAATAAAATATTTTAGAACACACACAACACTTTAGACACCATGCAAAGATTCCACAACACTCCCTCTATAGTATGCTTAAACAAATCAAAATAGAGGTTTCCAACATATGTTTCCAATCATCTAAAAAGAGAAGACTACGAGTGGTTGACTACATATCTGCACTTGGTAGATATGAAGCTGACAAAATTAGAAATGCACAGAATTACACCTGATAGCTGGAAGAACACACACAAGATACCTGTTATATCTCTGCATAATACATTTCGAATCCACTACTCCATGAATATTCCCACTCCATAACATACTCTACTCATAACATCATTCTTGACTCAAAAAATGCTGACTTCAATAACATGACCTGAATCTCATGCTTATTCAGCTCAACAATCAAAACCAACCAACAAAACATGCTCGCCCAGAATAGCTAATTACTCCATCAAGCACCACGTTTTCATGAAAGGAGACAATCAAATAACCAAAAGACAAGTCATGTTAGCCAATAACACACCCCTGCTTTAGTGTAAAAACTTGCTTTCATTGAATCTGAAGCAAAATGTCATACATCCTCATACTCAAGTATTCCTCCAATGAATAGATTTTCACAACCCAATCATTGCGAGGATAATGTACACTAGGTACCATGCGCTGATCCTCTCTCATTTCTTTTTTTTTTTTAAATGACTCCATCAAAGAAAGGTACCATCACACTCCCTAGTTTCAAACCGACACATCATGTTGGACATGTAGGCTAACAGCCACTCAAATTAAAAACATCAAACCAATACAAAACAATCATAGACTCTTATGTACTCTAACCAAGGAAAGAAGCTGAAGTAAATATTTTCTTCGTAGTACCAAATCAAGTTTTTAAAAGCAGAAGATTGTTACAGCTGACACCATAAAAGGGTTGCCCGCTAACAACTTAAGCCATCGCACCACACAGAAGAAATTAAGGAATCGGCTTTAATAAAACATCAACCATCAGATTTAGCAGATGATATCAGTATAATAATAAAAATGTCTGAAAACTCCTAAAGCCGTCACAATTGAATTTCATAGCAGTTGACTATTTTGTATTCAACAGTGACATAGCAATGTGGCTTGGCACAAAAAAAGGTGAAGAGACAACCAGCCAGATCAAGCAGAAAAGCAAGCAGCTCAAGCACCAAACCAAATAGCTCAATAAAATTTGGGCAAGTGTTACAATTCCACAATGATTCTGCAAACATAGGTATTCCCTGGTGGAGTTACAAATTCTGGAGTTCTAATCATTAAATCTGAAATTCTACAGTGCAAACTGTGAAGTCTGAAATTCTACAGTGCAACTGTGAACTCTGATATAATACAAAATAGCAGCAAACATTAAATTCTATGAAGAAATTACACAGTGTGAAGGGTAAAAACATATTGGATATGCATTTAGGATGCCTACACTGGACCAATAACTTAGGGTGCAACAGGCAATGTTGAAACTTTACCTGCAGATACTGGAAACAGCGGCCTACACAAAGCAAGCTATACACTAGAACACTTCTTAAACTAATCAAAAAATACTTTTCACCCTCTAACTGCAATCAAAATTATATTTTATCTTCCATTCATAAGTAGAATTCTTCATGTCCAAGGTGATACCCCAAGTTGCCAGTTTGGATTCGGATTCAAAATTCATTCAAAATTGGGTTGCATCTAGATTTGTTTTGGGTTCGTCTATACAAAAATGTGTGTGTGTGTCTCTGTGTCTATGTGTGTGTATGTGCGCGTGTGTGTGTGTGCACGTGTGTGTGCGTGCGCGTGTGCGTGTGTGCATGTGTGTTTCTATCTATCTATATGTGCAGTAACAAATAAGATACAACACCAGTATACTAATATTAGAGAAACATAGCAAAATAACTCACAAACAAGCTTAGGCCATGCAACAATCACATCTCAACACTCCTAGAGCATTGGCACCCAAAAAAAGAAAGTTTAACAATGGAGGCAAGAAGTTTTCTTTTTCATTCATAAATACACAAATGATCTATGAAACAAACTTTTTGGCCCTTTCGGTGGTCACTTTTAGAGTTGGAGAGTCGAATAGACCAAATTAAGCCAAAAAAATTTGAAGTCAAAAGAAATCTGTTTTTGAACCAAATTGTCTGCAAATTATTCCAAATTCCTCCTAAGTTTGTCTACTGGAAATCAAATTTGCTGCAAATTCTTCCAAATTCCTCCCAGGTTTCTGTCAGAATCTGCAGATAATTTTGGTTACTATGGCAGAAATAGTACCGAATTTGACAGGAAACCAAAATTGTGCAGAGTCGAACCCAACTTGGAGGGGTTTGGGAGTGAATTTGGTAACTTAGGTGATACCAAATAAATTTATACACCCATATCCATTACATTCATACGTTATATTTTCATCACAGTACTAAGATATATATATGCTACTAAGTACACAATATATTCAACTCATAATAAATTGATAGCCATCTTCCAAGATATCCTGCTTGTGGTATACACTAATCCTTAAGATACATTAATAACTAGTGACCTAGCATCTTTCTTAACATACCTAGCAAACACAATATATTAAACATTGACCTTAAAAAGTAATAAAGGATGCCACAAGTCAGTAAAGCATTGGAATCACTAGTCATTGCTTGAATGTTTCAGTTTGCCAATTACGACCGAATATCTAGGTTACAGAACAAACAATAGAAGTAACTGAATTGGCTAGTTCAGTTTAAAACACAATGTTAACTAGTTTCTTTGAAAATCATAGAAATTTATAAGAAATATCTACCATGCCTAAGGTCTCCTTGATAAGCGATAGATAAAGAGTTTTAGATTTTGCATGTTCCAAAGAAAATAAACCTCAAAGAGAAATTACTCCTGCCTTTATAGGGAAATTGAAACATGCCAATTTTCTACATATTTTCTATCAGTTTTCCATCAAAAATCAAGATTGTTGTAGGTATTTGAATTGTTTTTTAAAATAAAAAATCCAAGTAAACCAAAAAGCCCTTACTGCGATGGCAAAACATTCACCCTCATAGAATTTCAAGCTGACACCTTTTACAGCTTCAACTTCCTCGTGGACTCTCTTAGTACGATAACCTATCATATTGTCAAATGACCAGAATTCCCACCATTTACTAGTTGTGTATACTTTTCTCAGATTTTGAAGCTCCACAGCAACTGTAGATGTCATGTCTGGATCAACTTGCTCCATGTTTGAGTTTTCATTCTTTACTCCTCCATTATATTGAACTGTGAATGGAAGGAAATGCTATCAGGTAAAAGAAAAGAAATTGAAAAATAGATGGAAATTAGAGAACTACCAAAGCTAAATTGCTTTTTAAAATTAAGATGCATAAGCATGATGACAGCAGAAAATAAACTGGAAACGGAATAGCAGTACACTCTTTATAAGCCAAAGATTAAAACAGCTTATGTACACCAGTTTCATTTCTTCAAAGATAAACCCTTTCACAAAAACCAATTGAAATTCTTAAACACATTGATGTATAAAAGCAACATAAAACACTTTCCATGGTGCTTATTCAAAAACACTGGGGAACTAAAAGACTAAATTGCTTGAAAGCGGAAAAACAACTTATCCCACAAGCAAAAATAACTAACAAGAATACAGTAGGAATCAGAAAAGTCCCTATATTCTTCATAAAAAGGCATGAAAAAACACGCAATTTCTTTGAATTAGGAAATTTCAACTCGAGTTTCCATACCAATAATTTGCATGTGTGTTTCAACAATTTATGGAGAATCATACAGACTAATTCCAAAGAAGAGACCCCTAAGAGATTCTAAAATAGAATAGAGATTGTTTGATAGAATCGACAGTCCTAGAAATCACAATTACTATGGTAAGTTGCTCAAACTACACTTAAATGTGATGAACCATGAGACAGCTAAAGAAAGCAATTCTAATTCAATTGTAGACACGGTGTGAAATAACAGCCTGTAGACAAGCAATACATCAAAGAAATCTATAAATACTTGTTTAGGGTTACCCAAGGTATATTATAATCCATGCCAAGCAATGACAAGTTATGTCCTTACTTTGACATTGTCAGCATCCCATGTGCTAAATGCACCAATGCACATTGTGCTATTCCCAGTGACTTCTCACCTCAACACCATCTTCTAAGCAGATTACAGCTCTGTAGCGCAACACAGTAGAGTTAGAGAAAGAACTCTAACATTATACATATGAATGCACCAATGCGCATTGTGCTATTCCTAGTGACTTAACACCTCAACACCATCTTCTAAGAACATTACAGCTATGTAGCACAACACAACAGAGTTGGAGAAAGAACTCTAACATTATACATATGACTTGCACATTGGACTTTTATCCTATGTCGCACCATGTCAAGCCACACTAGCAAGGTACATGCTACATCAGCATGCCTGTCTATCCAATGTTACGAACTCTAACATTATACATATGACTTGCACATTGGACCTTTATATTTATAAAGTCGTAAACGTTGTATATGTTGAGGATATTCAGAAAAATTTATTCAAAAGATTACTTTTGGATTGACGATTTTTTATCACAGTTTGTCATCAATACTGAAGGAGGAGATTGTTGGAAATAGAGGTTCGTTTGGCACTTGAATGTATTGTTTATGTGTTGTATTAATGACAAGTTTTTTCATTAATGATAACATATGTTTATGTGATCATGACAGACAGAGATTTTGTAAATTATAGGATCATTATTGGAAAAACAAAGTCGGCATATAACAGGGTAAGCTATGCGAGCATAGATTTGTGAGAAGGATTACTATAGTTATCATATCTATGTTCGCTGGGTTTTATATTAGTTTCTGGATAAGTTACAGTTCATTTGGTGAAGATTCGTAGCATAACAGTGTGCAGGAAGTAATGTTAGAGACAATTGATGGCATATTTGATATATCTTCTTAGTGAGGAGGAATTGACGCCAACAATCTTAGTTCGTGGTACAAGACTTGTTCGTGCAGCTATGTTCGTGATAGAAAGGCTTACAGATTATTCCGAAATGGTCGCTATTGTGAAACATGCACCATGTTTTACAATAGCGACCATTTCGGAATAATCTCTAAGCCTTTCTATATGTTTTACTAGCAGTCGACTGGGTTGACGAAACGTGTTAATTATCATTGTAAAATGTATTAATTATATTGTAACGTGTGGGAAACTTAATGTAACCATTGTTAGGATGCTTATGAAGGTGTGTATGCCTTAAGTGTGGTCCTATGTAATCAATTGTATATTGGGGAAGTTTTAATAGGCTGACCTAATTAGTTCTTTATAAGGGTATAAAAGAAAGATGTCTTCCTTGGTTGTAAATCATCGTATATGTGCTCAGAGGATGCGAGCTTGAATGTTGGATGATCAGAGCAAAGTATAGATTTATTTGATTGATTGTTTGGGCTTCAAAAGAACGCTCTTTGGACTAGTAAGTTGCAAATCAGTTAGTTCACTTGATTCAAATATGTTATCCTAAAGTTTGATCTGCACAGTTGTTGAAGCAATTTAGACAATGGGTCTATTTGTTTCCTTATTAACCTTTAACAAGGTTCGAACCTTCTAAGAAGGGTTCAAGGTTTCCTAATAGGGATCTATCCTCTTACAAGGATTGTTGTACTAAATGCATTGTAATTGGCTCCTAACACAATGACATCCTTTCACAAGGAACATATATATTAGTATACTATCTTGTGGGTACTTGTAACAAACGGATTTTCATAACAAAATAAAGGTGATCTAGAAAGAGTTTTCCTCAACTACTTACTAAAAAAAATATATTGAATTCCTTTTCATGAGACATTATCTGCTTTTAACTACCAAAACTCAACTAAAATAACTACAACAATGATCAACTGAAATAACTGTAACAATGATCAAATGTAAAAACTATAATAAAGATTAACTAAATAACTATGATAACGATCAACTAAAATAACTGTAACAATGATCAAGTGTAATAACAATTAACTGAAATAACCATGATAACGATCAACTAAAACAACTATAAGAATGATCAATTGTAATAACGATTAACTGAAAAAACTATGATAATGATTTACTATCTTTCCTTGCATACAAGTAAATGCATAACATGAAAAAAGAAAGAACATACAAGAAGTACCTGGTAAGTCTTTAATTGTTTGTGCAAGCCTTGGCTTTCAATAAGAGGAGAAGCATTGACTTAGGGTTAACCTCCCAACCTTGGACCATATTCATCCCCACACAATCTATTGAATAGAAAGGCCCTCCCTACCCTCGGATTAGGCTTGGGATACTTTTAGTCCAACCACCTGAGCATTCCAGTGTTTAGAATGTTCGTACAGTTATGGACAAACATGTCTGAATAACTGGCACTACTGACATCAAGTGATCATAAATGGCAACCATGCCTTTAACGACCTTGGCCAAGGTTTTCTGATGGGATCAATAACCCGATCACCATCGCTAGACTCGACAATAGGGAACAATAGTATGAACAAGCATGAGCTATTAAATGAAATTAATTTAGAATTGTTATCTCATGTCTGACTTTTACTTCCATGTTATTGCAAATTACATCTCACCTCGTCACCTTTTCCATGGCTATATAGCCGATGAGTCCCAGGTGTTCGAATCTCAGAGCAATCGGCCCTGTCTGTATATCCTCAAAGAATAATATATGTTTCTAGCTTATCACATTTTATGATCTGAGAAATGTAACTTTAAGACTTGCAAAATAAATATCATTTGATTTTAACTTTCAACGACATAAATAAAATATGATATCATGTCATGAATACTTGGC
Organism: Cupressus sempervirens; assembly: GCA_028749045.1. NCBI lineage: Eukaryota > Viridiplantae > Streptophyta > Pinopsida > Cupressales > Cupressaceae > Cupressus > Cupressus sempervirens. The sequence continues at coordinate 612,998,079 of CM053790.1, forward strand.
TTTTATTCATCATAAACAGTTATGTCCTAGGGAGGGACTAAGTGATGATATCTTAGACAAAGATAATTTGCATCATAATCTGGAACTGTATCTTACTGCTACAATATTCACAATGCAATAATATCTGATAATAAAACATATTGCAATGCTTGGAATATAGACAACCACATAACCTGGTAAAATTCTAGAAATAAAATGGAGTCTTGCTGGATGCTAATAATCAGCTCCTTCCTGGAATAAATCCTCAGGCGCAAATCTCAATGTGATTATCAATCACGTCTTCAGCAAAATATCAATGAGAAAGGGCAAAACATTGCAAGAAAAATGCAATAGTTATCAAGTGGTATTTTGCAGGGATATCGTGTGATATATGCAAAGGTATCGAGTGATATGAAAAGAAGTCATCACTATGAAAAGAAGTCAGGTGGTACGTTTTTTATGCACACGATCCCTCTCGGCTTTATAATATAAGAAGGTATTCAAAGTCTCTTTGACTTCCAAGAAGTCGTAACTCATATAGAGACTTGACCCTTCATCACCAATAAAATATGCCAAATGTGCATTTCGGTTTAGCAAGAAATTGAATAAATATGGAAAAAGATTTGAAGGTTATAAATCAAGGATAATTATAATATATATCTATCTACTTGCACGTAGATGTACTTATGAGGTGGCATCATATTATTTGTAAAAATAATATTATGGTGTCACTTTGATTCCTATATCTATGTGCATGTACATTGGTATACATTATATTGATGTGGTGGGAAAAATCAATCAGAAACCATTTGAGATACGCATTATTTTTAATTAAAATAATTAATGTTTTAAATGTTTATTTAATAGCTCATGCAGGTCCATCGATTGTATCCTAATGTTCAAGTCACTAGGTCTTTACCAAGGCAATTAAAGATCATACTTGTCAAACTGATAAATGGACTAAGCTAGTATCCCATTCCGTTGATCCCGTTTAGCAATGCTTCTCCCCTTCATCTTCTCCTACAATCACCCGTGCAATATTTCCATGATAATAACAAGTTCCATAATAATTCCATAATAACATTTGATATGGATAAAGAATTTAATTATTAACCATAATTCCAAATTCAAGCAACTACTAATCATCACATGACAAATAATGGATAACGACCATCTTCATTAAACAGTTAACATAATGAATACAATGGATATATTTAACTACCCTCTTCACATCACTATGAAAGAAAATCTATTCAATCTAATGGCTATAAATAAATTTAAAATTTGGGATGTAACAACACCATTCCCACCGAGGTTTCCCGTCTGATCAAGGGTTTCCCCAGTCAACAAATCATTGTGTTATGATGTATGGATTTCTCTTATTGTGCATCATTGTTTTAATTATTGGAATTGGTATTTATAAGTTTAATTGCTCACTAATGATTCAACCCCCCTCCCCTCTCAGGTTGTGTGTGGACTTTACTTCTTAGCAAAACCCTCCAATCATAGATTGAACCCACTTCACAAAATATTTTGCTCTCTAACATTATATTGCTAGATCTTGAAGAATGGATATCATATTAACATCACAAACAAGCTCATGTGTTCAAACAAATCATTAAAATATTTCCAAAGGCTTCCCACAAATACTCGTCAACAAGGCCTTTGATTTATTATTTTAATATTCTAGACTCTTATCCTTTGCAATGCGAAAGTTTACAGAAAATATATATATATATACACAAAGCCAATATCGCTCAAAAAGAAAGACTTTACTTATCAAGAAAAAGTACCTCTCAAATGCTGAACATCCAACAAAAATGTTATTTTATTTTCAGAATATCATGGACTGGTAAGCATCAAAGTCTAACGCAATCTTTACAAATTTGTGTCAATCGTGGGAATATCAAATATATGAAATACTCCAAAGATAATAGCTTTATTCTACAATCCAATACAGAAATACCTCCTGTAATTATCATATGAATGTAAATTTATCTCCAAAGAAGATTTCACAAATTTGCCCAACTATGAACTCAGATGCAAATCCACCCTTATGAAGAACTAGGTTTTCATCCAACTCCTCTCAATTTTCTAAAGGTTTCCATCCCTAGAAATTTGCTTCATGCAAAGCTTCACACAAATTATCAAATCCCAAAAAAACATCTTGAACATGCAAATACATCAAAACCCTCCTTTTATAAAAAAAACTAATGAGCCTTCTAATATGTTCCCTCTTACAATAGCATCTGGAATAAGTTGGAGAAAATATTAAATGAAGCGACTTAATAATATTTATTTTAGTTAAGTCACTTTGAATTAAGTTAGTTAAAATAAAGTCATGTCTTTTTAATATTTTATTTATTGTTATTTCACCAAAATTTGGTGACATTACAGATACTATTTTTTGGACATAATCCTAAGGAGGCAAAGAGAGATAGCAAGTTTTATTAGGTTCAAAATTGGATCACTCCTTGGAAAATGTTTAGGGTCTCCCATTGTTTTCAGCGACAAATAACACATTTCTAGAACATTCTCTACTACTGCTCCAAGTGTTAACATTGTAGTGTCAATTGGATTGAATTGGCCTAGAGAAGATTGTTGATGTTTGGTAGCTTCAATTGGATAAACAATGAGACTGAAGTGCAGAAATATGTGTGTGTGTGTGTGTGTGTGTGTGAGAGAGAGAGAGAGAGAGAGATAATATTTATATAAATTAAATATATGAGATATTATATAATTAAATAATCATTTGTTATTATATTTATTAGATAATAATGGATAGACATATCTCATGAGGAGACATGTCTCTCCATGTCTCTTAATATAAATAAGAGTGATATCGCTGTCATTGTAAAACATATATCATAAGAGGCAATGCGGACACATTTGCAGGAATCACCAAAAACCAACAATAATCATTCTATGGTTATTGGTTACTCGTCCATTAGATAAAAACTAGTATGTGTGTGTGTGTGTTAATATTGTCTAAATGGTTAGTGCCTTATAAACCATAGAGAGATGTGCCTTCATGAGACGTGTGTCCTCTACACATATTTATATGCATTTGGAACACACAGAAAATGGTAGTGTTATTACATTTGCAGAAAATGATCCAACAAACATAACATGGTATCAGAGCCAGGTTGCAAATGAAGATGGTTAAGAAAGAAACCAACTCAATGAAGATTCCTAAATCTAACAAGTAGGAAGATAAATTATGTCAGCAGCATTAAATATTGTGAGGACCAAGCAATTCATAAAATAAATTACTGCAATATTGGACATGTAAACTGCAAGGTGAGACTTCCAACTCCCACATCACTCAAAGAGACTCTAAGGAAAATAAAGAAAATGGGTTGGAAAGTGGATTAATTGTGAAAGTTATATTAATAACCCAAGTTGGAATTGCTGATCATTTCAGCAGTAAAAAACTGGTCTAATGGTTGTGGTGGGGCGTTGAATCAAGGAATGATCTGCCCATGCCCTATTATAACCCTCTAATCTCTGCGAGCAAGCTCTATAGAAATATGGTGCAATGTTAGTGAACAAAGTCAAATTACGAAGGCAATCTAAATACCGTCATCGCAGAAGCTGTCAGAAGGAATATGAAAATAAGACTTTATCAAAAGTTATAATGTCACATAATTCTTTGATCAGCATTCCAAGGCAAATCGTAGATAAGCAGTTCATAGAGGAGTTATCAAACATTAAGGAGAGATGAATGGGCAACATAAAGGACCAGAAAACATATCAAAATTGAATACAATAATGGAATGGGAGCCCATTTCTACACAAAATAGTTATACAACTCCATGTGATAAGAAATGAAGGGATAAAATAAAATGATTCAATATTCATCCTATGTTAGGTAATTTAAATGTTAAAAGTGGGCATAATAACCGTGCTATGCAGAATGCATAGAACAAAAAGAGAAACAAATAAAGAGGGATGGGCTATCCATGAAAAGGGTCATTCGATCAATAGTGGTTGTTTGAAACAAATAAGAACACTTCAGGTACTGCCGCATTAAAGAAATAATCACTCCACGTCAGCCAATAACATGAATGTTAGCGGTGAACAAAACCAAAGTCTCAGTTACCCATAGATTAAGGAGAATTAAATAAGGGACTTTCAATGTTATGGAAAATAAATATCACCGCCCAGCCATTGAAGGATATTGATACCTATGTGATTGAAATTTCAGGTGGATATCTACACAAGCAAATCACAATGGAAATTTCAAATATCATATGCAAGATCGACTTAAGTGAAAGACAATGATAGTAAATCGATTACTAAAAACATTAACACCAACATTGATTAATATCGATTACGGCAAGAAAATGCCAATTATCTTCTTCTTTTTGATACATAAAAAGTCTTAATGACCCAGAGTTCAAAGAATATTAAAAGTCCATCTTATTTAATTTAATCAATCCCAAGTGGATATTCCTTAGTGTAGCCTTTGTAATACTTTAATTTTGCCTATTGTTCTGAATTTCATATTTTAGAGCTTTTTCCTTTTCAAAATCCTACAACTTAAACTCAGCTAAGATCAATTTGTTAGAAATAATAAATCTAGAATTGAAATATACAAAATTAATTTAAGATTTTATTATGTACAAATTGAACTAAAAGAAATTATAACTAATTTCTATTCATGAAAATTGCTAGATTTAGATAAGTTCTAAAGTTATTTTGATTTTATATTGGACAAAGATAATTGGAAAGGATTTGAATTCAATCTGCTGTTTACATTTGATAGAAGGAAAATGTAAACCTGTTATTGAGATTGGGCATCTGAATCAGAAATTCTGTCGAAAGGATGAGTTGGCTTAATATATAGGAGATTGATATTTTCAATATTTTCCCACAAGCCATCTTGTTCCTCCTTCATAAACTAATCTATCCAGTCATGCCCAGGAGGATATCTGATGTGAATAAAATACATCAGAAAGTCCATGTTTCTTCTAATAACAACTTTCCATTTGTTGAACCTCCTACAATCCTCAGTAAATATTATGGGAAAGAGAGGCACATTATTCCTTCTCATCATATTAATATCATAATTACAAGGCCTCGGAATCATTTGATTTTCATTAATATTGATCAAGACCTTTTAAAGATTGCCTAAGAACATATTTTTGAACAGCCTCCTACATAAAAGTTCTATTATAAACTTTCATGCTTCTACAGAATGGACCATAGCTAAAATGCCAACTATCTTAACCAACAATTACCAACTAATTAATATATGTTATGAAAAGGCATCATGGCATAATACAAGCAATCAATAAACATGTGAATGGTCTCTCAATTATCTATGAAGATAGAAGACTGTGCAAAATAAATATGGACCACGATGAGTAAAAAGGGGAATGAAAGAATGCAAAGCAAGAAAAGGGAATAATGATTTATGACACAATTACAATGTTCTCTGTTTTTTATAACAGACGCCCACAAATAGTCAAAATAATAAGATAAGTCGATTAGAAATAAAACAAAAATCATTTACGATATCTAAATGCCAGCACAAGACAATTCAAGTGTCTAACATCGTAGAGTTTGAATCTAAGGATAAAAGACTTTGTTAGTTGTGGAGTGTCCATCCATTCCAGTGTGGTCTACAACTATCGTGGTTTGTTAGCGCCGACAGAAGTCTGGCATAGTTCTTTCATCATAGTGTGCAGCTCCATACATGTTTCCACAAGCTCATATGTGATTAACTGATGACCCATCAAGATAAGTTGATCAATTAAGACTAATAAATGTTGAATGATATAGTGATTCGATCAAGAGATAACTGGATGCATATTATGTCTTGTTGAAAGAGGAGTTCCTATATTACTGTGGTCAACTAACCAAGGAAATTATACAAATCTCTGCAACTCTTAAGCACTCAATGATCAACACTTGTATTCCACGCAGATCTGAAGATTTAAAATTTTATTTTGACAGTGAAGGACTGTAATCTTGATTGCGATCAGAAGGATATATTATGCTTGTCAGTTGCAAGATTTGTTCAGTGTAGTAATTTCTATCACATTTGAAAGGGAATCATGACATCAATTATAATGGTTGGATATTGTTGTGAAGCCTATCGCAAGTGGATAAATTAAGTAATATTGTTGAAGCCTATAGACGAATATTTAATATTTGGAAGGAATTTTCCTCTTATTTGTAAGATCTGATTTGATATATCTAGCCCTCGCCACTCTAGAAGTCATGAATATTTATTTGAAGAGTTCAATAGATTAAAAGTACTATTCCTGCAAAGTTGAATGTATTGAAACATTTTGGTTTGTTGGATATTGGAGATTATCGATAATCTTAAGTTAAATATTTCAATTCTCAACTAGAGTTTCCAAGGCATAACTTTATTGAGCATTATTTCATTGATTCACAACATGCCATACTGTGCAGCATAACTCATTAAAGGAGGTATTGCACAAGTTTCTCAACTCAGATTTCGATGAATTCTTCATGGCACTAGAGTTTGAGAGGCAATAACAATCTGAATTGTGATTTCTCTCTGCATCAAGAAAATGATTTATCAGGGAGTTGGAAGAATGTAGATATTATCCCCATTGTTAAATTGAGCGATGCATAGTTACTTTGGAAGAAGGATCAAAATGGATTTTGGAAGAAGACCAATATTCAGAGAGATTGCATCAAGAAGGATGTTGCTGAGCATTTGTTCCAGAATTGTAAAGTAGAATAAACTTGTTGGAAGCTTCTAAGGTATTGATAGGTACCTTAGGAAAGAAGTTTGTCATATATGATGTGATACCAAATTGTTCAAACAATAAAGGAGTGGGAATTTTACATTGTGGCGGGATAATAACCAATGTTTCATTCCCACTCAAACCAATTTTAGAGGGGAGATACTCCATTCTCAAATGAACTGAGAAGGCATTTTATGATTTGATGTCTATGGACCTTCATGTGCAGATACGTATTTCTTATCCTTGAGTATTACATATATCTACTCACTATAATCTCTCTATTATTTGTAATTCTATACATACTATAAAGATATATTTGCCTCGATCTTCCCCTTTGTGTCTAGGGATGTTCTTGTAGGTTGGTACATTACACATGCTACCAAATATTGTGCAGAACTCACAGAAGTTTTGATGACGGATTCATTAGTCATTTGATGATCATCTAGATAAAGTGAGGCTTTAGAGGCAGCCTCCTATCTCAAGAGGGAGCATGACAATTCATTAGAGGCAATCTTGGACAAAGAGAGGGAGCAGACAGAAGATATGCTTCAGTCAAATTTTTTGTGATTTTGATCGTATTGATTCAAATGGAGAAAATCATGTCGAGATGGATTCTCTAGTGATCATGTATGTAAGATGGAAGGTCTTATGCTATCAAGATACTTGTTGAACTAGGGAAGCATGACATGGCTTGGTGTCATGAGATTAGAAGGATGATATCAAATTTAGAGGGAGTCTGACATTTAATTAGAGACAACCTTGTACAAGGAGGACAAAAGGTTGTTATCTATTTCAAAGGGATTTTGACATTACATCAGAAGCAACCTTGGACTCAAAAATCTACATATTGAGAGGGAAAAGTTCTAGGTGAAATTCCTTGTATTACATTCTTTTCTATGAGAGAGAAGTTTGAGGTGAAAATGTAGCTATGGTGGATCCACCTTTTGACTTGGTTCATGGTGGATATCATGTGAGTTACTACATGATTCTTCTAGAAAATATCATGAGAGGTGACAATCCTTCATCAATGTTTGTGTTGTGAGGTCGCTATTGTAAGGTGACAATCTTAACAATGGCTTGACCTATTATCATGATGGAGACTACATTAAGATGTTCTCCGAGAATGTGTCAGAGATCATGATAACAAACGTATCATGATAGACTACATTAAGTTGTTGTCCCAAAATGTGTCGGATATCATGATACTTGTCATGATGGACCACATTAAGTTGTTGTCCTTGAGATCATGATTATTATCTGATAGACTACAATCAGTTGTTGTCCCAGATTGTGTCTGAGATTAGATAACACATCTTTCTAGAAATATAACATACTCTTTTGGTAGGCATCATGAACTTGATACAAGTGTACATACCAAGAGAATATCAATATGATGAATATCATATGGTTGATGTTCCTTGTTGAATCATACTTCTAACGATATCGAAAGATAACATCTATTTTTATTGGATATATGTTGATATGCAAAAAATTTATCATTCCAAGAATAATATATTGAGATGATATCTCTCTATATGCTCGAGAGAATATTGTGTTCTAGAACAATCCTCCCTAGCTAGCAGGGAGTGTTAATATTGTAGCTTCAGTCAGATTGAATTGACCTACAAATAATCATTTTATGGTTATTGGTTAATCATCATTTAGACAAACTCTAATATATCTACCTATATATATATATATATATATATATATATATATATATATAGTCTAAATAGTTATTAACTTATAAACCATAGAGACATGTCTTCTCTACATATTTATAAACATTTAAAATCTGCATTTGAAACACACAGAAAATGGCAGTGTTATTACATTTACAGAAAGCGATCCTACAAACTTAACATCAAGAAGTTGAAAACATGAATGGCTCACCTTAGCAAGAAGAATCATCATACTTTGGTCATTTCAATGCTACCCATCTGTACCATGAAGCCACAGAAAAAAGTATTTCAACAGGTAAAACAGTGGATGAGGAAATTCCTCTGGAACAGAGACACTGATCAAAACAAGATCCCCCTAGTTGCATTGGTGAAGATTTCTAGGCCAAAAGAGGTAGGGCTTAGGACATAGTCAACCATGAATATGGCCATGCAAGCCAAATTAATGTGGAACATGTATTATAAGGTGGAACAGAAGTGAGCAAAAGTCCTACAAAATAAATACTTGGATTTAAGTGACCTGAGAAGAATTTTACCAATACAAAGCCCCCTTACAGGATTGCCAGTTTGGGACTTCATGATGGCCGGCATGAATTAGTGGTTAATCACCATTTCAGCTTCCACCCTTGCTGCCATTAAAAATTGCTCCTCTTTTCTTAGTTGTCTTAAATTGTTGTAGTCTCCTTTCACTTTGATTTGCCCAATGCAAATATCCCAAATAATCCTCAAAAGAAAATACAAATTTAAATTGATCAGCCAGCTCTAAATATTCTTCAAAGATTTTGATGGCTTCACATATGTACCTCTTCTGATTTGATCATTCCACTCTGAAACTTTCCTTGCATGGCTACTCCCATATCTTCTTCATCTGTCCATACCTCAGATAGATGGGCCTTAGTTCATATATTTTGAATGAGCTCTTGCCACGTCTTTAGTAGATTGACCTTCTAATAGCATTAAATCTATGGATACATAATTTCATAAAGTTGCATTCACAAACTTCTCACAGGCTGGCAGAAAAGTGGCTATGATACCACTGAAATATACCAATGTATAAAGTTTCCAGTTTTAAACAGTTCACGATTTACAACTGTGGTTTTAGGAAAAAAAAAAAATTATCCTTGCAACTTCAAAAACAATTTCTCAGAAGAAATATGAATGTTACTCCAGTCACAGATCTTATACTCACAGCATATATTTGTGCATAGAAAATAATCTCCATCCTTAAGATATCCACTGATTAAGAATAAATATGACTATTCTTCTGAGAAGACCTTTGTATAAATGACAAACTGATACAACTTAAGTTTGATACACTCAAATCAATATAAACCATGAGACTCTCAAATCATACAAAATCATTCTATGCAATTGTTGGTCATTATGTGTTCAGGTCAGATTCCCACAAGGATCTATACGTGATCTTCCACAGGCTGCAAGATGGCAATATTGACACTCTAAGTAGCACCAAACTTCCTTTATAGCTTTTATAGTGAACTGTGGTCTTTTTGAAGTTTCAATTCCAGCAGACAGAGCTCACTACATGTCATTTCTCTTAGGCTTATTGCCATCATAGACACACAGCAATGTCTCCCTTTAAAGCATTTGCAAATCACCTTTCCTCTACACCTGCATAAAGCACCCTTCGATTTTGAGCCACCCTGTTCGAGCCAACCCATTTGCCATTTGTACCCAGGCAGAGCAGTCACTAACCAGTGGAAGTGACGTCGAATTTAAGACATTTTTTCAGCCTAGGGTTAGAAGGAATTATACAAGTACAACATTTCAATATAAGTTTACCAATACTTTAAGTTGATCTTGTATAAATACTGTCACGATGTTCAAGATAGGTTTCAGCTTCATACGAGTTACAATGCAGATTCTAGATTTTTGGGGTTTTCAAAAAATCCCAAACTTAGTCAAATTTCAGAACTTGGTAGTGTTATCTCCCACAACCTGTATTGACTTTTTGAGGTCAAATTGAAGCTAGAAAAAGGATTTTTTAATGATTCTAACTCATTTGCTCATATATCACTGGGTTTCAATCTAAATTCTTGATAGACTTAGCTCAACCACTTGCTTAAACCCAAGACGGACATTACTTTCCAACAAGCCAAAATTGGTCAAACTCACACTTTGGCTTAGAGACTTGAAATTGCTACCACTTAAGACAACCTAAAAGGCTAAGCCTAACAAAGACTATCTCAAACATGTTGCCGAGACAAAAAAAAATTCAAAAGCGAAGTGACGAAGATGATGAGAGGAAGAATATCAATAAATTTTCAATCCATTAGTTGAACTTCAAACAATGAGACTTGAACTTGATGTTATTATTTAATTTTAATATTTTAAATTTTTGAAGTTGCAGTAAATGATGCTATCATGGTATGGTCATGATTCATGATGTTATGATTACACATTTATGGTGTCTTTGTTGTTTAAAAGTTTTTATGATACTATGTAACATTCTAATCTTAAGTCATGCTTCTAGGCTTCATAAATGTGTGTGTATGTAATTTTTACATGTTTTTGTACTGGCAAACCCAAATGAACCCAAACCCCTTTTCAAAATTGTGTCATACCAGGGAACCGGTCCTTTGTACCTGAACTTGGAACTAAACTCAAACTGGTAAGTTTAGGGAAAATTTATGACAAATAGGGTTCACATACTGCTTGAGAAAGGCCTCTCTGGTTTGCATCTGCAATGTCAAATGCACTTATTTAATGCATAATATAAAGTACGGTTTTATGCCTTCTCCATCCATTCAATATATATTAATACTAGCTATCCAACAAATCACCCTAGCTCGATTAAGCTGCCTCTAACAAACCCCAGCCAAGTTGGCCCAGGGCTGATGGAAAAGTATTTAGTATTTTTTCATGCCAAGTCAGCCTAGATTCCAATGCCATTGAATTGGCCCTTCAATCAATTATTTAATGATTTCATTTATTTATTTATTCATTATATTGGTGCTGGCCAACCCAACCACCAATTGACGACATTAGAAGAATATTCTATAAGCGAGCAGGGAGAAGTGGGACAAAGATAGTGTTAATGCAATCTATTGACATAGTTGTTAGCCCTTGCCACAAATGCAACCTGAAAAGGGGTTAACAATGGCATTAAACTCTATCAAGCTACCCCTTTTTCTCATTGGCTATTGCTACAGAAAGTGAAGTGAAAAATATTGTCATTTATTGTATTGTCCATATGTTTTATGTTCAACAAATTAGACAAAATGTATTCAAACTTTCATCTAGCACTATATTTGCAATGAAAATGCCAAGTACACTCTTTCACATCTCTCAATGAGTCCGCCCAAAAAACAAGTGGACCCTGCCTGTTTCAACAGGTATTTTGTATCCACATCCACATCGGAAAAAAATCATGCCCAGGTACGCAGAGTTTTACAACTGATTGAGTAACAACACATAAATCATTGGCTTTAGTCATTTTCCCAGCTTTAGTCATTTTCCCACTAATCTTCACAATATGCATTAACTAGAGGAATAATCAGTATGTATTTTACACATAGTTCAGAGTAAACAATGTTGATTTTTGGTAGCTTCAGTTGGATGAACTATGAAACTAAAGTCCAGATATATAAATATATATTATATATATGTGTGAAATATAATATATACCTTTATATTAATTAAAATATTATTATATGAAATATTATTTTTTGTTATTATATTAATATCTAATTATTGATAGGCATGTCCCATGAAGGGACAATGTCTCTTCTTAGCCATTGCTCATTTTAAATTAGAGGTTGTTGTCATTTGGAACACACATACCAAGAAAGCAATGCTTAGTACATTTGCAGCAAATCCGAAAACTCAACATGGTATCAAAGCCTAGTTCCTTTGAAGGAAGCCTTACTGCTTAAAGGAAGATCCTACAGACAAATTATTTTCCTTACTTATGAAGTGTTATCGGCTCTTGCGCTTAACTGCTAATAATAATATGGGAAATAATATTCACGCGACTTCGCATACACCCAAGCCGTGTCTTTAGAAGCATTTCTAATAGCTTGAGCAACAACATTGTTTTCTAAAAAAAGAGATATACAAGAAGTCATGAGTGGAGCTATGCAACACAGAAGAGTGAAGCCTTGCAAAATCTTCATAGACGTTGTCGCTGCCTTGTAGAATCTTCATAGTTGTTGCATAGTCAAGCCTTGCCGAAACTTCCTCACACTCTGCATTCACGATGGATAGTAAACATTAGGAGGGCACACCGTTGATTGCCCAAATCAAGTCTTGTAAGCGTTTTTGCATTGTTGTTGAGAAATGGATAGAGAAGCTTTATAGCACCACTCTTACTCTAAATGCAGGCAGTATTTGCATGCTATGCATGTGTTCCAGCATGCAAGGATGGCTCATGTGTGTCTACTCATTGAACCACCATCGAGGATACACTGTAATTCAATCACGAACCACGGGTAATTGACTCAATGACGTTGTGAGTGGCAATTTGATTAGCCAAAATATCCATTATTGGCCGTTGATAACATTTATAAGACATTTCCAACTCCAAACATGCACAGCAAATGCAATATTGATAAGAAATGTCTTAAGATAAGATAAGATAATGATATTAATGTCCAACAAAAGACCAACAAAAGACCAACAAAAGGTCTATGAGACTAGAGGATTACATCAATGAGGTAGACAGCAGGAGGAGCACACAAAGGTGTTCGAAAATAAAAACAAACAACAACAAGAGAAAGCAAACAAAGAACCAGAGAGGAGGCCAAGAGAGAGACTAGGAGTCAGTTCTAGGTGAAAAGAAGTCAGTCACTGAATGATATGTATGTCGATGAGTAAAGGCTCTGCCCTATTTGTGGCCACTCATAGAGGGGTGTCGTTAGTGCAAATAGTCGGTCCGGGACCTGATACATCTGGAATGCCTAGTAGATCTAGTGGAGCTAGAAGGCCTTTTCACCCCACGTAAAGGAGATAATGGTGTGAAAAAGGCAGTAATGAGCTGAGTAGACGACTGCCAATGCAGAAGCAGTGACTGGATCATTCTATCACGCAGCATAGTGGTCTCTCGAAGATAAAGTGCAAGACAATGTTGATCATAGTAGCTGAAAAATCATAAAGAGAGAAGCAATCCTAAAACAAACAGAAAAATCTCCCTTCGATCTCATAATAAATGGGGCAACAGAAAATGAAGTGTATCTCAGTCTCTGCCTCATCCAAAGTACAAAGCCTGTAGATCCGCTCTCCATTATCAATATGATGGTCAATCTAGACCCGAAGACAATGGGACCCAACTCTAAAAGATCCCAAAGAGATACGCAAGGCATGAGACCACCTCCGAGAAAGGTAGCTAGGACGAACAATAATACCATCAGACATCTCCCAAAGGTGCTTCGCATAAAAGGACATCTGTGGGCGTAACCCACCAAGAAGATTAACCTAGGTAGTGGCAATGTACTGTCTATAGATGTCAAGCCTAAAATGCTCATTCAACTACTGCCAAGTGAGAAGGAGATGAATCGGGGCATCCAGCGAGAACTGCAAGGGGGGAGGCGGCCAATATCAATCCCAATCGAACCGAGAAGAAAAGAGGCCTATGCATACCAACAATGTGCACGAGAACCAAACTCAGCACTCGCAATAGACACAAATGAACAAAAAGCTAAATAGGAGTAACGATCACAATCACCAACATGATCCGCAAAGCCACAAAGACGAGCGAGGAACCAAACCAAATAAAAAATGGCTACAAGACTGAACGGATGAGCGTCGAACTCCGCAAGAATGATACTATGAGGAATGTGTTGGTTCCCAAAACTGCAAATTGGAAATCCAAGAGCCTGCCACTTCTCCGATAGGACTTATCAATCAGTTCTAGCCAACGCAAAGGAATACTTCTCGATTCCCCTGCACTTCCAACTCCACTACACCTAGGCGGGTAGACCTTCTCCTCGAACCTAATCACTTGGTTCAGAGCTTTTCTAAAGTGAACTTAAGCTTTGGGAGTTCTGCAGCTGGCAAAGTCCTTGAACTCAATCAAAATGAAACTGAATAATGGTTGGATGTTTTGTATAATATTTTTAAATAATGGATTTGATGCTTGTAGAAGGAATATATAGATTTTCTAATTTCAATAATAAAAGACTAGTGCCTCTGCTCATCCGAGCAATAGAGTCAACTTCACTGAATTTTCATACAACTTCATGAAGTTCTAGTATTAAAAATCATTTGGGTATTCCAACAGATAAACCAAATGAAATTTTGGCAATATTAGTGGATCATTTTCAGAAAACATTAAATAATTATGAAGGATCAAATAGAGAGGCTCAATCCAAGCTTCTCGAAGTAATCCCTAAACTAATTACAGCGGAAGATAACAAAGTATTAAACAAACCCATTACTTTGGAAGAAGTCAAAACGGTGGTGTTTAATATGAATCCTGATAAATCTCCAAGCCCAGATGGATTTTAGGTATTTTTTATCAAAAATGTTGGGACATCATTGGTGTAGATCTCTAGAAAGCTCTCGAAGATTCAAGGAATGGGGATTCATTGTTATCTGAAATAAACTATTCCTTGTTTACTCTGATCCTTAAGAAGACAGAGCCTAAGAGTCTAGGTGACTTCAGGCCCATCACATTATGTAATACTATTTATAAAATTCTATCAAGATTATTAGCTAACAAATTTAAAATCATCCTTCCAAAAATTATTTTGGAAGAGCAAATAGGCTTCGTTCCAGGAAAATCCATTCTTGAAGGTATTCTTACCATCCAAGAAACTATTCACTCTGCCCAAAAGAACAAAGAGGCGTGCATGTCTATGAAGCTTGACATCCAAAAAGCCTATGATATGGTTGATTGGCGATTCCTTTGCAAATCTCTAGAAGCTTTTGGTTTTTCCCATCAATGGATCAACCTTTTTATAAATGCATCTCCTCTACAAAAATCTCTATTCTTATTAACGGGTCCCCCAAAGGCTTTTTCGAAACTTCGAGGGGTATTAGACAAGGAGATCCTCTTTCTCCGTTTCTTTATATAATTATGGCTGAAGCTTTTGGGAGATCTCTCACTTTGGCTTATAACAAACAGGAGATTAAGGTATTACTATCACAAAGAATATTCCTAACATTACTCATCAACAATATGTAGTGCCTGCCCCTAGGTCGCATTTTTGTTATCATTGTCGAAATCTTTTAGGGCTAGTTTTATGTTGATAATTATTAGTAACATTGTTTTGAGACTATCAGATATTGTGTTACAGATTTAGTTGATATATGATGTGATTATTTAGATTTTACATTTCATGTATGCATGATGATTATTACATTATTTTCAGTTATTGATGATGGTTAGTTAGATGGTTTATTATCACATGTGTTTTCTTATGGATACTTACCCCATACTTGCATGTGTATGGTGTGCGTGTTTGTTTCTTATGTATAGCGTTTCTGATGAGGTTAAGGAAGGGAGTCGTAGTCACCTGCTAGTCGGGTTCTACACGATGCACCACTTCCTGCCATTGCCTGTTTAGCTTAGCATATATATATTGTATGTACATGAATGGTTTTTATGCAGGTTGCAGGTACCGGGTATCGACTTCCCTGAATTGCCAGGATGAGCGTACCCTATTGCACTATCTCAATGGTAAGAGAGGGGAGATAAATTCTCCAGTCCAAATCCTAAACCCTTAAACCTTTTGTCCTAGAGAGTAAGGACAAGTATCTGGATATTTTACCTTCCGAATGTGTCGGATGACATAATTCGTGATTTTAACCCTTTAGACTGATTTTGTATGGATTGTTTTGTGATGGGTTTTTATATTTTATCTTAGAGGTCTATGGTGAATTTTCTATTAATTAAGTCTTAAATTAAAAAGATTTAATTAATAATTTAATTATTTTGAAAAAAATTAATATAATATCATGACCTTTAGATATTTTGATTTTAATTAATTAAATGGGAATTAATTGAAAAAAGAATTAAATAAAAGAAATTAAAATTAATAATAATAAAAATAATAATAAAATAATAAATAAATAATAATAATAGAAATAATAAAAGAATTAAAATAAAAGTTATAAGCTTGCCTAGGAGTAAACGCACCTCTTGATTGCTCATATGTCAACAACACAAGAGTTAGCGCACATGGTGTCTACAACCTTGTGACTCATCTAGAAGGTTGGAAAGGAATCATGCTTAGTTGTCAACACCTTCTAGTTGTTTCTAGAGACATTCTAGGTGCTTCCTGAGAATTCTTTATATTCAAGCACTCCTAGAAGCTTAGGGAGGGTGTTTGTAGGACCCAGGAACATTGGAGAAGGAAGGAGCTTGCTCTGTGGATTTTGAGGAGAAGTGAATTAGCATCAATGTCCAGGTAGACACTTGTGAATTTTGCATATGAAATCTCGTTTCTTGCACTTCTTGTCTTCTTTGTGTCTTCTGAATGCTTTTTGAGGATTTTCGTATCTTGGTTGTATGCATTTTGTCATGGGTAGTTAGAGAAATTTTCATATGCGTAGATCTGAGGAAACTATGGGGTTAGGGTTTTCAGATGCGTATGGACAAATCTATTTTAAAGAATTAATGGGTAAAATTAGAGAACAATTACTATTTAAGAGAAATTCTCAATTCATCGAATTGAAAAGCCCTTTTTGTTTAAAGCTAGGCATATGTCTTGTTTAATACATATATAGAAAATTTGCATATATATATATATATGATTATTAAAAATGCAATCATGCCTGATAACAATCTGCGTGTGTATATATATATACACACACACACACACACACACACATATTTGTTTATTTAAAAACATTGTTTTATTATCACGATGGAAAAACAATATTAAAAAAATCCGAATCGCGCATGAGTATTTAAAAGAACATTTTTTGTGAAAACGTTATAAAAAAGTTTGAATTGAACAAATTAAAAATTGGGAGGGCGAAACCCATACCCCATCTGCATTAAGTGCAGAGTACCCGTGCAGTAGGTACAGCAACGACAAGCGGTACTCTGTACCGTTGTCGCCGTAGGCCCTACAACCGCAGGGTACTGCGTACCAACAGTGGTATTATACATATGTGATATGCGTTTTGTTTAAAAAATGTGTTGTGAAAATCAAATTTTTACATTTCGATTTTTATAATGTTATTATTATTATTAAATGTTCATAATTATATATATATTTATGTATGTATGTATGTATATATATATATATATATGTATATATGATATTAATAATAAATAATTATTATTTGATAAATGATTTGTATTAATAGATCATTTCTTTTAATAATAAATTATTTTGTAATATTATAGTCTAACAATATAGGTTTAATTTAATTACTTAATTGATTTGATTATGAAGGAAAGATGTTAATGAAAAGAATTGGTAATTTCTCATGTTAAAATCTACAATGTGTCCTATTGGAATTCGATGGGGGTCATTTTCAAATAATGTTTGTATAACAATATATCAATTAGAAAATTGAGTCTAAGAGCTATGGGGAAAAACTTAAATTCATAAAAAAAAAACCTACATTTGGGTTAAGTAAATTGTACGAATTTCTCCACTCAATATCTAAATTTGAAAATTAAAACTGAGACCTCCACACTCTATTCAACTATGCAATTTTAGCAAACCAGAACATGTGCTTGCATTGTGTTTTCTCTATGCTTCTTGTTTTGGGTTTTGGGTTGACTAGTGTTGACCAAATATAGGACATCTACCAGAGGCTCGGGGGTTATGTTTGTGATGTCATGATGATGTCTTTTGATTCCGATCTTTATAAACTCAACCATGGTTATGTGATGACATGCTGATTGATATTGTCTTCAGTCTTCTTGTGTAAGCTGTGATATATGTAACCTTTTTATGAGTTATCGATCAATTGTATTGGATTACTTTCCAGTTACTTGATGGGATTGACTTGTTTATCTGATCTTGATGATGTCATGTTGTGACATGTTTTGACTCAACCAATTTGGAGTATTCGATCAGTATTATTTTGAGATGTTTTTTGGTTGCTTATTAAGAACCAATGATTATTGTGATTATCAGTGATACCTTCAGTTGCCAATAGAGAACTGTTGTGGTCATGATTATCTATGGATGCTTTTCTTTTGCTCATGGAAATTTGATGCTCTTATTGTGGATTATCTTTTGGTATTATTCCAGTCGCTTGTATAGGACTGTGGTGATTTTGTGATTTATGATTCTATGAGCTTAAGGTAGGTTATCTACTTGTAGTGTCGGGAAGTGGCTTGCAATGGGGGTCGGGGCCCTAAGAGGCTGCCAGGGTAACTCATTGTAAGTTGTTTTAATAAGTGAAAACATCACACCTAATACTAACTTAATGAACCTAATAAGATAATTGTTTGTTCTCGCCCATGCCTCGAGTGCTAGTACAGACTAGGATGGGAGTAGAGAGAATGCTTGGTTGCGACCTTGCATTCCGTAATATGCCTCGTCTGTACGAGAGGATACTAGTGGCCGCATAGGGATCACTACGAGGCCGGGGTCTATTGAGAGACTGCCACGGTAACTCTAGCGTGATCTGTGCGATGACACTTTCTCGCTTGCATAGTAGGTTTCCTACATGTCTTTGTGTGCCTCTGGGATTAGATGTCGGTTTGTGATTGGAACCTTTGAGTTAGTATACTTTTAGGATTCCTGGACTTAGAAAGTGTTTTGTGCTATGTGGTTTGATAACCTGTTTTGGGACTTGAGATTATCTCCTTAGCGCGGTGGGAGTGGACCATTTAGGTTCCACGCGGTTGGGTGGTAGTGTTTTTTCACTCTTACCATATGAGATCCGTTTGAGAAATCATGGTTGATGTACTGTTTGATTATGATGGTGGACACATATCCTTATATTGATGATTAGCATATGATAGATAATGTTGTTTACTTATGTATTACTTTGCATGGTTAGATTTCTTTCTACATATGATGTAGTATGATTTAGGAGTGACGTTCCTACTATGTTAATACCGATGATCTCTTCAGTGATTTGGGATGTTAAGCACGGAGGGATGGCTAGGGCCCATGATGGTCTAATGATGCTATTTACGGTTGGAAGGAACCGTGCACTTAGTTAATTATGTTTGTGATAAATGGTTACCTTTATGATGGATGTTTATATCTTTTATATTCTTTTATGCTTTTCATACCCTGTGGCATGTACAGTGGATGATCGAGCAATCGAAAATGTAATTTAAGAACGTTGGACTTTTCATTATTGTTTTATGTGGATGTAGTATTAGATGGATTCATTAATAGTTAATTTAGATGTGATTCAACGTTAAGGGATCCTTAAGAATGTAACCAGTTATGTATGTATGTTCATGTTTATTTTCAGTTGGATATTGATATTGCTTTCGCTACTATGTTATGAATGGTGTTACTTTCATGTTCAAAAAAAAAAAAATGCTACCAAACTTAGTGAAACTTTAGGTTAATTCTTTGGATCCCTTGGCGGGGCATTACACAATATGCAGATGACACGATTCTGCCACGTATAAGTACAGTGCAAGAAGCCCCTGTGTTAAAGTCCATCATAGAACAATATATGAGAGCATCTGGACAGAAAGTGAACAAGTCGAAATCTGAGATCAATTTTATCAATACAGATCCAAAGGTGGAAAAACAGATTTGTCATATCATGGGGTACAAAAAAGGTTTGCTCCCATGCAAATATCTTGGCATTGAACTAGAAAAGGGTGTGAAGTCAAGTAAGGTATGGTATAGTACTTTGTAGAAATTGGAAGTGAGGATTGGTTGCTAGAAACATAAATGGCTCTCGAAAGCCAGTAAGAGTATCAAGATAAGTTTTGTTTTGTCAGTCATTTCGACCTATCCTTTGTCTTGCCTCCCTTTTCCCAAGCTGCTCCATCATAAGTTTGAGTCTAAACTCAGAGATTTCCTTTGGAATGATTGCGAGGAATCTAAAAAATTGGCTCTCATAAAATGGGAAAATGTCTGTAGACCTAAGGTATTGGGAGGATTAGGAATTAAAAACTTAAAATGGCAGAATGAAGCTTTAGGGGCTAAATTAATTTGGCAACTCTTTATGGAAAGAGAGCATAAATGGGCTAAGATTTTAAACAATAAGTATCTAAATGCAAATGACCCTCTATCAACTTTTAGGATGAAGTCACTCCCTAGAGGGTCGGAAAGCTGGAACTATATGGTTCGATGTCAACCTCTCGTTAGCAGATTCCTAACTTGGGATGTTGGTAACGATGATGAAGCCCTTTTTTTGGAAGACTCTTGGGACGGGCATCCCCCAATAGACAACAACCAGATTGTAGGAAATCTTAAAGAAAAGTTAGTCCAATTGTGGGTTAATAAAATCAGTAATTACAAGACAAAGAGTACAATAGAAGGTATCTCTAGCTGGATTTGGAAACCTTTGAAAGATATAGAGGTGGTTCCGGATGCTTTAAAGGCATATGAAAAATCATGCAAGACTGGAAAGTTAAGTAACTTGAAAGAAATGACAAGCTCATTGGGTGACATCAAATGATGGTAAATATAGCATTAAAAATGGATACAAAGCTCTGATACATTCACAAAGATGGGATGAAGTGGAACCACCACTTAATCTCTACTGGGATCTGGCTTGTTTGCCGAAGGCTGGATTTTCCTTATGGTTGGCATTTCAGAATACTGACAACAGACAGATTCTGTAAATTAGGTTTTGAAGGCCCTTCTATGTAATGTCTCCTTTCTAGCATTCATAGCATGATGTTGTCGTTAGCCTATTTCCCCACAGTCCCATAGGCTAACTAGGACATTAAAGGGGCTTAGAGGCCATTTGGCCTACACAGTTTCAGTTGCAGGTCTTTCTGAGGGGTTCTGAGGCAACTTTGGGCATACTTACTATTTATAGTAAGTCATCTTGGACATGGCCGGACATTCAGTCACAGTGGTATGTCGATGGTAATTGTTTAAAATCGACAGGAAGACTTATTTATCATTGATAAGATTTGTTATGCATTGATAAAGCCATTTTATAAAGTTAAATTTAAATATTTAACTTTATTAATGCATAGACTATAGTTTGTGGGAAATATTTAAATTTAAAAAGTTCCCTTTATTTTTATAACACATTGGAGACATAAGGTACATAAAGGGAGTTATGTTTTATCCCACACTGAGAAAACGAAGGATTGAGCTCTTGTGAGAACACTATAAAAGAAATGGAAGAGCTTTTTTTTTGTATGCTTGGATGAAGATTAATGTTATGTTGCTGGATATCTGATTATCGGGCTTGGAGGACGGAATCCCTCTTTTCTAGCATTCTCTTCGTTGTTGGAAGACACAGTCAGGAGGATCAAGGGTGTTTTCACTTCAGGAAATACACTGGGTTTCATTTGGGGCGTTTGCATAAAGAAATTTACAAGGGTTTGAGGTGCAGATCTGAAGTTAGTTATTGCTATAGTGCCGCATGAACAGTATTTCGCTACAGTCGGCATGAACAGTATTTTGCTACAGTACGGCGTGAATAGTGTTGGTATCAAGTTTACTTGTTTTTCCGGCTGATTAGAAGTTTGGAGGGCTGGCCGACTACATCTGCAAAATACTACGGCAACTAATTCAAGGTTTCTTCTGTCAAATTTTGATATTTTGCATAATAATTGTTGAATACAAGTCTGAATAGTTGTTACAGCCTTTATGGCAGCTGTAAGTGCACATCTACATTTAAAAATCACCCTTTATTAGCAGATTGAAAGAGTTTCCGGATTTTTCATATACTATTGAATGTGTGCCAAGTGTTTGTGAAAATGTTATGATGTGTATTATGCATTTTAATGTCACTTCATAGTTGTTCGTAAATCTACTCATTGGAAAGCAATTTATTGAGGAAATCAGCTTTATGAGTTTGCATACAAAATGTTTGACAATATTCCTTAAGTTAAATTTCTGCAAGTCAAAGTTCAAATCAGGGGAGGATATTACAGTGGTATCAGAGCTATAAGTCCTGCCATCCTATGGAGGTCTTATAGGAAATTTGGAACTAGCGGATAGAGGGGAAAGTGTTGATGAAATGTCAAAACACTAAAATCAGAGCATTTATGTTTGAGCATGCGACAGGGGCCTTATAATTTCTGCAATACCAGAGCAAGACAAAGTAGGAGTTCAGACCTGCAAAGCAAACAGTCTAGTTCATCCGTACAGGGGGGTATAGAATCCAGTCATACAGACATAGCGGAGGTATTCTTTGATCAAGACAGCAATATGGGTGACCGAGATTGTAATGACCCTTACTATAAAGGCCACTGAAACCCTCAAACTGGACTTAGGAATTTTGTCAAACAGTTGGCATGTAACCGAATAAGGCTGAAATATTACTAATTGTTGTACAACAAAACCTCAATATATGATGCCAATAATGTATGAACAACAATTCCAGATTATAACACTACCAATCTAAGAGATAGATGACAATATGAAACTCAAATATGAAGTCAAAAGCAATTCTGATTTTATGACAGCAAATAGAACTGATTACAATGAGAGACTGTCACAACTATGCACTTCTAACACATCAAGCTCTTGACGATGCAATGTTATGACATGAACAATAACCTAGTTCAGATTTGGAATGCAAATGACGAAACTTTTACAACAGTTATTAATGACTGGAAATAACTATTTATGCAATGACAGTGTTGACTGTTCTAATCCAGAACATGCAATATTTTGGCAATCAAAACTTAAGTTTGTGCACCTGGAATAGCTCCAATTTTGCCAGATATGAATGCTGAATTAATGCCACACGAAGACCTCACAATCTGCCCCAAACCAACTCACAAAATTGCTGCCGCTGCCTAACTGACAGGGCCGTACAGGTACGGCCTGGTACGGCTGCTAGATAAAAATATTGCAGCGTTTTTTGTCACTCCAAAAGCAATAAATCTGGGCGCCTAGGGTTGCTGAATAACCCCCTAAAATATGAAATTCATCCGTCAAGCCAATTAGGAGTTATGAGCAAAAACGTGGGTCCAAACCCTGGACTGGCAGTCTGAAAATAATGCACAACTGTGTCTACAAACCCTGTTAATCAATCCACAAATGCTAGGGCACAACTGAATCCCTTATTCCAACCAAAGTAAACCCTTATAATTGAATCTCAATGAAGTCCAAATGAGATGGCTGAATTACCAACTCCTCAAATGCAACAATTCAGGTGATATTTCACACCCTCAAAGTCGCCAATCCAAGGGAGTGATTCGTTCCCAAAGATCAAATAATTTGCAGACCCAAGAGACTACAAATTTGCTCCACAATGGAAGAAGTAGAAGAAATCTCAAATCCAAGCATGTCCAAAATGAGAGGCCCAGCGCTCTATTTATTCACTTTTCTAAGAAGTTGCTAGAACTTCTAGAAACATCCTTTATAAAATTTCTTTATAATGCACTTTTTCTAGAACTTCTAGAAACATCCTTTATAAAATCTCATTATAATGCACTTTTTATAATAAAGTAATTTTATAAAATAAAAAGTGCAACTCAACTTAAAATTATAACATGTAGGCCCCAATAACACATAATAATAAAATATAACCTCTTAACACTTCTTCAAGAGCAAGATATGACCATCTGATCCGCAGAATTGACTCTCTCTCCACACCATTTGCCTACGAGAGTCTGGAATAGGCAAAATCCATGATCAATGTCATGTCGAACTAAAGAGGGGACATTACAGAGATGACAGGAATACAAGATTAGGTGGAGGCGGGAATGCCGGTCCAGAGCCTGGAGAGGAAAGATTCTTACAGTTATTAGAGACCTTGGTACAGGGTCAGCGAGTAGCAGAACAAAGGGCACAGGAACAGAATCAAAGATTGGATCTTATGATGCAGATGATGGCTCGTCAAATGGGGTTGAATGCTAACATGGGTGGAGGAAATAATCAGAATGGTAACAATCAGAATGGAAATGATCAGGATGGGATACATAATGGAGATGAAAAAGTTGGGAACAATTTCGGTCATGCACCCCAGCGAGCTAGGACAGTGAGTTCAAGGCCCATGATTCCTACATTTCCTCCTAGAGCTCCAGAGCAGCTCGTACCAAAGCCCTAGATTACTGATATACAGGACCAGTTGAGGAGAGATTGGGAAGCCGGAGGGCCAGTTTTTACTGCTGCAATTACCTTTAGGGAGAATATGGATGTGCGGATGAAACATATGCCACGTGGACATGACAGGAACCAAAGCTATGAGCTACGGAAGAAAGTAGGGAGACCTAAGTTACCATATTATGATGGCTCAAGAAAGTCTACAGCAAGAGCTTGGGTTCAAAAGCTTGACACATACTTTCAATTGAACCCTATGCCCGAGGAAGAAGCTATTAAGTATGCAGCAATTCATCTGGATGGGTTAGCACACGAGTGGTGGCATCATGGTATGGTCACTATGGGACATGCACACATTACCTCATATGTGGAGTTTACATAGAGGCTGATTGAACGTTTTGATAGGAAGGATCCAAAACTCCATTTCAAGGAGTTAGCTCAGCTTAAACAGTGGGGATCATTGGAAACATACATTTCAGAGTTTCAGAAACTTGCAGTGTTAGTAACAGATGTATCTGAACGGAGGATACTAGTTCTATTTATGGATGGGTTAGCTGATCCGTTGAGAGGGTGGATTAAAGCTCTCAACCCTCCCACTTTGCAGGAAGCCATTAAGAAAGCTTGTGACGTGGATTCCTCTTCATCTTCAAAAAATAAATTCCAGGCAAAGAGTTTCCCTTCAAGGAAAGATAAGGACAGGAAACCTTTTCATAAAGAGGTTCAGCCAACTAAGGAGGAAAGTAAGAGGTTGGACAATGAGACACTTAATGATCTCAGGAAGAAGAAGCTTTGTTTTCATTGCAGGGAGCCTTGGGATTTGTCACATAAGTGTTCATTGAAGGCAAAAGCTAAGCAGATGGAGTACTTTTCAGCCGAAGAGTCAGTAGATGGAGATTCAGAGCAGTCATCCGAATCAGAGGGAGATGATGATAGTTCTTCACAGGAGGAAGCACGCAGTGATAGCACGATAGCTCAATTGTCAAGTATACAGGAGGCCGTCACTTTCAGAGTTAGGGGAACCTTGGATGGACAGAGAGTTGTGGCACTCATTGATACAGGGGCGACACATAACTTCATTGATGAGAAGTTTGTGACACGCAGAGGGCTACATACAGAGGAGCATAGGGGATTTAAGGAGATGGTTGCCGATGGCTTCAAAATTGAATGTACCAAGAAAATCTCCAACTTGCAGCTTCGTTTGGGAGATTATGACATGACAGGAGATTTCTTTGTGGTCAACATTGGTGATCAGGATATGGTGCTCGGGATGAACTGGATGAAGTCTCTGGTAGAGTTTACATTTAACCTTGAGAAAATGGAAATGAGGTTTGAGGCAAATGGTAAGAAGATAGTGCTCAGAGGTTTGTCAGATGGGAGACTTTGAGTGGTGTCACTCAAGCGGATGCAGAGTTTCTTTAGACATGATCAGGTGCAGTGGGCAGCAGAGTTTAGAGTAATGCCTGAGATGACAGAACAGCATAAACTAGAGTATCCACCTGATGTACAAAAAATAATAACCAAACATACTAAGGTGTTTGGTGAGATACCTCCAGGGAGACCCCCGGATAGGGGAATCGAGCATGTTATTGAATTAGAGGAAGGGGCTAAGCCAGTTATCATCACACCTTACCGCCATCCGAAGAGATATAAGGATGAAATAGAAAAGGCAATTAAGGAGTTGATTGACATGGGGCACATACGGCCAAGCAAAAGTCCTTTCACTTCGTCAGTAGTATTGGTGAAGAAGAAGGATGGTACAATGAGGATGTGCATTGATTATAGGGAGCTAAACAAGAAGACAATCAAGAACCGATACCCTATCCCGCGCATCGATGAGCTTATTGATGAATTGCATGGTGCATGCTACTTCTCCAAGATTGATTTGAGATCCGGCTACCATCAGATAAGGGTTAGAGAGGTGGATGTGGAGAAGACAGCTTTTAGATGCCACTATGGACATTTTGAGTTCTTAGTCATGCCGTTTGGGTTGACAAATGCCCCTACCACTTTCCAGTCCTGTATGAATAGAGTGTTTAGAAATCAGTTGAGGAAGTTTGTGTTGATATTTTTTGATGATATACTGATATACAGCCGTACTTGGGAGGAACATTTGAAGCATATTGATACAGTGCTCAATATTCTAGAGAGGGAGTCATTATATGCCAAGATGAGTAAATGTGAGTTTGGGATGACAGAGTTGCTCTATCTAGGGCATATTATTAGTGCAGGAAGTGTTCGGGTTAACCCAGACAAGATCAGGGCCATTCTGGATTGGCCACCACCGAGGAACACTTCACAACTCAAGGGATTTCTCGGGCTTTGTGGGTTCTACCGCAGATTTGTGAGGGGATTTTCGCAGATAGCAGCACCACTTACAGATTTGACACGGAAAGATAGTTTCAAGTGGTCAGAGAGGGCTCAAGATTGTTTTGACAGGTTTAAGGAGCTGATGAGTACATGTCCCGTTTTAGCCATTCCAGATTTCACCAGGCCTTTCGAGCTGCAGTGTGATGCCTCGGGAGAGGGCATAGGAGCTGTTCTCATGCAAGACAAACATCCCATCGCATATGAGAGTAGAAAATTACGAGGTGTGGAGAGAACCTACAGCATCTACGACAAAGAGATGCTAGCAATCATGCACGCGCTAGCTAAGTTCAGGCAGTACTTAGTGGGAAGCCGATTCACAGTAAAAACAAATCATAATAGCTTGAAACATTTCCTTGGACAGAAGGACCTTAATGACAGGCAACAGAAATGGGTGAGTAAATTACAGGCCTATGATTTCGACATAGCCTATGTCAAAGGGAAGAAAAATATTGTTGCAGATGCTTTATCTAGAAGGCCTCATTTGCTTGCTGTTGGGGTAGTCATGGATGATTGGAGAGAGATGATCTTGGCAGAATATGCTAAGGATAGTTGGGCATCTAGCATTATTGAGGGAGCTATTCAAGATAGTCGATACACTGTCATAAATGATCTGATCATCTACAAGGAAAGGATTTATTTAGTACCCGGGTCTGCTATGAAGCAGAAGATTTTGAGGGCATTTCATGATTCACCAATGGCAGGACATCCCAGATTCTTTAAGACATATCGGCAGGTGAGAGAGCGCTTCACTTGGAAAGGACTCAAATCAGAGGTGCTTCAGTTTGTTAGGGAATGCCCTGTGTGTCAACAGAACAAACAGGAACATTCTTTTCCGGGTGGTTTACTACAGCCCCTACCCATACCAGAGAAGAAGTGGGATAGCATTTTCATGGATTTTATCACAGGCCTCCCCAAGGCACAAGGTCGGGATTGTATCTTTGTTGTGGTAGACAGATTGACGAAATTTGCACATTTCTTTGCAATTTCGTCTACATATTCAGCAGCACAAACAGCAGAACTATTTTTTCGAGAGGTATTCAGACTACATGGGATACCACGGAGCATAGTCAATGACAGAGACAGCAGATTTATGAGCCACTTTTGGCAGGAGTTGTTCAGGTTATGTGGAACAAAGCTCACTCCGAGTACCAGCTACTACCCCCAAACTGATGGGCAGACAGAGATAGTGAACAAATGGGTTAAGGGGTACCTTCGAAACTACATTGCAAGAGAGCAAAAGGCTTGGGTGAAGTGGCTACATCTAGGGGAGTACTGCTATAATACCTCTTTCCATATGTCTATTCAAATGTCCCCTTTTATGGCACTGTACGGGTATGATGCTCCTAATTTTTTGGATTTGTTATTTGGGGACAGCAGGGTGCCTAAGGCCAAGGATACTTTGCAGGAGTGTCAGGACATTATGCGATCCTTGAAGGAAAATTTGCAAAAGGCACAAAATCAGCAGAAGCAATATGCTGATCAGCACAGGGTTGAGAGGTCTTTTGAGGTGGGAGATATGGTGTACCTCATGTTACAGCCGTATAGACAGTCCTCTCTCAAGAAGAGTGGAGCAGAGAAATTGAAACCACGCTACTATGGACCGTTCAAAGTAATCAGGAGAGTGGGCGAAGTAGCTTATGAGTTGGAGTTGCCTGCAAACAGTAAAGTGCATAATGTGTTCCATGTGTCACGCCTTAAGAAGGCATTGGGTCACAATGTGGTGCCTTCAGTAGTATTGCCACCTCTTGATGATGAGGGGAAGCTTATCTTGGTTCCCAAGGCCATACTTGACTCCAGGGAGAGGGTGCTTCGCAGGAGGACTATCAGGGAGTATCTAGTGAAGTGGACGAACCTACCTGTCGAGGATGCTACTTGGGAAAATGAGCAGATATTGCAGCATCCAGAGCTGAAATTGCTTGAGGACAAGCAATTTTGGGAAGGGCGGACTGTAATGTCCCCTTTCTAGCATTCATAGCATGATGTTGTCGTTAGCCTATTTCCCCACAGTCCCGTAGGCTAACTAGGACATTAAAGAGGCTTAAAGGCCATTTGGCCTAGACAGTTTCAGTTGCAGGTCTTTCTGAGGGGTTCTGAGGCAACTTTGGGCATACTTACTATTTATAGTAAGTCATCTTGGACATGGCCGGACATTCAGTCACAGTGGTATGTCGATGGTAATTGTTTAAAATCGACAAGAAGACTTATTTATCATTGATAAGATTTGTTATGCATTGATAAAGTCATTTTATAAAGTTAAATTTAAATATTTAACTTTATTAATGCATAGACTATAGTTTGTGGGAAATATTTAAATTAAAAGAGTTCCCTTTATTTTTATAACACATTGGAGACATAAGGTACATAAAGGGAGTTATGTTTTATCCCACATTGAGAAAACGAAGGATTGAGCTCTTGTGAGAACACTATAAAAGAAATGGAAGAGCTTTTTTTTTGTATGCTTGGATGAAGATTAATGTTATGTTGTTGGATATCTGATTATCGGGCTTGGAGGACGGAATCCCTCTTTGCTAGCATTCTCTTCGCTGTTGGAAGACACAGTCAGGAGGATCAAGGGTGTTTTCACTTCAGGAAATACACTGGGTTTCATTTGGGGCGTTTGCATAAAGAAATTTACAAGGGTTTGAGGTGCAGATCTGAAGTTAGTTATTGCTATAGTGCCGCATGAACAGTATTTTGCTACAGTCGGCATGGACAGTATTTTGCTACAGTACGGCGTGAACAGTGTTGGTATCAAGTTTACTTGTTTTTCCGGCTGATTAGAAGTTTGGAGGGCTGGCCGACTACATCTGCAAAATACTACGGCAACTAATTCAAGGTTTCTTCTGTCAAATTTTGATATTTTGCATAATAATTGTTGAATACAAGTCTGAATAGTTCTTGCAGCCTTTAAGGCAGCTGTAAGTGCACATCTACATTTAAAAATCACCCTTTATTAGCAGATTGAAAGAGTTTCCGGATTTATCATATACTATTGAATGTGTGCCAAGTGTTTGTGAAAATGTTATGATGTGTATTATGCATTTTAATGTCACTTCATAGTTGTTCGTAAATCTACTCATTGGAAAGCAATTTATTGAGGAAATCAGCTTTATGAGTTTGCATACAAAATGTTTGACAATATTCCTTAAGTTAAATTTCTGCAAGTCAAAGTTCAAATCAGGGGAGGATATTACATTCTAGATGTTCATTGTGTAAGCAAAGTGGCGAGATTCTGATCATCTATTATATAACTGCCCATACTCTCAAGTTTGTTGAGATTGGCTCAGACAAAGGTTCGATTGGTCTTCTCCACTGCCTAAGTCATTAACTGATCTTCTCAAAGGTTGGCCCATCAATCTTTGTAAGGGCATCTACAGCAAATTATGGAACATATGCCCTTCCATTCTAATGTGGGAAGTATGGAAAGAAAGGAATAGAAGAATTTTTTGTGGAACAGAGATGAAGCCAGATGAGTTAATCCAAAAAATGGAAGCCAACTTAGTTGAAACAGCTAATTCCCATCTCAAGAAGACTAGAATAGTGTAATGTCCCATTTTGGAATGTGTTTTAAATCACTCCAAATTTCCAATTTAGGGTCTTATGAATAGCTTCAAGTATTCGTTCTCTACTTGGAAATGTGTGGAATTTGTATTTATTTTCAATCAATTCCAATTTCTTGAACCATATATATAATTTTGTATATAAGATAAGGTATGTTTGAAATTAGGAATCTATCCTGATAACATATTAAGTTGTTCTCCTCCCCTACTTATAGCTTCATGCCTCTTTATATATTGGTGCGTCAATTTACAAATTGATAATGATTGATTTCCTCCTACCCGCGATCCTCCTTATTACTTTAGCCCTTTACCACTAAAATTCATTTAACACTTCATTTGTGTTGTTCCTCACGGTTTCAGCTTAAGAGAATGTATCGGTTCTTATTCACTTGTAACCGAATATATCCAAGTTTGCCACTCTTTGTACCCCCTTGTTTGGAATATGCTTCAGCCAACGTGGTTTGGTGATGTCCTTCCACCTGACATGATTTTCTCCTCCGTCCTCGTCCACGTCCACACTTGCGAGTGGAACGTTTAATGCTGTTGTTCTTCGTAATAGCCGTGACTTGGATCTGTATACTTTCCACGCGTGTCTTCGCTAATGGGATGCCGACCCTTGTTTCCTACTTTGTTTGCCGATCCCGATTCTATCAACGTTTTCTACGTTAATGTCCAATGATGATCTTCGTGCCTCTCTTTTATTTGTTCTTTACCTAACCCTATAAATATCGCTGACTAGGCTTTGAAAAAGTGTGAGTGAGAGGACGTGTCTTGGGGAATGGTTTGTTTATTGAATATGCTATTTTATGTTGTGTTCGAAAATATATTGAATTCGTATATAATGAAGGTACTTGAATATAATTTATGAGATAAAGTCTATAAGACTCATATATATAATATTTAAATATATTTTACCTTTATATCCATATTGTACTATCATTAGTTATTTCATCATATATATTTATTAATAGATACTTGATATATTTATTATTTAAATTTATTAATCAATTCATTATCATTAGTTATTAATTTATATTCAAATGTGATAATAGTTAAATATATTATCATCTTTATTAGTTTATAACATTTATTTATTCTTGTATCCTGATATTATTATTTATTTATTATTAAACTATATATCGATATAGGGATATCACAAATAGAAGAAGGCTCCTTCTCTATATGGGATGGTCAAGTTAAAAAGGTATGGTCTAGCTTAATTAACCCTCCTCTCGTCTATCTTAAGAAGAGCAAGGAGGCAAGGGATAGGTGTAAATGGTCTCCCCCTCCAAAGGGATGGGCGAAGCTTAACTTTCATGGGGCAGCCAAAGGTAACCTTGGGATTGCTAGAATTGGGTGTATTATCAATGTTGACACAAGTTAGTGGATTGCCAAAAAAGCTAAGCCTATTAATCCCACTTCCAGTAATCTAGCAGAGCTTGAAGTATTGGAGGAAGGATTGAAGCTTTGTCTCAATTTAGGCTTATCCAACATCATTATTGAAGGCGATTCTCAAATCATCCTAAATGCAATAAGGAATAGAGCTACCCCTAATTGGGTCCTTAATTCCAAGCTAGAAGAAGTTATCAATTTGGTGGATCAGTTTGCAAAAATAAGGATTTGTCATATCTTTCGGGAAGGTAATCGAAAGGAAGATCTCTTGGCAAATAAAGGGGCGGATGGTATTAAACTCTTTGTATTCAAAGATATCATATGAATTGATACTCTTAGTGAATCCCTTTATTTAGCTTGGATGTTCCCGATATTGTTATTATTTTAAGCCAAGATTTAAAGTATGGGTATGTCTTGAATAAGGAAAGAAGTTATAGAAATTTTAGCAAATCATAGTGTTGCTTTCTTATTAAATTCCCATTAGTTGTTTCGAAATGAATCGGATGGGGGATGGGCTTGGCCTATTTCTTCTAAGTCCCTACAGCTTTTATCTTCATTAATTGGGGTCCTTTATAATTCTTCTGGTCTTGAAGTGTTTTATGTCTCGATAAGTCTTGAGTTTTATTGGAAGGTTCTGTTGTGATTACGAATTATAATGAAAGCATGTTTCATAGTGGTTGTCAGTCCAGGTCATGATTCCTAGGTGACGTCAAGCTTCTCAGAAGAAGCAGGTGGTTTCTAGGTGCTTCTAGAGACCTCTTGGTTTGGTTCTTTTCCTTTTTCCAAGATCGCCTTGTCTCTGTCTTTTGGCTCTTTTCTTCCTGATATGGATACTTTCATCAGTGTTTTTCACACTGCTAAGGTTTGCACTATGGCCTTCCGAGGTTGCATTAAGCTAGAAAGATGGAACCGGATACTCAGGCCGGTTGATGGAATGACCAGCATTGTGGTTAGCAAGGCAATTGGCGAGGGCAGCTTTGATTATGAATTTTCTTGGAGGATGAATAGCGACATTATAGGCATATTCATCGGATGCATGGCGAGAGCTAGGATCAGCAAATAGGATATGGTAAGGCTTTGCTTAAATATTTTCAATCCCATTTGGTGTCAAGGTGTGATAGAAGTCATCATGAGTTTGGATGAAAATTTAAGGGTTCCCCTCCCGGAGATGTATATGAACCACCCACCAGGGAGTCTAGTTGTGGCAACATTTCCAGGTGGCCTATTTTAGTAATTAGGGATATGGTAGCCTTAAACATGGTGTGGCCAAAAATGGAATCCTGCTTTCACTTCCTCCTCCGATGGATGCAGGAATCGATTGGCTCAAAAATTATTGTAGCCTTTTTAAGGCCTATGTCCACCTGAAAATGGGTTTTGGTAATCTGGAAGAGTTGGACTTTTGCACCCCCAATCTCGAGAGGTCCAACAAAGAAAGGTCCTCCTTTGAATTTCCTCCTCATTTTCATTCGGAGAATCCCAATGACATCTCCGAAGTTATCATGGTTTTCTATAAGAAGTAAGGAGCATCGAGTACCCTTTCAGCTCTGGTTTTGATTAGTTTCTAGGTCTACAAAGCCCTAATTCGATGGCTGGGCCGTGGTTCATTGCTCCTTTCTTATAGCGGGTGCTTTTGGATATTTTTGGTATTGAACATAAGTTCTGTAGAAATACAAGCTAAGGTTTATTTTCCAAGTTGATATCTTCTAACCCGTAGCAAGGTTTTTGGATGGATGTAATTTACTATAATTTCTATCGAAATGTAACCTGAGATAGGGTAGGTATGTTCTCTCTGTTTATATAGCTATTCTGCATACTTGAAGTTTATTTTATCCATTATATATATGAACACAGTATGTTAGTATGTTTAAATATTTGGATTGTCTGTTGTGACATTGGATTGAGACGTCCTTTTTTACTATGTTTATCATGTTGTCCAATATGTTTTGGTTATGGCTCATTTGCAAGAGCGGTTGAGGATTCTTTGTTGTGGCATTATGTTCCTCAATTGAATAGATGATTTATTTTCTTTCAAGAATTAATAATCAATGTTAAAAATAGCAAAGTGATTTGTCCATAGCTAGTTCTCTGCTATTGAAACCCTTATGTGTATGGTCTGAAGGGTTTTAATGATGCTATGATTTGGTCAGGTGTGTTTATGATTCATTTGTAAGTAGATCGTGATTCGTAGTTTGGGCTTAAAATTCGATTATTTAGGTCTTTGAGCTATCGATTTATTCTAACTGTGACATGATTCTATAAGATAGGCTCAATATCTAACTTCAAGTAGCCTCATTTGGTCTACTATGTTCCTATTGCTTTGTTCATAGTTTGAGGTTTGGTAATTTGGACTATTTAATTGAGATGTTTTGGTCTAAGATTATGTAATGCATAGATTCTATCTTTTGGAGATCTCTTATTTTCTCTGCATATATGGAAATGCTATTTAAGTTTGTTTTGGTTTCCAGTTTTGATTCCATAATGCTGTTTTGTAAATATTGTCTATTAATTATTTAATGAGGTCTTCACAGATTAAATATCGTAGAGTGGGTAGATGATATTTTATTAATCGAAGGATCCATTTATAGTAATATAGAATGGAGTATTACTATGTCTAAAGGAAAGGTACATGATATCATCCCCTTCGGTATTTCTTATTTATTTTTAATCAGGTAGTATAATTTCTTTGATATTGCTAATCTATCCATTTATTAAGCTAATAAGGCAGGAGTAGATTATCATTTAGCAATGGAAGGGTGCATAATACAGTGGCTGGCTCGATTCTCCAGCAACAGGCCTTCGCTTCTATTAGAGTATATAGATCATAAGCATCCTTCAGATTTTGATCCACTCTTTGTATTAATATTATTTGTATTTTTGTAACTCGGGTATGCCCCTTTTATGCTGTAATAATAAAGGACTATGGTCCAAGGCTAGATTGGAGGTTTTCTTCTCTGTTCTTTCCTACCAGTGCCTGTTTAAACAGAGGTACTTTGTTGTAATCTAATTTTCTCTATTTAATAATATATTCAAGGCCTCGGTCATTTACCGATCCAAAAAAAAAAAGAACATTATATTTTATTATTAAAATAAAATAATTGAATTTATATTATAAAGTCATATTAAGCTCCTTATCCCTCCATACAAAATAATATAAATACTTCTTTAGAATATGAATCTGAGAGATGTTTGAATCTTGTCTCTCAAAATCAAATATCCCTACAACTATTTATATTGTGTATACAATAGGATGTGACCTTTAAATTCAAAAGTTATATTATTTAATCACATTGCTTCATCAATAAAATATCCTTATTTTGATGTATAATAAACTTCACACTTAATATTATCGTGGCTTCCCCTTTTAATTAATAAGCCTTTTGCATAATTAACCACAAATATAATTGGCTTTTCTCATTACCAAGTTATGATTTAGCGGATATTATTGTCAATATAATTGGTTATGGCTTTTATTTTCAAATATGATATCCTTCGATAGCCTTGAAGTATCTGAGTTCATGACTATGTTGCATGAGTTACTCTATTTAGATAACAAATGTGATCATGCATACCCTATAGTCCATCTTTGGCATTATAGTCATGATTTTATTGCTATGGATTTTAAATAGACTCCTAAGGGCATATGAATTCATCATTGCAGATTCATTCCAAACATTTCCGCTTCCACTTGATTACTCTTCTTTGTTCATGCAGATTTCAAAGTCCATGCGATGACGGGTTCCTACGTTGTGGGTTTGACGACAACAATAGTTGCAGTGATAAATATGTATCTTCAGATTTCCATACAAAGACCACTATGAAGTCCCTTAATTTCATGAAATTGATTCTAGTGAATCCTCTATATACGTCACTGTTTGAGAATTCTTAAATTCATGAGACACTCTTATTTTTGGCATACTACCATCTCCTTCATGGCTTCAAATGATGGACGTTTATTTTCCCCTTCATTGGACGTCTTGTGGTCTTCTACAATAAATATCTCTGCATGAAGTTTATGATTTGAAAATATCTTTCATGTATGCTTCTATATCTTGTATGGTTTCTTCAAACTATGCCATCAAATCTCTCCAAGATGTTTTTTTCCATAGTTGTGTAGAGAGTTGAATGTGTGCTTCTGTCTCAGCGTAGAATAGGAGAATCCTAAACATTAATGTTTCTGTCCATTTCATTTTCCAGATTATAATCTGCAACCACAACATTGTTCAGAAACCACCTGTATGTCAATCTATGATTTGGGAAGGTATTGAGAAGTCTTCAAGTCTCCAGGAATTGATAGTGGATATGTGTGAAGCCAAGGAGCCCTTTAATTTCCTTGTATTCTAATTTGTACAATAGTAATAAAGGATGTAATATTCATGCTCATTTCTAATATGACTATGAATGGAAATATTGATTTTCAACCCAATTATCTGTGCATTGCCTTCTTTTATTTTCAATTCCATATGTATATGGCCTATAAAATGCAAACCACTATTATATTCCATCATATTTAAAAATGGAAACTCAAAAAATTATAGTTCCATCAGTGGCTCTCACTAGGGACATATGCCCCCTGTGCGCATAATGAGATTCCAGCTATCTCTGGAGGTGCAGACCGAGATGCACGGACGAGATTTGGTGACCCCAGGCCCCCCAAAATGAAACTTGATTCTTCCCTCTATCAAACATTCGATTCTGTTTGTGTAACACTTTGAATCTTCTGACCATGATGTCATACTGTTCCTTAGTAGAATCTGATCCATTAGCAAATGCTAGAAAACAATCATCATGTGACATATGCCTTTCATTCATCTCCTTGGTTTTTTGTCCATCTTTCAAATCTGCATTAAGTGAATCATCTTTATTGAACATAAATATTGGCTTTGTTTCATCAATGTGATCTTTGCTGAATGGAAGATCTTTTGAGTAACACCATTGAGCGGTTTTACAAGCATCCTCTTGGACGTCCTTCTCCACACATTCTGCCCCATTACCCTGCTCAATACATTGTTTCTCTTTCTAAACAAGTTTTGAAAATAACTAAAATTTAGGAACTTCTTTTTGATCAGCTAGGACACATGAAAATTTTTGAGAACTATTCTTCACTCTATCTTCCTTATCATGCTTGGCTGATTCCATCTTATCTTCACATGTTTGATGCAATTGCTGCTCATAGGACGAATTGAAAGAAGGCTCATCTTCTGAATACACTTCATAAGTTTCATCAATTTCAAAATCAACCTCGCTATCTTCATCATGATGCTGATGGACCTGATTGCAAAGAAAATCCTCTTCAAACAATGGATTTGAGAACATAGTGAATTCAGATGTATCTTATATCACTTCTTTGAACAATGGGTTCAAGAATATAGAAAATTGAGGCATACTATCATGAGAGCTTTCATCTGGATCAGCAAATGTTTCATCAAATAGTGTACTAAATTCATCCTTCTAGGAATCATCATCTTCTTGACCAGTAAGACAGATATCTTCATCAGCAATATGTCCTAAAAACTCTTCATGCTCATATGTTGTATGCAATTCTATATCATCTTCACTATATGTATCCTAGGAATCATTATCTCCTTCCTCTACTTCTTGAGAATGCACTAATCCATCACTGTGCTCACCACGGTGAGACGAGAAAAAATCAGACCATTTCTTTCAACATGTTTTTGATACTCCATATCTAACAAGCCTGAAATCTCCTCCACACTAAGAGAATCCTCTTCCACATTTTTAAATTCACTGTCATCTGTAGGCGTATAAGTATCATCATGGGATGATTCTCCTTCAGAGTGATCAAAATTTTCATCTCCATTTGAATCTGAAACTTCACTTGACTCAATTCTGCATTCATTATCCTCTACAACCAATTCATTATCCATAAGTTTGATAAAGTTAAGAAACTGATGATCATATAAGAGGCCTAACTCCCACATCCTGTAGAGAAGATCAGATGATGGAGATCTGTATTCTAAAGGTTTTTCTTGATAAGCATTAAACATTCTCATAAAGAATTGTGTTGCAGATTCATCTTCTTGCTTTTCTAAATTCAAATATGCATCCAAAGGAAATATAACTCGGACTTTCATCCAATGTTTGGAAGAGAAGCATCAAATCAGGATCTTTTCGCAAGATTCCCAGCTCACAAAACTTTCTTATCAATTCCTTGCGTGAAGGCATGCTGTCTGAAGGTACTTCCCAAAAAACTCCACCGTCCTTATAAATAAGTGTGCCGATGTCTCACCTTCATATCTTTCCAAATTGAAAAATGCATCGAGGGGGTGCATGTCTACTTCCTCCATGGTGTAACATAGATCTGATTTTTTATCATAGTACATATTGTCCATGTTAGATAATGAAATCATTTCCTTCTAAGTCTCTTCCCTCAATAGAGCTACCAACTGAAATCCTCTTAAATAGAGTCGCCACCTCTTTCGAGGAATGTATTGATTTGTTGATCTTCCTGGGTTCTCACTTCCAACAGAGTACACTTCTAAACAAACTGATACAACTATTTTCTGATTCTGGTCTCACGAAATCTGAAACTCTGGGTAACTACACAACACTTGTTGCGAGCAACTCTCCCTAGTAGAGTCGCCAATCTGTTGGTGGATTCGGATGGGGCGAGTAAAAGTTCTCAAGATCTTTTGTAAATCAAAGTAGGTAAACTTCCAAAATATCTAATGGATAGTTCCCCAGTAGAGTCGCTAATCTGTCAGTTCCCAAAACCCCAGATTGGAAATCCAAGAGCCTGCCACTTCTCTAATAGGACTTATCAATCAGTTCTAACCAATGAACAAGAATACTTCTCGATTCCCCTACACTTCAGGCTCCGCTACACCTAGGCAGATAGACCTTCTTCTCGAACCTGATCACTTGGTTTAGAGCTTTTCTAAAGCGAATTTAAGCTTTAGGAGTTCTCTGGCTAGCAAAGTCATTGAACTCAATCAAAATGAAACTGAATAATGGTTGGATGTTTTGTATAATATTTGTAAATAATGGATTTGATACTTGCAGAAGGAATATATAGAATTTCTAACTTCAATAATAAAAGACTAGTGCCTTTGCTCATCCAAGCAATAGAGTCAACTTCAGTGAATTTTCATACAACTTCATAAAGTTCTTATGCACTCATGTTGCCACCAATTAAATAATCAAGATGCGACAAATCAAATATTTATGCAATTTTAAATTAGTCCGGATTGAACTTTAACTCCTTTGGGAGACAAACTGGACACAAATACGGAAACAATTAAATATTTCACACTATCTGTGATGATTGAATTTAAATGCCAACTGACTATGTCCACTTATCCGACATTTAAATTGTATACAAAATTCAAAAAATTAATTACAAAGGATGATTCATCTGCAGTTTAAATCTCCACACCTTTAATAATAAACAAGGAACATTTTATTTTATTATTAAAATAAAATAATTGAATTTACATTATAAAGTCATATTAAGCTCCTTATCCCTCCATACAAAATAATATAAATACTTCTTTAGAATATGAATGTACGAGATGTTTGAATCTTGTCTCTCAAAATCAAATATCTCTACAACTATTTATATTGTGTATAAAATAGGATGTGACCTTTAAATTCAAAAGTTATATTATTTAATCGCATTGCTTCATTATTAGAATATCCTTATTTTGATTGTATAATAAACTTCACACTTAATATTATCGTGGCTTCCCCTTTTTAATTAATAAACCTCTTGCATAACTAACCACAAATATAATCGGCTTCCCTCATTACCAAGTTATGATTTAGCGGATATTATTGTCAATATAATCGGTTATGGCTTTTATTTTCAAATATGATATCCTTCGATAGCCCTGAAGTATGTGAGTTCACGACTATGTTGCATGAGTTACTCTTTTTAACAAATGTGATCATCCATACCCTGTGGTCCATCTTTGGCATTATAGTCATGATTTTATTGCCGTGGATTTTAAATAAACTCCTGAGGGCGTATGGATTCATCATTGCAGATTCATTCCAAACATGTCCGCTTCCACTTGCCTACTCTTCTTTGTTCAGGCAGATTTCAAAGTCCACGTGATGACGGGTTCCTATGTTGTGGGTTTGACGAGAGCAATAGTTGCAATGATAAATATGTATCTTCAAATTTCTATGCAAACACCGCTATGAAGTCCCTTAATTTCAAGAAATTGATTCTGGTGAATCCTCTATATACGTCACTGTTTTCAGAATTCTTAAATTCATGACACTCTTATTTTTGGCACACTAGTCTCCTTCATGGCTTCAGATGATGGACATTTATTTGATTTTCCCCTTCATCGGAAGTCTTGTGGTCTTCTACAACAAACATCTCTACATGAAGTTTCCGATTTGAAAATATCTTTCATGTCTGCTTCTATATCTTGTATCGTTTCTTCAGACTATGCCATCAAATCTCTCCAGGATGTTTTTTCCATAGTTGTGTAGAGAGCTGAAAGTGTGATTCTGTCTCAGCGTAGGACAGGAGAATCCTAAACATCTCTGTTTCTGAGCATTTCATTTTCCAGATTATAATCTGCAACCACAACATTGTTTTTTTTAACTGAATTGTAAGTTAATGCTACAGTTTCCAGTACTGTTCACTTACTCCTCACTATAAGCAATGATAGATATCAATCTTAAATAGTTTTTGGTCTTTACAGAATATCATACGCAAAAAGATAAACATGAACTGGAGATTTCCATAGTTGCACTTAGTCATGTCTTGAAAATTTTAAAATAGTTAATATACTAGTTAGAATGTATTTAAGTGTAGATGTGAAACTGGGCTAAATAAGAAGAATATGTAAGACTGCTGCCGTAACATGATTAATTTTGTATTCTTTCTTATGCTAAGTCAGATGTAATTCATAAGGAGTGCAATCCATATACCACCGAATTCCTTTCATTATTTTCTTTCCATATTATTACACCAGTCATATATCTTTTGTGCCATTGATACATAGAATCCATAACACAGATGCCTATTTATTTCAGACCGAATTCGAGGGATATTAAATAGATTTAAAAACATGGAATCTGCCAAAAATATTATTCATGTTTCTTAGCCATGATAGTGTATCAATCATGCATAAACAATTATCTCAGCTCAGATTTATTCACATCCATTTATATCTCACAGAGGTGAAAATGAACTCTATTCCCACCTTTGAATTATTGTAAGACTTTGTCTTTAATATGTAATCAGGGGTTGTATTGTACCAACATGCCTCTTACAACTAGCCCCTCATCCATGTAACTCATCATTTGGTTAAATAACTGTTCTTTTCCTTGGGTGGCAATTATGAAAGGAGTGCCATTACCAATGCTGAAGTGTAAGTATTATGTGTTGTATGTGTGTGTTTAGAATGATGAATTGCTGCTTTCTTCAAGTGTATGCATCAGTGCTCTTCAATTGATGTAATGACAGTTCATGACAGTACAATGCTAATTTTTATTGTCCCATATCTGTTACACATGAGTGCATTAGTTTTTGTTATTGTCATGTTATGTAGGGCTGTTTAAACGATTTCCAACACTAGGTAAAGTATTGTAATTCTTGATTTCTTTATCACTGAGTATAATATCTATTTTCAGTCAGTACATAATGACAGGTCAGAGAATGAATCAAATATGTTCCAACTCTTTTCTTTTCTGATTGGATATACATCCTTAGCCGGCTAGGCATAATAGTTGAGAACTATATATGTTTTAGATGTTGATTTCTTGAAGTACACAAAAGACCAATCTTTGTGTATCCTTGAGAATGCTTCATTTATGAATTCAAATAGTAGTGTTTAAAAACCTGATTGTGTAAGTGAATCAACATCAATGCACATGCTATCACAATTTCAAAATACTATCAACACCGAGGAATTCACCGGCAAAGAATCAATGAATTGGTGAAGAGGGGAGTTAATCTGCAAGAATGCAAAAGAGCATTCAGTTATGATTAAATTAATTAATTAAACATTCGATTTGAAATCTTGAAAGAACATAATTATGTAATCATAGATTGTGAAATGTTGGATGCATGTATAATTGATAGAACTGGTTGTTCTGAGAATTCCTAACAACTAGGATTCACCTGGCTATGTAGTCAAGAAAAAGGATGATGAGGTGAAAGAGAGGAATCTGAATAATATGAATCAGTATCAAACATGACATAACAACGTTTATCATTTTTAATATGAATTAATTAATAGCTCATGCATATTCCCGTTATTGTAATCTCCTGCTACCAAGTCATATGGTGTGTTACATACCATAATGCCCAATGGATGGCAAGATGATCCCTGTCAATTTCGGGTAGGGAGGGTCTTTCTCGTTAGAGATCATGTGGGGATATGTTGTGGTCCGAGGTTGGTTGGTTAAACCCCTAGCAATGTTTCACCTCTCCCTAAGATGTCATTCATGCATTAGAGAGAGATAAGCTATGCAGTCAATGGTTTATCGGAAACAGGTATTATCACTTTTATTTATGAGGTAAGATTAAATTGAGTTATTTCATTGTTGCCATTATTTTCCACCTAAATGCAAGAGATAGATTCGTGGATTGTTTTCATTTATATGAATATCAAATATAAGTATATTTCTAATCTTGGGTTACTGACATAGTTAAGTAATCGAAAGGAAAGGAATCTGAAGTCCTAATTGATTGTGCGATAGCTGGAACCCTAAATGATACAACGGTATCAAGAGCCCTAATTGAATCCATGGTATCAAAAGCCCTAAGTGATATGGCGGTATCAGTAACCCTAACTGAACCAATGGTAAATGATGCCCTAACTGATATAGTGGTATGTGATGCCCTAATTTTAAATATAGTGGGGTTTAATTGTAATCATCATTTGATTTTGAAATAACGGTTTTTAGATGATAGTCATCATGTTATATTGTTATAGTGGTATTTGTGGAATAACCCGGGTAGTTGCAGAAGCATCCCTAGTTTTCATTTCGATCTCAGTTTCCGAGGTATGTGGTTTTCAATTTCTGTAGTAATTTCATTTGATGGTATTTCAGGTTTTTACTTAAGAAAATTTTGTCTAACTGATTTTTAACGGTGAATCTTATTCACATGAACATGAATGATATAACTGTCTTCCTATGAAACAAAGTAATAAATGTATTCTTTGAGTTGTTAGATGTTAAATTAGACCTAGGAAAACTGGATGTTATCAGAGCGCTTGGTTCAACACTAAAACCTTGGGCTCAACAATGCTTTTGAGAAATTAATACGTAAATGATGAAAAAGATCTATTTTTTGCATAACGGATATTGCAATCAAAACTTGGAAAAATCACACTGGAAAAACATTCAAAATAGCCAGGAAGGCTGAGATGATATAAAATGGACAAATGTATAAACTATAATATCATAAGACGAAACCTAATTAAGAAGATAAAAAGGATTGGCAAGTCAAGTGGTGGAGATTGGGTTTAAGAACCCAACTTTGAATCCTTGGCCAGGGTAAATATGGGCAGATGTGCCGAACATGTGATCTTTGTTGATTGTTCAGACACTTCAGTTATTTTGGAGAATAACTGTTGGGAGTTCAACCCACCTGATTACTCTGATGGCCAGACTAATAAACATCCCGAGGAAGCCATTCTAGAAAGTTAGAATGTGTGAGGGATGAGTATGGTTCAAGGTCGAGGCTTGCGCAATCCAAAATAGTTCCAATAATCTTGATAAAATGTTATCTAAATCTATCATGATGGCTATTTTTTTATACAATTAAGGGCAGAAATAAATTGTTACCTGTTTGAACTTGAATTAAAGGAAAGCAAAAACTGTGAACCGTGATCCTTTCTGATGTTGATTAAACGAAAAGATCATTATGTGCTCCAGTATGGAGTAAATACACTTGCATAATTGGAACTATCAATGCTTGTTTACAGATGTAAACTTTGACGAGATGGGCATGGAAGTCAAAATCACAAAAATGGAAAAGATGAGTTTCCAAATATTTATAGATGAATGATGAGCCACTCGATAAGGATCTTATGAATTGTTTCAAATACTTATGAACTTGATTTGATGTATGATGATCTTGCATAGTATATCATGTTTTTACCCTTGATACATTGCTATACATGTATAACACACATGCGATGTTGATTTTACATATTAAGCTATTGTATTTATTCATGAGATGATTGTTCTAACGAAATGTTATGAGACGGACATGAAGACCGAAGTCACATAGATGGAAAAACATGGATCTATTAACCTTTCCAGATGATCTATAAGTTACAAGGAATGACCTGCCCGATGATGAATGCCATATGTCAGATGGTATGTATAAGTGATTTAAATTACGGTCAATTTATGATCTAGAACTTCCTAGTTGAAGAATTTCAATTTTGAATGCTTATCTTACTTTCAGTCCTTGAACCCTGAAAATTCTCTTAAATGAAGATATTAATATGGAATCAAACTAATGATATCGCGAGTACCTACATGAGTATGACAGGAACATGAAATAGAATAAACTCAAATGATGCTAAGACAACCACAAGTACGGTAAAGTGAACTTAGGTGAGTACGTGTTTAATTTTGTGTTACCATGCAAGTATCTTTCAAGAAACTTTAAAGTAAGAAAATGGATCTTGAGTTCCGATTATGATTTTGATGATATCATGAAACTATATATATATATATATATATATATATATATATATATATATCTTGTATTTGGAATATTCTTTTAGTGTCTCATTTACAGAGATCATCGAGGATGATGAAACACAAAGGGGAATGGTACGTTACATTCCAATTTTAAAAATACTCCTTTATAATGTTCGTTACAATTTCAAGTACATCAAGGACGATGAACCACAAGGGGAATGGTATGTTACATCCCACTTT
Organism: Cupressus sempervirens; assembly: GCA_028749045.1. NCBI lineage: Eukaryota > Viridiplantae > Streptophyta > Pinopsida > Cupressales > Cupressaceae > Cupressus > Cupressus sempervirens. The sequence goes on from CM053790.1 coordinate 613,042,745, forward strand.
TTTGACCTAATTTGAAATATAGCCATTGAGGTTCACATGAAGTCAATTGGCAATTTAATTTGTCATAATCTGGTGAAATGGTAAGATAGTTAGTCGTTATGATTTCAAGTGAAGATAACATGCTAGTTGATCATTAATCACAAATTCGTGGAATTGAGATGAAGGTTAACCATTATGATTATTTATGATTAAATAATTTATAATTTAACTATGGAGAAATTCCTTAGACGAAGCATGTCGAAGGGGTGGAAACATTGTCAGAAAAGAATTAGGCAGGAGGATCACCATTACTGAGCAAATGGGTTGAGGACCTAGCGACTTGAACCAGGATACATCTGTGGGACCCGCATGAGTTATTTAAATGATTAATTTAATTAAAATAATTGAGTTAAAATATAAAATGTATCTCAAAGGATTTCATTTATCTCTAATCATATTATTTTTAATAAATATTTATATACATGCATTTAAATATAAAATGATTAGGCATCATTATAATTTAATAATTAAATAAAATGATGTTACATGTACATTATAATAATGTTCAAATTATAATAATTATTATAATTTACAAATTATAATAATAATTATAATTTTCCAATCCTATTCTCTTCTTTTTATTATTATTATTCTTGCTTTTAACCGATTAATGTTCGACATGTTTAATCGAATTTATGTTTTTGAATCCATATAGACTCCTTGGAATACGACTAGTTTTTAATCTTGCACCTACAGAAGCCAAGAAGTCATGTCTTCTCATATTTATTTGAAGCCATGAGTGAGAGGGGATATTATGGGAAGCACCCGACTATTTCTTTTTGGAATCAGTTTTTCCTTATCAATCCCCGACCCTTTTTCTTTTCTATGGTGGTGTGTGAACGGTTTATCATAACTCTGATAACTTTTGCATTATTAACATTAGAAAGTGGATGTATGATGCTTTTTCTCTTCAACATGTCTTTCCTTCCACAAAATGAGGTTTACTGTTATGCCTTCATGTATGTATTGGTTAATGCTGGCATTCATAACGTCTCTTGATCAAGAATCCTGGGTGTTAGTTTTGAGGACAGTGAGCATTCTGTGTTTGGCCTGGCATAGATGTGTATGGCCCTCCAAATGCTTCCACCATCAAAACCGAACTATGACCACTCCAGGGATTTTTTTTGAGTGAATTGTAAGTTAATGCTACAGTTTCTAGTACTATTCACTTGCTCCTCACTATAAGCAATGATAGATATCAATCTTAAATAGTTTTTGGTCTTTACAGAATATCATACGCAAAAAGATAAACATGAACTGGAGATTTCTATAGTTGCACTTAGTCACGTCTTGAAAATTTGAACATAGTTAATATACTAGTTAGAATGTATTTAAGCGTAGATGTGAAACTAGGCTAAATAAGAAGAATATGTAAGACTATTGCCGTAACATGATTAATTTTGTATTCTTTCTTATGCTAAGTCAGATGTAATTCATACAGAGTGCAACCCATATACCGCCAAATTCCTTTCAGTATTTTCTTTCCATATTATTACACCATATCTTTTGTGCCATTAAAACATAGAATCCATAACACCGATGCCTATTTACTTCAGACTGAATTCAAGGGATATTAAATAGATTTAAAAACATGGAATCTACCAAAAATATTATTCATGTTTCTTAGCCACGATAGTGTATCAATCATGCATAAACAATTATCTCAGCTCAGATTTATTCATATCCATTTATATCTCACAGAGGTGAAAATGAACTCTATTCCCGCCTTTGAATTATTGTAAGACTTTGTCTTTAATATGTAATCAGGGGTTGTATTGAACCAACATGTCTCTTACAATTAGCACCTCATCCATGTAACTCATCATTTAGCTAACTAACTGTTCTTTTCCTTGGGTGGCAATTATGAAAGGAGTGCCATTACCAACGCTGAATTGTAAGTATTATCTGTTGTATGTGTGTGTTTAGAATGATGAATTGCTGCCTTCTTCAAGTGTATGCATTGGTGCTCTTCAATTGATGTAATGATAGTTCATGACAGTACAATGCTAATTTTTACTGTCCCATGTCTGTTACACGAGTGCATCAGTTTTTGTTATTGTCATGTTATCTAGGGCTGTTTAAATGATTCCCAACACCTGGTAAAGTATTACAATTCTTGATTTGTTTATCACTGAGTATAATATCTATTTTCAGTCAATACATAATGATAGGTCAAAGAATGAATCAAATATGTTCCAACTCTTTTCTTTTCTGATTGGATATCCATCCTTAGCCAGCTAGGCATAATAGTTGAGAACTATATATATTTTAGATGTTGGTTTCCTGAAGTACATAAGAGATAAATCTTCGAGTATCCTTGAGAATGCTTTATTTATGAATCCAAATAGTAGTGTTTAAAAACCTGATTGTGTAAGTGAATCAACATCAATGCACATGCTATCACAATTTCAAAATACTATTAACACCGAGGAATTCACCAGCACAGAATCCATGAATTGGTGAAGAGGGGAGTTAATCTGCAAGAACGTGGAAGAGAATTCAGTTATGATTAAATTAATTAATTAAACATTCGATTTGAAATCTTTAATGAACATAATTATGTAATCATAGATTGTGAAATGTTGGATGCATGTATAATTGACAGAACCAATTGTTTTGAGAATTACTAACACTTGGGATTGAGCCGGCTATGCAGTCAAGAAAAAGGGTGACGAGGTGAATGAGAGGAATCTAAATAATATGAATCAGTATCAAATATGACATAACAATGTTTATCATTTGTAATATGAATTAATTAATAGCTCATGCAAATTCTTGTTATGGTGATTTCCTGCTGCCAAGTCGTATGGTGTGTTCCATACCATAATGCCCAGTGGATGGCAAGATGATCCCCTACCAATTCCGCGTAGGAAGGGCCTTTCTCATTAGAGATTGTCTAGGAATATGTTGTGGTCTGAGGTTGGGTGGTTAAGCCCCTGGCAATGTTTCACCTCTCCCCAAGATGTCAATAGTGTGTCAGACAGAGATAAGCTATGCAGTCAATTGTTTATTGGAAACAGGTATTATGACTTTTATTTATGAGGAGGTAAGATTAAATTGAGTTATTTCATTGTTACCATTATTTTACACCTAGATGCAAGAGATAGATTCGTGGATTGTTTTCATTTATATGAATATCGAATATAAGTATATTTCTAATCTTGAGTTACTGACACAATTAAGTAATCGGAAAGAAATGAATCTGAAGCCCTAATTGATAGAGTGATAACAAGGACCCTAAATGATACAACGGTATCAAGAGCCCTAATTGAATCCGTGCTATCGAAAGCCCTAAGTGATACAGCGGTACCAGTAGCCCTAACTAAACCAATGGTAAACAATGCCCTAACTGATATAGTGGTATGTGATGCCCTAGTTTTAAATATAGTGGCATTTAATTGTAATCATCATTTGATTTTGAAATAATGGTTTTCAAATAATAGTCATCATGTTATTTCGTTATAGTGGTATTTGTGAACTAACCTGGGTGGTTGCAAAAGCATCCCTAGTTCTGATTTCGATCTCTGTTTCCGAGGTATGTGGTTTTCAATTTCTGTAGTAACTTCATTGTCTAACTAATTTTTAACGGTAAATCTTATTCACATGAACATGAATGATATAACTGTCTTCCTATGGAACAAAGTAATAACTATATTCTTTGAGTTGTTAGATGTTAATTTAGACCCAAGAAAACTAGATGTTACAATGGGCCTCAAAAATAATGTCTAAACCCACTCGATCAAGGCCCAATCAGAACCAAGAAGAGATGGGCCCCAAACCACAGACCCATAGAGAACAGTAGGCCTCACAAGAGAGTCCAAGAGAGCTAACTTGGACGAGGTATCCTGGAAATGGTGCTTGAAACATTGTTTCTCAAGAAAAGCAAGAGAACCCATACCCTTATTAACTCTAGGCTGAATAGCTGGCCTCATACTGAATCATGGTCCTGAAAACTTAACCCCTAGATAAGTATAGGATGTAGTGATCTCAATCTCTTGACCCTGAAAGAAGAACTGGAGATGCGAAGTATTTAAATAATTGAAGATCATGACCCGAGTCTTACTCAAGTTAACCACAAGCTGTCGCTGATCACAGAAAGAAGCCAAGCCATCAAGAAGCCTCTATAAACTGTCTAGAGAGGAATCAAGGAGAACCACATCATCGGCAAAAAGAAGGATGGAGATCAAAACCTGGTGAAGAAAATAGCCATATCCAGGGAGTGAGGACCTCTATAGGAAGTCCTCGAGCTCATCAATATATAATCCAAACAACATAGGAGAGAGAAGGCAACCTTGCTTAACCCCAATGGTGCTATGGATCAGATCCGAGAAATCCTTAGGAGTCCTGAATCTACCAACAATAGTCTCATATAGTCTTATAATAGCAGTACATAACATCACAGAGATGCCAATCTCCCTAAGCCTCTCAAACAGAGCCACCCTAGGAACAGAATCAAAAGCTTTGCGAAAATCGACAAAGCAACAATAAACCTTCTCCAATCTGTGTCTAGCCTCCTCAATAATAGCTCATAGAGTGAAGATGTGGTCCATAGTAAGATAATTAGCTCAGAAACCAGCCTTCCCTCTAGCCCTACAACCAATCTTAGCAAATTTCTTATGATAAGAAATGTCTTAGCAAATTTCTTATGATAGGAAAGATATTAAGTAGGGTGCCAAGAACAGATGGGGCCAATATAATACAAATGTCAAAACATTGAATGGTGCACAAAAATAATGCATAACATATGTAATTACGAAGACTTTTTGTGCATCAACCCTGTACAATGATGGTTCCCATCTAAGACCGAATTGGGCAGAAATAATTCTTCTACAGCCGTCTATGTCTAATGGTGTAGAATCAATTTGGATTTAAAATGTGTTTTCTGCAATCACCAAAAGACAAATACCAAACACATTTAACGTGCGTTTGGATTTAATATACGTTTGTTGTGTTAAGTGTTTATGTATTTTGGCAATTAAGGCCCACCAAAGTGATCTGCATTGTCAATCTGATTTGACTACTACTCACGTATGTTTGGAACTTTACCATGGGAAGACTACTAGAATCAAAGGGTCAACAGGTGACATGCAAAGGATGAACCTATATTGCTAAAGGACTATCGACGACACTTATATTGGTTGTACTCATAATTTGTGAATATTGATAACATTTGATTTGCTTCACAAGCAGCATTTATATTGAATTGGTGATAGTATATCACATATGATGAATATCGGGCAAAAATCAGACGACTTCATCCTAGGTGGGTACGTACGCCACATATGAACAGTGGACCCACCACACTGCAAGAATGATTCATCATCTGATTCAAAAGGCCATAACTCCTTTCGCATGCCTTTGTAACGGATCATATAGGCTTTTGTACATTTATAGTCTATTTACTGTTTGTTTACTTCAAAAATCGTAAGCCAGAAGAAAAATTACATTTGCAAATTCACATCTCAACAAACATGGATCTTAACAGTTTGTGTCAGTAAAAATGACCATATTCTTGTTTTACACTATCCATGAAAACATTGAAACCTATGAAAGAATACATCCACAATGACTCCTACTACCTGAAAACACTCTACAAGTTTTAAAATAAATATCAATGCTTTTAATCAGTTCATAGTAGCTCATCCTAAAGCAAATTGTGAAACCACATTTTAACTTTTCAAAGTTCCAACATTCAAACAGACTCTCTCACGTATACCATTACAGCATACTACAAAAAAAATGTTTCTCTGTGTCCATACCAAACAAGATCAATTGCTAAATATATTCAAGTCGTAGGTCTTCTACCTTCTTCTGAAATTTCAATGGAAGCATTCATTTCAAATCTTAGCCCATCAGGTTGTTGCCATAGAACATGAGCACCCTGCATGTGCACATACAGCACTTTAGCTTACCTTTACTGACCCCAAGAAATAGGATTGGAATGAAGCTACCAGCTAAAATGAGATAAAATTACTCTCCTTCAGTGGAAAGCCTGATTTCAAGAACTGTTTTAAACAATTTATTTCATTGTAGACAACATAATGTATTGAAGCATTTGATACAAAGTTTATCCTGCAATTCAAGGGTAGGCTATCTTTCTTGAAAACTAAAAATAATATTTACAAAAGAGGGTCTTTTGCGCTTTTAACACGAGTCGAAATAAATAAATAAAATCTTCCAATGCATCCATGTTAACTCAATGTTTACAAATTACATGCATAAAAATATAACTCGGGAAATATTTAATTAATAAATATTAAATGCAACATGCAGAAGTTTAAATTTGATGTATGGACATTGGAAATCCTAAAATAACCAAGAAGTGAACAAAGACAACATTGCAAACAAAAGAGATAATGACACAAGAGAATCTATAACCGTGGGCCACAAGAAATGAAATACATCTATACTACAAGTAGAGTTCAACAACAAACCTGATCATAAACTGAATGATGACTTTCTTTGTGATTGAACCAGAAGTTTTTGAAAAAAATAAAATTAAAAGGTCTCTTTGGACCTCTTTGTGGATGTGGCCATGTATTATCCAAATACCTGCAAGAAAGAAATGAATATGACTAACACATGCACATTATTTTCTGTAATGACAAACATCAAGGTAGCATTGCATGTCATATCTCAGAAAATGGACTGATGAACAAGAAAGAAGAGGATAAATTACAACCATGCAATCAAAATGTAGACGATGCTATCAATTGCCAGAATGCAAATGATCATACCCACACTCAAGTGACTCCCACCATCCCCTGAATCTGTTTCAAGAGACTAGATTATCCAACATAAATATTGCATGTCAGTTGTCAAGATCTCAGTTGTTGGCAGACCATATATCTTTCATATATTGAATGCTTTAATATCAAGAATATAGTGAGGTCAAATAAAATGAAACCACATTAATCACATAACTGTAGACCATAAGTCATGAAGATTTAAACCCTTCCCACTTCCTTCCACACGTACAATCACATTCATTGCAACTGCAAACCCGATTGGCGAGAATGCAGAAAGAAGCGCACACGCTACAGTTGACCACTGCAACAACTCTACTGGAATTATGATCAAGCTGCCAAGAATCATAAGAGCTCCAGACACACTTAATGCTCTCCTAACCTGTATAAGTTAGTCAGAACCAGTTCATACCATTGTTAACACAATCAATTTGAAGTCATATAACATCTAAAATATGGTTAAAATAAATTAATTGTCCAAAAAATTATTTTTATTCACATTGTTTTTCCAATGCATAAACATCTGAAAGACATAAGAAAAGGACAATTATTACAGCATACCTTTGTAAACATGGTGCTTAGTGCAAATGCCATGGTAATCAGAGATAGCGAGTAAATGTAAACAAGTAAGAAAATCACTTTTGTGTCTGATACAGCAAAAAGTCTAGCAAATTTGGCTGACAAAACCTGTCAATAATAGTGCTAGTGAATTCCTGAAAAGATGTTATGATAATAGAAATGCATACAAAGGACACATGTCAACTAAATGACAACCATCAATTTTTTAATACAATTATTATCATCTATGAAATATTTTATCAGCATAGAGATTTCACTAGCACTTTGAGTCAATTAAATAATAATATAAACTCTATCACACAAATAGAACTGTTTTAAAAAATCAGCAACTTGATGGTACAATAATGATTTATAAGGTTGAGAAGATTCTCTCAAATGAAAATTCAATTGCTTGATGTATTATAAGCTGCAAAGTAGTAATTGCCTTTAGTATGATAGGAGAATCTCAGCACCAAATGGAATGCAAATTCAAATCAATCATCACAGGTCAGCTTCAAACAAACCAAAACTAGTTAATAAAAATGTTGAAAGTATAAGCACCTCTCTTTGATGATTCTTTCACAACTCTTATCAAGTTTGAAGTAAACCAAAAAAATATAATTCTATGGTATCCATGATTACAAAGAGGAATATTTCTACAGAATCTACCTGTGCTTCTTCCTTCACATTATTATATCGGATTGGCAACATTTCAAAATATGTTATGATCAATCGTAACTGCAGTGAGGACAACAAACTTCTTCTGTACTAAAAGAAAATGCCACCATCTCAGTTCTACAGCAATAAAACAAGATAATGCAGATTTTTCCAAGGTGAACATGTTAGATATATTTGTGGGGATCACCTCCTTCAAATTTGTTGCATTGTGGTGGTTACTGGACCAAAAAAACCATCTAACATGTGAGTACTCCACTGTTCCTAAACAAAAGAGCCACAAGCTGAGGCCAGCATCTAGTAAATGATGGTTAATAAAAACTTTATCTCCTCAGTCAACATGCACTATATTGTTTACAGTATCTAATATTTTAATAAGGATGTTGCATTTTTCCAAGTACACTGCAGGATCAAAACAAGGTTGCTACACAAAATGGGTAACTGTCCTAACTTTATGGTAAGCTCTGTGAGGTGAAAAATGAATAAACAGTCTTCCAACATTTATCTGCAGAGCTCTCCTGCCTCTTTCGTCCTCTTGGTGCCCATTTATGCTAGTCATTAGTTCTCCGGGCTTCCATTTTGGGTTCCAGGGTTCTCTTTTGTTTTGATGCTTTCACTTATGTCTTTTCCCACTTTTATTTGAATCTTTTGTTTTGTTCTTTTTTTAATTGATACTCCATTAAGGCACCTGAATGTACCCATCCTTTAATTCCCAGCAGTAACAGGGCCTTTAGCGGAGCTCGTAAGGCCCCCATGGCTAAGAGTGCATTGAATGCTATAATTGGTAGAGAAGAAAGTTAATCTTTCCACGACATTTTAACAGAGGATGTGGCGGTGATTGTTTCATAGTCGGCAAAGGTTCAGGGTTAGAGAGAATGGAAGGCTTGATGAAGGTAAATAAGCCAAAGGAGATGTTAAGCCCACTTCTTCTGGCCCTAAATCCCTTGTGGTTGTTCTAAGTTCTGATATGGTCTCTGTGTTAGATAGAGAACAGGATAAGTTAAAGAATGTGGCTCCGTTTTTGTGGCTTTAGACTATAGCAAGCTCCCTACAAGAAAGATTCTAGATGAAAGGATTGCTGATGTATGGGGCAAGAGATTTAACATTCATGTTACATTTTGTACAGTGGTTCTACAAAGGGTTATTACTAATGTCCTTTAAAAATTATGAAATGCAAAATAGGCTACAAAAAGCAATTTTAGAATGTTTAAAGCTCTATTTATAGGGCTCTTGCTTGGCCACAAATATGCTAATCAAGGATGGTTTGGCCTCTCCTCAACTTTGATCTTTTCTGCCACAAGTCATATCCTTGATAGGTAAAGTTCATAAAATGAAAGATCCAAGAACGACTCTCCTTCATATGAATGCCAAATTACTGGTTTCTCAGAGCCCAAGATAAATATCCCTGAAGAAATTGAGGTTGAATTACATGAAAATCTGTTTACTTGTTGTTTAGAAGTTTTGGGAGGCTTGAATGTAGGTAACCCTAAGTTCTATCCACAAATGTTTGATGCTAACCCTTAACAGCCTCAGAATGAAGGATTAAAAACTAGTTGTCTTTGTATAGATGTGATTGCTGATACTATGGTTGGGGTTACAATTGACCTCCCAAAAGAAGTTGAACAAGTTGATATATATCTATTTCTAAAACTGCTCCTGCAAAAGATTGCCATATGAGTGTTAATAAAGTTGACAACCTGTAACTTGTGCCTAATTCAAATACACCCAGCAATTGATCAAAGAGAAGATAAAACAAAGGCCTCCAAACATTAGATCTGAAGCCATAAAAATTTGGGAAAATTAATTGGAACAAACCAAGATCGTAGGGTGTCATGTCCCCTATTAGGTTATACATAACTTTTTCATATTTAAATTGAATTCTTACATTGTCTGTCCTAGGATACAATAATTTCAGTTTAAGGTATTCATAAACAAAATAAGTTTAATCAAGACAAATAATCTATTAATTTCCACATATCCACTTGTATAACTATTCAGCTTAAGGATGGAAGGTGTAGGTGTTATCCAAGTTGCCTAGATACCAACTTGTAATAGATCCCCTCAAAGTATACAGGTCCAAGTCCGTATCCCATTTTGGGTCTTTCCTTCAAGGCTACCCTATCTTGAGACAAAGATCCATTACTTGGATTTATACAAGCCCCTCCTCGGTAACATCACAACCTTCCCTTCTCAAATTAAAATAGTAATAGGTCTTGAATGAATATGAATCTGTATACTATAACTCATACAATTCTGATATTATTCTTATTAATAGATTTATATGATGTATATATTAGACCATATGCTGATTCTTTCTACCTAACAGAATATAGCTATAATATTTTGTGATTCAGTATCTTACTCCCAGATGCGTTACAGCATCATTTGCTGTCACACTATGCTTCTCAGCAATGTAACAGGTTTATTTATTTTCTTATCTCTTCCTTTGTGATGAGTAGCAAATGTATTTATAATCTGTTATTCTTCCATCGAATAGCAGATATGATGTATAAAGAAGATAAGAAATGTCTGATGATGAAAGGAACGATTTTAATCTTTATCAAATATCCTAGACACCGAAAAAGTTACATCTTATGGAGAATAGACGTGTTATTTGATAATGACTAATTAATCCTTAACATTGCACCTTGCCGTATTCAATTCACTACTACTAACTGCTTCCTTCTGATAATCGATAATTATCATTGGTTTATAACTGATTGAGTTTGAATAGTATCACCACACACTGTAATTAACACTTCCATTATTGGCAGTTGCCATTAGTCTAAATTGCGACTCCTCAAGACAAATCACTTTGTCATTTATCTAATAGCAATATGTTTATCCACTGCTAACCTAAATATTGCTGACTAATTGACATTGATCTTAATCTGCTTTCATCATACTCAATATTACTCCTTGACATATCATTTCATTATCTGACGCTGTCACTGTTTATCCTTTAATCAGTTATAAGCAAGCATCGATGAGTTAATTTGATATTCTTGATCATCATTTGACCATATGATTAAGAGGCGTTGTTTCTTCTTGTTGCTTCTGCTGCATTAATTATGCTACCCAAATTATTGTTATAGACTATGTGTCGATATTTATACTGTTTTATAGATGTTCACAATCAATCTTTTCTTTCAACGAGGATAGATGGTCAGTATTCTAATGTTCGCCATTATTATCTCCATTATATATATTTTCATGTATTAGTCCCTATATACCTTTCTCCTTTGGCTTGTTTCTCCATTGCACACTTCTTTTATGCACATAATCCCAGCTTCACATACTATATGAACCACCCTTGACTAGCTGATAATTGTTCGGGAATCAATACTCGATGACACCTTGATGGGAAACCAAGTGCAATATGAGCTTAATGAATAGTTGAGATATCAATACTGTATCTACTAATCCTAGACTCCATACTATCTTTGTTAATGATTATTAACTTTGTTAACTAAATACATACTTTATTATTTTATTATGATTATATTTATATTAATTGATAATTATTTCTTTCATGATCAACTCATAGATCATTATTTTTATTTTTTTAATTGCAATTTATTAATATTATTTATTAAAATACTCTAGGACAGGGATATCACACTCCTCCACTTCTCAAAATTGCTTGTCCTCAAGTAATGTTTATTTTTACAAGTCTTTCCTTGCGAGTAGTTATGCAACTCTAATATGGATCTGAAAATTCATATCTTTGAGTCTTACTATTCTTAATCAACCAAATAAAATATAAATTTGAAAGCATATGCATGAATATGTGAAGAAACCAAGCATACACCCAATGTTGACATTTTGACCCGATGAACTCTCCCACCCCGACCTCTCTCGGGATTGCTGTGCACATCCTTCCCATGCGATCAGGGTTACCGTTATTGTGTCTAAGGGTGTTGTCTCTCATGGTCGTGCCTGTCCCGCATTTTCATTTTTGTTTTTGTCTTCCTACATTTATTCCTACCCATGTGTTTTCCTATGTCAACCTTTATTCTTCTGCACGAAATCTTCCAAGTTGCCTTTGCTTGCGTACTTGTTTCTTTCCTGCCCGCATTTGTGTTATCGTGCATTGCAGGTGTCTTTCTTGCCTGCATTGGTAGTTGTTGTGGTCTGTTGCAGCTGTTGACTGCTTTTTCTTCTATGTGTGGGCTGGATTTTGTTGTGGTGGCTGCAACAATTGTCATGGTTGTCAGTGACTATCCTACAACTTCATCAGGTTCCTGCTAGTAGTGTTTCTTCTTCCTTTTTTACTGCCTACTATGATTGGAAGCTTGAACAAGCACCTTTGCTACCTTTGCTACACCCAACAGTCACTTTAATCATTGCAACGGGCTTTACAAGTCTACAGGTTTGATCACGATTCACTTGGCTGCACTCTTCAGGCTTACATTCTGTGGATTTCCACAGGATTTTCTTGGTTTCTTACATTCTGCAGATTTTGCTGACTTTGGGGCTGCTCAGTATTGCCATGGTTGTGAGTGATAACCAGCCCCAACCTTCGCTCACTTACCAAAGGTTGTTAGATCGACTTTGTTAAGATCGAGGCTGAAAACCTGCAACTGAGGAACACAATCCAGGCATTTTGCTGAACTTAAACTACAAGCCGACTCCAATAAGACTTTCTCCTTCATGATGGCCTCCAATAACGCTTGCCTCATGTCGGATCTCAATTCGATTATCAGTTAGTTCACTGAATTGGATAATATCAAAGAGAAACAAACTGAAATTGTTGAGAGGCATTCCTCCTTGCTGACTGAAACCGAAGATAAAGTGAAAATTCGGGCCTCTTTATGCACATCCACAGCTGTCGCACCTTTGTTAGGTGTTGTGAAGTTGGTGCAGGGTAAGATGGATGATGAGAGTGTTAGGCAGGCTCGTGAACTGAATCTTCGTGTTTGTGGTCTACCCTCCACTGCTGACCCATCGACAAATGGATATTCCTTTCTCTCAGACCAACTTGGTATCTCAAATATCACACTAGATAAGTGTTGGGTTGGGCCAGACGGCACTCTTTTCATCTATTTTCTCTCTCTTTTGGACAGGCTACAAGCTCTTAGGGCTAAGGGAAGTTGTTCTCTCTTTCCACTAAGATTTATCTGGATGAGGACCTCATGATACCTCAAGTGGATCAGTTGAAACATTCTAGGAGCCTCGTAGTTGAGGCTAGGCATAAGGGTAAGTGGGCAGTTATCTATAACCTCAGAACAATTATTCAAGACACTCCTCCCAATGGTTGGGAGTTGAGGCCAGCCACCATGGGAAAATGACCTTCACACCAGCAGTTGGACAAGGGTGGGTCCTCCTTGGGCTCTCTTCTTGTTAACTGTTGGAACGGTAACGGCTCCTTGTGGTCCCTACCGGGTCTTGTACATGATGTCATTGGTTCTGCGGATATCCTTGTCATCATGGAGACCCATGAGAGTCTCATTCATCCTCTTCAGGGCTTTGCAGGGCATCAATGGTTATCTATTTGCAGGGAGAAGGTTTGTCCTTCTAGTCGTTTGTGGTTTTGGGGGTGTGGGTTGTTTAGTCAAAGATGATCTCATCAATGTTACTTCATTGGTCCACTCAAATGCCTGAGCCAGATTCATGTGGATCCATATCAGTCCTACTTGTCAGCGTCAGAGGGATATCTTTATTATCATGTGCTACTTTCCTCCTGCCTCTTCTTCGTATGCTATTCACAATGTTGAAGATAAGGACACATTCTTGGACTTGCTCAAGGGAATCTCCAAGTTTGCAGTCAATGGTGACGTTATTATATTAGGGGATTTTAATGCCTAGGCCAGAGATTTGCACATTCCTATACATGACAACCGGTTGGATTGGACTTGTACTTCTAAGACGAATCTTGAGAGTATGGGGCTTCAGCACACTTCAAAGGATAGCCAAGGACCACTCTCTATTTATGGTTGTCATCTTCTCCAACTTTGCGTGTCCTCTGATTTGGTGATTCTGAACGACTTCTCTTGCTTCCACTATTCTTAGTTGTTCACTTACTGGCCCCATTTTGGTGGAGCTAGTGTGGTGGACTATACCCCCTCACTTGTGCTTCCTTCATTCCCTTCATCTGCAGCTTCACCATTACCCACCTTCCCCTGGCCGACCATGTTCTCCTCAACCTCGTGCTTCGCTTCTCCCCCCATTGTTTGTCCCCCCTCACCCCCTCTCTGTTGTTGGTTGCTCATACCCCTATCTGCTTCCGCTTCCTTGAGAATGATATTGATCTTTTCCTCATCCATCTTAGACAACTTCTCCTCCCTGGTGGTTTCTCTAAAACTAACCAAGCCTCCTCAATGTTCGACCTTTTGGCCTCGGCAATTTGGAGTTTGTTCTCTCGTCCATCTCCCATTACCCTCATCATCGCTCCTTACGCCATAGCACTTCCCCTATCAATCGTTGGTTTTATGACGACGGTAAGTCCTTCCACAGTCACTTACACTCTACCTTCTTATCCAACTCGGATGATTTCACCAGTTTGCATCGCTCCTGCAATTATTTCCTCTACTATAAGAAACAGTCATTTATTGCTTCTCAGTATCATTCCCTTTGCGACACACTATCCTACAACCCGAAGCTCTTCTAGCGCACTTTATTACCTCGCTGCCCTCACCCTCCACCCTTGATCTGCGCTCCCTCATTGCCCATGCCTCCATTCTCTATGACATACCTGACCAACCTCATCCTACCTCCCAGCTACCACCTTTTCACCCCATCCATCATTTGTGCAGACATCAGAGTCATGAGCTCCTTTAGGGCAGCTGATGAGGAGGGTTTTCAGGTTAAGCTTCTTAAGCTCAGCATCCCTACGTTGCTTTCCTTTCTTCCTGTGCTCTTCAATAGAGCAGTCTGCACTGGTTTTCATGACTCGTGGTCAAGACGCGACATCTACCCAATCCACAAGGCAGACTTGGCTTCGAACCCAAGCAATTACAGGACTATCATGATTGGGCACACTTTTGCCAAGCTCTATGCTATAGTGCTAAACCTTATTCTTTCTAGTGAGCTTGACAGGAGAGCTTGCAAAGCCAGAGGCTAGGCTGGCTTCCGGGCAAATTAGTAGACCATGGACCATATCTTGACTCTTTCGGCCACCATTGAGGAGACTCATCACTGCGTTGCGGAAGTCTATTGTTGTTTCAAGGACTTTTGTAAGGCCTTTGATACTGTCCTGTGTGTGGCCCTTTTTCAATGTCTGCATGACATCAACATTTCAAAGTTCTTATTAATAGCTATTATGAGACTTTATGAGTGTCAGCTGACTGGATTGTCGGTATTTCTGTAGCCGACAGAATGATTGTCGTCAGTGTTTCTATATTTTATAGCCGACGGGTAAATAGTTTGTAGCGGACATAATGTTTGTGGCCGATGGACTCCTTAGGGAAGGTTTGGCGGATAGTATTTATATCCCGTCTGGGATCATTGTAAAGCATCTTCTATCATCGATCTTATCTCATCAAGCATAATGTAATGTTCTGGCATATGCGAATGATAATAAGGAATTCTGCTATTCTGTCTATTATTTGTATGCATTGTTTTCTTTACCCAGTACGGTAAACAATGAGAGTGTGACTGGTAGATTCAGGACACCGGAGGGTTTCACGACTCCCATTCAGAGTACTATTGGGGTGAAATAGGGCTTCCCTCTTCCCCCCACCTTATTTGGTATCTATATTGATGAGCTTGAGTCCTTCCTTAGGGACTCCTCACTCCCCACTGAGGGTTACTACCTGCATCAAGTCCTGATCTCCATTCTCCTATTTGCAGATGATTGGATCCTTCTGGCCTCCTCCCCCGAGGGTCTCCAAAGGCTTCTTGTTGGCTTGGCTTCCTTTTTGACCTCTAACAGCTATCTGTTAACCTAAGTAAGACTCGGGTTATAGTCTTCAACTGCTTGAAGATTTCACACTTGCACTTCTATTTCCAGGGTAAGGAGATCGAGATTACCACTTCCTATGCGTACCTAGGGGTCAAGTTCTCTAGACCTCGCTTCAATTTGAGACATGCTATCCAGCCTAGAGTTAGTAAGGGGATGGGCTCCCTTGCTATGCTCAAGAGACAATGCTTAAGACATCACTTTTAGGACACTTCGTCCAAGTTGTCCCTCCTAGACTCTTTGGTCAAGCCAACAGTGCTTTATGGCTTAATGGTTTGGGATCCCTCTCTTCTTCACTCCGATTGGGCCTCCATCAAGCGTGTCCACACTCTGTTGCTTCGACGTATTATCAAATGTCATTGGCTCACCCCTCACAATATTATTTTGGTTGAGTTTGGGGCCCATCCCTTTAGGTTGGCCGCCATGTTATATCTGATTTGGTTTATTCACTGTCTCCATGGCCTTGCGGACTTGATGAAAGACCGACTAAGATACTTGTACTTGGCTTATTGTTCCTCAGTCGTTGTCGCTAAGTCTGACCTGGCCTCTCATGCCCATTGTTGATTTGCATAGGCTTCTTCATTACTGGGTTCGATTGGGATTGACATTGATCGCCTCCCTCCCTTCAATTCTCACTAGCTGCACACGCACACCTCCTCCCCTCATAGCAAAAGTTGAATGGGCTTTTCAAACTTGACATTTATAGACAGTACATCACCATGACATGGTGTAACCTAACTGGTGGGTTATGCCTGAAGATGGCCTCTTATGTTGAGCACTTCCTTGATAATCAGGATAGTATTATTGTGCGTCCTAGCTACCCTTCTCAGCATTGTTGTCATGCCTAATGCATCTCCCTTGGGTCCTTTAGTGTTAATTCCCACTGGCTTCTAATCCAGACTGACCACGACATTGATAGAGAGGATCAGACTTGTCATGTGGACACCATGGCTACGACTACGAAGAAGATCCACTTCATTTTTCACTACTCCACCTACTATGAGATTAGAGGGAGATTCTATTGCTTATTCAAAGAGTGTTGTTCCCTCACAGCCTTTTTTAGCTACACAGACCAGAGTTGTCTTGCTTTGTATCTCAGAGAGACTACACAGTTTTGCAACCACTGTTTGCATCTCTTATTCCCCTAAAGAGAGGCCCCGGTTCAGCTGACCACTGATTTCGTCTTTCCCTCGTCTCTTGTTCGTGGGATAAAGCGGCCATCCAACACTATCACAACCGATTATTCCAGTACTGTGAGGTCTCGCAGTGGTTATAGTCATCAGCAACACCACCCCCCACCTCCTCCAATAGCTCTTGGCGGCGGCTTGGGGTCCTTGCTCACCCTAGTCCGTACCCTTCGGTGCTTGACTTCTTTTGGCCAAAGAATGACCCCCGGTCCTTA
Organism: Cupressus sempervirens; assembly: GCA_028749045.1. Lineage (NCBI taxonomy): Eukaryota > Viridiplantae > Streptophyta > Pinopsida > Cupressales > Cupressaceae > Cupressus > Cupressus sempervirens. The sequence continues at coordinate 613,060,065 of CM053790.1, forward strand.
CCTCACTGTGTTGCAGCTCCTTGCTTCTTTTATTTCTTGTTTTCTCTTTCCCTTGCATCGTTTGGCAATTTTGTAGCCGATTATCATTCTTCTTGTGTTCTTTTCAGTTCCATAGACCCTTAGGTGGTCTTTTGTTGGACATTAATAAATTTATCTTATCTTATATAATGCATGAAGCTATGAAGCATACAAATTGTAGACACGAAGTATATACATTGATGCATGAAGACATGAACCATACATAAGAGTAAACACATAATGCACGCATTGTTAGGTTCATTCATTGATAATATGTATGATCAAATTCTTTATTGATATAATTTCAAGTATATGTGTGTATATACGTTTAGATTCATTTTCATTAGAATGGTTCTGTGTTTTATCTTTTTTACCCTACAGGATGGCAAGATCATGCTTTAATACAACTTGTAATATCCCCTGTTAGGTTAGACATAGTTATTTCATAGTTAATTCAAATTCTTACATTGTATGTCCTAAAATGTAGTAACTTCAAGCTAAGGCATTCATTAACTATATAAGTTTAATCAGGACAAACTATCTTGCAATGGATTCTATAATGATCACTTCTAAACCTATTTCATAATGAGCCAAAATCAGAAGTGAGAGACCATGAAATTTCCGTGAGAGATTATTATTCATCAATCAAACTAATAAGTATTATTCATTAATAAACAATCGCTATAGTACGTAGAATATTGTTTGATAGATGAGTCTTTCTTGGTCTTCCCACTTTTCATAATGAATGGTAAAATTACTATGCTTAGGTGGAAACGGACTCCAAGAGGCTCCCTCATGAACAAAGCCCATTTGAGAATCTTGTCCTCACTATGCCCAAATTCCTCTACCTTTGACAAACTCCCTCTTCATTATGGATATGAGGAATTCAAGATTACTCACCTATATATAGTATATGAACAATTTTATGGAATTGAAATCAATATTTTAATTATTTATTTATTTATAAATGAATCTCTTTGATTAATTTCTATTATTTCTTCATTATTCCTTAGATTTCTTATTCGTATGAAGCATTCATAATACATTTGGGTTAGGATTATATATATTATTAATACAAATCTAGTATTCAGTAGGGGATGAGTGTCATGCTCTATTGTTGACTGTGCAAGGAGAGATGACGGCTCCCTCTAATACATTGTTATTCAACTTTCCAGTAAGCATCCTATGGTGATTTGTACTCATTATTAATATGCATTAGTATTTTAAGAAAGAAAAAGATATACCACTTCGCATGAATGTCAACTCTTCCTGAGTTTATCGATGCTTACTTCCAATCATAGAGAACAATCTTGTTCACCCCAATCAATTAAACTCCAAAACTTCAATGCTCACTTCGTCCAACGTGGGTGCATATTTGTATTTGTTTGAACCAGTAGGAGCGATCATTTGCAATCAACGTTGTTCATAGAGTGATTGTCATCGACGTTTGGGGTTGCCTTGGGTGGCACTCCAAATTTGATCCAAGCTGCCATGTCACCTTTGGCATATATTATTTTTATTGGTGTTTTAATTTAATTGTTCAATCGTTCAGTGATTAGGGTGTCCATCACATAAACTACGTAGGATAGTGAATATAAGAAATGCTCATTAAAATTTTACTGAATATTATTGATCAACATTTGATAATAAGAATATTAATTATTTATATTATTATTAAGATAATTATATATTTAGAATACTAAGTGTAGATATTAATTATAATTGATTGTAATTACTGAATTAATAATTAATTTCAAAGAAAAATAGTTATTGCTATTATTATATTATAATTGATAACTTGTTTAATTGATAATCCCTACATATTTAAGATTTTTGCCAAGCAACTATATTGGCTCATACATCAAACATGTTTGGTGAGAGTCTAGCCCTCTCGAATTTGCTTGTCTCCAAGAAATTTTGGATGAGACATGATCTCTTTTCCCACCCATGTAGCATCTTCAATTGGTAGGTATTCCCATTTTACCAAGTACTCCACAATTGTCATATTTATCATCTCCTTTCCCATTTATCAAGAATGACGTTTGGTTCTAAGATGAATTTTCCTTCATCGCCTAGTGGAGGCAACTCAATGCAAGGGTTTACTTGTTTCCCAAGGACTTTCTAAGTTTGGATACATGGACGATGTTGTGGATCCTGCTATTCTTGGGTAGCTCAATACCATATGCTACTTCTACTATCTGTATCAAGACTTTGTATGGACCATATAAACGTTGCTTCAATTTTTCTTCTCCACTCGTCTTAAGTAAGGACTTCTTATAGGCTTGCAGTCTTAAAATACAAGATCACCAACCTTGAATGTCCTTTCCATGCATTTTTTTTCAGCATATATCTTTTGATGGTTTTGGGCATGTTGGAGATTCTCCTTCAGTCTTTATAATATAAATGCTTTGTTGGATGAAATCCTTGGCACATGGTACCCTACTATCTTGAGTGATCAAATCTCTGAACGTGGTGGCCTCATAACCATAAAGTGCTTTAAATGGGCTCATTCCAATGGACATATGATGTGTGCTATGATAACAATACCCCACTAGATATAGCCATTTGATCCATGCATTTTGCTGTCCTATCACATAGTTTCTAAGATAAACTTATATCGATTTGTTAACAATTTTGGTTTGTTCATCTGTTTGGAAATGGTAACTTGTGCCAGGGGTTAAGTTGGTTCCTATTAGCTGGAAGAGTTCTTGCTAGAATAGGCTGAAAAACTTGTTATCCCTGTCACTGATGATGTTCTTTGGCAATCAATGCAATCTAAAAATCTCTTTGAAAAGTATTTCTGCTATTTGAGGTGCCTTAAAGTGGGTGGAGATCACAGAGAAGTGGTGCATATTTGGTTAATCTGTCTGCTACTACAAAGATGTCATCCTTCTCTCAAACCTTGGGCAACCCTGTGATGAGATCCATCGATATGCTTTCCCAATTCCGATCTGGGATGGATTATGGTTGTATAATGAAGTTGAATGAACACAACTGGCTCACACTACTACAATGTTGAATAATAAAGAACGCTTTGCACTCTTGCGGTTTCTTTAGAATGTATGAGTTTGATTTCAGAATTCAAGAAATGTGGAAATAAAATTTAAATTCAATAACCAATGGAAATGTCAAAACCCCAATCACAATTAACTAAACATTCAATGCTGCAACTCAATTTGTTCATTATTCTAAGAAATTACAAGAATCGATCGATCACCCTTTGTCCACTTCCAACTAAATTTGCAATGATGGAAACTGTAATTTAGAGTTTTAAGCTTACTGGATTATAATTAAATATAAAAACCTAGTAATTATTATGTTATGGTCGATTTGCAGTGACTACAACCACATATGCCTATTCCAGCTGAAACTTCCACGCCACATGAATGCGTTGGGTCCACTGAAGGAAAATGCAGGCCCTGAACATGTAATCACAGACAAACAAAAAGCCACGCGAGCTACTGATATTCATGCCCTAACATAGATAATTCACTACCAGTGATACGCCAATATAGGCATCAGTTTGCAACAGTAGAAATTACCAACCAATGGCTACTAATAGACCACAATGCCGCATCCAGCAGATGAAAAGACAACCGCTAAGAATGCAAATTTATATTGCAGAATGGTGGCATCCAATTTGCAGATGACGAGATGCCTAGAAACAGAATTTTCATTTACCAACACCAAGAATTCAAACTAATGGCCGGTACAGCACAGTGATAAAACAAGTGTTTCAAACGCCTCAATGCAGGCAAGTTCAATGCCCAAACAGCAGAGATGATTGATTCCCAGAGAGATGATTGATGCCCAGACAGAGATAATGCTGTGTCAAAAATGCATGGGTTATGCACAACAATAGAAGACTTACTTAGGTGTCCAAAAACATGGATTTGTAATGCCAAATAGCAAAGATTTAGGTGTTTAGAAACAGAGACAGAAAAGACCTATATGCAGATAGAAATTGCTCTCAATAGCAGGGATATTAAGACCAACTTACAGCAATAATTCGCCCTCCAAAGATGCAGCAGTTACAGTAGGAGTGCTCAAAACAGATTGCATAAACCCACTCAATTCAATATACTTCAGCACTGGATTGACTGCACACTCAGATTCAGCAGTATTAAATTTCAATTTGATATACAACAGAAACAAATTGGATCTCAGACCAAGAGGAATCAGTCCTCAAGAGGAAAACCCTCACAAGTAATTATCAAAAAGCAATAGACGAGATGATTCTAATTGCTTCGTCAAGCCTCTTTTATAAAGTACTTGGCTTCTCCAATACACCTTTCATTAAAGTTGCCTCATCAACACGCCTTTCAATTAGAAGCTTCCATCTAATTCTTTTAAATAAATAACTTTCAAGCACATGGCTCATTAACACTTTTCCGTTAAGAGATTTCTTGATTACACTTTCGATTTATAACATGAAATAAGATAAAGTCTCTTAATAATTAAAGGCCTAATAAATAATTTATTATATAAACTCCTTGAATATGCTTAATCCACTGCTAATGAAGATCAACTGCATGTGCCTTTACAGAACTGCTAAAAATAGAAACCACCTCAAAATATACTTACTAAAAATAGAAAGTCTGCCTCAGACACCCTCAAAAATATTGTCAGCTCACAAGGATCATCATGATAACTGACCTAGCCTAGCTGTTAGAACCTCCTAAAGTGGGGGCATTACAGGCCGTAACAACTCGGTTGGGTGATTTTGTTCAGTCTTGTTCTCTTGGTAGGTGATGCATTCTTGGACATACTTCTTAATTATTAATATCCTTCTTACGACCTTTCCATGAATACCTTTCCCTTTCCTGTTTCTAAGTTTTATAGAATCCTGGGTGTCCCAACAAAGGGTTGTCATGGCATTAACTTATAAATCTTCTCTTGATTTTGGAGTTGGTTGTAAGGACTATCCTTCACTTATACAAGATGTGTTCTTTGATTATCTTATATTCATCACTTGGCGCTTTACCTTCTATTATTCGCTTGCGAATGGATCTCTAGCATACTCTGCAATGATATCCTTCTTCTAATCTTCATCAATAATTACCATAGAGTATACATGGGCTTGACGAGACAAAGCATCTGTTACCATGTTATTGGTGCCTTTGACATATTCGATGTCAAAATTATAGGCCTGAATTTTTCTTACCCATTTCTGCTATCGATCATTGAGATCCTTTTGGTTCATACAAAACCTTAAGCTGTTATTATCGGTCTTGATATTGAACCTTCTGCATACCAAGTACCATCTGAATATAACAAGGCATGCATAATTGCTAGCATTTCTTTGTCATATATGGAATAATGACATTCACTTTCTGTCAGTTTGTGACTTTCAAAGGCTATGAAATGTTTGTTTTGCATAGTACTGCTCTAATTCCTTCTCCTCGGGCATCACATTGTCACTCAAAAGGTTAGGAAAAATCTGGGATGGCCAATACCAAGCACGAACTCATGGCTTCTTTAAGTCTTTCAAAAGCTTGTTGTGTCATTTTGCTCCATTGGAAAGCTCCTTTCTTAGTTAAGTTTGTTAATGGAGTGGATATTTTGGAGAACCCTCTTACAAATCATATCTAGTAACTGCACAATCCTACAAAACCTCGAAGTTGTGTAAAGGCTTTGGGTTTTTGCCCTTCTTTTATTGCTTTGTTTTTTCTTCATCTACACTAACTCCCTCTCTATTGATCTTGTGTCCTAGATAGAGGATTTCCTTCGATCCAAATTCACATTTTGAAGCTTTAGCGTATAGGGATTTGGATTCTAGGATACTTAGTACTTTTTCGATATGTTGGAGGTTCTCATCCTGTGTTCTACTATAGATAAGGATGCCATCAAAGAATATAAGAATTTCCTTAATTGTTCCCGTAATGTATGATTCATACATCACTAGAAAGTCGCTGGAGCATTAGTAAGACCAAACAGTAAAACTAGAAACTGAAATGCCCATAATGACATCTAAATGTTGTTTTAGGTATATCTTCTCTCATCCTTGATGATATCTTGACCTTAGGTCTATTTTTGAGAAGTGTTTAGCTCTGTGGAACTCATCAATGAGTTCATCTACTCTTGGGATGGGGTAGCGATTCTTAATAGATTTCTTGTTTAATGATGTGCAATCCATACACTTCTACATTGTTCCATCTTTCTTTTTGACAAGTACTATTAAAGATGCAAAGGGACTGGAACTAGGTTGTATGCGGTCCATCTCTAGGAGTTTTTCTATTGTCATTTCAATTCCATCTTTGTATTTTTCAAGATATCTATATAGAATAGTGATCAATTGTTTCACTCCCTTTTCCAACTGTATGATGGGTTTGAAGCCTCTTCCCAGAGCAAGGTGGTATGTCCTCAAAAACCTTTTAATGCTTTTTGATGATATATTGTATGTCAATATGAATAGTTAATCCCTGTGGGATAGATTTGTCCAAGAGTAGACATTGGGCAGCCCACTCACCTTACCCATGCCTAAATATTCTCTCAATGGTTTTGTATGAAACACAAATTGGGGCGACCCATCAAGAATTCCTTCTAATGTTATTTCTTGACCCTCATGTACAAACTAGATCTTCAAATTTGAGAGATCGAATTTAAAGAATCCTAAGAGCAGATCCAAGGACTTCCCAAAATGATATCATTGTATAGCAGCACTACATGTAAATCCTCTTTAACATGATGTTTACCCAACATGAACTCTTGCCGTGGAATTATTTTTGTGCATCTAACTAGAGATACCGTGGCTTGATCTATTGTAAACCCTTCCAAATTTTTGTCTTTCAGTCCATTTTTTGTGACCAATTTCTCATCAATAAAGTTTGGGAGGATCCGCTATAGATCAAGGTTATGATATTTTGTCCTTGAAGAGTTCTCTTAATTCTTAATACTCAATTCTTAGTTGATTTCATAAAGGTGCATATTACCCCGAATTCTTCCTCCTCTTCTTCTTCTTGTCTTAACCTTTTACTTCAGTGTCCATCCTCATTATCACTAGTAACTTCAATATTGTGAGCTCTTCCCCTTGTCTCACACTTTTACATTTAAAACTCGTTCTTTTCTTTTCTATTTTTCTTTTTTACAAACGTGTCCTCTTTCCCATGGATCAAGACATAAGTAGCATTGTCTATTTCTTCTTAGTACCTCCCTTTCTTTGTCTATAAGCAGGGTTTTGCACTTTTCTTCCCTTTTGCAACAACTGTCTCTAGGGTAGGATTCATCTCTTTTGTGAAATGGCCAATTGTGGCTACTGGTTGACCTATTGTTTGATGAAGATTCTAGATTCAAGGCTGCCTTGAAGACATCCACAAGATTTTCTGGTTTTAGCGCATTCACCAATCCTTTAAGGGCTTTCTAATCCATCTATAAATAAATAGGTGAGCTGGTCTATGTCTATTCTTGTCACTTGTACCGAGATTCTCTGAAACTCATTAATATAATTTTCTATTGACCTATGTTGCATAATATGTGTTGACATTTTAAAATCTTCTTGGGGATGTTTTCTATCAAATATTTGATAAAATTTTGCGCAAACTCTTTGTATCAGATAATATTGTGATGACTATTACGATAATAGATAATCGTCTATTATTAGTTAATCGTAATCTATTTGTAATCTATTGTAAATATTAGAATGTTTCTAATATTTAGTTAGCTTTAGTTATCTGTAACTTTTTTAGCTTTCTTTCAGGTAGAATAGAATGTTTCTATTCTTTACAATCATTTCCTAAGGAAACATCGTTCCATTCTTTTGTATATAATGACATCTCGGTCTGTGTTAGTAACAAGCAAGTATTTTACTAATTACTTTGTAAAATACGGTATCAAAACCAATACTTCAATTCTTTTCAAAAAAATTATAATTTTGTTCAAAGTTATTTGCCTTAATTTTTTGAAATTATTTATGAGATTTTATCTACAGCCCGTCTAAGGTTTCCATTATTTTTTAGGAGTTTGTTTGTTCTATACCTAATTTTTCGCTAGAGTTTTCAGTAAACAAATCTGCAAATTGCGAACTGGTAAATCGCGACCAACTCGGACGCTTCTGCTATCGCGATTTTGTGGACTTTTTTACAGGCAACATACCAATTCAGATTTTTTTCTTGGGCGTTCTTCTCTAAACATCCAAGTTTCTTTGAAAATCACAATGTCATTTTGGTTTGGTCGCATTTTAATGGTCTAAAACTCAGCTCACATTTCAATAGAGCAGTTTGTCACAGTTTTTGGCCATTGTTTGCTTCATATTTGGAGTCATTTTTGTATACTAAATCATTTTTGTTTCATAGAAGCTTCGATCTGCTACAAAAAACTACCTATTTTGGCTTGCAAACTCCATTATTCTATGCAAATTCAACATTCAATGGCTACTGACTAGGGTTATCTTCAAAACCCTAATTTTTGAGGCCCGAAATTTATTTATTTTTAGATTGCTAGTGGGTTTTTCAAGAGCTCAATTAGGTTGTCATCAAATTGTTCTGAGTGCCTCAATTTTCGAGCCAACAGATCCAAATGGCAAAAACCAACAACATCCTTTCTGGGTTTTTTAAGCTCTCTTCTAGGTCATCCTTCAAATTTTTTGGGACTTCCATTTTTTTGCCTTGAAGAACGTGCCTTCACAGATTTTCACGTCTTTTCATTGAAAAACGTGCCACGACATCTATGAGAAACATTCTGCTCGAGTACAACTCAAAATTGAATGGTCAAAATTATGGCACTTGGAAGCAACGAATCATAGCAATCTTTGAATATCGAAAGACTGATCAAATTGTTATGGGGGTTACAAAGCATCCAACTGCTCCTGGTACTGATCTGGATACATGGAATCTGAACAATCGAGAAGCGGTTATGCTTCTCAAATTATCTGTGGCTGATGATCACCTCTCTTAAGTTCCATCTAGTAAGACAACTGTCGAGATATGGACACATCTCAAAGGTCTTCATGAGACTTCTGACAAAAGTAGAGCTTTCTTCTTGAAGAACACTATTTTCAATTATCATGGATGAGTGAACCTTGCTCTAGGCTCACCTAAACAAGATTTAGGAAATACATGATCAGTTGCTTGCCATTGGTCACAAGATGGAGGAAGAGGACATTGTGATTATCACTCTCTGCAGTTTACCAAAGTCCTACGAGCATTTTATCGAGAATCTCAACATTACGTCTTCAGGTGTTGATCTTAAGTTCGTTGATCTCTGCACACTTATACTTCAGCAAGATCAATGGAAACAATAGTTCTGTACCACTTCCAACAATTCTATACCACTTCAAGCTCTACCTCCATAGAGAAAGTCTTTGCTGCTAAATCCTTTCAGAAGGATTAAGGCAAGTTTCAATAGCCATCTCAGCATAAGTCTTCTGCTCTAGCATTAGATGGCTCCCAAAAGAACATTCAATGCAACTATTGCAACAAGTTTGGGCACATGAAGGTTGAATGTCGGAAACGCTTAGTTGCACAATCTAAGCAATCGGGTTCGCAACCCAAAGTGAACAGTACAGAGCACACTGAGTAGATAGAATTTGCCTTTTACGCCATTGGTTCGAGTGTCTCTGGTCACTTCACTCACCGCAAAGACAAGTTCACTGACTACCAGCCTTATTTAGACTGTTATTTTTGGTGGCGGAGAAGAGTACACTATTGTCAGTGAAGGCAACATTCAGATTCAATCTACTAGGAGGAATCTCATTTTCCTCGATGTGTACAATGTTCCAAGGATTGAACTAAATCTATTCTCAGTCAGTCGGTTACTGCGACATTCTCCACACTTGGATGTCACCTTTAATTCACATCAATGCACAATCACTGATCGCGCAACCCAGTCTATTGTTGCAGTGGGTCTTGAGGATCATGGTCTTTTCCAACTTACTGATTCTGGTTATTCTCAAGACTTAGCTATTGCTGCTCAGCAGTCTTCTGTCACCACACTTTGGCATCAGCGATATGGGCACTTAAATGTGAATTATCTCTCATAGCTTGCTCGGGATGAGCTTGTCCTTGGATTGCCAGAGATTCAGGCTCAGCAACTTGGAGTTTGCGATGCATGCCAGGCTGAGAAGCAACATTGTACACCTTTCACAAGTGGAGATTCATGGTGAGCTTCTCAAGTACTTTAGCTTGTTCATGCTAATATTTGTGGCCCTATGGCAACTCCTTCTATTCTTGGGTCTAGGTATTTTCTATTGTTTGTTGATGATTTCAGAAAAAAAAATATGGGTGTATTTCCTTAAAAAGAAATCACATGCATTTCTTGTATATCGAAAGTTTCAAACCTTTAGTTGAAAAAGAGTTTGTAAAATCTATTATTACTCTTAAATCAAACAATGGGGGGGGGAGGAGAGGGGGGAATTTGTTCTAATGATTTCTCTAAATTTTTGGATACTCATGGAATCAAATGCCAATTAACAACACCCCATACACCACAACAAAACAATGTAGTTGAATATCAAAATAGAACAATCACCGAGATGGCTCGATCCATGCTCGAACACAAACATGTTCCAAAAAAGTTTTGAGCAGAAGCAGTCAACAATGCAATTTATCTTTTGAATCAATCGCCCACCATGGCGGTCAAAGATAAAATTCCGAAATATGCCTGGTCAGGTCGCAAGCCCACAATCAGTCACTTGAAGGCTTTTGGCTCCCTTGCTTTTGTTTGGATCCCTGATGTGTTACGCACCAAGTTGGATGCCAAGAGTTAGAAACTCATGCTTGTTGGATACATTAGTCTTCACAAAGCACGTCGCCTAATCAATGTTGAGACATGTCGTCTCATCTACAGTCGTGATGTAGTCTTTGATGAGCAACGAGGACCTTTCATGCCTATTTCTCGTGCCTGATCCAACAGACCAACCTATGAAGGTTTGTGATTTGGAAGTTAGGCTTCCATTAGGTACACCCGATAGGAGGGCTCTAGTAGCTGTTGTAGCTCCAGTTATACCAATGATCCCTATACAGACACCTCCAGCTTCTCCTACAGGATCACCTCGATTTGTAGATGCTTAACTTGAGATTGATCATGATTCTTTTGATCATGAACCTGATTGCCAAGCATCTCCTGATACTATTGTTGGTCATTCTCCTCTCTGGCCTAAGTGGTGGGCTAAGACACTTATTGATCTTCATGATGATGAGCTCACTGATGGGAGAACTGCTTGGGAAAAGACCAAACCTACAAAATCTATTAACTTTGCTCTAATGGCCAACATTCACAGTGCATTTGAACCTCAAACATACTCTTTGGCTAAAGGAATTCCAGAGTGGGAACAGGGCATGACATATGAACACCAAAGTGTGCTAAAGAATAACACCTGGGTCCTTTATGATCTTCCACCAAGAAAGAAACCCATTATCTGCAAATGGGTTTACGAAATCAAATACAAATCAGATGGTACATTGGATAAGTACAAAGCTCGTTTAGTTGCAAAGGGCTTTTCTCAACGTCAAGGCGTTGATTATGAGAAGATCTTTTCTCCTACTGCAAAGATGAGCAACATCAGATTGGTCCTAGCAATGGCAGCACAGTTTGGCTGGAAGGTCCATCAGATGGATGTCAAGAGTGCTTTCCTGAATGGTGATCTCCATGAAGAGGTCTACATGACGTAGCCTCTTGGTTCAAGGTTGTCGGTAAAGCCCATCAGATTCTCGGATTTGTAAAAGCTCTCTATGGCTTGAAGCAGGCCTCTCGGGCATGGTATATAAAAATTGATAAGTACCATAGCAATCAAGGCTTCAAAAGGAGTTTTCCAAACTCAAATTTGTACGTCAAGACTACTGACAATGACATCATCCTTCCAGTTATTTATGTGGATGATTTGATCATCACTAGCAGTTCGGCATCTTTGATTCAAGGAATCAAACAGAATTTATTCGTCTTTTGATATGATTGACCTTGGGCTCATGCATTATTGCTTAGGTGTTGAGGTTTGGCAATAGTTTTCTGGTATATTCATCTCTTAGTCCAAATATGCCAGGGCTCTGTTAGACAAATTTTGTATGCACAATTGCAAGCCTGCATCTACACCTATGGAAAAATTTCTCAAGTTATCAGGCAAGTCTAATTCTCCTCTCATTGATGATACTACATACAAGCAAACAGTAGGCAACCTCATCTACCTCTCTACTACTAGGCCTAACATCAACTTCGCAATCAACTACATCTCACACTTTATATCAGCTCCTAAGGTTAATCATTGGATGGCAGCAAAGCGTGTGCTTCGTTATGTGAAGGGCACTTCGAAGTATGGACTTCTTTACTCTCGAAGTTCAAATCCTAGACTCCGTGGGTTCACAGATTTAGATTGGGCAGGCTCTGTTGACAATAAAAAGTCAACTTCTAGATATGTGTTCAGTTTGAGATCCAGTGTACTCACATGGACCAGTAAGAAGCAGCAGGCAATTTCTCTCTCCTCTACAAAGATCGAATACAGAGGGATTGTTCACGCAGGATGTGAAGTTGTTTGGCTTCTTCGAATGCTTGGGGATATGCAGATGTCACCAGAAGGACCGATTACTTTGTTTGTTGATAAAGAAGGCATTATCAAGTTAGCCTAAAATCCAGTCTTCCATGAACGAACCAAGCATATAAATGTTCACTGTCACTACATACAACAGTTGGTTGTAGACGGGACAATAGATTTGTAGTATGTTCCTACCACAGATTAGACTGTAGACATTCTCACCAAGCCTCTTGGTCCTGATAAGTTTTTCAAATTCAAAGGACAGCTTGGTGATGTAGATAGATTAACCATTAAGGGAGGGTATTCCGATAATAGATAATCGTCTATTATTAGTTAATGGTAATCTATTGTAAATATTACAATGTTTCTAATATTTAGTTAGCTTTAGTTTGTTGTAGCTTTTTTAGCTTTCTTTCAGCTAGAATAGAATGTTTCTATTCTCTATGATCATTTCCTAACGCAACATCGTTCAATTTTTTTTGTATATAATGACCTCTCGGCCTGTGTTAATAACAAGCAAGTATTTTACCAATTACTTCATAATAATGACAATGTTAGAAAGTAAAGTCCAGCAAAATAACTAAGGAGGGCGGGGGGGGTGAATCAGTTATATACTTATAACAACTGAGTATATTAATATTGAAATCTATAAATAGTAGATGCAATAACCATATAAAGATAACCATGTATAATAACACCAGATATGTTAACTAGAGAAACCCTTGATCAAAGGAGAAACTCTGGTGGGAATGATGCCCACAAGGTAATGTACTAATAAAGAGTTCCTTGTCAAAGGATGGACTCTGTTAGGAGCCAATGAAATACAATCAATACAAATGAGTCCTTGGTAGAAGACTTTGAATCCTTGTTAGAAGATTCCAACTTTGTTAGGAGTTGTGCCAAACCTGTTAGAAGTTGAAAGGGGGACCAGTGAACCCACTGTCCAAATAGCCTTAGGCAGTCTTCACTAGACAATCTTTTGGATAAGCATATCCAAGATCTCTAAACTAAATAAACAACTCCTTTGCGAATGCAATTCCTTAGAAGCTCATAATACATCAATCTCTCCTCTAAATTAGATGAATTCACATTTAAGTTTGCATACACAACAACCATCCACACTGGATACAAATCCACAAGGAAATGACCTTTCCTTTATACCAAGTCCTAAACTAAGTATTGAGTTGGCCTTGAGGCTTTCTCAATTTACAATGAATAATATAGGACATTCCTAAGATATTACAATACACGTTACATTACAACTGAACTCTATTTATAATGATTTTTACAATAGTCGGCTGACAGGAAACAACGCGTTGAACAATCTTTAATAAATCAGCTCAAACTGCATATCTGATTTCACCATCTAAAACATAGCATCTTCAACATGACTCTAATCATCCTCTAAACACGCTTAACCGAATTCCATCTCAGAAAAAAGATATAATTGATTTTATAGCCCTCACTTTCCAGAAACTCTCTCTAAAAGCAACCTCCACAAAACATCACATACCTTAGTCTCAACTGGATATCTCTTTTTGCAAACATAGACATAGCATTAGGGCAAGCTACTAAGTCTACCTTCAAGTATGCTTAGCATTACTCGTTGACAATTGACCGCGCCAAACAAATTCTACCTCTATAACTCAAGTAATGTTCACAAAAAGGTGTATGTTAACATCAATGACAAACTCTGTCATGAATGCAACACATAAGCTCAGAACAATGTCTCCAACAATACTATGATACTCCCCCACAGAAATACCATCGACATTCATGCTAACAATCTTCCCCTTTGGCATTGATGGAAACATAGATGAAAAACATCATGTACTATGAATACCAAATATGTCTCTTCCTCATCTGCCTTTAATCCCCTATTCATGTTGCTAATGAATGCAAACATGCAGCAACCAACATGCACAAGCAATATGCACAAGGAAGCTGTTAATGTCCCACATACATAGTATTATCTCTCCCATATCAATCAATATTTCACATGTATTACTCTCCCCCACAAGGAATATTCTTATACCATGTACACTTCTCTCTCATTATGATGTTTTTCATGTGTTACTCTCTCCCATTGACATCAATGACAAAGGTATCATTATTTCCATTCTCTAAGTTCAATCATTTCAAAAACAATCTGTTCAAACTCAAGTGTCCAAAGACACTATTAAATACTTGTTCCAAGAGTCCTCAATGACTCAAATTAAACATAGATACTCCCCATAGGAGAACCATAAAGCATCTAGTCCAAATAACGAAATAGTGCTCTGCTACTAACTGGACTGATGCAATCTCTGCATCAACTACTTTGAAGTAAGTTGGCGCATAACCCCAGGCATACCTCTCAAGTACTCAAATGTGTCCTTAGCCAAAGGTTTTGTAAATGTCTCCTATTTGCTTCTTTGTGCTCACATATTCCAATCTGATTTCTTTCTTTGCAACTTTTCCTCTCAAAAAGTGATACTTAATAGAGATATGCTTTGTCTTTGAATGTAAAACTGGATTCTTTGACATACTCAGTATACTTGAGTTATAACAATATATGATAATAGGCTCGGTAAACTCAATTCCATTGTCTTTCAGCATCTACTTCATCCAAACAATCAAATTACAATTATTTGTTTATGCTACATACTCTGCTTCTGTTGTACTCTATGAAATGCAGCCTTGTTTCTTGCTTAGCCAAGAAACCAATCTTCCTCCTAAAAAGAGTTTCATTTCTCCTATTATGCGCATCTTAAATTCCTTCTTCATTTCTTCTGAAAATGTCTTACTAGCTTCATCATTACCTCCAAAAAAATAATGGCATCCACAAATACTACAACAATTAGCAAACCATCATCATTCTTGCTCAGGTACATTACTTTTTACAATTCTCAAATTTGTCAAGTGTTTATCCAATCTTGCATACCACGCTCTAGATGCTTGTTTCAGTCCATACAATGCCTTCTTCAATCTGCAAACCATATCCTTCTCATATGTCAAAGGAAAGCCATTAGGTTGTTCAATGTATACCTATTCTTCAAGTTCTCCATTCAAAAACGATGACTTAATATCCATTTGATAAACATTAAAGTTCATATTAGTTGCATGTGCCAAAAAAATTCTTACTGGTTCTAATCTAACAACAGGTGCAAAAGCTTCTTCAAAATCAATTCCTTATTGCTGTAACTATCCTTTACTGTAATGTTCCCAATTTTGATTAATTTGGGGCCCATGTTATTAATGTTTGTATTGGTGGGTTCCGATTGATTTAGTATATCTCGGACCCATTTTTAATTAATTGTTCCGTAGGTGTTGACCATCGGCTATCTTTGTACACCCTTGGGATGTTTATCCTAAGGGTATTTAAGCACGGCATATAGATTGTAGTTAGCATGCAATTTGCATTTTTTTTCTATACTGCGAATTCCGGTTGGAGTTCCCTATTGTTTGCCATTACGGAAGTGAAAGACCTTCCCTATTTGGCTCGTGCAGTTTCAGTGGGATTCAATCCTCACCCTATTTCGTCTATGTACTTGGCTTGAATCTGGAAAATCAAAACATCTTTTGTATGTGAAATATTATTATTGTTTGGCACAAGTGTGTATCTATTTGGTATCTAGTTTCCGACAAGTTATTTGTGTTAAATATATTGCAATTGCATTACCTATTGCGTTGTCGAACTGCTCTGCATTTCCCTTGCCGTACTACATCACCGTGCACCACATCCGACACCATCCCCCGACTGGACTCCCTTTATACGGACATCAAACAATTGTACGACCATCTCCATAACATTCCGTACGGCCATCATTCCCTCCCTTCTAGTATGGACATCCTACACACCTACCGTAGGCTTCACCCATCACTATACGGACATCCTTCTTGGACAATACGGTCACCCCTCTCGCCTCCTGATTCCTCGGTACCTGAGACACTAGAAAGACTACTTGAGGCACGGAGAACTACCCAAGGCACTAGAAAGACTACCCGAGGCATGGAGAAGAACTACCTAAGGCACTGGAAAGACTACTCGAGGCATAGAGGAGAACTAACCGAGGCACTGGAAAGACTACCCGAGGCACTGGAAAGACTACCCGAGGCACAAAGGAGAACTACCTGAGGCACTGGAAAGACTACCCAAAACACTGGGTCAAGATCACCTACAGGCTGAGTTCACCTCAGGAACATTACAATTGTATCAAAGCAGAAAATGTTCAAGAGCATCTCTGAAACCTTTCGGGAGCATCTCCGAACTATTGGGAACATTACCGAAATCATTCAAAACATTACAGTGGTATCAGAGCTGGTGATCTTGCCAACCTGCTAGGATGATTGAGAGATTTTGGTACTTGGATCACACTATGGCCCCAAACAGCGATGGAGAGTGGTGGTTGAAGGCATTACAAGGACTGGCAAAGAGCTTAGTGAGGGTGTTCATCCTCCATTAGATATATTGGAAGTATGTTTGTGTCAGGTGGACCAATTACCTTCAAGATTTATACAGAGAATCCTCCCGCCAATTAAGGATGCCTTAAGTGAACCCAGGCTTTTGAGACACAATGACAAGGATAAAAGATTGGCAGTTGCAGCATGTCTCAGCGAGGTCTTGAGAATTTCAACTCCTAAAGCACCGTATGATGATAACAACATGATAGAGATACTGCAATTGATAGTTGATAGCTTTCAGAGTCTTGATGACTTCAGTAATGACCCTTTTGGTAGGAGATCTACAATATTGGAGAATTGTGCAAATGTCAAAGTAAGTAATCTTCTCTTAGATCTTGAATTGCAAAATTTGGTCCATGATATGTTTCATCACTTCTTGGTCACCATCATGGAAGATCACGATACTAAGATTCTAGTTGCTATGGAGAGACTTATGATTTTGTGCATTGAAGAGCTGGATGAGATATCCCGACCCATCACATCTATGATATGGGTTGTTCATAATCTAGATTGTATCCCCTCTATAGCAGCATATAGATTGGTCAATAATGTTTTCAAGCATTGTGAAGAAAAACTAATATCTCATTTGCACAAGTGGGAAAAAATGGATGACAACAATAAGGGTGATGTTTTACATGAGGAGAATGAAGACATGATTACAGGGCCTCTGCAGGAGGATTTGCTAAATCTTTCTACTACACCAACATGGGGAGAATACCAAAAAAATGAAAAGGTTGCTTGCATGGATCTTGTGATGAAATGAATGGATCATGTTGTGGCCGAGGTTGTGCTTGTCACCAACGCACTATCCATTGAGGAAGCTCTATCAGTTGCCAAAGTTGTGTCCATCATAAAAGCAGTGTCTGTTGCTAAGGTCCATGTCCGTCGTTGAGTTTGTGTCTAACACCGTCATGTCCATCACCGACACCGAGTCCGTGTTCGTGTCATAGTCAAGTTCGTGTTCGTCACCATCATTGTGTCTGTCACCATTGTGTCCACCACCGTCATGTCCATCACCAACGCAGAGTTTGTGTCCGTCATTGAGTTCGTATTCGTCACCATCGTATCCATCACTAACACCAAGTCCATGTCTGTCGTCGAGTTTGTGTCTGACACTGTCATGTCCATGACCGATGCCAAGTCCATGTCTATGTCCTTTGTCAAGTTGGTGTCCGTCACCGTCGTGTCTATCACCATCGTGTCCATCACCGTCATGTCCATCACCAACGCCGAGTCTATGTCCGTCGTCGAGTTCATATTTGTCACCGTCGTGTCCGTCATGGACGCCGAGTCCATGTCCATCGTCGAATTTGTGTCTGGCACCGTCATGTCCATCACCAACGTCGAGTCTGTGTCTGTGTACATCATCAAGTTGGTGTCCATCACCATCATTGTGTCTATCACCGTCGTGTCCATCCCCTTCATGTCAGTCACCAATGCCAAGTTCGTGTCCATCGTCGAGTTCATGTCCGACACCGTCGTGTCCATCACTGACGTCAAGTCTATGTCCGTCGCTGAGTTCATTTTCGTCACCGCCGTGTCCATTACTGACGCCAAGTCGATGTCCATCGTCGAGTTTGTGTCCTACACTGTCATATCCATCACCAATGCTGAGTTCGTGTCCGTCATCACCGACACCGAGTCCATCGTCAAGTTCGTGTCCGTCACCGTTGTCATGTCTGTCACCATCGTGTCCATCACTAATGTCAAGTTTGTGCCCGTTACCATTGTGTCCATTACTGACGCCGAGTTCGTGTCCCTTGTTAAGTTCATATCCTTCACCATTGTGTCCATCACTGACACCGAGTCCATGTTCGTCGTCGAGTTCATGTCCATCACCGTCATTGTGTCCTTTGTTGTCACCATCATCATATCCATCATCATCATTGTGTCCGTTGTCATCACCGCCACCTTGTCCGTTGCCATGTCTGACACTATCGTCGTCGTCATGTACGTCATCTTCATTATGTCCATTGTCATCACTGCAGCTGTCTATTGCCAAGTCCATCATCATGTTCGTCACCGTCATTGCGTCTGTCGACATCGTTGTGTCCGTCACCAACATCAAACCTGTATCCATCGTCAAGGGTGTATCTATCACTATAGTTGTATCCGTCAACAACGTCATGGTTGTCTCCGTCATCATTGTGTGTGTCATTGTGGCTGCATCGATCGCAATAGCTGCGTTTGCCGCCACTAAGACATTTCTCGCTGTCAAGGTTCTATCCATCATCGAGGCTTCAACCGAGGTTCTACGTGTCATTGAGGTTTTATCTGCAGCTAAAATTTGGTTTGTCGCTGAGGTACTCTCCGTTGAGGTTTTTTCTGCCAAGGTTCCCTTTACTAAGGTACTCTTTGCTAAGGCTTCCATCATCGCGACACCCTTCACCGAAGCTCCTGTCGCCAAGGTTCTCACAGTCGAGGCCCCCTTCGTCGACATTCTCACCAATGAAGCTCTCTTCATCAAGGTTTCATCCGTTAGAAATATAATAGTGATCATTGTGGTTGTGTCAGTAAGTTTGTGCCAACGTTAGCATCTGTGTGCTTGACCATACCCAAAGAGATTTTTGAACATAATGACGTGAAAGATTTCATCAATTTGTGTCAGTGGGATCCGGATGAAGGACACGACAATGTTTATATCAGAGTGGAGCAGTGAAAGTTTGATGAATATTTACTCTCCTTTCCTAAGTGTGTGTATGTGATCATGATGCTACATAAAGACTTCAAAAGATATAACTATCGATCTCCTCGCATGGTTTGGGATCCTAGAGTTGCAAATTGCTTGAGGACAAGCAATTTTTGGGCGGCGGCGAGGATTTGTAATGTTCCCAATTTTAATTAATTTGGGGCCCAAGTTATTAGTGTTTGTATTGCTAGGTTCCGGTTGATTTAGTATATCTCGGACCCATTTTTAATTAATTGTTCGGTAGGTGTTGACCGTCGGCTATCTTTGTACACCCTTGGGATGTTTCTCCGAAGGGTATTTAAGCACGGCATGTAGATTGTAGTAAATATGCAATTTGGATTATTTTTTCTATACTACAAATTCCGGCTGGAGTTCCCTATTGTTCGCCATTTCGGAAGTGAAAGACCTTCCTTATTTGGCTTGTGCGGTTTCAGTGGGATTCAATCCTCACCCTATTCCGTCTATGTACTTGGCTCGGATCTAGAAAACCAAAACATCTTTTGTATGTGGAATATTATTATTGTTTGGCACAAGTGTGTATCTATTTGGTATCTGGTTTCCTACAAGTTATTTGTGTTAAATATATTGCATTTGCATTACTTATTACGTTGTCAAACTGCTCTGCATTTCCCTTGTCGTACTGCATCACCGTGCACCACATCGAACACCATCCACCGACTGGACTCCCTCTATATGGACATCAAACAGTCATACGACCATCTCCATAACATTTTGTACGACCATCATTCCCTCTCTTCCAATATGGACATCCTACACACCTACCATATGGCTTCACCCATCACCGTACGGACATCCTTCTTGGACCGTACAATCACCCCTCTTGCCTACTGATTCCTTCATACCTAAGGCACTAGAAAGACCACTCGAGGCACGAAGGAGAACTACTCGAGGCACTGGAAAGACTACCTGAGTCACGGAGGAGAACTACCTAAGGCACTGGAAAGACTACCCGACGCACGGAGGAGACCTATCTGAGGCACTGGAAAGACTACCCGAGGCATAGAGGAGAACTACCTGAGGCACTGGAAAGACTACCTGAGGCATGTAGGAGAACTACCTGAGGCACTAGAAAGACTACCCGAAACATTGGGTCAAGATCACCTACAAGCTGAGTTCACCTCAGGAACATTACAGTGGTATCAGAGCAGAAATTGTTCAAGCATCTCCAAAACCTTTCGAGAGCATCTCCAAACTTTCGGGAACATTACCAAAATCGTTTGGAACATTACATTTACAAACCAGTCTTGCTTTGTTTCTCATAACTTCACCTTGTTCATTCGTCTTGTTTCTAAATACCCATTTAGTTCCAATAATAATCCAATAATCATCTTTACAAGCTTCATCAGCATTCTCAGATTCAACTTGAGAAATCAAACGTAATTCTTCACAAACCTTGTTTCTTGTCATAACTCCTTTGTTCAAACTTCCAATGATTTGTTCAACAAGGTGACTCTTTGTCAAATTTTTGTTAGGTGTCACTTGTTCAAATTTGATTTTTGTTCTCTGTTCAAATCTAGGTTCTTCTCTTTGAACTTCTCCTTGTAACTCAGTCTGCAACTCAGTGTCAGTTTCATAAAACAATTCCTACTCAACATTCTAATTGTTAGTCCTTTGATAGTCTTTCCATCAAGTGTAATAGATCATTTTCTTTTTATGTGACATGATGCATTATTTCCAACTCTACCTTTACCACCATCATAACTATTAAATTATACAAATTTGTTCATATCTCCAGTCATATGATGGGAACAACCACTATCTATTATCCAATCAGACATTTTCTTCTCAATCTGTCAAACTAATGCTTTTTCCTCTTTTACTTCATCTTTTATTTCTTTTTCAAGGCTTCCTTTTTTAATAGCAACAAATCTTATTTCATCATCCTCATCATCACTATCATCTAGGAAAATTACCATCTTAAAATCAAGTTCTCCATCCTCATCAACATAGAAGCAATCCTTAGGTATTCTCGATCTATAAGGCTTTCTAGGCTTAAACGTCTTCACTCTCTTTGGACATTTGAAAGAATAATGACCATGTTCTTTACATGTCCAACAAACAAGAATTTTGTCATCTTTAGGTTCTCTCTTCATAAGTAGGGAAAGTCCATCAATCTTCTTGTCTTCTTCCTCTTTAGATACGCAACTACTGCTAGCATAATCTCCACTTGTACTTGCACTTCTTGTCAATGTAAGTTTGTATCGTTGTACGTTGAAAGTAGTTTCTATTCTAGGTAATTCTCCATTTTATTTCATCTACATCTAAGATGTTTGCAATCTCGCAAGAGTCTCTCTTGTAAAGTTAGGAGTGTACAAAATAACTTGTTCAATCATCTGTGCTCTTTGATGATAAGTAGGTGTCAAGGTCTTCAAGATTTTCAACACAATGTCATCTTCTGTCTTTCCGCCTCCACAAATCTTAATTCCTATAACAATTTCTGATATTCTACCAAAATAACCTCTTATAGTTTCATCTTCCAACATCTTAGCATCTTGAAGTAAACATATCCAGCTTTGCGATCTAGTCTTCTTAGTATGTTCATCACCTTCAAATATTCATTGTAAAGTAATCCAAATCCCATTGGCAAGTCTTAAATATCTTACCTCTCCATATTTTGTTTCAGAAAGAGTTGTCAATAGTACTTCTCTCGCAAGCATATTCTACATAAATAAATATTTCTCACTTTCTTCACTAGAATCAAGCTTGTCTTCTCGAATCACATCCTTCTTATTCACTATCACCAACTAAAATTCCTTACCCATGCATACCAAATATGTCTTCATCTTTTCTTTCTAGATATCATAGTTAACCCAGTCAAACTTCAAACTATCTTTCCTGAAATGCACAATGGATCTCCTTAAGTTGTTAAGCTTTTCCTTCGAAGACTTAATGCTTTGATACCAATTGTTAGAAAGTAAAGTCCACCAAGATAACTATGCAGTGGGATGGGAGGAAGGGTCAATCAGTTATATGCTTAAAATAACTCTCAATATCTTTATTTATTTTAAAATATGTAAACAGCAGATGCAACACCAAATATGTCGACTAAGGAAACCCTTGATCAAAAGAAAAACCCTAGTGGGAATGATGCCCACAAAATAAGGTACTGATAAAAAGTTTCTTGTGAACGGAGACTCTGTTAGGAGCCAATAAAATACAAGCAGTACAAATGATTCCCTGTTAGGAGACTTCGAATCCTTTTTAAAAGATTTGAACTCTACTAGGAGTTTTGCGAACCCTGTTAGGAGTTGAAAGGAAGACCACTGAACCTGCTGTCCAAATAGCCTCAAGCAGTCTACATTAGACAATATTTAGGATAAGCATATCCAAGATCTCTGAATTGACTAAACAGCAACTCATTTGGCAATACAGTTCATTTGAAGCTCACAAAACAATCAATCTCTACTCTAACTTAGCTGAATTCATATTTAAGTACACATACACAATAGCCATCCACATTGAAATGACCTTTCCTTTATACCAAGTCCTAAAACAAGTATTGAGTCGGCCTTGAGCCTTTCTCAATTTACAATGAATAATATAAGACATTCCTAAGATATTACAATGCACATTACATTACAATTAAACTCCTTTTACAATGATTTTTACAAAACATGACTCGTAGGAAGCAACACGCTGAACAGTTTTCATAAGTCAGTTCAAACTGCATATTTGATTTCATCATGTGAAACATAGCATCTTCAACATGTCTACCTATCCTCTAAACATGCTTAACCTTATCCCACCTCAGTTAAAAGATATAGCTGATTTACCAACACCCTCTTTCCAGAAACTCTCTCTGAAAGAAACCTCCAGAAAACATCGCATAACTCAGTCTCAACTGCATATCTCTTTTTGCGAACATAGACATAGCATCAGGACAAGCTCCTAAATCTACCTTCAAGTGCACATAACATAACTTGTTGACCGTTGACCGTTGACCATTGACCACACCAAACAATTCTTCCTCTATAACTCTAGTAATCTTCACAAAATAAGGTGAATGTTGACATCAATGAGAAACTCTATCTTGAATAGAACACATAACCTCAGAATAATGTCTCCAGCAATGCTCTGATAGTCCCCTAGAGAAATACCATTAGCATTTATGCTAACAGACCATAGGTGTGAATCCCATGGATCCACCATTCATGTGCTATGCCTTCTACGTGGAGAATAGCAAATTGGAGTGCATCCTCCTCAGTCATCAAGCTAAGGGTAAGGTAAGTGCTTAGTGTTTGTAACCAATCATATGTTGTGGTTTTCCCCAATCCAACAAAGCTTGGGAGATTAACTTTGTTTACTTTGTGTTTAGGATCTTTATTTGCATGCCCCCTAGGTTCCTCTCTTCTCTTATCTTTGCAAAATTACATAAATGGTACTTCTCTAATATTAGGATCTAACTCTACATAAGCCCTTACTATGTCCTCAATTCAGTTGATGAGTTGGGAAATTTTAGTGTTAGAAGTCATGTTATGGCTTTCAGAATGGTTTGAGCTAGTGTCTCTCCCTTGGTTGGGGTGACTTTTTTAGTTATTGATTTAATTTCCCATATTTTGTAGAGCTTGGAGGAGGGCCTGATTATATTTTTACCTTTGATTTATCAATGTTTGGTTTGCTCCCTCCATATAGGATCTCATGTCATCAGCCAAGTCATTCATTGCGTTTTTCCTTGCTCTTCTATTGTAAGTTTTCATAAGCCTCTAATTACAGGATGGCAGGATTATGCTTTGATACAGCTTATTTATTAAACAATATAAGTTTAATCAAGATGAATTATCTACTAATTCTCAGATATCCAATCATATTACCATTCAGCTTAATGCTGGAAGGTGTAGGTGTTATCCAAGTTACCTAAATACCAACTTGCAATGGATTCCCTCAAAGTTTACAGGCCAAAGTCTGTATCTCATCTTGTGTCTTATCCTCAAGGCTTCCGAAATGCTGACCCCTGCCCTATCTTGGAACAAAGATCCATTCCTTGCATTTATACAACCCCCTCCTTGGTAACATCACAACCTTCCCTTCTCAAATTAAAATAGTAATAGGTCTCGAATAAATATACATCTGTATAATATAACTGATATAATTCTGATATTATTCTTATTAATGCATTTATATGACGTATATATTAGACCATATACTGATTCTTTATCCCTGATGTTATAAATGTAATATTTTGTGATCCAGTATCCAAATCTCACATGCTGTACAACATCATTTTCTATCACACTATGCTTGCCAGTAATGTAACAGGTTTATTTACTGTTTGTTTATATTGCATGCTCTGTAAAATCCTTAGAATCTAGGTTAAATGGAGCTTCCTCTAATTATCTGAAGAACAGTATACTTTATATGTTGTGTCGCATCCAAGGGTGTAAAATAAAAGTTAACACCTTGCAATTTTTTAAAATGCATATGTCCTTTTAAATATTTTTACTACTTCTCATGATAATTGATGCTAGGTTCCTTGTTCAATCTAATTACCATTCAAAAACAATTGAGATGTCAAAATAAGACATAATACCAATAACACGATTGTCTCCAAATACATAATAGCTTAGAATCTCACACATTGCAGCTTTTTCTTTCTTTGGTCTTTAAGAATTATGAACTAAAGTGAGACTGCAAACTATCTTTTATATAAAAGCTTCTGATTTCAAGGAAAGGAAAGAGAAATCGGTTATGGTGTTTTTTTACCAAGACCAGAGAGGTGAATACACTCATTGCTGCATAGGTTAGCAACCAACAAATCCAATAGACAGATTCACGCAGTCCCATAACTAGCATACAATCCTGCATTGTTATTTTTCACTGTTAGATTTCCATGTGATTAACAAAAGACAAGTACAAGAGTCCCAGATATAGAACCAATATACAAAATAAGCAAACCAAAGCAATATCATAGATATCCTTCCTACATGGTAACAAAGAAACTTTTTAAAGAAATATATTACCTTTACAAGGTCTGTTTTCTCCTTTACTAAGTGATACAGCACGGTCTGCAGCTGTGGAACAAGTGCCCAAACCATGTACATGGCTGTAAAAAGCTGAAACGTTTTTGAAGCAAAGGACTGATGATACAGGGGAAGTGGTTGTTGCTGTGCAAAGGCTGACTTTGAATAGGTTCTCTCAGAACATGGAGATTTTGGAAGAGACATCTTTCTGGCAACTTGAGATATTACAGACTGAAGAGCAAGAAAACCTAGAATAGCACATAAATTAAAGCATTATAAAAGAACCTATGGGAGCATATAATTAGAAGTGGATACTTTTCAATCTACAGGAAAAACACAAAAGGCAAAAGGAAATGATGTTCCATTTACTTGTGAAAACAACTACAAACAAAAGAAGACTAAAAAGTTGAGAATGTGGACAACTTTGGAAAAGCAGAGAAATTCTTGCCCATTGCAAAAACTATTTGATGCAGGCCACAAAATCAACAAACAAATACATCTGACCTAGAATTTAAACAGATGAGTTGCTAGGATGCCGGTAAACTGTCAAACAACCCTAAGTTTTGAAGAAACACAAATTGTCAGACTATATTCATATTTGCATAGCCCATCTGGAAAAGAAAAACAGCTCAAGATCCTTTTACAAGCTTTTCCTCATTACGACAGGCAGTTCACAATGAACCAGTGATGAAATTTTGAGCAATATTGCATCAGTTTATTTGTGGCTTGCCTTGCAGAGGTCTTTTAGGCTCCCTTTATACACAATTATTATTTTTGTAAGTAACTTCAGCATTTGGCTCAGTATATTTATGGTAAGTCATATGGATGGTCAAAGGGCACCACATTTATATCTGAAAAGTTGGCAGGATTAGTTGTTTAAGTCTAATCTGACATTGACTTTTAAATTAATTTAATTTAATTTAATATCTTTGTAGGCAGCAATTATGCCATTAATAGTACTTTTGTTCCTTAAGGGTAATGTAATAAAATATTTTTCTTGAAACAATGTCAGTTGCCGGTAATTGGCAGTATTAACCATTTGCCAAGCACTATTTGTGTAATGGTCTGGATGATTCATGAAGTTGTTAATATTGGAGATTATTAAGCTACGAAAGATACATGATTTTGCCATATAATGGTCGGGATGATTCATAAAATTGTTGATGTTGGAGATTTTTTAGCTATGAAAGATTTATGATTTTGCAATTTATTGGGTTACGTGTTTCTGTGTTATCTCTAGTTATTGAAAATCTTCCATCTGTGATTCTATAGTTTAGGTTGAGCAATATTGTTGAATGGTTACTTGTGAGCTATACTGTACAATCCATCTCAAGTTAAGCATCTAAAGTTTTGGCATCATTGCCTAAGTACACACCTAGAGGTCTAAGTAAAAATAGGCGGGATGGCAGCACAATGGATCGTACCTTGACCAGTAGATATTGGTAACTAACAATAATGAAGTGAGCTAGGAAGACCAGCTGACAAAGGATTTGGTTTGGGCATGGGACGTGTTAGTCAACGAGTACATGCAACGAGAGGCTCAAGAGAGAGAAGTCCCAATTGACATAGTACATGTTGAACTCACAATGAGTGCCATTGCCTAGGATCTTTAGGGTAGCCTTCTAAGGTTGTTGGCTTGCACATTGCTCGAAGTCCAAGAACAACATGAGGAAAGAGAGAGGGGGCACTGTGGGCAACAAATACTACAATGGTAAAAGGAGAAGAACCGAGAGGGAGGAAAAACCACGCAACCCAAGTAGGTGTCGCACCGCAGCATCTGTAATAATTAATGTCGCTTTTACCAAATAAGTGTCAATACAGGACTGATTACTAAGAGGGTGAGCGAATTAGTAATCACTAAATTTACTAATTAAAACTTCTTCAAACTTTAACCATTAAAACATTCAATCAGCATCAAGAGTAAAATGAACCTTTCAAAACATGCAACCACAAATAAAACAATCACACAATGAAGACACCAAGCTTATCTCGTGCAAACCCAATTTGGGTGAAAACCATGGTGTGAGATAATGCTCATTAAATTTGAACTCTTCTAGAATACATCCTTAGAGGAGCTTACCAAGTTAAGAGCTACAAAAGCACTATTAGGTGCTACCCAGTTAAGGGATTTACCTATAGACCTGTTAGGATCTTTCCCCTATCAAAAGCAACCTAGTTAGTGGATTTTAGACACTCTTTTCGAATACCATCTTGTTAGAGGATTTACAAATAAGAATTTGTTAGGATTCATCTTGTTGAGTGATTTCATTGATACAATGGTTAGAAAGCAATAGATGGAAATGATCTGTGAAATTGCACTACCTCTGCATGATCAGATCCTATTAAGCTTTGAAACTCTTCTTCAAACCATATACTCTCCTCTGGCTTGATTGCATTTGATTCCTGCACTTGCTCTACAATGAAATCCTTTTCCACTTTCGTAATCAGCAACTTGCTCCTTCATCAACTTTCCGTTGAGCTTATTTCCACCGCCTTAGCATAAACCCTAGATCCAATGATCCAAATCAAATCTGATAAGATATTGTTCATGTTTGGTAGCTTCAGTCAAATAAACTTATGAATATATATAATTATATCTGAGATATAATTTATATATGTGTTCATTATATATGAGATATAAGTTTATTGTTATATGTGAGAAATTAATATAATATATATAACTATGATTAAATTTTTTATTAAATTAATTATCTAATTAAGGAATAGATGTCTTTTCATGGCTTATTCTCAATATAAATAAGAGATATAATGCATCTAACCACCCATAAGTTGTTTTACCCGGAGCGCATCAGCAAACGATTGAATTTCACCTTGGAAATAGGACCATCTAGTAAGTTGTTTTGACCAAAAAAAAATCTTGAACAATCCTCCTCAAACGCATACCTCAAGCAATGTTTTATCAAATCCTTTCCACAAATCACGAAAATACCTTCCTACCACATGAAAAATCACACCAATCCCAATAATTGTTAAGAATATAGCTTCATTCGGATTGAAGCATTCTTATTATTACTACTATGAATCTAATATGTTTATGAATATATATATTTGTGATGGTGATATAATTATGAATACAAATATATATATATATATATATATATATATATATATATATATACAATTGTTATATATATATATACTTGTACATATTATTATTAAACTATAGTAAATATATTAAAATCGATAAAGTAATAAACAAGTTTAACATTGTATATGTTAAAGTTAGGAGCGATATGATTATCAGTGATATAGTTTAATCCATTGATGATTATGAGAAGTCACGCCCATGAGAAGCTATGACTCCCCGTGGCAATTGCCACAAGGGAGTCACACCTCCTCACAAAATCATGAACCCCTTATGACATACAAATAAAGGCAATCAGTGACTATTGCATATTCAATCAATAATAGCAGCATTGTAGTATGTAAAGCAGTCGTCGATATTCAGATTGGTAAAAGTCTATCTCAGCATTATAACAGTCTCTGATCACCTTGATAAGAGTATCAAAGATCTCAAAAGGAACTTCAAATATATATATATATATATATATATATATATATAAGATATTTATAACTGTACATCAGCTATTGAGATTTCATAAATAAGAACTTAGATTTTCTCTAGAAAAGATCTATAACCTTTACATGGTATTAGAGCCTAACTAGAGAAAAATCTTAAAGCAGATTCGAACTAAAATATTCCTCTCATTATAGAGCCTATTTCAACCTCAAACAAAATGGTGAATGGAATCCAAATAGAAGACAGATTGGAAGGGGCAGTAAACTTCTCTTCATGGAAAATTCGAATCATAGCCTTACTTGAAGAACTCTAACTTGATTCCTTCATAGAAAAAGATATTAAGATGCTTGAAGAAGAATCAGAAAAAACAACTTGGAAAAGACATAACAGTAAAGCTAAGAAGATTATAATCGATGTTGTGAGGGATCACATCCTTCCTTCCATAGCAAGATTGAAAACAGCCTATGAAGAATTCAAAACTATAAAAGATCCATTTGAAATAAACAATAAAAGCAAAATACTGACAGTAAAACATCAGCTCCTAAATATAAAAATAAACAAAGGAGAGACAATGACAACTTACTTCTTAAAATTATGTAATTTGTTTCTGGATTCGATTGTGTGTATAATTTTTAGCATCAACGTTTTGGATCACACTCTATGATCCATCATCTATTCTTGCATTCTCTCATCCTGATGATGGATCACAGAGTGTGATCCGAAACTTTGATGCTAAAAATTATACACACAATCGAATCTAGAAACAGATTTCATGTAAAAATGGATTGTGGAAACCTGATAAAATTCTTACAAATATCTAAGATAAGAGACCAACTTGCCACCATTAGAAACAATGCAGATGACAAAGAATTTACACTGATTTCTCTAAGAGGCTTACCTATATCATGGGAACCTTTCATTCAATGTGTAAGTCGTCCCTCACTTCCAAAATTTGATCAACTCAAGAATGAGTGCATTCAAGAGGAATCCTGGTTAATCTCAAGAGGAATCTACACAAATCAGGAAGGGGAGATTCAAGCCCTATATACCAACAACAGAAACAAAGGGAAGAAGAGCAAGTTCAAACCAAAAGGTGGAAATAATTCTCAATATCACAAAGAAAGGGATTCATCCAAAGTTCAATGCTATCAATGTGATAAATTTGGTTATGTCTGAAAATTTTGTCCTGAAAGAAAGAAAATTCAAGCTATCATATCTGAATCTCATGAAGTTTAAAATCCTCTAATTCTATTTAGCTTTTTCAAGTGAATTAAACACAAGTAATAATACTCGGATAATGGATAGTGGAGCTTCAAGACATATAAATGGAATCAAAAGTCAGTTTGAAACATTAAGAGAGTATTGCATAGAAGAAGTCACAATTGGAGACAATTCTACTTATCCAATAAAAGGAATTGGTACCTGCTCCTTACAAATTAAAACAGGGAAACTCTTCAATTAAAAGATGTGCTATTTGTACCAGGGATAAAATGAAACCTAATTTCCATTTCAGGTCTAGCTGATCAAGGATATAGGGTCACCTTCAATGAGGATAAACAACTCCAACATAAACAACGCCATCAGTATAGGATCAAGGGATCGAAGCATGTATAAATTAAGTATTAAAGCAAAACAACAAGCATTAAATAATGAAGTCCATAACTCAAATGAACTTTGGCACAGAAGATTAGGGCACCTTGGATTTAGTGCTCTTCCTACCATAGGGAAAATCACTACAAGCTTACCTAATCTCAAATCTGATCACATTAGTATTTGCAAAGGGTGTGCCCTAGGAAAAAATAAGAAAGAATATTTTCCTTTAAGTAAACACAAGTCAAAAATTGTACTAGAACTTGTTCACACTGATTTGTGTGGACCCATGTCAACACCCTCTCTAGGGGGATTGTTGTACTATGTAACATTCATTGATGATTACTCTAGGAAAACTTGGATATACTTTCTAAAACTTAAAGAATCTAAAGAAGTTTTACAAAAATTCAAAGAATTTAAAGCCCTTGTGGAAAATCATACCAAGAAGAAAATAAAAACATTAAGATCTAACATCTTCAAAGAATTTTGTATTTCTATTGGGATTAAGAGGGAGACAAAAGTACCTTATAATCCTCAACAAAATGGGGTTGCAGAAAGATGAAATAGAACTATTATAGAAGCAACAAAATCCATGATTCGTGATCAAAGTCTCCCTATGTCCTTTTAGACCGAAGCAACAAGTACAACGATTTACATTCAAAACAGAAGCCCTCATGTAACATTGAAAAACATAACTCCCGAAGAAGCCTTCACTGGGAACAAACCAGATCTTAGTCATCTAAGAATTTTTGGTTGTCCAGTCTACATTCACATTCCCAAAGAGAAAAGGTCTAAATTAGAACCTTCCGAAAAGAAAGGCATATTCATTGGCTACAGTGAAACAACTAAGGGATATAGAGTATATATTCCAAGACAAAAGTCTGTTCAAATCAGTAGGGATGTTAAGTTTGACAAAGATATCGCTTTCAAAACATCCTTAAACAAAGAAGACAAGGAAATTGAAAATTGGAGGGAGTTTATCGTAGAAGATGAGTATAATACTAAAATCAAAGGGAGAACACTATAGAAGATAATTCAACTAGAAATCTAAGGGAGAGTCTTTCTGAATACAGAGACACATATGCATCTAATGCTGATAATGATGAAGTTTTAAATCAGAAGAAAAGATCACTTTAGGCAAGGAAAATGATTGAAGGGAACAATGTGGAACCAGATGAGGTTTCTAGAGAAAACAAGAAAACAACAAATCAAAAATGCTATGTTGCCTTAGTAACATAACTCACAAAAACAGAACCAACTAATGTTGAGGAGGCCTTAAAATGTCAAGTATGCAAAGATGCAATGGTAAAGGAATATCAATCCATTCTAAAAAAAGATATCTAGGATATTGTTCCTAGACCTGAAATCAAATCAGTTGTATCTTCAAAATGGATGTTTAAGATCAAGTATGCACCTAATGGAAGCATTGAAAAACACTGTCAGATTTGTTGCAAGGGGTTTTTCTTGAAAGGCCAGAATTGATTATGAAGAAATATTTGCTCCAATTGCACATTACACTTCAGTAAGAACGATAATTGTCATTACTACATCCAAAGGATGGAAAATAAATCAAATGGATGTAAAGACAACTTTCTTGAATGACATCATTGAAGAAGTATATATAGAACAAGTTTAAGGATTCATGACGCATGATCGGAAGCTATACATATCTCAACTAAAGAAAGCTCTCTATGGGTTGAAGCAAGCTCCCAGGGTTTGGTATGAGAGGATAGACAACTATCTTCTCAAATTGGGATACTCCAAGAATGAAGCTGATCTGAATATATATTTCAAAATATCTAATAATGACATGTTGATACTCGTTCTTTATGTTGATGATTTGTTGATAATAGATGCAAATCACCTTATAGCCAAGTGTAAACAGGATCTCATAGCTGAATTTGACATGAAGGATCTAAGCCTTCTACATTATTTTTTGGGTCTAGAAGTATGACAGAAAGAAAATTGCATCTTCCTAAACCAAGAAAAGTACACTACAAATATATTGACCAGATTTGGACTGCTGGACTGTAAACCATTATTTACTCCAATGGAAACTAACCTTCATAAGCTTTAAATTGAAGCAACAAATTCAGAACCAATAGATCCTACTCGCTATCGGCAAATTGTTGGATCCCTTATGTTCTTAGTGAACACTCGGCCAGATATCTACTATGCTACAAATGTGTTAAGTCACTTCATGTGTGAACCCAAGAAGATTTATCTAATGGTAGCCAAGCATATTCTAAGGTATCTACAAGGAACAATTGGACTTGGGCACCAACATGTGGCAATATGCCTTCGAGGTGAAGAGTTGATTCAGTAAAGGAGGTTAAATGAAAAAGTAAAAGAAGCCAAAAGTGGAAACACAAGATAAAATGGCGACAATAATAAAGAATAATACACCTTAAAAAAATTAAAGGTAAGCATACAAAGCTCAAACAAGTATGCCAAGGACCACAAAAGCCAAGGAAATTAAAAGGTAAAACCAATTTTTAAAATAATCTATTTGAGTAAAATTAAAAGAATTAAGGTTAGAAAGATGGGAATGGGAGAGAAAAGGATAAGAAAAGATAAAGTTGCAATTAAAAGACTTATATTAGTAGGTATTTTGAGAGAAATTTTTAAAAAATAACAGGAAGAAAAAGAGATAAAAGGAACAAGTGAAAGTATTGGTTTTTCTAAAAGTTCCATGCCATGTTGAAAACCTATATGTAAAAAGTGCCAATAAAAGACAAATCTATGCGAGTAAGCCAAATTCATTGTGCAAAACTAAGAGTACTGAATAAGAGTTGGAACAACCAAGAGGGGATATACGAATGGTCATAGATTGTAAGTCAGGGTCAATTGCAAACATTGGTAGGTTCCATCAGCAGCAATATGAGTGCTAGGAAAACTACATCCAAGTGCAAAATACCACCAAGGCCACACAACCACATGATATCATCAGCATCGCAAAGTTGAGAAGTACATAGTAATCATACAAGTCGTACGACATCAACGGATTCAAATAAACACAACAGCCATACAAGTCATAAGGCATCCATCAAAAGAGACATGAGAATTTGATAACCCAAATAAGTTGGACCGTACAAGGTCATACCTCATACGAGTTTCACGAACAATGTATCAAACAAGAATTGGCAGCCCAAGACATATGGATTCATATGTCTTACAAGTCTAACAGAGAGCCAAGTTTGGGTGGAGAAGTTGTCAGCAATACACCAACTATAGACCATACATGATTGATTGAGGGAGTTTCATCCTTATGCTTGTGTAGACTTAAAAGACACTTCACCCGTACGACACAGAGGTTAATCCATCATTTTGTTTATTTTTCAGCCAAGACACAGGAGTGTACGGAGAAGGGTAAAAATATTGAAAATGGTGAAAGGAAAGGTTAAAAAAGGGAAAGTTAACAAAAGACAAAGATAACATGATTACAACGAGGAACATCGTACTTGAGAGTGTTACTGTTACATCCCCTATTTTGTTGATTTTGAAAAAATTCATTCAAACATTGATATTTAAAGTAATTAGTTAAAACAATTACTCATTTTTGAAGTTCATATGAATGGAAATATTTGTTGATTGTTATGTTGGATGTGAAGAGGAAGATGTTACTTAAATTACCTTCTATTACAGTTAATTTAGTTATTAGTTATGATGACTATTATTGAGTAATTCAAAAGTATGCTTTCACCTTGCTAATTCTTCTTGCAGGTAGCACGACAACAGGGGGGAAAGCATTGGCCAAGAGGGAATTGAGTACAAGAGCACCATCCTGCCACTAAGGTTAAAAGGCATGAATCTAAACCACCATGGTCAGGGAACATAGGCTAGGGCAAACTAGACACACATCAAGAGACCACCATGAGATAATTGCATCATTAAGCTTAATAAGATATATAAACATTTATTTATGCAATAAAGCGAATTAAGCAAAACAAATGTTACCTTTAAAAAGTGAGTCGATCTCAAATCCTTCTTGTAATGTCAAACATGTTTTAGTATAATGGTACAATGGTATTTACATACATCTGTACATATTAAATACATGAATATGTATGTATGCATATGCTCAAATATGACGTGTGTGTATATATATATATATAAATACTTAGGCATAAAAATACGTATATTTCGAATAATATGTGTATATATGTGTGTGTGTGCAACACATACAAATCTATGTAAATAGAATAGATACCATTTTAGTGAAACTTGGGAAGTAATTTATTATTTCCATTTTATATCAATGAATTATCATTAGAGCCCATCGGCTGATATTCTTTTACTCATAATTTTTGGCACTTGCATTTTATTTTCAAGATTGTAGCTCTTGTTCGCCACCTTACGCTGTCTTTTGATGCACTTGTGATGCAAGAGCATCCTAGGTGTAAGGGCAATCTTGCATCACCCAAAAAATATTTTATTTTCAGCCTTTTCTATTTTAATAAGGACTAGTAGACAGGGTGGTTACTATTTATAGGAACTTACTATTTTTGGTAAGTTTGTCATACGAGCTCGGAATGTTCTCATTTTCTACAGGAATGTTCATTTTAAAGTTGTAAGCCTACCATAAAAATCTCATTGCTCAAGCATTAGTATCAGAGAAGTTATTACGGATTTTCGGTGGAAAAATTTGCAAAAAAACTTCAAGCTCACCATTGGAGGCCTTAGAGTGCCCAGATGAGGTCCGAAAACTCGACGAAGGGTCGGTAGCGCGGTCCCGAGCCTATAGATTAACAGTTGGCGTTTCTAAAAAGTGGTTATAATAGCCAATCGAAGCAACGGTTTGTGAGTTATGGCCTTCGGAAGTTGGGTTACCTAAATTTCTAAAATAATTTGTCAAAGATGTATTTGGCCGACTTTGTGTATTGTTAGGGTTTGTCGGCCCTAGGTATTAAGTTTAAGCATCTAGAACTTTCCCAGGCGGCATAAAATTGCCTATTTAAGAAAGGCTTGAAGATTGTCTAGGATAGCTCTAGGTGATAGTTCGCAGCACTATCTTGCAGATTTCTGTAATGAAGGCACCCATTTGGGTTAGCACATTGTAATTGAGAATTTTGTAATTCCGCATTTGCAACAATAATAAGAAGTCCATATTTTGTTTCTCGCATTTGCTGTTGTTTCTTTGTTTTTGTTATGAGTTTATGGTATTAAGGGGAGTCCCCTGCATCAACTTGACTCTTTTTCGGCTCATATGCTTAAGTAACCTAGCCTCAATCTATATAGTCCCTAATCGCAACCATTCAGAGGTTGCTTCTGGTGTATACTCTTGCATTTACCGCACACTAGTTGGAAATAATTTCCTTCTCAGTTCAATATCACCTAAGTGACGGTGACTACAAAATCATCAAAGGATTTAGAGAGCTATTTATTGTATTGCATTTTCGGGTGACCTGCTATAGTAGATCATACTTAGAGCATTTGCATCCTATTTTCCAGCGTCTCATACTCATCAAGTTGCACCCAAATTTGCTCATATCATTCTTAGTTGATATTATGCTTGGTTTGTTGGAAGTTATCGAGTCTGCAAATATTTTAAATTCTGCTTGTCTATTCTTCTGTATGATCTGCTTCAGCATGATATGTAATTGCATAACCAACTACTAATATTAAATCCGAAGAGCCCTGTGAGAGCCAAAACCTGTTGTATTAATTCATGGCTTTGTTGAATAAATCTTTATGAACAAATTAGCGAAGGGAAACTGCAAGTACAGAGACATTAATGGTTATATGTCTCTGAGACCGGAAAATTTACCTTTTAGTAGTGCATCATCTAGATTCTAGCATGTAAATCTTGTATTTTAAAAAAAGAGAATAGCATCATAATCAGCTTTAATAAGCCCTTAAGGAAAGGGAAATGCTTGATTCTAAAGATAAAAAATCTATGAACACCATGATTGAGAATGGGAACATCAATGACTATAAAGGACAGCCGAGTAGGGCTGAGATGGAAGATGTGAATCATGATGTGATGGACTGTGTGGAAATGTCTTGCTGAGTAGGGCTGAGATGGAAGATATGAATCATGATGTCATGGACTATGTGGAGATGACACATGGAGTCTTCTTCGCTTTGTTCTTAATGTAATGTCCCCTTTGAAGAGAAAGACTCAATAATAGTAAGAGCTAAATATAAGACTAAATAATTAATTTATACAAAAATATATAATTATAGTATTGATTAAACCAAATAGATAATATATTATAATATATAACTATTTAAATTATTATTATATTAGAAAGTGAATAATTATAAATATGGAATAATAAATCCACATAATAATTATAATCAACTTAATAATCAAAGATATATGATTTGATATAATATGAATCCATGCATCTATTTGATAAATGATAATGCTAATGTAACGTAATAATGCTCAAAAAACACTTGAGATATTTTAATATAGTTTTATATATATATATCTTAATTTGATTAAGATAATATTGAATCGGGCATATCACCAAACCCATAGGTAATATGATATCCTTCGTGAGAGGTGTAAACACTGAAAAATCATAAAATTCTAACAAAGGGTGACTTACTCACATCCCCAGGAATTAAACCTAGAGTTGACATGTGTGGTATCTAAGAATACGTGAATGATTCGTATTTGGGTTTGCGAGTTATATTTTTAATAAAATGCAAGAGATCGATTACCAAATAGACTATTTAATAACACACCATTACATATGATAAAGAGCGATTAAGGCAAGGATACATATCAGTTTTCAATAACGAAGTGTGAATCGCAAAGAGTGTTTTTTGGTGTCACACCTATTCATTCACTAATAAAATAACAAGGAACAAAGAATAATAGGGATATATCATCTCTGGTTATTAGATCAGATCTAATTGATTGGCCTACAGCTGAAATTGAAGAGCATTTTTCAGACCTGGAATTTGATATAAAAAGCCCCATTCATATTTGCACTAGGGAAACGATTATCCCATCTTCTCAGTGTTCGAAGACTGCTGGCTGCAAGCTCAAACAGAATTCATAAAGAGAGGCATCATCAGTTTATACGCAATACAACATACAGTCATTAACCGCATCGTACAGAAGAGAAGAACAGAGTAAAAAATAGTCTGAACTGGAATCAACACAGAGTAAAAAATAGTCAGAATTGAATCAACTTACCTAGTAAGATCAAGAATCGCCAACAAGAGAGAACAAACAAATATCATACTATAATTACATGCTAAAAGGGACACAACTGTTATATAGCTATAAAAGACAGTACAGATCAGTCACTACATGTTTATTCCAGAGAACAACAATAGGGCTTTTCAGTATTAGGATATTATTATATCTAGTTGCATATCTATTTTTAACAATTCAGATATATACAAGTGATTATTTGAAGTACATTCTAAATCGTATACACGAAGTGGGGTATCCTTAATTGGTATAAAGTAAGATAGTGCAAATCTAAGACTAATCATCCTATTATCCACGTTTATCCTATTAAGGGACATTACACTTAACTCCTTTGTCTTGCCTTGTCACATACAAAATGGCACCAACATCCTTTACGACTTTCTTAAAACTTCAAATGCTATCATAATTGCTTGCTTGTTACTGCAAATATTCTAGTTCACACTTTTTGAATAAGACAAACTGAATCTTTTTGAGGGAGACGTAGCAAGAATCATTATCGTTGTTGCATGCAATAGCCATCTTAGAAAGAACTGCTAACAGCACCTTTTCAAACACATGTTCAATAGAAGACGTGGTTCATCTTGCTTATGGAACAATCCTTTTTTGTTTCTCTGAAATCGACTGGCATGGAAATTGAACCTTCTATCTCTGTCATCAAGGGTCCTAAATAAACCATACTTGCATGGAGTCAACATTCTCCAATATAGTTTGACATGAACTAACTTGTCTACTGCCATATCAACTTTCATGTTGCCAACTAATTTGTTGTGCTGTAGTTCCTATTGATATGATCATATGCACAGGTTATCATCGCTGCTTCAAACAAGTTCATATTTACTAAAACTACAACACCTGATAAGAAGTATCGCTATTTGAATAATGGACAGATTCTTCATCTTCGTTTTAATGAATCAATGTCTTGCTATATTTTATCTTGTATTCATATGTATTCAACAGTCTTGTTTCAATTACTCCTTGCCATTGATGTTGAGTATTGCTCCTTGCTTCACTATGCTAAGTCAATTATTTTTTACTGTCAACTATATTTTCTATTATAGTCAAACATCATTGCCATGTAGTTCAACGCTTTCTCAAGGGTTTGGCTACCACTGATATTCAATTAAGTTGTGTATATATATCTGTATATGAATATGCTACTGTTCATCTCTTTATTTGATACACAAGTTCACAATTTCTTTGCTTGATATCAATATACCGTAATAATGCTGCTTCATTTGCATCTCTTCTATCATATGTGCTCATAGTATATTCTCTGCCATTTTAACTTCTTTTTCTTAATAATAGAGACTCAAATTTATTAGATTTCTATCTTAATTTAATCATTGACTTCAATATGTACTTACATACATATATATCTCCTTCATTCTTTTGTCTTTTGACATCAATGATAATATTTCCATCAGTCCAAAGGTCGTGACATTTGGTCAAGCGACCAAGGGTTGCTACCCCAATAGACAGTCACGCTGGCTATAAAAACCACATCCAAGCTGTAGAGAAATGCATATGGAAAAAGAATACCAAGCAAGGATACAGCAGGCGGGTTAAACAGCGAAATACAAAAAAAAAGATAGTAATCAGTAATACATAAACCGCAGACCAATGGTGCAGCATTGAATAAATATTGAAGCAGAAAAAACTTTGGAAGTGACAAAAAAAAATTAAAATAGTAACAGAAAATAAAGAGAAAGGAAGACAGAGGATACTAAGAAAAGACAAAAGGGACTTTGACCCATATGGAAGCCAGCGATAAGAGGATGATACAAATAAGTTGAGAATAAAAACTTAACAAAGACATTAACACCTAAATGAACAGAACATACAGAGCCTCCACATACCATACATCCCACTCAATAGAAACAAGATATAAATAAATAATAAGAAGAATGCAAGACTACAGCGATAATAATAATACTTCACAAGTATATATATTGTGATCAGCCGCAGGGCACAGAATTGAGGTGTGATTAATGTTAATCGCAGATATCTTGAGATATTACCATTTGAGAAAATTTTGGTGATTAAATTTATATCATATAATTATAATTATTATACAGACCAAGTTAAGCTTGGTAGATGACATTCTTAATGAATGTCGAGTTTCTCGTAAAGAGAACTCAAAGACTAGAGGACAATCATAATCAAATGTCGGGATTCCAATTTGGAACCCAGAGAGAGATTTGTAGAGAATATCTTAGAGACAATATATATACTGTAGTCGTTAATCATATGCATATGTTAGAGATCAAAGGCTTGGTTAGAGGTGGGATCTCTACCAAGTAATTGTTAATGAGTATGCTCATTGATAGAGATCTCGGAGGACTTAGAAAGGAATCCTCCTTATGATGGTTGCCTAATCGAGAACTCTTCTCACTAAAGGGTTAGGAAATCTAAGGGGAGTTCCTTCTAAGGATTAGGTTGGGTTAGAATGGGGGTTAGTGCCTAGTTTATTTATCATCTACTAACATGTCGTAGGATTTACATATAAATGATTTCATTATTCTGTATATAGTTTATCATGTACTAACAAATTGTTGCAGGTTTTAGCATTCAATATTCAAACCAGCAGTGGAGACATAACAAGCTATGACATTAGCACACACACAGGTCCACAATAAGATAGTAGTGACAATGTCTTACTCAACCAAGGAGTTTAACAAGGTACTTGGGGTGCTTAGAAAAGGACCTTCAACAACCCAACCGTCTTCCAAGATATCTACCAAGGACAAGAAATTGTTGCTGGAACGCGTATGCAGGCAAGACCTCACAGAAAAACAATGGGACAGCTTGTGGAGTACTAGTAATGGCAGAGAATTGAATAAATCTTTCATAGCTTCTCTAGAGTGGAGGTGCATAACGTACATACTAAAGAGCAAATTCACAGAAGGGAGTAGAGAATCCATATGGCATGATATTTCTATATGAATGCTAAGCTTAATGAATGGGTTGAACAACAGTATGGTTTACAATTGGGGACAATACTTGTCTGATCGTATTAAAGAATTACTTAACCAAGTAGTTTAACAAGGTATTTGGGGTACCCAAAAAAGGACCTTTGACAACCCAACCATCTTCCAAGATATAAAATGAGGGCAAGAAAGTGTTGCTGGAACACATATGCAGGCAGGACCTCACAGAAAAACAATGGGACAGCTTGTGGAGTAGTAATAGCAGAGAATTGAAGAAATCTTTCATAACTTCTCAAGAGTGGAGGTGCATAACAGACATACTAAAGAGAAAATTCACAGAGGGGAGTAGAACATCCATATGGCATGATATTTCCCTATGAATAGTAAGCTTGATGAATGGGTTGAATGACGGCATCATTTAAAATTGGGGACAATACTTGTTTGACCATATTAAAGAATTTCTGCAACTCAAACGCAAGATATTTTATATGTTGCACATGTTATTGCCCTACTTCTAGAGGTAGTCCGCACACAAGCAACACCTAAGCATTGGCGTTGTTTTGTCCCTGTCAGCCAGGTTGAATCATATATATCCGCCATGAATTACTAGTTGCATCTAGATACCTTCAAGGTGGGTAGTTTCAAACCCTTGAGGAAAAGGGTTAGGCAAGAAGTCATAGCGAGCACAGAGGAAGGACAAGGGGATGGAAGCTCGGAAGAAGCAAAGTAAGAAACAGCGAAACAAACACTCTCTTCTTCAATTGACAATTCTAAGGACAATGATTTTTACATAGCACCTTACTATACTAGGGCACAATAGAGGACACAAGGACTGGGACAAGAGAAGGAAGTGGGGGAGACATCGAAAGAAATTGAGTTTGTGCTTGTATAGGAAGGGCCCCTACTTGGGACACTACCAGAGAATGCATTGGAAGGGCCATATGGAACAAACACGACACATGAGGGAGAGGTCGTACAAAAGGAATATCAATGAGTGGAAGGCGCATAGAAATATCACTCTTTCTTACAAGTATACAGAGTAATCTAAATGATATACAAAATTGAAATATAGAACATAAAATGTTCTATATAGGAATATCCTATTTACGAGTGGAAGGCGCATAGTAGGAGATAGTACGGATGGGAGTCGTACATACAGACGAGATGGCAGCACACAGAGGTGAGTAGCCTCTAGTGACAAGATGGCAATGCAGTGAGATAATGCACAGAGGGAAAGGACGATGCTAGAGGGAGGAGTGGTACCTTAGGAAAGTATGTCAGAAAGGTTGTTAATGTTTCTAGATTGGGGGGGCAAAGAGGGTACAGAAGATAATATGAAAGCTGATAGGTTGTTGGCAAAGTTTTAGATTGAAGTACCGGACATACCACCAGCATCACCCAAGCTAACAATGGGACAAAACACAAAGGAAGCCACTCAAGGCCCACCAGAGTTGGTAGAGATAGATGGAGGGAATCAACATATGAGCAAGCAAGAACTACATGCCACAAAAGTTGGGGAAGCAAAATGTTCCATTCCTCACATTGGAGACTTCACATAGTGATTCTTATTAGAGATGGAGGCTATGGCAGTAGCTTCACAGGACATGGCAAATCGAGTGAGGGAGTTGAATATAAGGTCCGTGAGCATGGCAGTCAAGACACTTAAATTTCATGAAAGAAGAGTGCTACATGGAATTTGCTAGGTGTCTCACACATCAAGGATGGTTGGAGATGGAGATACCAAAGAGGGTGGAGATATGGAGTACACCACGTATTCTGATAGGGCACAAAGGGCACACAATGATGATAAGCACCCTAGCCAAAATGGAGGACACTTTTTGAGCTACAATTATAGGTAACAAAGTGGGTGGTGTTATTCTACATGAGAATCGAAATGGAGTTCTATTGATATTTTTTAATCCACTACCATCTCCTCCATAGGTTCATATAAGCCTAAGAGAATTGATTGAATTGCATAGTTTGAAGTGCTTGAAGGAGCAATTTTGTTGTTTGTTCTTGTCATTGTATATAAGCTTTTAATTTACTCTCTTGTTCTACCTCACAATCACCATTTTTATTCTTTCCTCTACCTACTTGCCTCTAGCGTTTCATTTTCTTTCCAAGGCACATTGATCTTTGTGGCTCAAATGCATAAACTAATTTTTAGACCTGAAACTGGATGGACTGCTACTCTAATTAAAATTGTTATGTTCCCTTCTAGAATCTTTCCTTTAATATACTTTGAATAAATATCCCACATTCAAACTTAAAATTCAATAATATTTTCTAAACAAATACAAAACTTATTTTTTGAATTTTTGTTGGGAACTTTTTATTTGCAGCTATTACTTTTAATTTTGTATAAGATATTAAGGGTTTTTGTTCTTGAATCTCTGACCTATGCAGTGTTTCATACTCAAGATTGTTGAATCATTGATTCAAACTCCACAATAGAAATATAAATAATGCCCCGAAATCCTTTCCTTCTTGAGTTTTCTTCTTACA
Organism: Cupressus sempervirens; assembly: GCA_028749045.1. NCBI lineage: Eukaryota > Viridiplantae > Streptophyta > Pinopsida > Cupressales > Cupressaceae > Cupressus > Cupressus sempervirens. Next base: position 613,103,390 of record CM053790.1, read on the forward strand.
CACCCCTTTACATCTAATATTCATAACCTTTTATATGCTACCCTTCATTAATTATAGTTTTCTTTTTTGCAAAAGGAATCACTGGTGTTAAGAGAAAACGTACCTATGAATTGTGTAAGGGCATCGAGCAATCAAATGAAGCTTTAAATATAAAATTATCCCCAAACACATCAAACAATATTAGAAATCTTCAAATAGATTTTTGTTAAGACTATATCTCTATGAATAAACCTTCTAGGTCATTTGTAATGTCCCCAATTCAGCAGGGCCTAGAAGCATGGGTATGTCAGTTCATTATTGCAACCCTCGTAAGCTGACACTTAGATTTGAGGATCTCAATTTGTGTAACTTGCTATTTATAGTAAGTCATGGTGGGCAGGGCTTTCATTTTTGGCAGTGAAGTTGTGACACCCTCAGTCTAGACTCTGTTAGTATTTTATTGGGCTTTAATAATGAATTGCATAATGAAAGTTATCTATTGTCTAACTTAATAAATGACTTTATAAAATTCATGTTCTAATTTGTGGGTGTGTTGAAGAAGCCTCTTAGTGAAAAGAGTGCACAAGAAGACTCTAGCCATTAAATTATGAAAGAGTTATTATATTTAAAAGTTGAATATGCTTCCAAATACAAAATCATAACTTAAGTGAAAAGTGTGAGCATCAAGTAAATTTAAGTGAAAAGTTTGAGCATGAAGCCTTTAAAGTGACAAGTGTGAAGAAGAAACTTTTTTGATTGAAATGTTATAAAAGCAATGTTTGTGAGAAAGCAATTCATTCTTTGATTGTTTTTCATTTTGTTTGAGTTTCTCTCCAAGGGTTTGGTTGTGAGCTTTGAGGAAATCTGAATTCCTCCTCTGCACTTTGAGCTTTTAAAAGATCCAGTGAATTGTGATTACTCCTGAAAGGTGTATGAGATCAATTGGTGCTAAGGGATACCAATCTACTAATTCTGGTCTGCAATTTACATTCTGAATTGAAGTTATTTACTGAATTTATTCATTTAAGTTGTTGCAATCAAAAGCTGACTGGGAGAGCTCCTTGTATGGGAGTATTACTTGCAAATTCTGGCTGAAAACATCACTGAAAGACATCTACGTGTGCCGTGCTTTCCTGTGTTCAAGCAGCATTCGATTTGGTAAAGCCGTGTGAAAATATAAGGCTGGGTGTTCAAAGATCTCTGCATAACACTTGTTAGTTACGCCACTGGGAGGCATTTACATAAGCTGTGATTCATTCTTCTATAGCAGCATTTATGATTACTGAATTTGGTATGGTTTCAAGGGAGTTGCATTTTGGGGTTTCATAGCAGCATTTGTATCTGTGGCAGCACCTTTACCATCTACTGCGAACTACTGAATATTGGTGTGAAATAGCATCTATCTCTGCTGCAAACTTTTCAATGCCAAGTACATACAGGTTCCTTAATCAGTTTGCTTTGCTTATATGTACATGTTTGTAATAATTGCAAATCTTCATAATTGTAATTGAAATTTGGAGTACTGGCAGGTGATAATTGTTTTAAATAATTATATCTGTTATTTCAAGCTTTTCAATATATTCTGAAATTTACAAAAAAAATGAATATATTCTCCAAAAAACAAAATAAAAAATCATAAACTTTCAAAATACAAAAAGGAATTCTTCAGCATAGATTGAGGGTGAGCCAGCAGGGCTCATGCGGGCTCATTACATCATTAAAAGTAGAACATCTCTAAATAGATCTTAGAAGATCATCTCAAAATAGTTCTCCCAAAAGAGGCAACAGTTAAAAATAGACACTTTGATAGGTGGTTCCTTGCGGTGATTTCAATGCTCTTTCCAAACATTGTTGATCCTCTAAAGAAACTTGCAACTGACAACTCATTAAATCATCTTAGTGACTTCAATCTAAATGTCCAGGGCAGTGAAGATGAAAACTAGGCAAAAATTGCTTGACAAACAGTTCACATGATTCCCATTTGTTGAGTCATCAGTCCATCAACCTTGGAGCACTTAAAAATCTTAGGAAATGATAAATTTCAGCATTTGTGTCCAAACTCTATATACCTGAAGTGGTAATTTACCTACCTTACATTGCCTTTGTTATTCCTTCATCATACAAGTTCTTGTCTTTACCTTGCTTAATGTGCCCTATAAAATTGTTAGATAAAAATGTAGACAATAAAATTGATAGACACTGGTAACAAGGATTCAAGTATGGTTTTAAAAAGACATGACAGGATCTTGGCTAAAAACTTGACTGAAAACAAAATAATCCTATGGGTAGATATCATGGAATAATAAACTTTACCAGAATCCAGGTAGTCATTGGCACTACATTTCTGTGACCATTGATGACACTCATCATTCCTCCCTTTCTGGTCGTGTGCTGAAGGAACGTAGCTTCCTGTTCGTAGCATACCACCTTACATTTATATCTCTATCTGAAATTCTAGTTATGCATGGTTTGTGCAAGCAAAATGCAAGTAAAGCACTTATTTCCCAAAACGAATATATAAGAATTAAAATCATGAAGAAAAAATGTCATCTTGAAACATCACCATTTATCCTGATATAGTACTTTAAATCTTCAGGAAACTCCAATGTCCCATGCATGCCTTCCAATATTATAGCAGCATATATTCTCTGTTGATAAAGAAGCATTAATGTAAGCTTGTCCACGGTTAAAACCTTAAAGGAAGTGACAAACAAGCACTGCATATTCTCCTTAAACAAGAAAACTGGAATTTAGCAATATGACAGCATTCAGAATAATAGCCTGCATGCAATTTGAATCGCCATACCATCTTTTTTAAGGAAAAGTATGTCAATGACACATCAGAAGAGAAGCAAATGTAAAGATTCAATTGGACACTACACCATGTACATATTCTCTCCTCAACAGGATAACCCAATGCTAGCCAGGCTCTTTAAAATCTCTGCATGCAACCCTGAGTGTTTAATAGGGACATTTAATACCCCAAACCTTCTCTGCCCCACAGTTTGGCAGCACAGATTTTCACTGTATCAGAGAATGCTTTCCGTCCCCTTGAACACAATCTTATCAACTTCCTCAGTAATAATATAAAATTTTAGAGTGCCTTAGGAGTGTTTGTAAAAGACACAATGTATACAGGAGTTGCCAGCAAAGCAGTTTGACTAACAGAAACCAGTCAGCACTTGAGTCATTCCACAGGTTTCCGTCACACTTTTCTGCAAACAATGAATTCCAATATCTACTACCAATTGTTTTTCTACAATATGTCAAATTAAGTCTAGGTTCAACTCTTTAGTCTTTGGGGCAATATCAATGAGTCATATTTCATGACTATTGGTTTAAGCTTTCACAAGCAGCCATCTATCATGTGCATGAATGGTCCACTTAGGACTCATTGCATCTACATGATGCTCACAAGAGTGAAGCATTGAGACTTTCTGAGAGATCACTCATCCCAGTACTATTGCAACTCAAGCATTCTTGACCTTTAAGTTTCCCCCAGCATCAAGGCCACCTAATGGATTCCAAGTTTCTTAAATGTGAATCTCACAAACAAGATTCCCAAAATGTTTGTATTTTAGCATTGCCCAGAGCTTGGACCATTGGAACATTCATGCTGTTGACAAATGTGTCTCCTGTTATTTTGATAAATCCTACATAACTTATGCTTCAAGAGGAATATTTTTAGTTGTACTGGTTGTTATGGTGGATCACGATAATTGAAGTGGTTTAGATTCTGAGAACAAAAATTTTCAATGTACTACCAGCTTATATCAATTCCAAGCACAGTGCAAACTCTATGATCTAGAAAACTGTAGTCATGCTCTCCAAAAATTAACATCAATTCTATCCAAGAATGAGAAGCCATGTGTGTTTAGACTACCAAGCAATGAGTTTCTATTACATTCAACAAAGGTAATTTAATGCCTGACTTGCTTTCTTATCTAAAGCATACCTCTGGTTTTACTTTGTAGTAATTTACTAAGTCTTCCTCTGTACCAAAACTTCTTGACACAATAACTGGTATTTCATATCTGGTGACATCAAGAAAAAATATCATGTTGCACAATTAGGTGATCTTCTTGTAAAAGGCTATTATGCCTTTCAGTTTCACGGGAAAATGATTAAAAAAATCAATTTAATCACATAGTGCATCAAAGAGCTAAAACATACTCAAACATGGAAATAAGAATAAATATAATAATTCACTCTATGATATACTTACTCTTCTTGAAACAGGTGAGCCACTTGCCCAATGAATTCATCCACCAAATCATTTCCTTGTGGAACATAGGCAAGCTACAAGAAAAAGAAAAAAATTTAATACTAAAATAAAAACCTAATAACTGCCAACCTCCTACGTGTCATAGTTTGAATTTCATATTAGTGAGAAAAGCAAGAAAATATATTAATTGGGGTAGCACCATTATCAGCCACTAAGGTGAACAAACATGAAAAAGGAAACCTTAAGTTTTCATTCCAAGGAAAATCAAACCATCCTTTTAAGTTATCATCTACAAGATTTTATATACAAGTGATTAGCAAAACATATCAAAATAATATCAAATTACTCTTATTTGCTAAAAGCCAAAGTCATTTACTACCAATTCAAGCTAACTAATAAAAGAATAGACAATTTATGGCTTCTGATAGAAGTATGCATACTACTGTTTCACCGGGCATTCGCCTATTCTGATTCTGGCATACACTCTGACTTCCTGACGCAACAGGTCGACATAAAGCATCCACCTTTGGCTGCCATGGGGTAGCAGGTATGTTGGTTTCTCTGTTGAACAGAAAATCAGAGATGTAAAATCAGAAAATATTGGAGAATATCAAATTTAGATATTCATTAGTGTTACAAGTCTAGTTCTTTTTATGCAAATCTATCCAACGTAAAGTACTCTTATGCAAGAACATATAACCAAAATATCATATAGAGTGCACATTCTTCCACTTGAAGTCAAACTATAACACTTTGTTAAGAAAGAGGAAAAAAAGGACAAAACAAAGCATGCCATACAGTTTCAATCTCAAATCCCTGTTCTTCCATCTTCCCCACCTACCTTAAAGTTTTAATATTATTAAAAACTTAACAATAGCACTTCAAAAATAATTCGCAGTTAAATGAAAATAATTTTCTTTGAGATTAGATAAAAGCATTTTCAAAACTTGACTTTTCCAAGTCCTCCATTAAAACCCTGAAAGCACCATAATTTACTTTCCCTTCTAAGCTTTTTTCTAATAAGTATGGCCACTATTATTATTCAATTCATATTACCGTACTTTTCAATTGCAAATGCTTTCTCTTAAAATTAGTTCCAGCATCCCCTTCTAACTCTTTCTGATTTATATAATTCTTTAAAGAAGAGGAACCACTTTTATAAAGAGAGATTTACACCAATAATTGTTATGTTTGCACATTGTTGTCGATATAGAAACCTTGATTCTTAAGATCTATGAGAGTGCTAGGAAAGTGGCTACTGTTAGCATTCAGATATATGAATGTTCTATACAATCCAGCTAGTTCTGTGGAACTCCAAATTTCGAGGACAGTTCAGCTTTTCCAATCTTTGATAACTGATTTCCTACAGATTACAAGAATCTCCATTTCAGAAATTATGCGCTAGTTATTCACCTTTTCTGAGGAAGATCCATTCAGAAAATGAGGTGACAGTTGAAATTTAAGGATTGTCAAAAATAACAGGTAAAATATCATGGTTGATATTGAATTGAGCGCTAAATTATTTTCAAAAAGATATTAAGTATGATTGTACGGCTAAATTACTTCACAAAAACTGCAGAATTGTATGTCCGGTCCACATTTGGAAGTGCAAGAAGGTGGACTATGACAATGAAGACCAGTAAGTATAAAAATAGTCAGAGCCTGACTTTTACTCTATTATATTACATCATTTCATTAAACTTACATTTTACTCTCCTTACATATGTTCCATCTGTAGAGATTATTGGCATCTCCATTGATAAAATAAGAATTATTACCTGCATCAAGGTGTTGAGTTTTTGGCTTTGACATGAACTTCTGCACAGATTCAGTGTGAACATATGGGGAAAAGTTTAAATAGTTTGAGTAAGTCTATTTTGCATTCAGTTTAGTGATTAAAATGAAAGTTATTTAGACTTATCTTGCATCTCATCCTTGCAATTGATAAGGCTCCTTTTGTAATTAATGCTTTCTGATAAATTGGAAAACTGAATGTAAAATACAGTTTGCTTCCATGCACCTGTCAGTTGTATCAGTTGTGAAGGTTTTCTTATTAATTTTCCAAAGGAATAAAAACCAGATTTCAAGGTGTGATTGTTTGTGTATGTTTCCGCATTTGAAACTTTCATTATTGTTTGATTTATGCAATGTTAATCAGCATTAAAACATAATTACAGGATATTTTGAAAAAAAATCACAAGGTGGGATTAGTTCCTTATTAGTTATTCCCTAGATCATTCTATTAAGACCATTTGTTTTATCCTATTCTAGATTAAACTCTCAGGTGTCAAACCTAGAGACCTATGTTTCACAAGCTAATTGCTATTACAATAATTCAAATCAACCTACCTTGTGAGCTGTTTCTCGATCTTCTCAGTCTCTTCAGTTTTCTCTAATTGGTGATAATAGAGCTATTTCAAAGCCACATGCTAGAAACATAGCAAATTGTGAGGAGCTTCAAGCCAAGTTCCTCAAAAATGACGAATTCACTTAATTTTTGTATGACAATCTATCTTTCAGCATCATTTTCAATATATTCCCCACCTAAGTCGAAGTATGTAATTTAGTTTTTTATCCCGCTGATGATTCAGCCAGTAGTCCAAACAACCACAAGATTTTTATGATTGGGCATAAATTTTCGACCCTTTATGCCAAGTGTTAAAAATGAATGACTGAATTTGTGTCCCCTCCACGAACCCTCCAGCAAGTTTATTAGGGAGATTTGTATGAAGGCAACAGTGATTTTCTGTAGAAGATTAATGGGTTTAATAACATAGGTGGATTCATTGTATCAAGCGATGGTGAATTACATGTAATTACACATTTTCATGTAATACATCCTCCTTAATCTACAAACATGAAATAGAGAAGAAAGAGGATGGAAAAGAAGAGAAAACACCCTAAGGGTTATTTTAAAGTGCCTTGAACTTGATGATGATGTCACGCATTGTAGGAAGATCTCCATTGTCTTTGATATAGCTTCTATTTTCACACCATCAACATATGCTGGTTTCACAACTTTGCAATTTACCACGAGGGAATCCTATAAGTGCTTTGCTAAGGATTTGTATAAAGCAAACTTATTCATTATATGAGAACCAAAATCTTTAGAATCTAAATCAGCATTGACTCTGATTGTATATTCTGAAGTAATTTCTACAATTGCAACCAAATTATCATACTCATCAAGAACTTGCCATCCAATTTGTTCCAAGTCGTACATGATCCCAGTTTCAATCTGCCAAGACTGTCTACAACTTTGTTACAAGTTTTCTAGTGTTTCTTCTTTATAGCCCATAAGTTTGTGACATCTTTAGAACATTTCACAAGACGAAACAATGTCACATGTGACCATGGCATCCAAATCAGATTTGGCGATCTCATTCTAATCACTCATAATTTCTTTCACAGTATTAGCTTCCTGACTCAAAGATGAAATCAAGTCCTGCAGCATTTCTTCAATCTCTTTGATACGTTCAAGAATTTTGACTATATCTGTGATGGCTTGAGCTCCTTCAGAGACAATTTCTCCAAACCAAGCTCAATGATCTGCTTCTCTCGAGGTGTCTGAGATGTAGTGGCTATCTGTTGCAAAGACTGTTGTTGAACAACCTCATTTAGGCAAGCAACTTCCTGCTTAAGCTAGTTCTTTTTCTCCCACAGCCCGTGATTACTCTTTGATATATTAGTAAGTGCATCATGAGCATCTTGTAGACAATTCAATCGTGATTGCTTATTTAGTTCAATTTTGGTGAACTTGTAATCCAAACAGTTTAGTTCTTCAACCCGTTTGTCCACCAGTGGTTCAGCAACCTCCACAAACTTAGTCTTATCATAATCAACTACGATCCTTCAAACAAACTTACCTTTTAAAGATTTAGACTTTGTTTTCTTAATAGGAAGATAATCTGGGAGCAGCACAACCTCCTTCTCTTCATAGTAATCTTGCCCAACCAAGCAGGCAAACTAAAACCCTTATCTGTTGAATCAATAGTAATAACTATCAACATTGATCCAATTTGTATTTCCGTAGTGACTGCACAGGCTTTAGTTTGTACTGTTGTACCAAGAGATGCCTGTTGAGAAGACTCTGTCATGAATGCTTCAAAACAAGCTATTGAAGTATCAAGTTGGGAGACTTGACCATCTGTGAATGTTGGACAATCCTCAAACATATTTTCCAAGTTCTCACATTGCCCAGTTGTGAGAATAGGAGTTGTTGAAGAGAGAGGAAGTAACAATGTATTCACTTCTGAGGCAAGGATGGTAGATGTGAAAACAATGGAGAATGTGTCCATGTCATCATCTATGACACCCAGAAAAGGTGTTTCCTAAATGGGTTGACCTTGCTGATTTATTGGTCATGGAGTAGTTATGATCATAACCTCTCCTTCTTCCTCTTCATCAAATTCTTCTTCAAACAAAGTTTCCTCTTCAGCTTCTTCCTCATCATACTCTTGAGCTTGTGTAGGTGCTTGTGAGGGTTCTTCAGATGACTTAGATCCCTTTCTCTCTTTCAACTTGAACTTGAGAGATTGTGTTGCAACGGAAGAAGATGCACCATCTTTGCTTGAGATTTCCTTCCAAGCGGTCCAAAACTTCCACAATCTAACCCAAGTTTGGAATTCACTCTCTTGAGACCTTTGATCTTCAACCATTTGTTGGTATTCACCAAGATGGATTGTAATCTATCAAAAATGGATATACCTTCTTTCTACTGCAACTGTATAGGAAACAAGCATTGCTTATCAAAACTAGCACGATGGTATTCTGGATCAAGAATATTACCATCATCCTAGACCTGAAGATTAGATGGAACCTCAAGCATGTTAAGATCAATGATTTGTTGTAGGGTGAGCCTACAATAATCCATTTTCATGATATCTAGTTCTATGCTCAGGTCAATCCATATGTCCTCTATGTGATGGACATGAGTGAATGCTCTTTTAAATCACTGAATGCATCCCTCAATAATCAAAATCAAACCTAGCCTTGAACATTTTTTATGTGATAAGCTGAAGTTCTACCTCCCTATTCCTTGCCTTGTAAACTGAATTGATCATATACTGCCCAATTGCCAAGGGTTTGGCTGTAGTGATACCAAAACCTAGCCTATGCAGAGAATTCTAATAAATTATAAGACTGTACTTCTATGAGTTGTCTGGCTAATTTCATTAATATGATCTTACCTATAGCATACTTGGCAAACTATATGGTTCTCCTAAGTGAAAGTTGAAAACCATAGAAAGATAGCACCAAACTAATTTACTCTATTCCAAGCTTCATTTGACACTCGAGTGATTGCAAGTTGTTTGTCAAACAAACACAAGAAATATCCAAAAAATGCAGCTTGAATTCTCCTGTATTGATGTTTGTTGTGCGCCAAGGTGATTTGATCATGGTAGTCCCAAATAGGAACTTGTAACCGATCCACTTTGGTGGAGAGACCCAAGAGAAATCTCATGGATGCTGCCATGTAAACTAGGTAGGAATTCATGTAGAATGGTGTTGAGGTTCTTACATTAAGCAACTGCTCACAAATAGCAGCACTAATAAGTGTCCCCCAAATGATAGGTTCCTCACTATCAAACCTCTAGAAAATGAATTTATACATCCAAAGCTCGAAGTCACTAGAATCTTTGAGACCGCAAGTCCTGCTAAGAAGAGTTATTAAGTCTTTGTATTATGAATGGAAATTCAACCTGTGAATGGTTTTAGGTCATCTTGAAAAATCACTTGTTCTGACCTTCAACCAATATGCACTTACATATTTCTGCTAATCCACCTTCTTTTCATTCCACAACTCTAAGGACATATCTTTGGACAAGTCCACACACTCTGTATTTTGAAGAACTTTAAAGATTTGTCAGTAACCTCTGGATCAAGGCTAATGATGAATTTTCTAACTACATTCTTTATTGTCTTGGTCTTTGGACTGAAATTTCATGCACAACCCAAAACGAATTTTGGTTCAAGGCAGCCATAGGGAAAGTAGATACCAAATGAATAGTACTCTTCTTGATACCCTTCATTTCATGAGTTGAAGGAGATTCAACCCTTTGTTAGAAATCCGCCATGTCAATGTGCCCAATCCATGTGTCAAAAACACTATCAAGTGGTGACGAAACTTGAGATGCAGTCGCATGAGCTAATTCATTGTCAAATTGGTACATCATCTTTCCTGTAGATTTTGTGGATGAGGGCATTTCTTGTGCAGCAACATGAAAATCCCAAAATGTAAACACATCATTAGAGGGTATTGATTCCATAAAAACGTAGATTCCTCACCAGCAACAAAGGTTTCGAGTATGAATTAATGTAATATCCCCTCACGTATGGAACTCAATATTTAATCACAATGATTAATATGTTCATTTGAAATAATTATGTGATTAATTAGAAAATAAAATAGCTAATTGATTATTGAATAATAAATAATTTATGTATCTTGATTAAATAGTTAAATCAATAAATAAATATTAAATAATTAAATGAATAAGCATCACTTTATAAATTCATAACTATAAATCTTACCTAACTTATACCTTAATATAATATTATAATAAATAAACATATACATATGAATAGGCACGAAAATAGGAAAGAATACATTCACGCCCTTTAAGGAAATATGAGACATAAAATAAATGTATAAACAATCATACAAAGAGACCACAAAAGATATTTTTAAAAAGAAAAGGAAATGAACATTTACGATTATTATTTACAAATATGATAACGGAAAATTCATATTAGTCAGCCACATGTAATGTATATCACCAAATAAGGGGAAAAGGTAGAATAAGAACCACATGAAACTCAAGAGATAAAGAGAGAAGCTTGCCCAAAAAATAGCTAATAAAAACTCTAAAGTCAACTCAAGGTAAGTTGTAACCATTAAAAGAAAGCCTCCCAAAAAAATATTAAGGCTGAATAAATAAACTGAGCAGCAATAAGAGGTAAAAAGTATAAGAGAGAGTAAAAGGGAGCAGCAATAAATACTTCATAATATTTTAAATAAGTGCAACAAATAGAAATATAGGAAAAGTAAAAAGAAGCAAGAGAAACTTCTTGCAAGACACAAAACCTAACCAAGAAAATAGGAAGATATAACGTAGTAATAAAAAGAGATATTAAGGAATAAAAATATATAAATGGAGATTAGTAAAAAGTAAACTTGCTACTCCTTCAACAATATAATATTATAGATTTAGATGATATTATTATTATATAAAGAGACAGAGGATAATTTGAATTGATAATTAATTTAATTTTAATAAGAGAAGATAATAGTGGGAAGCAATGTGAAATAATGTGAATTAAGGGATATTTAATAAGAGAAGTTTAAAAATAAAAAAAAATAAAGTGAAAGGATAGAAGGAAAGAATTGATATATTTGAGGAATAGTTTCCTATATATTTCAATGAGGAAATATCAAAATTATTTACTTGAATTATTCACATTAATTCAATAATGAGAATTCAATAAAAAGTGCATCCCAAGCAAGGACATTACAGTGGTAACAGAGCATGCTCTTGCCATCCTGTAGGGTGAAGACAATTATAAAAAGATCAAACTATTGAACACAATAGTGTAAGAAGCTTGCAAATATGATTAAATAAATGATGAATCTAAGTTCATACAAGTGACTTATTGTCAAGATGGGAGAGGCAAAGTTAATCTGCTCGAGATAGGTAGATACCAACATAGGTAAGGACATGGGTTCCAATGCCTTGAGGAAAGAGTCCAAGATGGGTGAGGACATGGTTTCGAATGCCTTGAGGAAAGAATCCAAGATAGGTAAGAACGTGATTCCAAAATCCCTAAGGAAAGAATCCAAGATGGTTATGAACATGCAGTTCCAATGCCTTGAGGGAGCCTACAGGTAGATAGGAATCTAGCACCCTGCAACAATAGAATTTTACATATTCTAAAGAGGTCATGTATTAAGGAAAAAGGACTTAGGTCTATTTCAATTGAATTAACACTAATGATCATGAAGAGACCATTAAATTAATGGACGATGTTGAAACTTTGGTGATTAATCAAACCATAACACTTGATTATAAATATATCAATCACATTTTGAGGCAACTCAACACCTTGAAATCTATAATTTATCATCAAAAAAATATCAATTAATTGCGCTCAATCAACCATACACCTAATCAAATTTAAGATGAAATTACTCATAACATCTAATATATTGTATCTAACAAATGAAATCAATATCATAATTGCTTGAGGACAAGCAATTTTGGGAGGGTAGGACTGTAATATCCCCTCGCATATGAAACCCAATATTTAATCACAATGATTAATATATTCATTTGAAATAATTATGTGATTAATTAGAAAATAAAATAGCTAATTGATTATTGAATAATAAATAATTTATGTATCTCGATTAAATAGTTAAATCAATAAATAGATATTAAATAATTAAATGAATAAGCATCACTTTATAAATTCATAACTATAAATCTTACCTAACTTATACCTTAATATAATATTATAATATACATATGAATAGGCATGAAATTAGGAAAGAATACATTCAGGCCCTTTAAGGAAATATGAGACATAAATAAATGTATAAACAATCATACAAAGACACCAATAAAGATATTTTTAAAAAGAAAAGGAAATGAATATTTACAATTATTATTTACAAATATGAGAAGGGAAAATTAATATTAGTTAGCCACATGTAAAGTATATCACCAAATAAGGAGAAAAGGTAGAATAAGAACCACATGAAAATCAAAAGATAAAGAGAGAAGCTTGCCCAAAAAATAGCTAATAAAAACTCTAAAGTCAACTCAAGGTAAGTTGCAACCATTAAAAGGAAGCCTCCCAAAAAAATATTAAGGCTGAAATAAATAAACTAAGAGCAGCAATAAGAGAGTTAAAAAGTATAAGAGAGATTTAAGGGAGCAGCTATAAATACTTCATAATATTTTAAATAAGTGCAACAAATAGAAACATAGGAAAAATTTAAAAAAGCAAGAGAAACTTCTTGCAAGACATAAAAGTTAACCAAGAAAATAGGAAGATATAATGTAGTAATAAAAAGAGATATATTAAGAAATAAAAATATATAAATGGAGATTAGTAAAAGGTAAGCTTGCTACTATTTCAACAATATAATATTATAGATTTAGATGATATTATTATTATTATTATATAAAGAGACAGAGGATAATTTGAATTGATAATTAATTTAATTTTAATAAGAGAAGATAATAGTGGGAAGCAATGTGAAATAATGTGAATTAAGGGATATTTAATAAGAGAAGTTTAAAAAATAAAAAAAGATAAAGTGAAAGGATAGAAGGAAAGAATTGATATATTTGAGGAATAATTTTTTATATATTTCAATGAGGAAATATCAATATTATTTACTTAAATAATTCACATTAATTCAATAATACGAATTCAATAAAAAGTGCATCCCAAGTGGGGACATTACAATTAAATACTTCAGAGATCTAGTGTAATGATCTTAAAAGGAGATGGCACGCATATGCAAGGTTGAAATGCAACTTGGGAAGATGGAAATATGTGTAAAGGATGAGTCCTTATGTAAAGGTTTGAGGAGTGAATGTTGGGCACATGGTAATGCGTGCAAATGACGATTTTTTACTCTAAAAGAGTGACCTTTAGTCAAAAATGGGTTCTCTAGATGCAATTACATGAAAAGTGATTTAGATGTAATTGTGACATGCAATTGGGTTCGGAGGATGGAAATGCGTGTAAGTGGGAATGGAGAGTGAGATTACATGTAATTGTGAATGAAGGGTGAAATTACATGTAGTCACATGTGAAGAATGAGATGCAACGTGCCATGGCATATAATGACGGATATGGAATGAAATGATGCACTTGCCCGAAGAGGTGGAAGGTGGAGTGAAGTGAAACGTGCTAAAGTTCTTGGGAAAGAACTTGCAATTTCTTCCAAATGAAGAAAAACGAGAAAGCAAGCAATCAAACAAACAACGAAAACAAGCACAAAAGAAACACGTACCTTTGGTTTTTTACTCAAACATGCCAAAAGGCAAGTTACTTTAAAGTGCAAATTCGAATTTGGAGTTAGGGAAAAATCCAAAAGTATGAAAATTTGAGTTTTCATCATATTTAAAGAAAAAATGCACTTTTCATGGCATATCTATGGACAAGTGTGCAACATCAAGCTAAATTATGCAATAGAATAGCAAGATAAGCACAAACTAATGAACAAGATTGAAAATGTCCACTTACTTGGAGATCAATGAGCCAAAATAGCAAGATTTGTAGATTTTGAAGACCAATTCTCCTCCAAATCCGGATTATCAAACAATAATATTGACTTCTTCAATTTTGCAAGTGATGGATATCAATGTGCAATCAATGGATTTTTTCCATGAGAATCCTCAAAAACATGATCAAAGATCATCAATGCATTGGTCGTTTTTGGCAAAATGCCCAAGTAGAACCCATTTTTGACAAAAGTGTGGTCTCAAAGGGTCATTACATGCAACGTTTTTTTGCATTAGATGGCAAAAACGTGACCTCCAATGGTAAGAACATACACCCAAAAGCCAAAACCACCTCTATTGCAGAAAAATGCAAGCTTGAAATGCCCAAATCTGGGCATTTTTAACCAAAACCTGCCCTTGAAATGCAATAAGAAAACATGTTTTTGCAAGGAGATTCAACGGTTTTGCAAGGAGAAAGCATAGAAATGCCAAAATGCCCCTTGTGGGATAGATTTCATACCATGAAATGGAGAGAACTGGAGTTCCAAACCAAAAGTGTGGTCTCTTGGAGCAAAACATGGATCTTTTTGCTCTAAGAGGCAAAAACATGGATTCAAGAGGCAAGTGGATGTAATGTAGGTTCAAATGCACTCTTGGAGTGCTATTACATGTTTTAAAAACATGTATATTTGCTTTCTCATGCAAAATGCACTCCCTAGAGGTGTTTGCATGTTTTTTTTTTAAATATGCATTTGGTTTAAAACGCACTCTTGGAGTGCTATTACATATTTTAAAAACATGCAAATGATTTGTTTGTGTAAAACGCATTCTAAGAGTGTCATTACACATTTTAAAAACATGTCATATGCCCTCAAGGTGCAAAACGCACTCTTGGAGGAGCATTGTATATTTTTAAAATGAGAAATTGATAAGTCATTTAGTGCAAAACGCACTCTTAGAGAGTGATTGCACATTTTAAGTTTAAAAGCATTTACATGACTTCAGTTCAAAAATGCATCCTCTAGGAGCATTTGCATATTTTACATGCAAATGGGTTAAAAGACATGCTTTGCACAACTTAAGTGACCAATTAAGCACATGTTTACTTGATTTTTGAAGAAATATCACTTAATTGGGTCATATATAATATTTACACTATATAGTTTAATATACAATGCACAGATATCATTCAAAAAGTAATATTTACTAAGATGTTTTGATTTAAAACTTAAAAATTAAATCAAACTATATAGTTAATATAGTCACCTAAGTGAAAAATTTAAAAAGCAACTCCATATGAAAATATAACATAAAGTGCACTAGAGTCACTTAAGTGATAAAGTAACCTGAAAACATAACATAAATGTTATATTTTTCAAGAAGTGAATGTCAACTTTAAAATATAACATGATATTTTAAATTGTGCAGTTGCACCTGGAGAGTCCACCTTTTGGGCACTAGAATGATCATATCTTTTGATTGCCAACTATGATTAAGCCCTAAGATAGATCGAATCGAAGGGAAAACCGAAAGCAGTGATTTGAGCAAAACCAAAAGACTAAAAGCTAACAAACACACACTAAAAAATTCAAAAAAGGACGTTGAAGGCTTCAAAAATCAAGCATAGGCTCAACAAACAAAAAAACTAAAAAAAATTGACGAAAGCCTTCAGCAAAAGAGTTCATTACGCAAACTAGACTTGATTGATTAATTGATACTAACCAAGTAAATAATGAACTAAACTTAGAGAAAAATAAAACTAAGTTGAAAAAGTTTAGTATTGTTAATGCAGGACAACATGAACTATTGTACAACATGAGCGACCACTAATTAATTAATATGAGGTAATCCATAAATACAGTAGTTAATGCAAAGCAATCGTCTAAATCAGATGATAACTTAGATTATTATTTTCGTTAATATAATGATATATATATGTGTACATGTATATGTATATGTATTACAATAATAAACAGTTGTCTATTATTATTTAATGGTTATCTATTGTAAATATCTAATTAGCTTTAGTTTGCTTTTGTTTTTTAGCTTTCTCTGTTAGAAACATCGTTTCCTAAGGAAACATTGTTTTATTCTTTTGCATAAATTGACCTTTCGATCTCTATTAATAACAAGCAAGTATTTTACCAATTACTTCCACAATATTGTATCAAAGCTAATACTTCAAATTTTTTGGAAAATTATATAATTTCTTTTTGAAATTATTTGCTTCAAAATTTTCGAAATTATTTCTACGATTTCTCAAAAATCCGTCTAGGGTTTTCCATTTTTGTGAAGGATTCGTGTGTTTCCTATCTGTTTTTTTAGGGCTTTTTTCATAAGAAAATGTCTGCTGAAAATCGCAGATCCAATTTTTTCTTTTTGCAAATCACACACTCAAATGCATCTAAAAATCGCATCTGATTTCACACTCACAACTTTCAGTTCAACTTTCTCTGCACACCACGGGCGTCTATTCAACATTCCTAAAGGGGCGTTGTGCTTTCTCTGCAAACCACGGACATCTGAAAAAAAAAACACGATTTCAGCCTACATTGTCTAATGCAACTCGCGATTTCCTACTATGAATGGTGTCGGTTTTTGCTTCATACAACCTAGCTGCCCCTCTTTGCAATCAAATCGTCCATTTTCGGGTGTTTCTTTATCAAAAATCAGCCATTTTTCTGCTACTATCGACCTCCATAGCTGTCAACTAGGGTTTTCTTTGAAACCCTAGCTTTTGACCACAGAAATTTTTTTTGACCACAGATTCTTGGTGGGTTTTTCAAGAGCTCAACTGCGTTGTCCGTTTTTTCTAGGTGCCTCGACTTTCATGTCTCGATTTTAGATCTAGCGGATCCAGCAAATGACAACATATTCCTTATAGGTTTTTCGAGCTCTCTTCTGGGTCACTCTCCATTTTTTCTAAGTCTTCCGTTTTTTGCCTCGAACAACATGCCTTCACATATTTTCACAGTTTTTCATTGAAAAATGTGTCATGGCATCTCTAACAAACATTCTGCTCAAGCACAACTCCAAATTCAATGGTCGAAATTATGGCACTTGGAAGCAACGAATCATCACAATTTTTGAATATCGAAACACCGATCAACTTGTTCTGGGTGTTACGAAATGTTCGACTTCTCCTGGTCCTGATCAAAATACATGGGATCTGAATAATCGAGAGACAATGATGCTTCTCAAATTATCTGTGGTTGATGATTAGCTTTCTCAGATTCTATCCAACAAGACAGTTGCTGAAATTTGGACACATCTCAAAGGTCTTCATGAGACTTCTCAAAAAAGCAGAGCCTTCTTTCTGAAAAACACTTTGTTTTCTATTTTCATGGATGAGCGCACCTCGCTCCAGGCACACCTAAATCGTATTCAAGAAATCTGTGATCAGTTACTTGTCATCGGTCGCAAGATGGAGGAAGAGAATATTGTGGTTATCACTCATTAGAGTTTACCCAAATCCTATGAGCATTTTATCAAGACTCTCAACATCACATCTTCTAGTGTTGATTTGACATTCACTAATCTTTGCACATTGTTGCTTCAGCAAGATCGGTGGAAACAACAGTTCGGTAGCAGCTCCAGTTCCACCTCCACAGAGCAAGCCTTTGCTGTGAAATCCTTTCAAAAGGATAAAGGCAGATTTCAACAGCCATCTCAGCAGAAGTCTTCTGCTCCAACATCAGATGGTTCCTGAAAGAAGAACATTCAATGCAACTATTGTCACAAGTTTGGACACATTAAGGTTGAATGTCAGAAACGCTTAGCTGGACAATCTAAGCAATCAAGTTCACAACCCAAAGTGAACAGTGCAAAGCACACTGAGCAGGCGAAATTTTCCTTTTACGCCTTCGTGGCTAAAAGACCTACAGATCATGTCAAGTCATTTGCTTTGTACATTGATTTAGGAGCCCCTCGTCATTTCACTCACCGCAGAGACTGGTTTACTGACTACTAACCTTATTCAAACTGTTATTTTTGGTGGCAAAGAAGAGTACACGGTTGTTAGCAAAGGCAACATTCAGATTCAGTCTGTTGAGATGAATCTCATATTCCTTGATGTGTACTACGTTCCAAGGATGGAACTAAATCTACTCTCAGTTAGTTAGTTGTTGCGACATTCTTTGCACTTAGCAATCACCTTTAGTTTACATCAATACACTATCACTGATTGGGCGACTAAGTCTACTATTGAAGTGGGTCTTGAGGATCATGGTCTTTTCAGACTTCCTGATTCTAGTGATTCTCAAGACTTAGCTATGGCTGCTCGTCGGTCTTTTGTCAGCACACTTTGGCATCAGTGATATGGGCACTTAAATGTGCATTATCTCTCACAACTTGCTCGAGATGAGCTTGTTCTTGGCATGCCAGAGATTTAGACTCAACAGCTTGGAGTTTGTGATGCATGCCAAGCTGGGAAGTAACATCACACACCTTTCACCAATGGCAATTCATGGCGAGCTTCTTAGGTACTTCAACTTGTTCATGCCGATATCTGCAGCCCTATGGCCACTCCTCGTGTTCTTGGGTCCAGGTATTTTTTGTTGTTTGTTGATGATTTCAGTAGAAAAATGTGTGTATTTCCTTAAAAAGAAATTAGATGCATTTCCTGTATTTCAAAAGTTTAAACTTTTAGTAGAAAGAGAGTCTAGGAAATCTATTATTACGCTTAGATCAGACAAAGGGAGGTAATTTTGTTCAAATGTTTTCTCCAACTTCTTGGATACAAATGGCATCAAAAGCCAGTTAACCACACCCCACACACCACAACAGAACAGTGTAGTTGAACGTCGGAATAGGACAATCACCAAGATGGCTCGATCCATGCTCGAACACAAACATGTTCTGATGAAGTTTTGGGCAAAAGCTATTAACATTGCAGTTTATCTATTGAACCAGTCAACCATAGTGGCAGTCAAAGGTAAAACTCTGAAAGAGGCCTAGTCAGGTCGCAAGCCCAAAATCAGTCACTTGAAGGTTTTTGGCACCCTTACTTTTGTTTGGATCCCCGATGCGTCACGAACCAAGTTGGATGCCAAGAGTTAGAAACTCGTACTTGTTAGATATAGCAGTCTTCACAAAGCCTACCGCCTGATCGATGTTGAGACAACTCGTCTCATCTACAGTAGACATGTAGTCTTTGATGAGCAGCGAGGACCATTCATGCCTATTTCTCTTGTTCCTGCTCCAGTAGACCAACCTATGATGGCTCATGATTTGGGAGTTCGGCTTCCATTAGGTCCACCTGATAGGAGGGCTCCAATAGCTCCTGCAACTCCAATTATACCAGTGATACCTGTATAGACACCTTCAGCTTCTACAGGATCACCTCATTTTGTAGATGCTTCACCTGAGTTTGATCCAGATTCTTTTGATGAGGAACTTGTTGATCAAGCATCTCCTGATACTCATGTTGGTCATTCTCCTATCCGGCCTAAGTGGTGGGCTAAGACACTTGCTGATCTTCGTGATGATGAGCTCATTGATGGGAGAACTGCTCGAAAAAAGAGCAAAACTACAAATTCTATTAACTTTGGTCTCACTGCCAACATTCACAATGTGTTTGAACCTCAAACATACTTTGAGGCTAAAAGAATTCCAAAGTGGGAACAAGCCATGCAATCTGAACACCAGAGCCTACTAAAGAACAACACCTGGGTCCTTTCTAATCTTCCACAAGGAAAGAAACCCATTGGCTGCAAATGGGTCTACAAAATCAAATACAAATCGGATGATACTTTGGACAAGTACAAAACTCGTTTAATGGCGAAAGGCTTTTCTCAACGTCAGGGCATTGATTATGAGGAGACTTTTTCTCTTACTGCAAAGATGAACACCATCAGATTAGTCCTAGCCATGGTAGCACAATTTGGGTGAAAGGTCCATCAAATGGATGTCAAGAGTGCTTTCCTAAATGATGATCTCCATGAAGAGGTCTACATGACGCAGCCTCCTGGTTTCAAGGTTGTTGGTAAAGACCATCAGGTTCTCAAATTGGTAAAAGCAATCTATGGCTTGAAGCAGGCCCCTCGGGCATGGTACATAAAAATTGACAAGTACCTCATTGATCAAGGCTTCAAAAGGAGTTCTTCAAAATCAAATCTGTACATCAAGACTACTGACAGTGACATTATCCTTCTGGTTATTTATGTGGATGATCTGATCATCACTGGCAATTCAGTGTAATGTTCCCATTATAATGTGAACTCGACAAAAGAGGTTACTTGGTTGTGGCCCAGACTGACCAATCCATGGTGCCACCACTCTTGCACCACTCCTAGATCGAGTGTTGCGAACTTGATTGCTTCCTCTTCAAGCATCGGGTTGAGTTGGCAATAGGTATCTGCCTTCAGGAACCCATGCCTATGTGGTAATGGCTCCAGATCCATCAAAAGGTGATAAGTTTACCTTTGTGATCTTTCTCCTGAGATCATCATTAAAATAACCACGATTTCCCCCACCTAAATATCTCATTCTTAGATCAACATAGTCTATGTAAGATATATCACTTTCCATATTCGTGTTCCTCCAATCTTACCAAAGTTTTTTTTTGCATTTCCTAAAAAGTTGGCTCTCTTTCTTTGCGTGGTGCTTTTTTCCTTGGAAGGAAGATGGGTATCGAGGGTCAAGAGCGAAAGGGTTGAGAGTTTGTCCTTCCCGTAATAGAGTCATCTCTATGCCCATTTTGTTCTCATGTTGTCTTTCCCTCAACCAATTTTTGCAGTGTTTCCTGCATAAGCCTTTGGGTTTTGTTGATTTGCATTTTATTTCTACTAAGCTCTCTTAAAAGATTCATTAGTTTTGTCATAGGATCGTGATGTTCTGCCATTCTACCAATAAGGTTATTTCGCCTTCTCCTTCAGGTATAAACTTGCATTCACTTCCACAGGCTGGCAGAATCACTAGCTCTGATACCACTGTAATGTTCCTTTGTAGCAATGACCAAGAGTGTCCTTCCTATGTGTCGAAAGGCACCTTCGGAATTAACTTCTGCTACACCTTGAGGCACTTTTCAATGTTTGTGCAGTTCAGGGAGGGTAGTGTGTTGGATACAATTGATTAATTGTGCATTGTCTTTGATGTTACACAAATGTCATACCATTATGAGTCAATATATGCCGAGTTCATTCGGGTATTGAAGACAGTTTTCTGTGGCTACCAAGCAATCAAGAGTTTGCTAAGTTTAGAAGGTAGTGTCTACCGAATTCACTCAAGCACCAAAAGGGAGTCAGCAAATGATGAGTGTTAACCAAGCTCACTTGGTTAATAAAGAAAATGTTGGATGGAACCAGTGGTAACCAAGCTCACTCGATTACCAAAGGAATTTGTCAGTATGCAGTGTTGACCGAGCTTCACTTGATTAACACAGGAAAATCGTTTCTAAGTTAGTGTCTACCGAGTTGGGTCGGCTATCAAAAGATTTTCTTATTTTGGCATATCGAGTTTAATTAATTTATCTATTGGTTCTAGCCGACTCAGAAAATGAATATTAGTTACTCTGAGTTATATTCTAGCCGACTTGACAATGTGAATGATATAAGTAGAAGGTCAAGTTGTGGATAGAATGTGTAAAAGTGCAAAAATGTAAATTAATTGAAGATTTGATAAATGCTAAGAGGAAGCGAATCAGAAGATAAAAAGAATGTTCTTGTGGAGCTGAAAGGATACATTCGATCATGAAGGGTCAAGTACAAGCCAGAATAGAGATTTATAATCAGCAATTCAGTTGCATCAAAATCAAGTCATTTCATTGTTACTCTCTAACCATTGTAACAGCGATCTAAATCTCTTAACAGCGTTGGTTCACTAGCCATTTGTAAATCCTCTAACAAGGTGGCAGTTCTATTGAATTGTCTAAAGACCTCTGACAAGGCCACTCCTAACAAGGTCACACCTAACAGTGTATTTTGTAATCTTTAACAAATTTGGCTCCTAACATGGCTCACTTCAAAAGAGTGAAAACAGTAACTAATTGCAACTGGTGGTTTTTCCCAAATTGGGTTTCCACGTTAAATCTTGGTGTCAAATGTGTTCATGCTATTTCTTTTCTATGTTTGCAACTAAGTTAAAGTAATGATAATCACAAATAACATCTTAAGATCTGCATGTTAATTAATTACCGAGTATTCTCAGTGCTTACCGAGTTACAGCATTTCTTTGTTTACTAAGCATCAGCAGTGTTAAGTTTTATTTTTACTGACATCTAAGGGATCTGAGAAATTATTTTTGTAGTAACCGATTCACCCCTCCCCTCTCAATTACTATTATATTTCCAATAGTAGCGGTCATATGGTCGCAACCAAACAAGACCGTACGATTGTGAATGTAAGTTGTACAGTATCGACTAGTATGGGCCATACGGTTAGGGTGCAAGTTGTACGGTGTAACAAGGTAGGGGTTGGGTTGGAGACCATACAGTGGTGAGTGGGAGATCATACTGTATGTGGAGGGAGTAGTCGTTCAGTATGTGGTGATGACAAGGCCGTACAGTAGTGCTTGGGGTGTTGTACGGTGGTGAAGGGAAGATGTCGTACAGTGATGCAAATGTACGGTGAGGTGTAAGAGGCTGAAAGTGATACAATACGGTGTTGTTTCTCTGATTCGCTAATGCTAAGACCTCCAGAATGGAATTGACAACTTGAAGGAAAATGTAAAGAAGACACCAAAGTATATTGAGATAGTAACTAATAGATATATTCTAGACAAAAATGGTGTTCCAGATTTTTCAGATCCAAAGCAAAGAAATACAATGGACTGAATAGAGTGAGGATTGATTCCTATCAAAACCGCAAGAGCCAAGTCGGGAAAATCTCTCACTTCCAAAATGGTAAACAATACAAAACAACAACAGGAATTCGCAGTACAAAGAAATAATTCAAATCGCATACCTACTACTACCTATATGTTTTGCTTAAATACCCTTCAGAGAAACTTCCTAACAGTTTACAAAGATAGCCAATGGCCATACCTATGAAAACAATAAAATAAAAATGGGTCCAAGATATACTAAGACAATTGGCCCATTAACAAAGGTTTGATTAAATATTTATTTTATGGCAAGAACATTACAATAGTCTCTCCTTTATTCATTTTAATATCAAAGAGTCGATTTTTAAGAGTGAGAACTGAGAACCCTACTAGTGTTGTTGATCTCAAACATGTTTTCCCGAGTTTTGAGCTTCTCATACGTAGAGTCTAACTTTGTGATAATAGGTAGTAGATGATCTTTTACTCTGTCTACTAATAATTCCATTGCTCTAGTGTTGTCCTTTTCCTATTGACTCTTTTCATCATTCTCATTGGATTTAGGAAGATTTTCTACAATAGTTTTTAACTCATATTTTCTTAGTATTAGTATCATTCGCAGTTTCCAAGCTTCAAAATTTGAAGCACCTTCAAGTCCGTCTTCAAGTCTAATTCCACTCACCATTTTGATAAGTATAATATTTTTAGAAATATATATGTATATCTTGTCAAAAAAATTGATCTGATTGTCTCTTGACTAGGCTCTGATACCATGTTAAATTCAATGATCCGATTTGTACAATATTTATAATCTCTATTTAGAATAATAGTTGGTAAGTTATACTGAAATTGTATTGGCAATAATTTCAAAACCTTGCTTAGATTATCCTTGTAATTTAACTTCATAATTATAAATTATTTTATACACTTTATACTTGTCTGCAGATTAAAGTGGACTTATTAAATGTTGTCAAGCAAGAAGCAAATCACGTAGAAGATTTTATAATGGTTATATGTTCTTGCATTTTGAATTTTCCATGTCAACAATTGAAAGAGGAGGCCTAGGATATGTGGAGGCACCCCCATGGAAGGACAGACCTCCTGCGTGATGGACACATCCGTTCACAAGTGTCTCCCTTAGAACTACCATACAACATGAGCGACCACTAATTAATTAATATATGAGGTAATCAATAAATCCAGTAGTCAATGCAAAGCACATGAAATGATAACTTTGCTTATTATTTTCATTAATGTAATGCTATATATAATTCTCTTTAGTCTTACTATATTAATTTATCTACATAATACCTAGATATATACACACACACACACAATAGAATTGATTCATAGGGTTTATTAGACTGAAACTATAATAACATAAACATATTTAATATTCAAAGTGGATTTTGGCAAATTTAAAATTTTAACTCATTCTAAGTTGATTTGACCATAGTTTAAATGTTTTATGAAAATTGTCCTGTTCAAGTCTATTTTCATGTTATTTTATTGAAAACTATAGTTATTTTATTAAATTTAGTTACATGAGACATTAAAAATGCATTAAGTTGGGGTTTTTATCACTCAAAGCTCAAACCAACATGCCAAACACCTATTAAAACCCCAGTGTTGATAAATTTAAGCCCTAAATGCATATAAGTGGACCTTTTAAATGTAATAACATGTTATTTAATCGTTTAAGTGATTACAAGTGGGGAATTTGAACCCAAAAGCATGTGTTATTGTGTTTTTTAAAGTTTGTTAATGTGTTTATTCACTTAAATTAGTTATAAAATGCATAAAGGTAGGGAATCTCAACCCAAAAGCACAAGCAATTGCAAACGCTTTTGTTTTTCTTACTAAAAAACATGTCATTACTTTTTTATAAGGAGTTCTTGAATGTGTTTATGCTTATAGTGGGCTTTTTTGACTCCAAAATATGCGCTCTTCAATGCCAAAAGCACATCATTACTCATGCTCATGTTAAAATGCAAAAAGGTGGCGAATTTTGTGTCAAAAGCACATGTTTTTTCAACCCAAAAGTAAATCATTACTTTTATTACATGAATTTTATACCAAAATCACTCAAGGTGGCAATTTTGAGGCCAAAATCATGTGCTTTCATACCAAAAAGTGCATCCTTCGTGATTTTATAAGTACAAGGCATATGAGTGGTGATTTTTGGCTCAAAAGTATGTCTTAACTCACAAATACATGCATCTCAGAGGGGTGGCAATTTTTCGTTCAAAAGCACATGCTTTTGCAACCTAAAGGTGCGTCTTTACTTAAAAACACAAGGTATTTTGGTATAATACCCAAAAGTAACGATTTTTAGCCCAATAACACATTTTTGGCTTTAACAACTCCACTTTCTTGAGCATTTCTCTCCAAAAATGGGATTGGTGGCCTCCAAACACTCATTTCTTGAGCATTGCTTGGTGGATTTCAAAGATCTATGGATCGTTTTTGTCTAAACTCACCCAAGGACCACATTGGGTTAGTCAAAAATGGACTTTTGTTGAGTGTTTTTGCTCATCTCTAAACACATTTGGGGCACGTTTTCGCCTAGAAATGCCTTAGAGCAATTTGCACCATCAAAACAGCAAGTGTTTGGTTCAAGGTAAGTTTTAAAGCATTTCCTATCCTTCATAGCTTACATTCAAGTCTTTTAAATCATTTATTATGCTTTGGACGCCATTTTTCAAATTTTTTGCATATTGCACATTGCTTGGTCAAAACAGATGCTAAAATGATGCAATTTCAATCTCTTTCTTCCTCCTCTTGCTACGAATTTTGACTCATTCCTTGCAAGGATCAAGTCAAGATTCAAAATCTATTTAACACTCCATCTTGAAATCTTCCTAAATCAAGAAATCTCTTTAATTGCATATTCAGATTTCTTGCAAGTATTTAAAAGACTTCTCCTCTTGCTTCTCAAGGAAAAAGATGATTCCTTGGCATTTTTCATAGAGCTTTTTGTTGTATATATTTGTTATCTTGTTTATGCAAATCTCTTCATTTCAATTTTCAGATTTGCATGTATATATGATGTGCTCTTTCTACTTTCTATCTACATTTTTCAAGTTGCATGTGTAGTTAGGATTATAAACCCCATTCTTGAAACCAATCCTCATGAAGTAAGCGTTTTTCCCACATGCTTTGCTTGCAAAAAGCCCCATTTCCATGTTCGCATATGCTTCTTTCACATCTTGCATACCACTGTCATATGTTTCAAAAATCAGTAATTGTTAATCCTTGCATACACATACACGTTTGCTTATGACAAAAATACAGAGTCTCGTCACAAGCAAACATGCTTCATTCATCTTTCGTGCTTGTTCCATAAGAACATCCTAGCTGTCTGCATGTGCTTTCATGTTTCAAACAACTGTCTTTGGGTATTTTACCATATAAATGCATGTTTTTGAGCTAAAATTATCATATGCATTCGTTGTCCCAATAACTTCCAGCCATACCTTCCATGCAGAAGTCTCATATTCCTCACTTGAACGCTCAAAAATTCACTACGGATCCTCCTCTTGAAGATATACTTACATTTTGGAATTTTCGTGTCACAGTTGCTGGCACATACACACTTGTTATGACAGAGAACATTTTCCAGGTAAAGGTAAAGAAAGACAAAAAAATGAAGTACTAGTATGATCAATATTATAACTCCATGCCTCCTTCACAAGTTTCCCGTTATAGTGAAGGTGTCAAGGACACTGATATCTTGCACTTGGATGTCGAAGATTTCTTGAAAAGGGTAGATGATGTATCCACAAGCGATATGTTGTACATCAAACAAAGTTGCATCCATCTAGTATCAACTTTCCCTTTAGATGCTCATTACCCCTAGTTCATATTTGCATGTGTCAAGAATCTTGATGTTCCATCTGCTCCATTGGTGACTAGCATCACCAAACAAAATGCATTGGAAAGATAGAACATTGATATGGCCAAATGTGGTAGGTATGTAAATGCCAATTGGCTAACCAACAAAAGACCAAATCTTGTTAGATGGCCAAAGGGTGTGCATCATTTTGACTTCATGGAAGGAAGCAATGATCTCATCACTTTTCTCAATGAATTGTTGAACTCAAGGAGTATAATGTCTTTGAGCCATAGATGTACAAGTACATCTCTCTTATTGTTCGTTCAAAGAAAAAGATCTTTTGGGGAGAGATAATAAGTGATATGATATTGGAGTAGCTATCTCAACTTTCTTCTGCTAGTACCTTCTATATGAACTCATGCCTAGTATACATCACTGTTGCCCTAGGATCTTTCTAAAGTCTTTCCACCAAGGGTTATTGCATGGCAGTGCATGTATGGATCTACTCTGGCTAGCTCACATTGAGATACAGTCGCATGCAATATAGGAGGGTACAGGATGCCTTTTTGGGCATTATACATGCTTATTCGACAAAGAGGTGTTGAAGAAGCGGGTATTAGATGAAGCATGGGTAAAGGTGAATGAATATGGTGTCTCTTTCTCCAGTTTCCTAATTTTACCCACATGAGAGTTGGGTATTTCAAAGATAAGCCATATACTCTTCCACCATATCCCACCGACAAAATCATTCTCATGGAGTTAGCAAGACAATTGATGGCAGTGTAATCATATCAATCTTCATTGCATAGGCCAAGCGTTGGTATCTCGTCAAAGAATCCTCTAAGAATCAACGACTATTCACTAGACACAAAACCAAAGGCCAAGAACATGGAATTTGAACTTCAAAGGATCACCTTGAAGAAGTTCATGGCACATGCTTGCTTTGATTGGTAAGAAGTGAATGATAAAATCAAACATTCATTTCATCACCTTGAAGATATTTGGGTTGATTTGCACACAAAGCTTGATATCCAAAACATGGATTACTATTGATTGACCCGAAAGCAGATTGTGGACTTTAACTTTGCAATTTTCCTTGCAAGGGTTGAAGATGATAGTGAAATCTTGGATCCAGAATATGCTAAACAACACCTTCATAGGCTGCTCGTCCCACCTCCATCTTATTCATCCAAGGAAAGCATCTCTATTTGGAACCATTTTCAGCCTATTCTTTGCCAACACTAACATTTGGTTGAAGAAAAGGAGATTGAAAGTCATCAAGGTGAAGTGAGGAAAAGATCTTGATCTAGTCGATCTGATTGGTTTAAGGGTTGCGATGAGGGGTACAAAGGCAAAGGACGTGTACTTGAGGTGAAATCCATTGAACCTCAGATGGTTCACATTATCCTTAGCGATGACAAGCTTTCTCCTCCACCGAGAAAGTGCTCCCCAAAAATCTCCTCCTCCTGAAGTCTTGGTTGTAATTGTCCTTCCTAATTCTACACCAGTCTCATATGAGTCAGTAAATTCACCCTTGCATGCTGCCATGGACACTTTTCCTTTTGAGCATACACCATTCAATGAGGATCCAATTCCAATCACACCGGCCAAGCCTATCTCTTTGGTTGCTCTTGCAGTCCTAACAGTGGAGCAATATCATAGCTTTGAGAGTAGTTTGATGCATATACTATGTATATCCCAAATGTTGTGATTCCTTCCATGACATGAATCGATACTTCCTCAGCACAACTTGAGTAGTTCATTGTAAAGGTCACACATAATAGCCCAACTCCACAAGTGATATTGTCTGAGGCCTCACCTATCGTGGCTACACTTGCACAAGTTAAACCCATGTCTACTCTCGTTACTATTGCTGTCATGGGATCCTCTTCCTTTACTCTTCCTCCTTGGCTCACTGCAATTACCCAAAAGAGGAAGGTGGAACTCTCACCTGAAGACCATGATTCCAGTGTGGTTACAAAGGCCAACCTTCCTAAAAGACAAAGAAGGCCAAGATGGTTTCATGGGTCGTGGTACGTGTTGACAACACTAAATATGCAGAAGTAGTTGAGCCCCTTGTTCAAAAGTCAAGAGTTGATGAAACCAGTGATTACAAATTTACTACCATTGAACTTGGTAAACAATCTTGCTTGGCTTGTCAACAAGATGCTTATGATGCTCTTAGTGCGTTCACACAAAAAAACGATAAGCTGTGGGAAAGGAAGAATAGGCTCAAGATGGAGAATGCCAGATTGCAAGACTGAAGGCTTCTTCTTTGATAGTTGAATCTTTAGAGCATGCAGTCCAATTTGCAAGAAAAGCCAAAGCAATGGACAACTGGTGTGATCATTTGGTGACCCAGGGGATAGATGTGATCAAAGATGCCTTGCAAATATTCAGACTTGAAGAGACATTTCAGCAAGGTTGGACGAACTTCTTAGTTCATTTCATCAAGACCAAGAGCACATGATCAGCAATGGTTTTCAGCAACTGAAGTGTGAGACTACCACTGAAGATGGAGAACTCATTAATGAGGGAGTTCTCATAATAGAACTTATTTGCCTACAGCTTGGGACGGAAGACTTCGATTTGGAGAGATTGATACTCTCACAGGCTACAGATTCTCACTTTGTGATCTACAAGATAAGATAAAGGAGTGTAGCAGTGCTATTGCAAATAATGCAAACGCCGTCTATAAGTTGTGTGTTGCAAAAAGTACAGGAAAGCAAGGTGTGATAGTTCTACAAGAGATCATTGCAAAAATTTGGTAAATCCACACCTGATGTGTGATGATCTTTCGAAGTGCTTAAGAGCACTTCTTCTCTTCTTTCTCATGTTTTTCACAAGTAGGAATAGTATTGACAGCTTGCATGTAGAAACAATCGTACATTTTAAATACATAAAACATACACCTATATACATGCTTCATGTAATCAAGTTAGGAGTTTGCTAGAAGAATAAGTCAAGGTGGTTAAGGGTTTCCCCTTTCATCTCCACCTTTCTCTCTTCTTTTCCTATATAAAGGAGAGAGCTCATTGTAAATAATTATCTTTTGCTTTATACAAGAAGGCTATGCTTGTAACTTCAAAACTTTGTGTTTCTAGATACAAATTTCTGAATTGATGATTTGGGGAGAATTATTATAAGAGCCTTGGAGAGAAAACAAAGGGATTCTATTATGCATTTTCCATTATGATTTGGTGAAGAGAAGAAACAAGTGTTTGAAGAATTTCAGTGTAGTGGAATTGTGAATTCTAGACAAGCTTCAGCACTTTGAATTGGCTCAATGTCCAACTAATTGTGCAATTCAACGATGGCTTTATGCAAAAGCCATGGTTGAGATTAAAGTTAGTGAAATCACAGTTTGCATTCAGATTATTCACAGAGAATTGAAAGACAAATAGAAGTCATATCGCAGCCTCTGGACTTGCATTTTGAACTGAATTAATGGCAGTTGCACTCTCTTTATCAGTAGCGTGAAATTTAGGAAGGTGACGCCAATCATCTGGTTGGCACATGTGGATTTTGAATAGCAAATTCAGTCACTAAGTTAGCCACCTAGCTGGATTCCTTTCATCATGGCTACAATATCAAATCGGATGCCAATTTGAATAATTTTTAAGTTTTTGGTGCTACAGCTTCAATAGTTATTTAATTTCTTACTTCATGCATAACATTTGACATTGTAAATGGTTTGAATTAAATGTGGAGGAATAATGTTATGGTAAATCGATGTTGTTGTAGTTGTATTAGACAAAGGAGATGAAAACTCCTTATATAATTTACAAAGACCATGTTTCGAAAAGAAACAACCATGAACTAAAGATGGAAATAGAAACTACCTAATAAACTAAAGACCCTATCCTAATGGTCGTCATCTAACTGTTGTCTTTTGGTCAAAAATTCTTCAAAACATTCTGTTGTCCCTGAGACCC
This sequence comes from Cupressus sempervirens, assembly GCA_028749045.1. Lineage (NCBI taxonomy): Eukaryota > Viridiplantae > Streptophyta > Pinopsida > Cupressales > Cupressaceae > Cupressus > Cupressus sempervirens. The sequence continues at coordinate 613,134,359 of CM053790.1, forward strand.
TCCCTGGATCTGCATAATGTTAATGACCAAGAAGCCAAAATTCACCCATAAAAGTACAAAGAAGGGTGCCCCCTTCTTCAAAATGCTTAGCAACAAGAGACAAGAGCCTACCATCAACTCTGCCACTAAAATGAGTCTGGCACTAACTCTCCCAGAATCAACAAAACATATGACCAGAAATCATCATAGTCCAACCTAATGTTGGATAATGGAGCCGCTCTTCCTTGGAGACAGAGACAAACACCTAAAACAACTAGCATGATTTTGAGGAAAAATGAAAATCTACAAAACCTTGAAAACTTCGCAGATGAGCATGATGCCCCAAAACAGATTGCAAAAGGGCGCGATTTTTTAGGAGAAAAATCAGAAAACCCAAACATGATTTTTGAGGTGAAAAAGCAATCAAAACCCAACATGTTTTTTGAGGTGAAATTGATTGAAAGCTAACATGATTTTTGAGTTGAAAAATCTATCAAAACCAAAGAATACAAAGCTTTGTATTCTTAGGAAAAATGGTAAAACCCACCAGATAATTTGAGGAAAAAATTATAAACCCATACAGAAATCCCATGAAACTTTATGAATTATAGATTCAGAAATTTTTTGAGGGAAAAAATAGTGAAAACCCATCAGAAAAATTTAAGAAAACCCATCAGAAAAAATTTTAAGGGAGAAGATTAAGAAAACCTTTTAGAAGTTTTTAATGAAAACAAATTATAAAAACCAATCAGAAATTTTTAAGGGCGGCAAAACATGAGACTTTGCATAGTAAACCAACACATGCAAGTATACACAACCCTAAAAAATAAAGACTTGCTGCAACCAAGAAATCGCATGATCAAAACCCTTAACCATGCTTGTGATTTCCAACAAAAATCCTCAAAGACACAACCAATGTTACATAAAATACCTCTAATGATTTTTATTTCTAAAAATCGAAAAGCAATTTACTGGAAAAAATTCCAAAACAAAAGATGCTCAAATTTTCTCTATTTATTCGTCAAATTTTATGAGATCCCATCAACCTACTCTAATACCATGTTATGGTAAATCAATGTTGTTGTTGTTGTACTAGACAAAAAAGATGAAAGCTCCTTATATAGATTTACAAAGATGATGTTTCTAAAAGAGAAAATCATGAACTAAAGACGGATATAGAAACTACCTAATAAACTAAAGACATAACTAAGATGACCATTAAAGAAACATTACAACATTCTAATAAATAAGAATGTACACACCATATGTTTGATGTTATGCCATATCTAAATTGCTCATAATCAGCTTATTAGATTGAGTGCCAAGATTTTGTGAAAATGTCCATTGATTGTAGGTGCACATTTTAAATGTAGAAATCATATGTATGCATTCAAAAGCACATAAAGAATTTGCATTTGCAATTTAATTCTTTGCCTAGATATCTCAGTAATCGTTTGCAAGCATTTAAACTTCATTTGAAACCATTCCAAACAAGCAAAAACTATCTGAAAATAAAATAGTGAGACATAGTTGCATGCAAAGTGTTTGACAAAATGTCAAACATCTAAAAGTTTAGCAACCCGGTGTTTGTCCGAGTTAGAGCCAATAGGGGTTCTTACACACTACAAGTCATTCATAAACCATGAGAGTCAACTATCCTCAGTAGGCAACCAAGAAGGAATAACATTTACAAAAGCGACTCATATTATGATAATTACAATGATGAAGTTCACATAAATCCCCATGGCCTGAGCTGGACCAAAGAGTATCGTGCATAAGCAAATATCTTGTGTTAAGACATGGATACTGGTGGTGGAGCAATGATTTAAGGGAGCAATGTGATGTGAATTTACGATATTAATAATGATCCCAAAGGAACGAGTAAGGCTAGCATCGAGTATTGTTGATAATAGCAATTAAACTATCAATTTACAAAAGAGTGATCCCTTATGAAGAGTCAAAGTGACCAATAAGAATCATTAATAATTATAATAAGCCCACGTTGACCTCCCATAATCATATTACCAATGTTATTCAGGTGTATTCTAACTGATGTAATGTTTTGTTCCCAACATCACTTCCAAGGAGATAAGTTGGTCATACAGTAGTGCTCTGTGAACAATAGGAGGTCGTTTGGTAGTGTGAGAGTAGATTAGGCACAATAGAAAAGGTCATACGATAGGTATGGAAAAAGGTCATACGGTAGTGGAGCAAGGTCGTATAATAGTGGTGGTGAAGGTCATAAGGTAGTTGTGGAGAAGACCATATGGTAATTGATGTGTCTATACGGTGGTTGGGCAAGGTCGTATGATAGCAAGACATAGAGAGGACGATGAATGGAGGGTCCATACAGTGAGGATGGGAGGGTGTACGATAATAAGATATCCAAACGGTGGACAAGTACGATGGGGAATGTGATGGCACAACTATTAGTGTAAATCGAGTTTCAAGAAATATGCAATACCTTCATCAACTACACAGATGTAACCCAATACAAGCAATTGCACTTCAATGAAGAATACGTATACTTGCTAACAAGAATAATGTTTAGATTTGCCAGATCTAAGCCGAGAAATACACAGACAGAATAGAGTGAGGGTTGAATCTCACCGAAACCAAAAAAGCCAAGTGGGGAAGATCTTTCACTTCCAAAATAGTGAACAATAGAGAATTCTAACTGAAATTCGCAGTACAAAGAAAATAATCCAAATCGCATACTAACTACTACCTACATGTCATGCTTAAATATCCTTCGGAGGAACTTCCCGAGGATTTACAAAGATAGCCAACGGCCACACCTATGAAAACAATTAAATAAAAATGGGTCCAAGATATACTAAATCAATCGGCCCATAAACAATGATTTGATTAATTATTTATTTTATGACGGGAACATTACAACTAACAATTAGTAGGAAGAGAGGATGGTGAATGGAGGATCCATACAGTGAGGATGGGAGGGTGTACAATGTTGAGATATCCAAATGATGGACAAGTACAGTAAGGAATGTGACAGCACAATTATAAATGTAAACCGAGTTTCAAGAAATATGCAATACCTTCACCAATTACACAAATGTAACCCAATACAAGCAATTGCACTTCAATGGAGAATATGTATACTTGCTTACAAGAATATTGTTCAGATTTGCCAAATTCAAGCCGAGAAATACACAAACAGAATCGGGATGAGGGTTGAATCCCGCCGAAACCGAAATAGCCAAGTAGGGAACATATTTCACTTCCAAAATGGCAAACAACAGAGAATTCCAACTGGAATTTGCAGTACAAAGAAAATAATCCAAATCGCATACTATATACTACCTGCATGTCGTGCTTAAATACCCTTCGAAGGAACTTCCCGAGGGTTTACAAAGATAGCAGACGGTCACACCTACGGAAACAATTAAATAAAAATGGGCCTAATATTTACTAAATCAATCAGCCCATAAACAATGGTTTGATTAATTAATTATTTTATGTCAAAAACATTACAATCCTCCCATCCCAAAATTTCTTTGTACTCAAGCAAATGCAATGCCAAATGTTGTAGAGTGTGTTCACCTTCCCAAGTCATGTCGTCCAATGGCAAGTGTTTCCAGCGTACAAGTATTCCCTCAAGGTACGGTTCCGCAACCTCTTATCTCGTACATCAATGATCTCAGCCAGTTCTAAGACAAACTTCTCTTCTCACTGAGCGTTGAAAGATCTGTGGTTACTGCAATGTTCTCTCCCATGGCTTTCTTTAGGCAAGAAACATGAAAGACGTTATGGATGCAACTTCCTTCTAAAAGTTCCAATTCATAGGCAACTTTACCGATGCGGCGAGCTATACGATAAGGACCATAAAAATGTGGCTTCAATTTTTCTTTCCCTTTTGCCTATCTGTACAGCTAGAGTTTGAGATAGACCAAATCTCCCACTTCAAAGCTTCTCTCGATCCAGTTCTATCAGCATAGATCTTTTGTTGATTCTGCGTCCTTTGTGACGCAAGGAGGTGTGAGTAACCAAGGCCAACTGGCACACTCAAATACCCAAATCACCATACAAGAGTTAACACAACGGAAGCAAACACAAGAGAACAACACAATAGAGAGAGAGAACAATATTCTTTATTGATTCATGAAAGTATCATCATACATGTCCAGCTATAAGGCCTTCTGGGTTACGGCCAGATACAAAATACATTCAAATCCAAGATCTAGCTTAAAGTTTGGATTTTCAGATACATATCCTTTCAATTTCCTATCCTCCTTCTATCATCCTCTATATGATTTCTACATGAACACATGCTCCTTATATAGCCAACTAAGCCACAAGTCGGCTAGTCAAGCATTTAATTACAATATAGGTCCACCTTGGAAGAGAACGAAAACTATAACAAACATGAGCAAAATTAAATGAAAAGCTATATTTAGGCCCATACATGACCCAATAACATGTCCCTAACTTAACAAGATCTCATTTCATCCTACGAAACCATGCAAGATGAAAACTCCACACGTCTCACACTAAACTGTTCGAAATTCGATATCTAAGCAAAATTGTGGTATCTCATAGCTCCAATTGAATTAGAACTTGTGCTTCGAACTAAAGGTAGTACTTTAGGTCTTCTGCAATCCCTTAAGTTTGCAAAGGCTGATTCATTAAAGATATCTTCGCATTCATCCCGAAGGTCACACACAAAAACCCGTCGCACAAACTGCCATAAATCGATACTCTAGGAGAATTGCCATATCTCCCAACTTATAATGAATTAGGACTTGCAATCTTAACCAAAGATAGTACTCTAAGCCCTCTTCAATCCTTGAACTTTGCATCCTCTAACTTACTGCACAAAATTAGTTACAGAGCACCCAACAGGCACCCAGAAACCAGAAAACACAGTGCCAACAGCAAGGTAAAAACGGCTCAAACCTTAACATGATAACTCCAATCTTTTTGTGCACATAGGACAAGGTTCCCCAGTGTGCCTCCAATGCTCGGCAACTACTAAAAGCTTGGCAAAGCAAGACATTGCAACTCGACAAAACTAGGAAAAACTGAGAACATGCAAGATAGCAATGCAACCCAGGATGCTCCTGCATCAGACAACCAAGGTTGGAAGAAATGATTCTCCTAAATCATTGAGATGTCACAACCTGAGCTGAATCCAACTCAGATTGAGAAATCCATGAAGCATCTTCCATAGGTCTGTTCTTCCACTTCATCAGATATTCATAATAATCTTTTCCCCTTGTGCTCTTACCAACTCTCTGATCCAATATCTATTCAACTTCTTCAATCTGCTTCTTAGGATAATCCTCTGATACAATAACTTCATCATTTGACTCATGATACTTGTATAAATCAGCAACATTGAATATAGGAGATATATCCATGTCATAAGGTAACTCAATTTCATAAGTATTTCCACTATCAAACTTCTTCAAGATTTTACAAGGTCCAAACTTCTTCATCTTCAGCTTACTATATGTTCCAACCAGAAATCTTCTTTCCTTCAGATGAACCATCACCTCGTCATCAATTTGAAAATCATGATGTCTTCTAAACTGATCAGCCTTCTCCTTATACTTTTGATTACTTTGTTTTATCCTCAACTTCACTTCCTTATGTAAAGACTCCATAAAATCAGCAAGTTCTTCTCCTACAACACTTCTCTTTTCTTCACTAACAATATCTCTCAAATCTGATATACCTCTAGGCTGCATTCCAGTAACAATCTCAAAAGGTGTTTTCCCTGTACTCCTATTCACAGAATTATTATATGCAAATTCAGCTTGTGCCAATAACATCTCCCAATTACTTGGCTTATTCCTAACTAAACATCTCAGCAAATTACCCAAGCTTCTATTCGCAACCTCTGTCTGTCCATCTCTCTGTGGATGGAATATAGAACTAAACTTCAACTCAATACCCATCTTTTTCCACAAAGTCTTCCAAAAATAACCAACAAACTTCCTGTCTCTGTTAGAAATAATACTTCTTGGTAATCCACGCAATCTCACAATCTCCTTAAAGAAAAGTTCAGCAACATGCTTAGCATCTGATGTCTTCTTACATGGTATGAAATGAGCCATCTTAGAAAATCTATCCACTACAACAAATATGGAATCATAACCCTTCACTGTCTTAGGTAATCTAAGGAAAAAACCCATACTAATGTCACTCCAAGGTTTCTCAAAAACAGTAATAGGTGTATAAAAACCAGTATTTTCACTTGCTCCTTTTGCAACTTGACAAACTCCACAACTCTTTACAAATTTCTGAACATCCTTATACATTTGTGGCCAATAATACTTATCCTTCAGCAAACTCAATATCTTATCAATTCCAAAATGTTCAGCCAATCCACCACTATGGCCCTTAATCAAATTCAACCTCATAGAACTTCTAAGAATACACAATTGAATACCTTTGAACAACATACCTTCTTGAACGAAATACTCATCATACTTACTTATGATCTGTTAGATTTGGTGCTCTGCACTCTCTCCATACCTTAGAAAGGGTCAGTATCATACAACTCTGTCATGTCTTTAAAACCAAGAACTTCAACCTTCATCTCAATCAATAGAGAACGTCTTCTACTCAATGCATCAGCAACTTTGTTAGTAACTCCACTCTTATGCTTAATGACAAATGTGAAACTCTGCAAATACTCAACCCACTTCATATGTCTCTAATTCAATTTATATTGACTTCCCAAGTATTGTAAAGCTTTATGATTAGTATATAGCACAAACTCTTTAGGAATCAAATAATGTCTCTACTTCTTCAATGCTTGGACAATAGCATAAGATTCTTGATCATACACAGAATACTTCATTTTAGCGTCATTCAACTTTTTACTAAAAAAAGCAACAGGCTTACCTTCTTGACTTAATACAGCTCCTATTGCACTACCACTTGCATCACATTCAACTTGAAAAACCTTATTGTCATCAGGCAATACAGTTAACTCAGCAACCTTTTGTTTCAATGTCTCAAAACTCTAATAAGCTCCATGTGTCCACTTGAATTCCTTTTTATCTCCTCTCATTGTCTCAATCATAGCATTACAAACAGATCTGAAATTTCTTATGAACTTTTTGTAGAAACTAGCTAAACCATGAAAAGATCTTACCTCGCCCATATTCTCAAGTGTAAGCTACTCCAAAATTGTTTTAACCTTCTCAGGATCCATCTTCAAACCATCAGCTGAAATCACAAATCTCAAATACACAATCTCCTCTTGCATAAAAGAACACTTTTTCAGATTAATCAACAACTTTTCCTCTTTCAACCTCTGCAATACTTGTCTAATATGCTCAAGATGTTTTTCTTTCGTCTTACTGAAAATCAGAATGTCATCCAAATAAACGGTCACAAACTTACCCAAGAATCTTTTCAAAACTTCATTCATCAACCTCATGAAGGTACTAGGTGCATTAGTCAAACCAAAAGGCATAACCAACCATTCATAAAAACCATCTTTTGTCTTGAAAGCAATCTTCCATTCATCACCTTCTCTGATTCTGATCTGATGATAACCACTCTTCAAATCAATCTTGGTAAAATCCTTTGCTCCACTCAAACAATCCATTATGTCATCCATCCTTGGCATAGGAAACCTATATTTTCACTATGCTCTTGTTAATAGCTCTGGAATCAGTACACATTCTCCATTCTCCATTCTTTTTAGGTGTTAATACAACAGGTACAACACATGGACTCAAACTTTCTCTGATCAAACCTTTCTGCAACAATTCATGCACTTGTCTATTAAGTTTCTCATTCTCTATAGGTGTCAATCTATTGGTGCTATGTTTGGCAAACTAGCTCCAGGAATCAGATCCATACAATGACTTATACTTCTTACTGACAGTAAACCATCAGGAATATCCTCAGCAACAATAATTCTGCAATTTCTTCTAGTACTCAACTACCACTATCTGTTGTCACTCTGTCGTTACCAACTTTTGCTGCTCAGTCATTACTACCAACACTCGGTCCTCTAGGAACTATAGCAAAACAAACTTGATTCTTCTTTACTTCCTTTTCAAATTGCTTTCCATTAACCATGCAAACTTTTATTGCAGTACAACTGACCTCATCTGGACTTTTGATCAAAAGCAGCAATATTTGTTTCTTCCCATTTACCCAAAGAGTATATTGATTCAATCTTCCATCATGTACAACATATCTATCATATTGCCAAGGTCTACCCAACAAAATATGACAACAATCCATAGGCATAATATCACACAAAACTTCATCAAAGTAATGTCCAATCTTGAACTTCACAACACATTGCTCACTTACCAATATCTTATGCTCATCTTTGATCCATGAAACATGATAAGGTTTGGGATGTTTCAGCCTCTGTAACTGCAACTTTGTAACCAACTCTTCCGATGCCAAATTTGTTAAATTTTCACTATCAATGATCATCTTGCATCATTTACCAGTCATCTTACATCTGGTCTTGAAAAGACTTCTTCTCAAAACAGGTTCCTCATCACTTCCCTTATTACATAAGGTTCTTCTCACCATTAGATTTTCACCAGCCTCAAGTCCACTTAGTGAACTCTCAATGTCTTCTTGAATCACAACATTTATATTATTCTGCCCACTTTCAGATAATCTACATTCAAAAGATCTATGCCCTTCTTTACCACATCTGAAACAATTACCACGAAAACTACCTCTAGAATATGAATTACCTCTTCCTCAGTAAGAAACCAGTACCTCCTTGGTAAGAACTACAACCTTTCCACTCGGTCCTGTCTTTGTCATCATTCTTCCATTCAGATTTTCCTTTATATCATGCACAAAACCGTCAGATCTGCCACCTTCACCATAAGATCTTCCTCTGCCTCTCTGGAATCTACCACCTCTACGTCTTTGTCTTTGTTCATGCTTCTTTGTCAAGATCTCTTCAGCTTTCAAGGCATATTGATATGCTTCTTCCACACTTTCCAACTTCACAAAACTTAGTTCATCTTGAATTCCAGATCTCAATCCATTTATGTACCTTGCAATTTTCTCAACATCATCATCCACATGTCCAAATCTGATGTCCAATCTATAGAATTCCTCGGTATACTCTTTCATAGTCATGTCCTTTTGTCTCAAATTTTGCATCTTTATCAACAAGCTAACTTGGTAATCAGCAGGAAGAAATTTGTTCGTTACCTTATTCACCATCTTCGGCCAAGTTCTGATCTTCTACTTTCCTCTGCTTTGTCTATCAGTTTGAAAATGCTCCCACCACAGTGAGGCATGACCTTTCAACCTAGTAACTACAATCTTCACCTTCCTATTATCAGAAGTGTTTTCATACTCAAAGAACTTCTCCATATCTAAGATCCAATCTAACACAGCATTGGTATCCAATTTTCCATCATAAGGAACTACTTCTACAGCAGGCTTTGAATTTTCCCTAGACAACACTCTCAACAACCTTGCTTCATCTTGCTCTTCTTCAAGTTCTAGATTATGGTTTGGTGCTACTACTTCATCATCACATACATCATCAAGATGTGCTCCTCTCCTTTGGGCTGTCTCCACAGCATCTAATCTGGCTGCAATTTGTCTCAATTGATCCAATACAGCATTATTGGCATTGCCTCTGTCACCAACCATCTTTACAAATTAGGTTCCTACAAGATCGTAACCCTCTGCAAGTTATAGGTCAAATCCGCAGATCTGCAACCCTACAACCAAATCCGAAACAGAGTTCTACACGATCCAAGGTCCTGGTACAAAATGCCTCGCACTTCAGCGATCTGCTTGCACACTCAAGAACAACTAGGCTCTGATACCACCTAACGCAGGGAGGTGTGAGTAACTAAAGCCAATTGGCACACTCAAGGACCCAAACCACCATGCAAGAGTTGACACAACGGAAGCAAACACAAAAGAAAACAGCACAATAAAGAGAGTACAATATTCTTTATTGGTTCGTGAAAATATCATCATATATGCCCAGCTGTAAGGCCTTCTAGGTTACGGCCAAATACAGAATACATTCAAATCCAAGATCTAGCTTCAAGTCGGATTTCCAGACACATATCCTTTCAATTTCCTATCCTCCTTCTATCATCCTCTATATGATTTCTACATGAACACATGCTCCTTATATAACCAGCTAAGCCACAAGTCGGTTAGTCAAGCATTTAATTACAATATAGGTCAACCTTGGAAGACTAAACCAAAACTATAACAAACATGAGAAAAATTAAATGAAAAGTTATATTTAGGCCCACACATGACCCAATAACATGTCCCTAACTTAACAAGATCCCATTTCATCTTACAAAACCGCGCAAGATGAAAACTCCACATGTCTCGCGAAATTGTTCGAAAATTGATATCCAAGCAAAATTGCTATATCTCATAGCTTCAATTGAATTAGAACTTGTGCTTCGAACTGAAGGTAGTACTTTAGGTCGTCTACAACCCCGTAAGTTTGCAAAGGCTGATTCATTAAGGATATCTTCACATTCATCCCGAAAGTCATGCACAGAAACCCGTCGCACAAACTGCCATAAATCGATACTCCAGGAGAATTGCCATATCTCTCAACTTATAATGAATTAGGACTTGAGATCTTAACCAAAGATAGTACTCTAGGCCCTCTTCAATCCCTGAACTTCACATCCTCTAACTTATTGCAGAAAATTAGTTACACAGCCCACAGCAAGCACCCAGAAACCAGAAAACATAGTTCCAACAGCAAGGTAAAAACGGCTCAAACCTTAACATGATAACTCCAATCTTTTTGCGCACATAGCACAAGGTTCCCCAGTGTGCCTCCAATGCTCAGCAACTATTGAAAGCTCGGCAATGCAAGACATTGCAACTCGGCAAAACTAGGAAAAACTGAGAACATGCAAGATAGCAGTGCACCCAGGATGCTCCTGCATCACTTTGTAAGTTCTTCAAGAATCTCTGGATGTCTTGCACTTCTTGAAGCTAGTCCCTCGCCCTTCGTGCACGGTTGTCACTCAATACCATGTCGATAAATGACAAGGGTTCATACCCGTATAGTGTTTTGAAGGGTGTCATCCCAATGGACATGTGATAAGGGGTATTGTAACAGTGTTCCCCCAAATGTATCCATTTGACCCATGCTCGTTGCGCTGAAACGTAGTTCCAGAGGTAGCCTTCTAGCCACTTGTACACAATCTTCGTTTGTCCGTCTATCTGAGGGTGGTAGCTAGTACTTAGCAACAATTATGTCCCTGCCAACCGAAATAATTGTCCAGAAAATACTAAGAAACCGACCATCCCAGTCACTAACAATGTTTTGGAGTAACCTATCGAAACGAAAAAATTCTCTAAAAAATAAGTCAGCTACCTGCACTGCCTAGAAATCTGAAAAGATAGCGAAGAAGTATGCACACTTTGTCAATCTGTCAACCATCACAAAGATACAATCCTTCTCCTTTACCTTAGGAAGTCCGGTGATGAAGTCCATAGAGATACTTTCCCACTTCTGTTCTGATATAAGCAAGGGTTGCAGTAACCCGGCAGGTAAAGTGTGTTCTAATTTGTTCTACTGACAAACTGCACATTCCTGTACATACTGTAATACATCTCTTATAAGTCCTTCCATTAAAACCTCTCCCAAAGCTGTCTATAGGTTTTGAGAAAACCTAGGTGTCCAACCAAGGGTGAGGCATGTATTTCCTTCAGGATTTTCTGCTTCAGTTTGGATTCAAGCACTAAGTATATCTAATCCTTATAGTGAATGACTTCATCCACTACCTTGTATCAGTCATCCTGAGTGTCGTCATCCATTAGCTTACATGCAAATGTGTTTTTGGAATATTCCACCAATAAGTGTGCTTTCTAGTTAGCTGAAATCTGGTACAGTCAGCAGATGGCATGTTTTCTTGACAAGGCATCTACAACCACTTTGTTCTTTCCCTTCAAATATTCACTGTCAAAATCAAAAGCCTGAATCTTACTTACCCATTTTGTTGCCTCTCATTCAGATCTCATTGCTCCAAAAAAAATATCAAACTATTTTGATCGATACAAACAACAAACTTGGCACTTACTAGATACTGTCGGAACTTGGTCAGTGTATGCACGATGGCCAACATCACTTGTCATAAATGGAATATAGACACTCCACTTGTGTAAGCTTTCGACTCTCATAGGCTATAGGGTGTCTAGCTTGCAATAATACCGCGCCAATGCCTTCTCCGGATGCGTCACACTCCTGAATGAATGTTTGAGTGAAATCAGGTAAGGTGAGAACCGAGCAAGTGCTCACTGATTCTTTTAACTTATCAAAAGTGTGTTGCGCTCTTTCATTCCATTGGAAGGAACCTTTCTTAGTCTGATCTGTTAATGGTGTGCTAAGATGAGAGAAATTGTTTACAAACCTCCGGTAATAACTATACAATCCCAAGAACCTATTACGAGATAATTAGTTAATACTTGCTTGTTATTAACAGAGACCGAAAGGTCAATTTATACAAAAGAATAAAGCGGAAAGAATAGAAATATTCTATTCTAACAAATAAAACTAAAAAAATGAAAGCTAACTAAATATTTACAATAGATAACCATTAACTAATAATAGACGTCTTATCTATTATTGTAATACCCTCCCTTAATGGTTAATCTATCGAACACACCAAGCTGTCCTCTGAATTTGACAAACTTATCAGGACCAAGAGGCTTGGTGAGAATGTCTGCAGTCTGATCTGTGGTAGGAACATACTGCAGATCTATAATCCCGTCTTCAACCAGTTGTCGTATGTAATGACAATGAACATCCACATGCTTGGTTCATTCATGGAAGACTAGATTCCGTGCTAACTTGATAACGCCTTCGTTATCAACAAACAGAGGAGTCGGTCCTGCTGGTGACATCTATATATCCCCAAGCATCCGACAAAGCCAGACAGCTTCACATCTTGCCTTAACAGTCCCTCTGTATTCAGCCTCTGCAGAAGAGAGAGAAACTACCTACTGCTTCTTGCTGGTCCATGTGACTGCACCGGATCTCAAATTGAACACATCCAGATGTTGACTTTTTATCATCTACAAAGCCTGCCCAATCTAAATCTATGAACCCACTGAGTTTAGGATTAGAACTCCAAGAATACAGAAGTTCATAATCGGAAGTGCCCTTCACATAATGAAGCACACGCTTTGCTGCCATCCAATGATCAGCCTTAGGAGTTGTCATAAAGCGTGAAATATAGCTGACTGCGAAGCTGATATCAGGCCTAGTAGCAGATAGGTAGATGCTTAGTAGCAGATAGGTAGATGCCTAGTAGCAGATAGGCAGATGAGGCTGCCTACTAGTTGCCTATACGTAGTATCATCAACGAAAGGAGAATCACACTTGGCTGATAACTTGAGACATTTCTCCATAGGTGTAGATGCAGGTTTGCAATCCTGCATTCGGAATTTGTCTAACAAGGCCCTAGCATATTTGGACTGAGAGATGAATATACCAAAAGACTGCTGCCAAACTTCAACACCTAAGCAATAATGCATGAGCCCAAGGTCAGTCATATCAAAACACTGGCATAAGTGTTGTTTGATTCCCTGAATCAAAGATGTCGAACTGCCAGTGATGATCAGATCATCCACATACATAACCAGAAGGATGATGTCACTGTCAATAGTCTTGATGTACAGATTTGAGTCTGAAGAACTCCTCCTGAAGCCTTGATCACTGAGGTACTTATCAATCTTGATGTACCATGCCCGAGGGGCCTGCTTCAAACCATAAAGAGCTTTTACCGATCTGAGAACCTGATGGTCTTTACCAGCAACCTTGAAACCAGGAGGTTGCGTCATGTAGACCTCTTCATGGAGATCACCATTTAGGAAAGCATCTTTACGTCCACCTAATGGACCTTCCAGTCAAACTGTGCTGCCATGGCTAAGACTAATCTGATGGTGCTCATCTTTGCAGTAGGAGCAAAGGTCTCCTCATAATCAATGCCCTGATGCTGAGAAAAGCCCTTTGTCACTAAACAAGCTTTGTACTTATCCAAAGTACCATCTGATTTGTATTTGATTTTGTAGACCCATTTGCAACCAATGGGTTTCTTCCCTGGTGGAAGATCAAAAAGGACCCAAGTGTTGTTCTTCAACAGGCTCTGGTGTTCAGATGTCATGGCATGTGCCCACTCTGGAATTCCTTTAGCCTCAGAATATGTTTGAGGTTCAAACACACTGTGAATGTTGGCCATAAGAGCAAAGTTAACAGAATCTATAGTTTTGCTCTTTTTCCGAGCAGTTCTCCCATCAATGAGCTCATCATCGTGAAGATCAGCAAGTGTCTTAGCCCACCACTTAGGCCGAAGAGGAGAATGACCAACAGTAGTACCAGGAGATGCTTGATCAGCAGGATCCTCATCAGAAGAATCTGAATCAAACTCAGATGAAGCATCTACAAAGCAAGGTGATCCTGCAGGAGAAGCTGGAGGTGTTTGTACAGATATCACTGGAATGACTGGAGTTGCAGGAGCTACTGGAGCCCTCCCATCATGTGGACCTAATGGAAGCCGAACTCCCAAATCATGAGCCTGCATAGGTTGGTCTGCTAGATCAAGAACAGAAGAAACAGGCATGAATGGTCCTCGCTGTTCATCAAAGACTACATCACGGTTGTATATGAGATGAGATGTCTCAACATCAATCAGACGGTAGGCTTTGTCAAGACTGCTATATCCAGCAAGCATCAGTTTCTAACTCTTGGCATCCAGTTTGGTGTGTGAAGCATCAAGAATCCAAACAAAAGCAGGAGAGCCAAAAACTTTCAGGTGACTGATTCTGGGCTTGCGACCTGACCAGGCCTCTTCCGAAGTTTTACCTTTGACCGCCACTATGGGTGACCGGTTCAACAGATAAACTGCAGTGTTAACTGCTTCTGCCTAAAACTACTTCGGAACATGTCTGTGTTCGAGCATGGAACAAGCCATCTCGGTGATTGTCCTGTTCCAACGTTCAACTACACTGTTCTGTTGTGGCGTGTGGGGTGTGGTGAACTGGCGTTGGATGCCATGTGTATCACAGAAGCTGGAGAAAGCATTAGAACGAAATTACCCCCCATTGTCTGATCTAAGAGTAATAATAGATTTCCCAGACTCTTTTTCAACTAAGGGTTTAAACTTCTGAAATACAATGAATGCATCTGATTTCTTTTTAAGGAAATACACCCACATTTTTCTACTGAAATCATCTACAAACAATAGAAAATACCTGGACCCAAGAACAGAAGGAGTGGCCATAGGACCGCAGATATCAACATGAACAAGCTAAATTACCTGAGAAGCTCGCCAAGAATCGCCACTAGGAAAAGGTGTGCGATGTTGCTTCCCAGCTTGACATGCATCACAAACTCCAAGGTGTTGAGTTTGAATCTCTGGCAAACCAAGAACAAGCTCATCCCGAGCAAGTTGTGAGAGATAATGCACATTTAAGTGCCCATATCGCTGATGCCAAAATGTGCTGATGGAAGATCATCGAGCAGCCATAGCTAAGTCCTGAGAATCACCAGAATTAGTAAGTCTAAAAAGACCATGATCCTCAAGACCAACTGCAACAGTAGACTTAGTCGCCCGATCAGTAATGGTGCACTGATGTGAACTGAAGGTGACTGCCAAGTGTGGAGAATGTCGCAACAACTGACTGACTGAAAGTAGATTGAGTTCCATCCCTGGAACGTAGTACGCATCAAGGAATATAAGATTCCTCCCAACAGACTGAATCTGAATGTTGCCTTTACCGACAACCGTGTACTCTTCTCCACCACCAAAAATAACAGAATCTGAATAAGGCTGGTAGTCAGTAAACCAATCTCTGCGCTGAGTGAAATGTCACGAGGCACCTGAATCAATGTACTAGGCAGATGACTTCACATGATCTGCAGGTCTTTTAGCCATAAAGGCGTAAAAGGCAGATTCTATCTGCTCAGTGTGCTTGGCAATGTTCGCTTTGGGTTGTGAACCTGATTGCTTAGACTGGGCAGCTAAGCGTTTCCGACATTCAACCTTCATGTGACCATACTTGTGGCAGTAGTTGCATTGAATGTTCTTCTTTCTATTACCATCGGATGCTGGAGGAAAAGACTTCTGCTGAGATGGTTGTTGAAACTTGCCCTTATCTTTCTGCAAAGATTTCGCAGCAAAGGCTTGCTTAGTGGAGGTGGAACTGGAGCTGCTACCGAATTGTTGTTTCCACCGATCTTGCTCAAGCAGTAGGGTGCAAAGATCAGTGAACTTCAGATCAACACCAGTAGATGTGATGTTGAGAGTCTCGATAAAATGCTCATATGATTTTGGTAAACTTCGAAGAGTGATTACCACAATATCCTCTTCCTCCATCTTGCGACCAATGGCAACTAACTGATCACGGATTTCCTGAATCCGATTCAGGTGTGCCTAGAACGAAGTGCGCTCATCCATGACAATAGAAAATAGAGTGTTTTTCAGAAAGAAGGCTCTGCTCTTGTCAGAAGTCTCATGAAGACCTTTCAAATGTGTCCAGATTTCGGCGGCTATCTTGCCGGATGGAATCTGAGAAAGCTGATCATCAGCCACAGATAGTTTGAGAAGCATTACTACCTCTCGATTATTCAGATCTCATGTATCTTGATCAGGACCCGGAGAAGTCGGATGCTTCGTAACACCGAGAACAAGTTGATCGGTGTTTCGATATTCAAAGATTGCGACGATGCGCTACTTCCAAGTTCCATAATTGTGACCATTGAATTTGGAATTATGCTCGAGCAGAATATTTGTCAGAGATGCCATGGCACGTTTTCCAATGAAAATCTATGAAGGCACGTTCTTCGAAGCAAAAATACGAAAGACCCAGAAGAATCAGAGAATGACCCAGAAGAGAGCTTGAAAAACCCAGAAGGAATCTGCTGTTGTTTTTTGAATTCGTTGGCTCAAAAATCAAGGCACCCAGAAAAAACGGAGGACAACCCAGTTGAGCTCATGAAAAACCCACCAAGAATTTGCAAACAAAATATTTTTTCGCCCCCAAAAATTAGGGTTTCGAGCAAAATAGCAGTCGGCGGCCAAAGAGGTCAAAAACAACAAAAAAATGGTGTTTTGCAGGGCAAAAAATGGCCGATTTTGATCAGGATTCAAGCGTTAGGGCTTTGACAGCAAAGAGAATGAGGTATGATAAATCGAACTCGGGTCAAGTTTCAATCAGCACCAAAAACGTGGGTTAAAAACGCAGGCCAAGACCAGTCACAAATCCAGCAGCCAAAATTGTGATTTGCAGGAAAAATCGTGCAATCCTCTTGAACCGAGCAGACCAAACGCCAAACTCTGAAAAAATGGACGCCAAACCCTGAAAAAATGGAGGTTAGTTCAAGCCGCGTTTTGCAAAGAAGTTCGGCTAAAAAAAACGACCAGTAAGGCCACGCAATTTGCAGACCCGAGTTTGGGATTTTCTCTAGGCCGAAAACCCTAAGCGGATTTGAGAGAAATTCAACGGAAATAATTTTGAAAAAATTTAAACAAATAATTTCACGAAGAAATTATAAATTTTTTCGAAAAAATTTAAGTAATAGCTCTGATACCATATTACGAGGTAATTGGTAAATACTTGCTTGTTATTAACAGAGACCGAGAGGTCAATTTATACAAAAGAATAAAGTGAAAAGAATAGAAATATTCTATTCTAACAGATTAAACTAAAAAAACGAAAGCTAACTAAAGCTAACTAAATATTTACAATAGATAACCATTAACTAATAATAGACGTCTTATCTATTATTGTAATAGAACCATCGTAACTCAGAAAGCGATTTTCCAATCCAGGATAGCTTGAATCTTCTCATGGTGGACCTACACTCCATATTTACTGACAACATGCCTTAGGTATAATATTTCTATCATCCTGAATTCACACTTGAATTGCTTGGTGAACAAAGACTGAGCCTTCATGATCCCTAGGACTTCATCCAAATGTCCAAGGTGTTCTTCCCAAGTTTTGTTGTAGATAAGGATATCATCAAAAAATACTAGCAAGTATTTACGCAATTGTTTGTTGAAGATGTGTTTCATGCAAAACTAAAAAGTAGCCAATGCATTCGTTAATTTGAACATCATGACCAAGAACTCATAACGCCTGTAGTGACAACGAAAAGTCTTCTTCCGACATGCGGGTCTGATGGTATTCGAAACGAAGATCTTTTTTAGAAAAAAAAAACTGCACCATGCAACTCATCCAATAATTCATCGATCCTGAGAATAGGGTATCTATTTTTTATTGTCTTCTTATTCAGCACACGGTAGTCCACACACATGTGCATCATCTCATCCTTCTTTTTTACCAATACTTACTGATGATGCAAAAGGGCTAGAGTTGGGACGAATCCATCCTTTCTCAAGCAGTACCTAAATCGTCTTCCCGATCTCATCATTGATTTTTTGGGGGTGGTGGTATGGCATGGTGGCACAAGCTTCCAACTCGATGGTATGCTCGAACCCACGATGGGGGGTATGCCAGGAGGAATGTCTATAAAAACTTTATCATGGGTACTCAAGATATTCTAAAGATCATCATCCCAGTGAAGTGTCTATTTTCCTTTTATTGGTTCTTCTGAAATGAAACAATGTGCAACCCATACAATGTCATCATGTCGAAAAATAACCTCCATCCGCTGCGTCGAAACTTCCTTCGGTCCCTCATTGGCCATCCCACAAAGAACAACCTTTTCCCTTCGACAACAAAAGTGAAGTTCATCCACTTGAAACTTTGTGTGTATTCATCAAGTGTCTCCATCCACTGTATGCCCAAAATAACCTACATATCATTTAGGTCCACTATAAAGAAATCCTTCGTTACAGTGTGGTTAGCCATGGTAATACTTAGTTGGAGAACAAGCTGTGTGCAAGGCAAAAGTCTTTCTCTTGCAACCTTGACCTACAGTCTTGTGTGCGTCTCAATAAGTAGACCTCTTCTTTTCACCAAAGATGAGTTTATGAAGTTTAGAGTGGCTCCACTGTCGAGCATCACAATGACCCTTTGTCCTTGAAGGGTTCTACAAACATGAAATATTGTACATCTTGAGCTCCCAACTAGGGCGATGGTTCCCCCACGCCATACCAATGCGGCAATTCTCTTCATATAGTTCAAATTAACCATTTTGGAATCCTCATGGGGGTGATCATCTTCTGTGGTTAGATTCTCCTAATCATCCTCATCATCGGATATGACTTCAATGTAGTGCATTTTCCCTTTACAAAGGCATCTATGCCCAGGTTCCCACAATCCCTTGCAATTGAAACATAATTTCTTCCTTCGAAGCTCCTGTCTGATAGCTTCATCCAATGAAGGCTTCTTTGGCAGAGGTTTGTTATCTTTGTCCCTTGGAAATACTAGTGGTTTAGAGTGGGCATAACCTCGAGAGGATGATGCCATGCTTCGCGCCATTTTTATAGCCTCTGAAAGGTTGGCAAGATAGAAATGTTTTACCCAACCCCTCAGTGGTTTTGTTAGTCCATCCATGAAGAGCACTATCTGTCTCCTTTCGGAAATGTCTGTAACCAAAATAGAGAGTTATTAAAATTCTATGATGTACTAGTCAACCAATTCAGTATGCCTCAATTGTGCCAACTCTTTGAAATTAAGTTCTGGATCTTTACCATCAAGTCGATCTATCAATCTTTCAATGAATTCTACATAAGTATTCACTTGGTCATGCCCCGGCGTAATAGTGCAAAGATGGCACCATTCATGTGCCACTCCTTCTAAGTAGAGTGCTACAAATTTAATTGCTTCTTTTGGCATTGGATTAAGTTGGAAGTAAGTATCGGCCTTCATCACCCATGCTTGAGCAAATATGTATCTGGATCCGTCAAATGGTGACAGATTTACTTTACTCAACTTTCCTCTGAGATCATAGTTAAAATATCCTCAGTTTCTGCCTCCGAAATATCGCATTCTCAATTCTGCATAGTCTTTGTAGGATATAGCCTCTTCCAAGTTTGCATTCTTTCAGTCTTCTTTCAACTATTCTTGAATTTCCTCAAAGGTTGGTTGCCTTCCTCCATGTGGTACCTCCGTCCGTGTAGGAAACATCGACATGGAAGGTCGAGAGCGTACTAGATGAGAATTTGCTTTTCCCAAGACCAAATCGGAACTATGACCATTTTGTTGCATAGATATCTTATTCTCTACTAGTTTCTAGAGGGTGTCATGTCCCCGTTTTGGAGGTAATTTTATTTAATTAATTTAATTAATTAAGTTGTCCAAAATAATAAATATTTTATGAGGATGACTAATTAATTATTTTAATTAAGTAAATAAGTGGTATTAAGTTAATTATTTATAAAGTTATCAAATAAATAATTATTAAAAGGTAACTTTATATTTAATTAATTTAATAAAGTGACTTGAATTATAAAATATTTTATAAAGTCACTTAATAAATAAAATAAAATAATGTTCTAGAAGTTTCTAGGGAAAGTCGAGAAAAAAGAATAAATAGGCATCCTGGGCTTCATTCTAACCATGCAGATTTGTTGATGTTGATTGTGCATTGTGGAGCCTAGGGTTTCTGCAGTTGTTTTTGGCCATTGAGAACGAAAACTCTCAATTGGTGAGCAATTTTGAGGGTGTGAAATATCACTTGAATTATTGCAAAATTGAGGAAGTTGATTCAGACTTTCTACTTGTACTTCAAAGCAAAATTTTATGGCCCTTGGCCAAATTTTTGTGGTATCGATTTGAGGAAATCTATTGCAGATTTTGGAGGCATTTTGGAGCTTTGGAATTTCATCATTGGGTCAATTTCATTTATTGCACATTGCTGTTATAGTTACCAATCTTTTTCAGATTTTAATGGAGGACAATTTTGCATATCATATTCAGAATTTTTGTTTGTATGGCCTCATTCGGGTATTGTTTCTTTGTGGGTATTTGAGCATTCATCTTGGGAGAGCTTGGCAATTGTTTTGGCGTATTTTGGAGTAGCTATCAAGTTGTTGGTAAATAATTTCAATGGTCTGATATACTACAGAAAGGGCACCATTGGCAAGACATTTTGGTTCATAGCTCATCATTGAAGCATCCTATGGTTCTGGGTATTGTTGCATTCAATTGCTATCGCCGAGACAATCATTGAAAGACCAATTCAAGGAGCCTGGAGTCTGCATTTATTTATCTAAAAGTATTGCCAGGCAAGAATAGGGGCGACACTTCAAGGGAGTCAATTTCTTCATTTGGAGGGGTCTTCATCATCAACAAGTGTTACAATCAAGTCTCCAGCTCTTCTACAATTTGTGTACCAGGTTTCTCAAGTCAATTGTTGCATATATATTGCATTTAGATTTCATACTAAGGCTGCATTTGAACTCAGAAAATTACATAGTTTGCATATGTTGTAATGCCAAGAGTCTTGGCCATTTCATACTAGCATTGTAGTTGACATTATATGTGCAATAGGGAGACATAAGTTGTTGCTCTGATATAGTTGTAATTGAATATGTTTTTATCATTCATGATCAGCTTATTAGTTTGCATGCTAATTGTTTGACAAAATGTCAATTGGCTATAGATTCTCTTTTTGGCATAAATAATGTTATAATTTTGCATACCAAGTGTTTGTATTAATGCCACTTGGCTGTAAGTGCATTAATGCCATCTTAGGTTGCATCCAAAGTGTTTGTCATAATTACTAGTTGCTGTAGCTGCATATTGCAAATAGTTTCAGTCACATATATGCATTGAATATTGTCAAAATAAGTTGCACATTCATGTTAGGTCGTTGTTTAGTCAATTTTGAGTCTTCTTGCAAGCATTCTCATTGATGCTAATTGAAGAAAAGAGTCATTAAAGCAAATTGAAATGTTATATCAGTCATATGACCCTTGTATGTGAAGTGTTTGACAAAATTTCCAAGGCCAAAAATCAAAAGTTTTCAATCAGATTTGAGCTGGGACATTACAGAGGATTTCTTCCATAAGTCACTAAGTGTCATTGATCTATGCCTGATTCCTCAAAAGATCCCTCAATAGTGCCATGATTTCCACAGGAGTGGGTTCTTGATCTGTCATTTTACCGAGTGGGACCTCCTTCTCTTTCGGCTATAAACTTTCATTCATTGTCCACAAGCTAGCAGGATCTTTGGCTCTAATACCACTGTAATGTTTCGTTCCCGATGTCACTTCCAAGGAGATAAGTTGGCCATACGTAGTGCTCTATGAACAATAGAAGGTCGTATGGTAGTGTGGGAGCAGATTCAACATAATAGAAAAGGTCGTACAGTAGCTATGGAACAAGGTCGTACAGTAGTGGAGCAAGGTCGTATAGTAGTGGTGGTGAAGATCGTATGGTGGTTGTGGAGAGGACCGTACGGTGACTGTTGTGTCTATACGGTGGTTGGGGGAGGTCGTACAGTAACAAGACAAAAAGGATGGTGAATGGAGGGTCCGTAGAGTGAGGATGGGAGGTTGTACGATGTTGAGATATCTGAACGATGGATAGGTACAATGGGGAATGTGATGGCACAATTATAAATGTAAATCGAGTTTCAAGAAATACGCAATACCTTCTCCACACAGATGTAACCCAATACAAGCAATTGCACTTCAATGGAGAATATGTATACTTGCTAACAAGAATATTGTTCAGATTTGTCAAATTCAAGCCGAGAAATACACGGACAAAATAAGTTGAGGGTTGAATCCCACCGAAACCGAAATAGCCAAGTGAGAAAGATCTTTCACTTCCGAAATGGTGAACATCAAAGAATTCTAATTGAAATTCGCAATACAAAGAAAATAATCCAAATCGCATACTAACTACTACCTACATGTCATGCTTAAATACCCTTCGGAGGAACTTCCCGAGGATTTACAAAGATAGCCAATGGCCACACCTACAAAAACAATTAAATAAAAATGGGTCCAAGATATACTAAATCAATCGGCCCATAAACAATGATTTGATTAATTGTTTATTTTATGACGGGAACATTACAACTAACGATTAGTAGGAACATACAAATAACCAATATGTCTAATGGTTACATAAAAGAACAAAAACTGCTATATGTTCAAGACAAGAAGTGGTAATATGTGTCAACTAAGTAAACTAAACAATCGTTAACAAAAGTTTGGCATTAAACAATATAATAAAGAAGACTAAGTATCACTTGATTAGTGAAAAAGTTTGATTAGTTAAAAGAACCAACTGGATTATGAAAAGGAATAGATAAGACTGTTCAGCATCTAGAAGGTACAATCCCTTCACCAAGTAGAATACAAATGAATGATTATTTATTCATGATAAAGGGATAAATAGGAAGGAATATGGAGGATGGAATATATTTTGGCACTGATCATCAAAGGATCGGTAAGAAAATAATTATTTATATTGGCATTCAAAAAGATATACATATTATCTATGCTCATCAAAAGAGAACACATT
The DNA here is from genome assembly GCA_028749045.1 of Cupressus sempervirens. Lineage (NCBI taxonomy): Eukaryota > Viridiplantae > Streptophyta > Pinopsida > Cupressales > Cupressaceae > Cupressus > Cupressus sempervirens. The sequence continues at coordinate 613,157,756 of CM053790.1, forward strand.
ATATTATATGGCTGGCAGGTATCATGTGCCAACATACTGATTATGTTGTAACTTATCCATAAATCATTTGAAGTATAGAATATTATATTTGAATTGTATTAGAGAATAAGGAATTCTTATGTGATCAAAATATATATGTATGTGTGTATATGGATAAAGGTTTCCTTACAATTCTCATCCAATTGGGCATCCCATTATGAAAGAGAGAAATGGCACATACAAGGAGAGCAGGTAACCAAAGGTCCAGCAAGAGGTCAAAGGACGTACATGCTTTTGTGCCCGAGAACTCCAGAGAATTAAGTAGGCGGCCATATGGATTAAATGTGTTTGTCTTCGATCATAATTGTTGTAAGCAGATGTGTGTGTCCTTTTTACGACTGATGTTGGATAGATATGTTTGCCCCTATCCAAACCTGATATAAGACGTTGGATAAATGTGTTAATCCCTATATGTGGATGAAGGTATACTAAGTATATTGAGGCTAGTTCCACTTTGCTTGATATTAGTAAGATGTGTATGCTTATACTCCTATCCATGTGGTCATCAAGTACTCCAATGTACTTTCATCCCATGTTCACACTAAGGGGGGTGTTGGAAATAAGTGTTCATCACATAGTCATTAGAAATTAGAGAGTATGATTAATAAGTGCCATAATATTAAGTTGTTGAGAAAAAACATAATATTATTATGTAACATCGGTTTGTTGAGACATTTAAATATGTTATTATAATAGTGGTACCTATACAAATGTGCTTATATAGAGTTGTGAAAACCGTAGATGCAATAATTGTCGATAAATCAGCAATTTTCAACTTATTGGGAGAAATTGGAACCTTCTTGCTGAGAAGTTCCCAAAAACTTGTTGATTTACTTGTATCTTATTGTCAATTTCTCGGCAAGTCTACATCTACTACTTAGCTGTAATCATATAATAGGTTTTGACATCAAAAATTTGCTTTCTACAAATACTATTTTTTTGTCCAAGAAAAAAAAAACTTCCAACGCATTGCAAGGTGACTTGCAAGGATTTAGGTCAATTTGGAGCAGATTTGAAAAGGATTTCTAAGTGAGTTCAAACACATCAATGTTGGGAGAAATATACTTCAAAACGAAGAATTTAAAGGCCATGCAAGAGGGAAAATATTATTATGAAGTAATTGGTAAATATTTTCTTGATATTAACAATGATCAAGAGATCAATATATAGTATATACAAAAGTATGAATGATGATTCCTTAGGAAACAATCGTAAAGAATAGAAACATTCTATCCTAGATACAGAAGACTAAATATTAGAAACATTATAATATTTACTGGAGACTACAATAGATAACCATTAAGTAATAAATAATAATAATAGAAACTATCTATTATTGTTATACCCTCCCTTAATGGTTAATCTATCCACAACACCAACCTATCCTCTAAATTCGACAAACTTATCTGTACTAAGAGGCTTCGTGAAAATGGTTGCAATCTGATCCGTTGTAGAAATCCACTACAAGTCAACTGTCTCGTCTTCAACCAACTGCCATATGTAGTGACAGTGAACATCCACATGCTTGATCCATTCATGGAAGACTGGATTTTGAGCTAACTTGATAACACTTTGGTTATCAACAAAAAAAGTTGTCGGGCATTCTTGTGACCTCTGCATATCCCCAAGTATCCGACAAAGCCAAATAACTTCACAACCTGCCTTGACCGTCCCTCCATATTCAGCCTTTGTAGAGGAGAGAGTATCTACCTCTCTGTTATTGGTCCATGTGATGGCACCAGAACCCAAACCGAACACATATCCAAAAGTTGACTTTTTCTTATCAACAAAACCTGCCCAGTCTAAATCTGTGAACCCACTAAGTTTAGGATTAGAACTCCGAGAGTACAAATGTTCATAATCAGTAGTACCCTTCACATAACGAAGCACGTGCTTTGCTGCCATTCAATGATCAGCCTTGAGAGCTGCCATAAAACGTGAGATGTAGCTGAATGCGAAGCTAATATCAGGTCTAGTAGCAGAGAGGTAGATGAGGCTGCCTACTAGTTGCCTATATGTAATATCATCTACTAGAGGAGAATCAGACTTGGTTGATAACTTCAAACCTTTCTCCATGGGTATAGATGCAGGCTTGCAATCCTGCATACGAAACTTGTCTAACAGAGCACTGGCATATTTGGACTGAGGAATGAATATACCAGTATACTGCTACCAAACCTCAACACCTAGGCTATAATGCATGAGCCCAAGGTACCTCTTCATTTTTCGCTGAAAAGTTGCCAAATTACCACCAGGTTTTTGTCAATTATATTTTTGGGCCTTGGTGAGAAGTTGCCAAGTACAAGTATTACAACTTTGGTTAAAAATACTTAATGCATTTGGGAATATTCTTTCCTATAAAATAGGATTTGGAAAGCCTATAAATGTGTAATTTGTATTTGAATGAAAAGAAGTACGGTGGTTTCTTGTGTTTAATTTTTGCTGCTTCTATAATTCTGCCAGAAATTTATAAAGCTCTTTGGTTTGCAAACTATGTGTGAAATCTGAGCTTATCAGTATTATCCTATGTATGAGTGATGGCAGATGCAATGCTTGAAGCACTGTGGTCGATGACAGACCTGCAGATTTAGAGACAGCTATATGCAGATTTATGTTCAAAATTATTCTGAGTTCTAAAATGTATGGCAGCCTTTTGTGACAATAAACAAGCTCATTTTTGGATTGCGACTTGTCTAAAAAACTTTAATTTCAGGAAATAGTTGCAGATTTCAATATCAGAATTTTTAGTTGTCTTTCATTGATAGATGTATGTCACTTATACCAAAATTGTAAAAGGAAACCTCTTAACTTAAGGAAGCATGCAAGCATTTGACAAAATGTGTATGAGGTAGAGTGGATGATCTTTTGGTGATGGTTTAGGGGTTCTTCTAGCCATGGGGTTGGTAATAGCTCTGATAAAGCATCAGTTTTCCATGAAAAAGAAATTACCAAGCAAAACCAAGAAAATAAGATTATTAAAAACATCATGTATGGGAAGAAGCAAATAACTTTATTAACACAATCATCCTCTAAAAGAACATACTATGCTGCTTGCACAACTTCCACCTTTCATGTTAACATAACAACTATGTATTGATTTAATCCATGACCTTTAACTTTCCCTAATATTGTCTCAAATTCCAAACCTATGCTATTACTAAATGTGATAGGTTCCTCCAATTCAACATTTTAATACATATTCTAAGTTCCTAACTACTGTAAATGTATATGGAAGTATAAACTGTCTATTCTTATGGTTTTTGAGTCCCAACCAATATGTTTTGTTGCTAAAGTCTTTGGACCAAACACCAAACATCCTGAGTCGGCATTGCTAGATAATTATTGAAAGAACCAAGAATCAGGGCCATACCATTGTGGGGAGCAAGAAGAATGGCTTGTGATTTAACATCGTGCAAGGAAATTCACAAAAGTCAGAAGTAAATCTCATAAGATAATATTTTGATTCAATGCATTATTGACATCAAAATACCCAGAAAATGGCAAAGAAGGTCCATTGGCTTAATCATATGTCTAGATACTGGTGTCTTACAAGTTTGGATGTAAACAAAGAATCGCACTAACAAACTGTTTGCAACTATATAGAGTTTTAAGAATATATGAAACTTACGGTTGTATTAGTTTCACGAGAACAAGAAGTATAATAATGTATACCTGCAGTTCAAAGAGCAATTCATGTTCAGATAAGGGCATCAACTGTTTGATAATTATTAAATTAATTAAAGCTCTAAATAATGTCGCCACAGTATTATCCAGTATATTAAGATCATTAAATAGCAACAATATTACAAAAGACAATTCAGAAAATGTTAACTTTCCATTAAATGCTCCAATCAAGCAAGATAGATACATGAAAATGTATGTTACAGCTCCTCAAATAAAAGAGTATGGTAATATTGTTAAAAGCTCCATAATGTAACTCGCCACCATTTAAATCAAAATTATACTAATTTTGTTCATTAGGATCAGTTTTGAAATTATCTTTAAAACAAACCTCAAAAACTTCATGCTAATTATCTGTCATTATATGTTCCCAATAATTTATTCCCATTAGTGCAGGAAAAGTATTTGAAACTAATAATTAACTTGAGAAATTCTAATACAGTATTTCAACTTTCTCAAATTGCAATTTGCAATCATGATAACTAAATTCTTATGGCATAGAAATATTGACAAAAACCAAATCCAGTATAGTATTCATATCCATTTGATCATATGAAATCTATGAAAGGGGCAGCCACAATGAAATTGAAGCTTTAAATAAATAATCACTGTGTGGTTTACCATATGCACCACATTCATTCAGTTTTTAAATGGAAGTGGAAGTTACTCTCATGGGCAAGTGGCACTCAGTAAAAGTTGTCTGATATAAAAATTTCCCAAGAAAGATTGCTAATTGTATTAGGATCAGTCCTCATTTGAATAAAATCCATCTCATCTATATCCTTAAAGTGATTGGTTTATACACTTAAATCTGTGAATGATAAAATGATCATTTATAGGAGTATAAAGACAATGTTTCTATTCAGAAACAATCATAAAAGTTACTATATTGACTGTTAAATAATAAATGATAAATATACTATGAAAGATATTATTTTAATATCCTCCCTTGATGGTCAATCTAAGAACTCGTAGTCCCCCATATGCACTCATCATTTAAAATTTTAAGTCACTCCCTTTATCTGCACCTCGTACCTCTATATCCATTTCTCCCGTTAACGAGAAGATCAAAATTATGTTTAAGTGGGAACACAGGTCATCGAACCCCTCAAACTGGTTCAAACAGGTTCGAACAGGTTCAGAGGTTCAAAAGGTTCAAATTGGTTCAGCAGTTCAACAAACTTAGTCAATATTGCACCTGAAGTTGATATCATAATGTTGAATGAAAATTATGATAGAGCTCCACATTAAGCCTTGTATAGACACTTCCAGATTCATTTGGGTGAAATGCAATTTGAAGTGATTCACAGTTCAAGTTCATAATGCAGGTTCGTCAATTCAACAGTTCAGAAGATTGGTTCAATAGTTCAGACTGGATATATGGCGAAAACTTGACAGGCAATGAGTCATGATATTGGATAAAAATAATGAAAAAGAATGTTTGCATGGGAGATCATATTCAAACAATTAATATAAAATCAAATTAGTGATCTATATGTAAGAGTTTATATGAATAATATTCATATATTTTTTATGCAACCAGCAACCATGAATTTGCCGATGACAGAAAAAAGAGTCATGCTGCAGGGGTTATAAATTTTAATCCCACCATTGGATCAGGCCGAATTTTGGATGCTATTGCAAAAACCTAATTCTATAAATCGTCTCCAAAGCATTTCTCCAGATTCTTGACGGATCAAAAGTTACAACTGTTTTAGTGTACCACTGTCAAAACTGTCCATGACAGTCACAGAATGATGACAGAAAAATGAATCTCAGTGCAGGGGTCATATCTCCCAATCTAACCGTTGGATCAGGATGAATTTTGGATATGTTTTGACAATCCTCATTCCTCAGATTCTCACCAAAAGGCTTTGTAAATTCATTATGGATCAAAAGTTAAAATTGCTTTAGTGCACCATTGTCAAAACTGTCCATGACACTTACAGAATGATTACAGAAAAATCAGTCTCGATGTGGGGGCCATATCTCTCAATCTAACCATTGGATTGCGCTGTGTTTTGGATATGTTTTATAAATCCTAATTTTTCTAAATTCTCTCGTGTTGATGTTTTGTAGCTTTACTCGGATAAATTACATCAAGATTTTATATATATATATATATATAGCCAGAAGAGTGTAATTATGATAATGAATAAACCTGACCCACAAAAGGACACGTCTATTCTCTCTCTCCTATAAATCTGCGGGAAGGCTGCATTTGGAAAGTAAATACCAAATATTATGGCAGTGCTTAGTACATTTGCAACAATCCTCCAACACTAAATGGTATCAGAACCGGGACAATTGCAATGTCAAAACTGATTTAGTTTCATAATCTTTTGAGCACAACACAAGAACAAAGCCTCATATTAGAAGAGACATTACATACAATCTTGCCGCTATATTGTATCGCAGATGACTATTATTAACAACCTCATCATACTTGGCACTTAAGGTTCTTGTGATAATATTCTTTGTATGTCATTGTTGGGCTTGCATGCAGACTTTAATAATATTTACACATCCTTGATTGGCCCAAATTACTTCTGAGCCTATAAGAAGATGCACACAGCGATTGATATCTATAATTGTGCATTACAACTTGTTTGAAGCCTTCCATTAACCATCTCTATATCATGTGTCTTTAAGAGAAGTATGGTTTGTAACTGTGCTGCTAAGGAATATTCGCATATTGTTGTATGGTCAGCATAGCCCTTGTTGGGTCTCTAAATTTGCTTCCACAATTCACTCGAATATTAGGCTTGAAGGTTCAGAATGGTATCAAACACCACCGAAGAGGATTTGATCAATGATGAACCATTATTGAAACGAGGCATCACAATGGCAGCGACTAGGTCAGACAATTATCCAGGGATCAAACCATATTTCAAACATGCTGGCCAGAGCTGATAGGCGTATAGAGTGGAACAAAACAAATAATACAATTCTGCACAAGCAATCATCAATCAACACTTGGAAACAATGATGTTCTTCACCTCGATGACCCTGCTGCTAATAATGTCAAATGCAAGACGAGAAGAATGTAACATGTCATCGCAGAAAGGGGCAGGGGAAAAGAAGATTAATCAAAGCATGTTGAAAGGATGACTTTAATTAGTACGGCCTATCATTGCATAAAGAAGAAGGAAAGAACTAAAAGAGAATTCTAAAGGGATGTAACCTTCATTTGTTAAACAATTAATTTATTCATGGGTAAACCCGTAACTCACTTCAAAGATAAATCATTTATATATATACGTATGTTATATGATGATGTCAGCTTTAAAGTCAGTTTAAATATGAAAAAGTGTTTAATATAAACTATGAGATGAAGCATATTAGCGGCAAATGACAAGGAGATAGAAAGGTTGGTTGGACACCCAATAAGGTGACAAGGACAGCAAGGAACAAGTTTATAACTACAAAGTATTTAATATAAGGGAAAAGAAGGTCGGACTATTTTTAAGCCAGTGACATTTGAGGCATAAAGAGTTCAAGGGTGGAAAAGCACCAAAATTGTAAAGAAACTTGTATCAAGGATGCGCAAATAAGTATTTGTTATCCTTGAGTATTATTTGAGTCTCTCCTATTTTTTATTTTCAATAAGAGCTACGTGCCTTGATCTTTTCCTCAGAGAATGTTCTAGCAGGAAGACAAAGATTAAGATTCAAAGGGAGCCTAACATTTCATTAGAGACAACCTTGAAAAAGATGGAGCAAATAGAGGATGTGATTCAATCAACCTTTGATAATCTCAGTCATACTGATTCTAAGGGAGTAAATCATGTTGACATGGATTCTCCAGTGATCAATAAATTGTAGCAATCAACAGGACTGTGATTCATGAATATACCTTGTGACTATGTGATTTTAATGGGCCTACCCCCTGTGTACATCATGAGAAAGTGACAACTTCCAAATGATGCCACTTGTATTTGCATAAGTTATTGATGATATGATATGATATGATAGATTTTAATGGCATCCACGAGACTAAAGTAGTCTATGGGACCCATGCAATCACCCTCTTGAGTTAGGAGCGGAACTAGTCAATTGTAAAGTTTTGGTTAACTTGTCTCTCCTTCTCTGAAGTTTGGTAATCAAATCCGCTGCTCTCTTCACTTGAAAGGCGATGATCTTACAATAACTTAATTTTCTATTTTGATGGATATCTTACAATGTCTATGCAGATCATGATATATTATACTTTGCATGGTGAATGTTTATAAGGTAAGCATTATGAGAATGCATGTGCACATACCTTAGAAACATTTTTTGAGTATATGGTGAATGTTATGCAAATTGATATTCTGGAAGGCCATTACACAAAGTACTTGGTGAATATCATGCAACTTGATGTTCTAGAAGGCCATTACTCACAGAGTACTTGGTGAATATCACATAACTTGATGCTCTAGAAAGCCATTACTCATTACTTGGCGAATCTCTTGCATCTCAACATTTTGGAAGGCCATTACTCAAAGCGTGTTTGGTGATTATCAAATATTCTAGGAGACCAATACTCATGATATTAGATGTGATATCAAACATTTTTGAGTAATTGGTGAATATCATGTATTCTGGGAGACCAATAGTCATGATATTAGATGTGATATCAAACCTTATTGAGTAATTGGTGAATATCGAATGTCGATATTCTGGAAGACCAATACTCATGATATCAAATGTGATATCAAAATGTTGAATATCTTCTTATCAAAGATATTCTTATATTACATTGAGGTAATATATAGGCATGTGTTTATCCTCCCTAGCTAAGAGGGAGTGTTGATGTTTTGTAGCTTTGCTCGGATAAATTACATCAAGATTATTTATATATAGCCATAAGAGTTTAATTATGATAATAAATAGACCTGACCCATGAAAGGACATGTCTATTCTCTCGCTCACTTATAAATATACAAGGAGGCTGCATTTGGAAAGTACATACCAAACATTATGGCAATGCTATTACATTTGCAGCGATCCTCAAAAAACAACATCTCCAAATGGTTTTGTCAAATTCTTAATGAATCAATAGTTATGGATATCGGAGTGGAGTAATTTCAAGACTGTCAATGACAGTTATAAAATGATGACAACACATCATCACCAACAAGTGCCACCTCTCCAAGAGCCCATTTGTATGTTTCTTTGACATGGATTATGAGTATTTGGTTATTTATAACTCTAATATTTGTAAGACATTAATCCTGATCAGAGGTAAAAATGGAAACAACTTCCAAGAATCAGTTATTAAAACTGATGAAGATCACCGAAAGCAAAGATGATAAAGTGGCAATAGAAAGTTGTGAGGGGGGTTATGCTTCTTACACATGCCTATGTGGGAATTTAATTTTCTAAACGTATTTGTAAAAGGGGGTGCAAATTTTCTTTCTATGTATTTGTTCTGCAAGTTTTGAGTCTGTGAACTCAAGTTTCATTTGGTGTTGAATAAATGAAAAAAGCTTTGTTAAATCTGTGAAATTGTCATTGCTTTCTCTAGATTATATTGACCTGAGTTTTGAATATGATTGCTTTCAATACCACCAACAAATGTAAGCCCAAGTGATTTGGAACTTAGTTTCTCGATTAAGCTGGTTGTCGAAACAGATATGCACTTTTCGTGTTCTCTCAATTAGTCTTCATTGGTGAATGTGAGGGAGTTGTAATGTTCCCAACATAAAATAAATATTTAATGGGCCAATTGATTTAGTATATCTCAGACCCATTTTTATTCAATTGTTTCCGTAGGTATGGTCATTGGCTATCTTTGTAAACCGTCGGGAAGTTTCTCCGAAGGGTATTTCAGCACATCTAGGTAGTAGTAGGTAAGTGATTTGAATTATCTCTGTACTGCAAATTCCTATTGGAGTTCTATATTGTTCACCATTTTGAAAGTGAGAGATCTCCCCTAACTGGCTCTTGAGGTTTCGGTGGAAATCAACCCTCGCCCTATTCTGCCCATTGTATTTCTTTGCTTCGGATCTGGCAAATCCAGAACACCATTTTTCTCTGGAATATATCTATCAATTACTATCTCAATATACTTTGGTGTCTTCTTTACATTTTACTTCAAGTTGTCAATTCCATTCTGGAGGTCTTAGCATTAGCAAATCAAAAAAAAACACCGTACTGCATCACTTTTGGCATCTTACACCTCATCGTACATCTCCATCAATGCACATCTTCCCTTCACCATCATACAGCACCCCAAGCACTACCGTACGGCCCTATCATCTCCACATATTGAACGGTTGCTCCCTCCACATACCGTACAGCCTCCCAGTCACCACTGTACAATCTCTAACCCAACCCCTACCTTGCTATACCGTACGGCTTGCACCCTAACCGTACAGCCCCTTCTAGTTGATATCGTATGGCTTACATTCACAACCGTACGGTCCTATATGGTTGCCACCGTACGGCCACTACCCTCCCTGATCCGTACAGACATTGAAAGTGCCTCCAGGTGTAGCAGAAGTAGATTCCAAAGGTGTCATTCGACATACAGGAAGGACACTCTTGGTCATTGCTGCAAAGGAACATTATGGTGGTATCAAAGCCAGTGATTCTACCAACCTATGGAAGTGAATGCAAGTTTATACCCGAAGAAGGTGAAATAATCTTGTTAGTAGAATGGCAGATCATCAAGATCCTATGACAAAACTCATGAATCTTTTAAGAGAGCTCAGTAGAAACCAAATGGAAATCAACGAAACCCAAAGGCTTATGCAAGAAAAACTATAAAAATTGGCTAAGGGAAAGACAACAGGAGAACAAAATGGGCATAGTGATGATTATATTACGAGAAGGACAAACTCTCAACCCTCTCGCTATCGACCTTCGATACCCATCTTTCTTCCAAGGACGAAAGCACCACGCAAAGAAAGAGAGCCAACTTTTCAAGAAATGCAAGAAAAACTTCGGGATGATTGGCGGAACACAAATATGGAAAGTGATATATCTTACAGAGACTGTTGATCTAAGAATGAGATATTCAAGTTGGGGAAATCGTTGTTGGGAAAATCGTGGTTATTTTAATGATGATCTTAGGAGAAAGATCAAAAAAGTAAACTTATCACCATTTGATGGATTTGGAGCCATTACCGCACAGGCATGGGTTCTGAAGGCAGATACCTATTTCCAACTCAACCCGATGGCCGAAGAGGAAGCAATCAAGTTCGCAGCACTCCATCTGGAAGGAGTGGTGCAAGAGTGGTGGCACCATGGATTAGTCAGTCTCAGCCACAACCAAGTAACCTCTTATGTCGAGTTCACTGAGAGACTCATCGATCGATTCGATGGGAAGGATCCTCAAACTAAACTTCAAAGATCTAGCTTAGCTAAAGCAAATAGGTACGATAGACAATTACATCACTGAGTTCCAAAGGTTGTCAGTACTAGTCACAGACATCTCTGAAAGGCATTGAATCGTGTTATTCATAGATGGGCTGAGAGAGCCTTTGAGAGGCTGGATCAAAGGATTCAGCCCATGCGCACTCAACGAAGCTATTAAGAAGGTGCGTGACACGACTGCATCTTCTTCCGAAACTCGCATAGCTACGCCAACACCGTCCCCACAAGAAGACAAAGACAAGGAGCCAATTCAAAAAAAACCTTCGTTGGATGAAGACTCTCGATAAGAGCTCTTGAGGGAAAAGCTTTGTTTCAAGTGCAAGGAACCATGGGGACCAGGTCATCGCTGCCTTGGGAAGGGCAAGATTCATTACATTGAGGTGTTTCCTGATGACAACGAAGGACAAGTACCTACAATGATTGATGTGGAAATTAACCATTAGGAGAGAATAAATGCTCTAATACAAAAAGGGGGTTTCATTGCTACCCTCACTACAATGGCTGGAAGTAGTATCTTCAGGGTTCGCAACACACTTCACAGGAAATGAGTCACAGTCATGATTGATAGTGACGCCACACTCAATTTCATCAATTCATCTTTGGTCACTAGTAAAAGCTTGCATGCAATAGAGCATGGAGAATTTGAGGTTAAGGATACTGGATGAACCTTGTTACCTTGCACTCATGTGATCCCATGGCTAAAAATTTCCATGGGAAACTATACTTTGACAGATGATTTCTTTGTCATAGATTTGGTTGATATTGATATCATATTGGGCATCCAGTGGGTGGAGAGCCTTAACCAGTACACCCAAAGTTTCAAGAGGATGGACTTTTCATTTGAGACAGATGACAAGAAGGTGCTGCTAGGAGGAATGTAAAATAAAGGATCAAGGGAAGTCACCATCAAGAAGATGGAGGCCATTTTTAAACATGATACGATCCCAGACACTGCAAGTAAAAAAATGGCAGTGAACACTTTGCCCTATTCCTTGGATAATTGGCGAGCCCATCTATTGGTCGAATGCTCCAAGAACACTTTTGCATGCCAGTTGATGGATGGCTATATACATGATGAAAGATACCAAGTTATTGATAATATCATTTACTACAGTGATAAGATCTACTTGCTACCTAACTCAAAATTGAAGAAGTTGATTACAGAAGGTTTTCAAGAATTGGATTTGCATTTGCTCGAGGACAAGCGAATTTTGGGATGGAAGGACTGTAATGTTCTCATCATAAAATAAATATTTAATCAAACCTTTGTTAGTGGGCCGATTGATTTAGTATATCTTGGACCCATTTTTACTTAATTGTTTCCATAGGTATGGCCATCAGCTATCTTTGTAAACCGTCGAGAAGTTTCTCTGAAGGGTATGTAAGCACGACATGTAGGTAGTAGTATGTATGCAATTTGGATTATTTCTTTGTACTACAAATTCCTATTGGAATTCTATATTGTTCGACATTTCGAAAGTGAGAGATCTTCCCTACTTGGCTCTAGCGGTTTCAGTGAGAATCAACCCTCACCCTATTCCCTCCATTGTATTTCTTTACTTCGGATCTGGCAAATCCGAAACACCATTTTTGCCTGGAATATATCTATCAGTTACTGTCTCAATATACTTTGGTGTCTTCTTTACATTTTCCTTCAAGTTGTCAATTCCATTCTGGAGGTCTTAGCATTAGCGAATCGGAGAAACAACACCGTACTGCATCACTTTCGGCCTCTTACACCTCACCGTATATCTCCATCACTGCACGACATCTTCCCTTCACCATCATACAGCCCCCCAAGCACTATCATATGGCCCTTTCATCTCCACATACCGAACCGCTGCTCCCTCCACATACCATATGGCCTCCCAGTCACCATCATACCATCTCCAACCCAACCCCTACCTTGCTACACCATACGGCCCCTACTAATTGATATCGTATGGCTTACATTCACAACCGTACAGTCCTGTCTGGTTGCCACCATACGGCCACTACCCTCCTTGAACTGTATGGAAATTGGAAAGTGCCTACAGGTGTAGTAGAAGTTGATTCCGAAGGTGCCTTTTGACACACAAGGACACTCTTGGTCATTGCTGCATAGGAACATTACAAGAGTGGGCTATGTATTTGTTCCTTGTATTCACTTGCTCTATATTTAAGCTTTTCTGCATCTACTTAATGTTTATGGATAGATGTTTGTGTGCCTTCCTTGCTTTCAAGTTAAAAGCATTATCATTTGTAGTGTAATTGATTTATTGCAAATCTTGCATGGGGAGCTGTACTTGGATAATTCAAAGGAAGATTATCAATCCCATGATAATCTATCTAACTGTTAGTGTGATTTGTACTTCACTTTGGGTGTTTGGAGTTATTTTATGTATTTGTGTTTGAAGGACAAATTTGTTTACTAACACAACTACACAAAGTTGCCCCCTGAATTTTACAAACATGTCTAGCCTCAAGGGCTTGGTGAGTGTTGGCTAAAAGTTTTGTAAGTTACTAAAACTACAACTTTCAAAATTGTTTTTAAGGCAATGTATAGTGAGACTACTCTCTCCTCCCAGAAATAGGGGAGGGTCCCTTCTTACTACAAGTGGCTCCAACAAGAACTTAACTGGAAATTACAAAATAGGGTGCTTATCTAAAATCTATTCCTCTTTATTGAGGAATGATTTCATAAACTACTCACGAACAACACTACCACTTTAACAAAAAGAACATGTTGCCGTAATAATATCAGTGAGCAATACCAAATACAGCAGTCTACTTTTAAATTTGGTTGAATGGATACAAGAACCCAAATTTTCTTGCGCTTATTCCAGATTAGGATTCAATTAGAATTGTTAAATTCTGATCAGATTAGAAATAGAGGAAATTTTAAATTTTCTAGCTTGTTTCCTTGATGTATGTAATGGAACTATAATGTACTTAGGTTAGAATTATATTCTAACTCTTTTTTCTTCTAATGAGATTGTCTATGTAATGGTAATGCAGAGCTAAGAGAAAATAATGAACTTCAATACAATGATGGTATATTTCTTTCACTTGAGAAGATTTGATAAGAATCTCTATTTGTAACACAGAATAGCACTTGTAGATTTCTTAGTGTTCCAAGTTACTCTTTCAATGAGCATATATATAACATAATGGGACATCTCTACCTGAGGCATACTCTTGTTAATAGTTTAATCATTCATTTGTTGTTGCTAATATATATCATTGAATTTGATCGATAATGTTCAAGTCATAACTTAATAATAATGAAAATGCAAGACAATCGATACAATGATCGACTCTTATAAAATATATTGAAAGCGATAATATGCAGTAGTCAATTATGTTATCGGCTGTGATAACCACAGTGAATATTGATTGTGCCACCATAGTTTTCTTGAATTTCCGATTATTGTTAGCATTCATTGATATTAAGTTGATTCACAGAATCAACATTATGGTCAATATCAAAAATGAAATTTGTTTGATGTATTATCATTATTATAATGCATATATGTATATGTATATAATATATCTCATATATATACATATATACATACATATATATACATTAATATAAATATATATATAGATATACATATATATTTATAAATATATATATACATATGTATATAGATATGCATGCATGTATGTATGTATGTATGTATTATTACGAAGTAATTGGTAAAATACTTGTTTGTTATTAACAGAGATCGAGAGATCTATATATACAAAAGAATAAAGCGATGTTTCCTTAGGAAACAATCGTAAAGAATGGAAATATATTATTCTAGTTAAAATAAAGCTAAAGAAGCTAACAAATAACTACAAACTAAGTAATATTAGAAACATTCTAATATTTACAAATAGATAACCATTAACTAATAATAGAAACATATCTATTATTTTAATACCCTCCCTTTATGGTTAATCTATCCAGAGCACAAAGCTATCAAAAAGCGTAAAAGGCAGATTTTGTCTGTTCGAAGTGCTCCGCACTATTCGCTTTGGGCTGCAAACCAGATTGCTTAGATCAGAACCAGCTTGAGTAAGTTGAGTTGTAGTACCCAAAAGCACCTTATCGTTGTCCCAATATTCGAAGATGGTTAGCATTTGTTGTTTCCACGTGCCATAATTGCAACCGTTGAACTTCTCATTTCCCTCGAGCAAAATATTAGTTAGAGATGCCATAGCACATTTTTCAATGAAAAAGTGTGAAAATTTGTTAAGGCTCTTACTTTGAGGCAAAAAAACAAAAGATCCAGAAAAAATGAAGAGGCACCCAAAAGAGAGCTCAAAAAACCCAATAGAAGTATATTGTCAAATCTTGGATCTACTAGCTCAAAAATTGAGACACCCAAAAAAAATGGAGGACAACCCAATTGAGCTCTTGAAAAACCCACCAAGAATCTCTAAAAAAAGTTTGATCCAGTACAGAATTGTAGGGTTTCAAACAAAAACAGCCCTAGTTGCAAAAAAGCTTAGAAAAATGGCAAAGTTTGGGCACAAAGAACCAAAAAAGGTTTGTAAAAAACCTAGACAACTCCAAATAGGCAAAAAAAAAACCACTTTTAAGGTTTTTTTTTAAAATGGAAAAAACAGGCCACAAATAGACATGTGATTTTCAGAGAAATTTGGACTGGAGTGGCAGAAAAATCTGGGCATGAGTTGCAGAGAAATGGCGCCCAACAAACCTCCATGTGAACAACAGAGAATAACCCTCGATTTTCAAAGAAATTTGGATGCGAGTGGCAGAAAAATCTAGGCATGAGTTGCAGAGAAATGGTGCCCAACAGACCTCCACGTGAACAGCAGAGAATAACCCTTGATTTTCAAAGGATTCAGTCACGTTGGTTGCAGATAGAAGGGTGCAAGTTAGCAGACCAGAAAAAATTGCAGAAGTTACAGACAATCAAGATGTATTCTCACCTTTACAAAGACAAACTTAGGGTGATATGCTTGAGTCTTAGGTGTAAGGTCAAGACACATGGACAATAGCCTTTACAATTCTACACTTCACACTAAATCGAGAGATTGGGGAAGAATAAGGAATATTCCTATTATGACTTACGAATTCCCGCTCGGATATAAGACTTAGGAAAATGTAGGAAAATGATAGTGTCAACCATAGGATAAAATATTTTTGGCTAGGTGAACAACATGGTTAAAACACTTAATACAATCTTGAGTTATAAAAGATAAAGTCTTAACATAACCTAGGGCATGAGTTAATCAATTTAGGGTTTCTCTGCTAAAAACTTTGCAATTAGATATATGAAACCCTATCTACATAAACTTACCTGATTTTCACAATATTTTCAAAATTTTGGAATGTTACAAATACAAGTCATCATGAAGCTACAATCATTAACACTCCCTCTTAGCTAGAAAGGATGATTTCTATCCATGTGATATAGTGAGCTATTGTATCATAATTACCCCAATGCAACATTGAGGGTTATGGTCTACATAGATATCAAAATGACATCCACCATAGCAAATGTTCCCTCACAGTATCACCAAGAGTATGGACAGTTCAACAATATCAACCATATGATATTCTCCATGCCCATATCTTTTTTGGTATGTGCACTGCCAACATGTCTCATGAAGCCTACCAAAGATGATACCATTTCATGGCATATTCACAAATGCTATGTCTTAGAACATCCACCATGACATATCTCAATAATACAACTCATTGTGGTTGTACACTACTCTAGTTCATATTATAGTAAGAGATATGAACTATCATGATATGTCAGCAAATATCAACCATATGATATCCATCATGATAGTAGGCTAAACTATGTTAAAGTCGTCACTTTAAAATAGTAACCATAAGTAAACTTCATTGAAAGATTGTCACCTTTCAGAAGTTTCCACGAGATTATGTAATAACTCACATAATAAAAATTATATATAATATATCTCTATAAATCATTTGTACAATTTATTGAGTATCAACCCCAATTAAAAAGCTTACATTCTTACTATACCAAGCTTACCTCTAAAATGATCCACTTTTGTCTTTGAGAGAGACTTGGTTAGAATATCTGCAATTTGTTCATCTGTACTAATGTATCTAAATTGAACAACATCTCTTTCCACCATGTCTCTAACATAGTCATAAGGAATCCAATGTGTTTGGACCTATCAAGAAATACAAGATTCACAGAAAGCTTTATGCAACTTCGATTATCACAATGAATAACTGTGGAATCCAGAGTTTGCCCAAACAATCCAACCAATAGTTTTCTTAGCCATATTGCTTCTTGAGCTCCCATAAATGTGGCAATGTATTCAGCTTCAGTGGAGCTTTGTGCAACTGAGGATTGCTTTCTGCTGAACCAGGATATCATGGCAGATCCTAAACAAAAATACCATCCTGAAGTACTCCTTCAATCTACAACACTTCCAGCCCAATTTGAGTCTGAATATCCATGGAGGTTTAGGTCAACATTGTCATACTTTAATCCAAGTCCAATGGTTCTATGAAGACATCTCAAGATGTGTTTTGTTGCAACCAAATGCAATTTTATAGGTTCACACATGAACTGACTGAGTGTATTTGTTGCATCGCAAATACCTGGTTTGGTGTTGACCAAATACATTAAGGTCCCAATTATTTGACGATAAAGAGTAGGATATGCTAATTCTGATTCTGAAGCTACTTCTTTCAGTCTGTGAAAGTTTGTTTCCATAGGTGTCGACATAGGTTTGATATCCATCATTTCAAACCTCTTTAATATATCAATAGTGTATTTTACTTGGTTTAAGATAATGCAATTATCTTGTTACCATACTTCTAGGCCAAGAAAGTAATGTAAGATTCACAACTCCATTTCAAATTCACAAGCAAGGTCTTGCTTGTATTTAGTTATAAGATGATCTTCTCGTGTGATTAGCAAATCATCAACATATAAAATGAGAATCAACATGTCACCTTTTATTACCTTAAAGTATAAGTTGGGGACTTCATTCCTGGAAAACCCTAATTTGGAGAGATAGTTGTCTATTCTTTTAGATATTTTGAACAAACAAAAATCTGCAAAGCTTTTCCATTCCGTTCTAAATTCCTGAAGTCCATTTTGCAGAGATTGCCATTTCATAATGAGCCATAGAAAAACAGCGGAAAAATAAAACTTTGTACTACCTTAACAGAGCAATTGATATGAAAAAACACTGGCAAAAACAACCAGAGTAGAATACGAGCAATGACGACCTCTGATTGCTGAGCAAAATCAATTAAAATCGGTTACAGGTTACTTGTACGGGCAAAACGGCAGGGTTCAATTAACCCAACTTGGTTACAAGGTCAAAACCCAGCGCACAAAATAAAAGCCATGTATGACGTAGACAGAAAGAAGCAACCTTGCCAATATGATGCAAGCGTGCCCCGCGCCATGTAAAATTCGCAATCTGTAAAAGCTAACCTACAAACTTATCCAATTTTTTATGTACTGTACCAAATCAGCAATGTGTAAAAGCTACAAAAACCCTTAATAAGCATAATTCACCAATTAAAATCATAATTCTTGTATTGATCAAATTATGAGTCGCATACTATTCGAGCCTATCAGGCATTAAAATCGTACTACGAGTGCCACTCAAACGAATTAAGCTTTTAACGTATAATTCTTTTATAACTTCTTCTATAAATTCACAACTGCTTTCTAAAATCATGCAGTGTGATCGTGTCATCGTAATGGACATCCATTTGGGCTTGGAATATGAAAAATATGAAAATCTGGCCATTTTTTTCTCCAATTTAAAATAAGAAAACTAAAAATTTTGGAACAGAAAAGTAATGAATTGAGGAGGAATTTTATGCTACATACCGGAAGGAAAATCTCTTGAAAAGTCTGAGAAGCGTCCCGGATCTTAATGAAGAAATCCCGGCGCAACGTTGCTCCAAACTGTAGTAGCCATGGCGTCTCCATGGGAACGCCCTTTTTCTAGTTCTGAACAAATCGCCTCCAAATCTATGGTTACGGCAGCTTGGAGACCAGCTTACCACACAACCAGATTCCAAAATAGACGTCAAACATTTTCCACTATTTTCTTTGATGACTTATATGTCAAAGCTTTTAACCTCAATTTCAATTAAGATATTCATATTCTTACTAAAGCAACTTAATTTACTTGGGAGTCAACTGATAATAAGTTCGGGTCCGTCCATGAGGACTCCTTGAAATGTATGTAATAAGGTGGATAAATTAAAAAACCCGTGGAAATGTAAGAAGATGGATAAATTAAATATTTTGGAAGTTTAAATAATTAAAAAATTAATTGAAATTTTGTGAGATAAAGTGCGATTTTTTTTAATGGTGAAAATTAGGGGAATGGTTTTGTCTATTGTTGAATGATTTTTGCAACAATAAATTTGAATTGATCTTTCAAAATTAATATCTCTTAGAGAGTAGAAATATAATTGTATATATTCTAATGTGAGCAAATCAAGTCTAAGAATGAATGGAATATTAAAATCTTTGATTATTTAAATTTAATTTATTTAGATTAGATACAAAGATCAAATTAACTATGTAATTGATTTAATAAATTGTTTGTATAGTTCATTTAATTAAATAAAACCAACTCATTCAAATCTTGCACATGGCTAATGTAATTACTTACGAGAAGATCAATAACTCATGTTTTCCCTTACCTACTAAATAAAAGGGAAAAATTAAATCAACTCATGGGAAAAGATGATTGATCTTACATGGATCAAGGATAATTTGATCTCCTTACTTCGTCTTGGCTTTGAATCTCAACCACTCATTTTGTCTTATTATGTCGACATTTGAAACCACTAACCTAATTATCATCAAACCATAGTTATTGTAATATCTCTCCAACCCTAACATGTTATTAAAATGTGTGTTAGAAGTTAGGGAGTGTTTGAGGTGTTCGCAGTACTCATTCTATTCCAACTATAATAACTTACATTCTAGCTTGAGAAATGATAAAACTTTTAGGTGTCTTTTGTCATGTCTTCCTATATGTCCATGATATTTTAGGACCTAGATATTTTGGGGTCATGTGATAGATCTATATGAGGTACTTATCAATGATTATGATTACATTAGATGAATCAATTATAATGACTAAAGAGTTAATTATGATAATGTGACGCTTATATTGTAATTGATATATATTGTTATATAAGTTTCAAAATTTTCTTAATGGTTAAGTTCTTTATATGTTATGATTCTTATTTACTTTACCATAATTATTGTCCATATATGGTTACATACACAATTATGATTATTTCTTTGTTTATTGGTTTTGGTCAAGGGACTAACCAAAATCTCATGTTGGATTATGTTATGGATTTGATCTAACCCTTACTCTGTATTTGATTAATAATTATGTTGGATGTTTATATATGTGTTTGTATATATGATATGGTTATGTGGCTAGGGATAAAGTCATAGTCACTCACCTTGTGAGATCTACACAATGTCATGATCATTGTCATTGTTTGTGTTGTATTCTATATACATATGTGTACATGGATATTTGTTTGGTGATGCAGGTTTGCAGGTGTTAGGCATCAACATCACCTATCTGGTGTGTGTGTTTGTGTGTGTGTGCGTGTGTGTGTGTGCGTGCGTGTGTGTGTGTGTGCGCGCGCGCGCGTGTGTGTGTGTGCTTGTGTGGGTGTGTGCATGTGTGCGCGTGTAGATTTTTGTACCTACAAATAACAACACACTAAAATAGAACATTAGCTTGTTAGTCCAAATACATCATTTCAACCAAATGGCAAGAAAAATGAAGCTAACAAAAGTTTCTTATGTATCCCTATCTAAGAAGAGTTCGATTGCAATGATTGATTGCCCTCAAATTGAGGCCCTAATCACTGATAATACATGCTTAGAATGAGATATTCAAGTTAAACAATGTAATTCTAACATGATTTTAGTATTAATTTCCATTGTTGAAGGGAGAGATGAGCTAATTACTAAGTGTAATTAAACAAAAGAGCTATGAATTCAACAATGTAACAATGAAATCTAAGTGAATGGGTCATTTGAGCTTCAAATCCATCCTCTTTATATAAATATAAATGAAATGAGTGGTGTGGATTCAAAGTTAAGGAATGGTTGAGATTCCTCATTGAGTGATCCATTTGAGATGATCCATGTTTTAATGTCTCATGTTTTGTACTTCATATTTTAAATTGATTTTTTTATTCTTTATTCCTCCAACTATTGATTTTCATGTATCATTTTCTCCTTATCCCTTTCCTTATTCAAAATATTGTACCTTTATATCAAGCTATTTCCGATTGGGTGTATCATTTGGAGGTATGGGTTCATACCTTTTGATTTACATATTGTTAATCTATCTTTAATAATAAATTCATCTATAGTTACTTTTATATTAATTTATATCTTAATATTATATATCATATATTATTTTAATTCAAAACATATTATTACTTTAATATGTTAACAATTAATTATAGTAAAATATTTATTATTGAATTATTATAAATATCTTTATTGTGTATAGTAATTCTATAATATAACTTTTTTTTATATATGTAAAATATATTTTATTTATTATAATATCATTTTTATAATAATATTATATTATCATTCTATTCTTGATTTATTTCATACTTTTATATTAATATTTTAATATAATATATTAAATATTATAAATATGATTAAATATTATAATTGTATCACTATTTATGTTGTAACTAATAGATCTCATTTTGATAGGGATATCATAGTCCTTCCCTCTCAAATTTGTTTCTCCTCAAGCAAAGATCATTCATACACAACATTTCTCATAGATACAAAGCATATTTGATTTATGGGGTATACATCTTATTGCATGAAAACACAAAGTAGACACGAAGGTGACAGGTGAATGCACAAAAATACAAAGTATACACATGAATGCATGAAAATATGAAGTAAATGCATGAATGTATGAAAACACAAAGTAGACAGGTGGATGCATGAAAACACAAAGCAAACACGATGAAGACACATTACTCACATATTCTTGATTAATACCTTATAGTTCACTAGAGTCAAGAAGATGATTTACAAAATTCACTTCTCCAATAAAATCCTTCAACCACAAGTGATCATTAGTACACATGTATGTATATAAGCTCCAAAGGAAATGTGAGTCATGCTAAATTACTCCAAGCTAGATCCCTAATAGAATTAGTTGTTCATTTGTTATCACTCATATAAAAAGATGAAGTTTTATAATTAGGAAGTAATTATTTAATATTATACCAAATGTTAATATTATTTGATTTGTGGATCGAAGAGTACAATGTTAATCAAGTTCACTAGATACCATCTAAGGACTCCATCAAAGTTTGCAGGTCCAAGTCTATTTTACGAAGATTTAAGGACCACTAACCCCTATCCTCTATTGGGAAAACCCTAAGATTGGATTTATATAAGCTCCTCCTTGATAACATAAGACACTCCTTACTAGAGAATAGAAAATAATATTGAAGATATTCTCCATTTAGTTAGTAATGCTAATCTTAGAAACCCAGTTTATTCTTAATAATAACATTGTTATTATTCGAATTTAGGATTGGAAGGTATAGATGTTATCCAAGTTGCCTAGATGCCAAATGTGCAATGGATTCCCTCAAAGTTTACACATCTAAGCCCATATCTTGAAGGATCATGGGTCACTAACCCCTACCCTATCTTGGGACAAAGATCCAATTGCTTGGACTTAGACAAGCCCCTCCTTGGAAACATCATCACCTTCTCTTATTATCCATATGGGAATAGGATAAATATATATCTGATCATTTTATTATTTCAACTCAATGAAGGATAAAGTAGATGTTATCCATGTTAGAATAATAAGATATTGCTTTATTAATTAAATTATTTTGATTTAATTATTAAGTCACTTATTATCTTTAGTTTACTTAAGCTAAACTTTGGGCATATAATAATTAATTCTTTTATTAATTATTATCATGCAATCTAGGCTTGTTACCTATTAGGGTTTTGATCTCCTTTTATAAAGATTGATCTCTTTGTAATTTATTAATTCACTATTGATAATAGAAATTTATTTTTTGCATATCAAGAATGTCTCTTCTGTGGATCTGGGAATTCGAGCCTTCATAAGTTTTTGCTCCTCTCTTTTTGTAACAAGTGTTTGCATTCAGGTGATTCTTGGGAGCTGTGGGGTTGATATTTCATCAACTTCAACAATCCAAGTTGCTTAGATGCCAAATGTGCAATGGATTCCCACAAAGTTTACAAGTCCAAGCCCAAGTCTCAAAGGATCATGGGTTGTTGACCCCTACCCTGTCTTGGGACAAAGATCTGATTGAACAAACTTAGACAAGCCTGTCCTTGGTAACATTGTTTACTCCTAATCGTAAATCCAATAATAGTAGTGTTGGAATAAGTAGTTTTAATGATAATAGAAATAATAATTTATATCAATATTATAAGATTCATCATATTCTGAATATTGATGATGTTATATTATATTAAAGATTATAATAATAATAAATATTAGTTCCTTACTCATACTCAAATGTATTATTTGCAAATTTCTTCTTTATATATATTCACCATATTTTATGTGTCATAATTATGATTCCCATTATTTATAATCAATATTATAAATTAATCCATAGTATTTAAATGGATCATACAATACCTTTTTTTTGGGGTGGGTCCACCTTATCCGGTCATGGTTGAATTTTTTTCATATTGTGCACATAATAAAGTTGATAGGCTTTTCCCATGGAGCAAATGATCCAATGTACACAAATTAATGGCCTCACGCAATGGTTTTATTACTCACATGCAAACCATTGATTTTTCTGATCTCATGTAGTTTCAATTTTTCTATGGTCAACATAGCAACATTTCATACAATAGTTGGTGTGTGCACGATCTACATGGAATATTTAAAAGGCTCATCATTATTCCCATGTATAGTTCGCTGTATTGGTGAAGTAGTACAATGGAGAAAGATCATATTGGCCATTGAATTTTGGACCTCATTGATTTTATTTCAATAGCTACACATAGGAAAAAGCATGGTTCTCCTTCCCAGATCATGTATTATATATATGTGTGTGCGTGTGTGTGTGTGCGTGTGTGTGTGCGTGCATGCGTGCGTGTGTGTATGTATATGTATAATCTCCCTAATATTCATAAGCGGTGAGCCTCACCTAATCATATAGTTAATGGGGATTAATCTGAGGCTCACCGCTTATGAATACTAATCTACATTAGAGTATTAATTCATAAGTGGTGAGCCTTACTTGATAATACTTTTATCCGCAATAGGGCATTGAATTCAAGGCTACCTATGATAAGGAATAGCTTGAGCTCGAAACTAGGTTTGAAAAGCTTGTTGATTTTTTATTTCTATTGCCCTCCTGTCACGAGGAGATGATGTGGAAGACCCATAATGGGTAGTGCCACATTCTTTAATCCCATCTTATGTTCAAAACTGTGTCGGTGGTTACTTTGGCAGTGTTTATGAGATCCTTTTTATTCATGTCTTTTTTAATTTCATGTAAGATATTTCATACCTTTTTATGCATCCATATTAGTAGTAAAGAAAATTGCACTTTTTAACTTGTTTTGGTGATTAATACTTCACCCAACAATTGTTCCCTTAGTCAACGTTTCTTTATCCAATACGTAACACTTTATAAGTATTCAAGTATTTTTAGAAGGTTGTCTTACAAAAGTTTTAATATGAATCCACTCCCTTTTAATAGATTATATTCCTTGAGAGTTTAAATCCTTATTTAGTCTTTCCATTATTGTACTTGTTGTAGGCAAATATTATTGTGTTCACTTTCTCCATAAATTCAATTAGTTTTAACCAATCACATATAGTTATTTTTGACTAAAAAATATTTGTAAAGTTTTATTATAAAATTTTATATTTAATATACTTTACAAATTATTGATTGGCTCAATTTGTTGTGTGTTATAAATAAGTCAATAAATTAGTCTATGTACAAATTGTAAAAAATAGTTCATTAATATATAAATTAGATTTTAAATGTAACTTATTACAAATTAGTCAATAAATTAGTCTTGTGTTCAAACTCAATAGTACAATATGATAAGAAATTAAATATTTTATTGTAATGAAAAACTACAATATTATCTATTCAAAAGTTTTTTTTTTTTTTTTATCAGTAAACGGCCAAAGCCTTTGAATTATATTTTATTAATGAATAAAAATTTACATTTTGTTTTTGCTACATTCAAATGGGCACTGGTAGGAAAGAATGGAGAAAGAAAACCTCCAGTCTAGCCCGAGACAAGGTCCAATATTATACATGCTTAAAAGGGGCATTCCCCAGTTTGTTTGATCGAATCATTGTTGTATACAAATGAACATTATACATGGTTTTGCAATCACACTATTTCAGTATAGTTATAGATTTGATTTGCAGGGGAAATTCCAGTGTATGAAGATGAGTTGGTATAGGAACACAATCCTCCTTACATAAGCATAGTATTTGTAAATTCTCTACTGTGTGTCAACACAAACAAAGCCAACAAAAACCAATATTCTGCCACCAGTATAAATCTTTAATCTAGAGATGGTGGGTTAGAAAGATAGATTAAAAGATCGTAGATATTTATGAAAGTATCTAATATACTAGTTAGAAAAAACTAGAGTAATGTTGCTTAGTACATGATAAGAAGCAAAACTGGTTAGAAATAATCATTTTAATATAAAATAATTAGCCAAGGTTAAAGGAAACCTTGTCCTTAACAAGATTCACAAATGTAAAACCATAATAAGCCTAGTTTAGATACATAGATTATGAAAATGAGTGCTAAGTTCCATCGGTAAAGACAAAGTGAAAACATATACATAGAAGATAATAGGGTGGGTTTTTTAAATAGAGCATCCATGTTCATATGTCAATCGATACTCGTACAACATATAGTGAGAGTATAGTAAAGAATTTAAAGAATGAGAGGAAAATCCAGCTAAGATTCTGAAAGAAGCAAGAAACTTAATTGATACTATTAAGGACAGCTTTAGAAATATGTTGAATAATAGATTGCAAAAGTGTCAAAGGGCCTAAAATTTTGCAAGAAAACTAAACCAAGAATCTGTTGGAATTACAATAGGAAAGGTGAATTTCTGAGAAGGGGGGGTGAATCAGTAGTTCAAACTTGGATCCATAAAACTTTCACCATATATCCATCTCATACATTCAATAGATAAATTGAAATAACATGTAAAACATATACATTTAAATTATGTAAACATGTAAGCATTCACACATATAACACCATATATGATTACCCAAAAACCCTCCAAGTGAGAAGGTAAAACTAGGGTGGGGATGACACCCACAAATCTTCACTATTACAGTAATAAAGTATATCCAATTAAGGTTACAATGTCTTGACCATGAAACATGATCTACCTTGTGAAAGGTTTGCCCTGTTAAAGGCTTACAAAGACTATTAGGTCTTACCTTGTTAGAGGATTTCAACACGTTGTTAGAAGTGTGCCTTGATAGAGGACTTCAACTTACAACTAAGTAAGCACCCTGTGAAAGGATTTCCTACAGCGTATTAGGACTACTCTGCTTAAGAGATTTAACTGAAATCACTTGTTAAAATGTCTCAGCATATATCTTGTGGTTGGCACTTGCTTGCCTAATAATAGCTCACCTCTAAACAATGTCTTCTTGATCCTTCTTGATCAGATGTCTCATTTTTGTATCCTTTCCTTTATCCTCTATTATTCTCTAACTAATTCTAAAATTCACTCTTTCTTCTCAATCACCATGAATGCTCTATTTTCACGTGCAAACTATTCTCTTCACCCCTTCAATTCCTTTCCACTCTCTATGTAAGCTTAGGGTTTTGTTCTCCTTAAGAAAACTTTGGTGGCTTAGGGTTAGGTATGAATCTATGGCTGAGATTCATCCATTTTGCTACTTAAACCTTCCCATTTTCTGATTGGTTGCATGTAATTGCATAGGGAGTCAAAATAGAGATTCATCCTTATCTCCAAAATATTGAAATATAATCTTTAGTTGGCTAAAAAATGGTTTACATAGTTGTTTGTGGCATTACAAACAAATATGTCAAAACTATCTTACTCGGCATATAAAGTCTTTGATGCTTGGCATACACTATTATGTATATTGTGACTCGACACCAACATTGCTTGGCATCCACTATTTACCCAGCTCTTGAATCACTCGGCATGGTCTGTCTACTCGGCTTCTATGTTACTCAACATATACTATTTGCTCGACACTTGAGTGACTCAGCACATGAGTGGCTTGACATTCATTGCAACTCGACATGATATAATATTTACATGTTGTGCTCAACATGTATTACTAGTTTAGCATGAATTAAGTAAATAGATTTAGTGTGTTGACACTCACTTGTCAAAACCAATCTGAGATAAAAAAATCTCCCCCTTTGACATGAGTGTCAAAAACATATATTATAAGGCTTAACCTCTTGAGCATAACATATCCATAACTCGACTTATATACAAAACTTTAAAATTTCAAAAATTTGTTTTTGCAATAACTTAGATACCTCAAATTTCGATAACTCTCCTTGAGTTAGTGTGTCTATTTTGTAACCATAGTTATGTACTTCCTCTAAGTAAATGTGTCTCTGCTGATAAACTTTGACTTCATGCTTTGTTTTGTTTGTTGATACTCTTACATCTAATATTTCTTGTTTCATTCTGCCCCTTTGTTCATTCTCCTTTGACAACTCCCCCTGAAAATATATCTCCCCTTTTTCTCCTTTATCTCCCCCTTTTTGACACTTATTTCAAATGGGCTATACACCTATGGTGTGTTTGTCAAAAAAAGATTTATGGACATCCATTATTATCTTGAGGGTTGCATCCTAGTTATCACATGCAACATCCAATGACTTTATTTGGATTGCAAGCTCGGAAACAAGGTGTACTAGACCATCTAAAGTAGAAAGATTGGGGTCTTCCTTCAGTAGAGTTTCAGCATAGCCTAGCTCCTTGTGCAATATCTCCATGTGTGGGGTGAGGGTAGCTTGTATGCTTGTCAGTTTGGCTCTATTGTTAGCCTCATCTATTGTTAAGACAGCTAACTAACTCTGTGTCTGAAGCAATGTCCTAATTTGCTTCTCAATTTGAGCTAGATTTGTAGGTAGTCTTGCACCTAATGTAGATATTTGACTTTCCAGGCTCAAAATGTGACTTCTGGTCTCTTGGGTGAAGAGTGTAGGATTGTATAGTTTTGTGTACAATTAGAATATGTTCTCAAGTACCTTCTTCACATCCTCAACCTTAGTTGCCAATGCAACTTGAGTTAGCGCTATGTCACCTAATATTTTCTCATGTACTCTATTTTGGAACTTCTTTTCTAACCATTCTAAAAGTTTTGCATTTGTATCAAGGTCTTCATTATTGACCTTCTCCACTATATCTGTCAGTTGTTCTATTAGTGGCTTGGTCTCTAAGGAGTTGGTAGACTAAATGCATCTAGAAAGATGTCTTTAATATCTTTAAGTGCTTTCTTTTTCCTATGTTCTCTCCTAAGCATTTCTTGATTATTTTTCCTTTCTAAGGCTTCTTGTAAAATGCCTATTTGTTCCAATGTCATAGTATCATAATCATACTTTGGAATAATAATTTCTTCATCAAGGCTTATGTCTCCATAATGTATTACCTTTTCAACCTTTGATGAGCTTGGGCTTGGCACTAAGATTTGCAATGGAGTAGCCTTTGTGCTCATCTTTTGAAGAGTTTGTGTGGAAGGAGTGCCAGATGCTAGTAAGGCTACCAGTGCTTGGACGACCACTTGTTCCTTCATCTTTGGTTCTATCTCTTTAGGCTTTCCTTGGTCTATCACTATGACTTGGTTTGCACCTTTTTCTTGTGTTGTAGGTACAAATGAATCTATCTGCCCTAGTTCCTTCTATTGTCCTGCAGTGGTGTCTTTTTCTTTTGCTTTCTTCTCAATAGTAACAGGCTTAACAATTGTATCAATCTTGGTAGATGTAACTTTTGGAGTTAGGACATAGATTGCACATGAGTAATTGAAGGGATGATGCAAGGTGGTTCTTGTGGATTCACCTTTTCCCTTGTGACATCAGTTACTGCCTTTTGTAGCTCATCTACACTCACCAAAATTGGATTGCCACATAGTTTGGCTTGCAATGTAGATTGATCTAAGATCTTCTCAAGTCTTCTGCAGTAAAAAGATTGATGTTCTAAATTGATGGATCAGAGACATCCTTTACAATTATAGTTTTAGTTTTTTTGGTTGTGTCATGGGGAGGATTGACACTCGACAATTGTGTGTCATACACACTCTGTTCTTCTTACTGCTCAAGCTCAATTGTTGCCTTGTCATTTTCTTTTGATTTTGTTTCTCCTCCAATTGTGTTATCTTTGTCACCATCTTCCTTATCATCATCTTTGTCATCATCTTCCTTATCATCATCTTTGTCATCATCTTCCTTATCATCATCTTTAACCTCTAAAGGGTCAGCTTCTCCTTTCTTGATAGTGGTCAACATGTAAATGAGTTTCTAGATTTGTGTTGATTTCTTAACAACATCTTCAATATTATTTTGGAGAATGCTAAAGGCTCTATATTTAGGTGTCAACCTAATTGCATATTTCTTTACTACCTTAGCAATTTGTCCCTTAGTCAACTCAAGCATTACTTGGGCTAGTGTTGTCTCCCTGATTTGTCTTTCCAAATTTAGACAATAATGCAATTTTTTCTCAACAATGTCATATAGATTTTTAGATACTGAGTTGGCAAATTCTAGTGGTGTGGTCTTAAACTTTGACATCATGGCATATAATGCCTCTTCCACTTGGTTCTTCTCCACTTTACCTAATTTATCAAATTCAACGTGACTAAAACCTAAAAGATCTGCATTGTTCTTAACATTTTCACAAAGATTCTCAAGGTCTAAGAGAGGATTGTGACTCACCGCTTGAATTGACTGTTGTCATCTGATTCTGTCTTCTCTTCATTAGAATCTGGTTTAGCCACATACTTCCTTCTCTATCTTTTCTGCTCCTATCCTCCTTGCTCTATTTTCTTTTTCTTTTCTCTAGCCTTTTGTGTTGTAGCACGTGTGCTAGCTCTAGTTGGTTAACTTGGTTTAACAAGTTTCTTGGTCCTTTCTACTAGTTATGCCTTTGCCTTCCTTTTCTTTTGCTCGACAAGAGTAGGTGCTTCCTTGGCTTCTTCTCCCTCGACACCTTCAATCTCCTCCTCTTCTTTGTCTTCTCCCATGCCCTATGTTAATGCTAGAGGTTCTTGAGCTTGAGTTATTTCTTCCTCTTCATCCTCTTCTTCTTTTTCCTCTTCCTCTTCAACAACCTCTCCAAATTTTTCTTTCAATTTCTTTACTATCTTTTCCTTTTTCTTCATGACAGAGGCAGTCTTCAAATCCATGGTAGTCTTAAATTTTGCTATCTCATAGTTTCCAAAAACTTTTGTAGTCTTGTCTACTTCTTCTGTGAGTAGAGTTGTTATTGTTGCTGAGGCTTCATCTACATTTACCTCATATCCTAAGGGTCTCAACCATCTTATGCTTGGTGTGGCAGCTTGTACAAATGTGTAATCAACATCCACAAGAAAGCAAATGTCATCATAGTATTTTTCAACTAAGGATACTGATATTCTTAGTCTCTTTTTCATTGACTGCTTGAAATTTTCAAAGTAGCTAGTCATGATTGTTTCAAAGTTTTCTCCTAGTTGCTCAATGTATTCACCTATATGTACTGCAATTGATCTATTAGTCTTCCATCCTACTATTCCAAATGAGGGGAATGTGTTTTGTACATAAAAAAATATGCAAATCAATATTGAACCAAACTTTCATTTTGCACTCTTGGTTTTCCTTATTGCTCCAAGGTTCTCCATAAGTTGTTGCAACTAAAGTTCTGCTAGATCATATCTATGATCTTTCTTAACAATCTTATAACCAACATCCATAGTTATGTAGGGTACACTATTCAATCTATTGGATTGATAGAATTTATGTGATATTACCCTTACAAAAAAGTTAATAAGAGGATCAATGATTGTATCTATTTTCATACCTCTTTTATTCTAGACTGCTCCAGTATTCTTTTCAATCATTTCCTTGGAATCACTTCTGAGTGTCTTGGGTTGATCTAGGGTTGTGTAGCCAGTAACCCTATGAATTATTCTCTTAGTAATTTTGATTGGTCCGCCTTCCAACCACAAGGAACCATCATGAATTTGGCTTAGCACAATTCATACCCACTCTATTTTGAATACATTTGGAAATTCTAGGGCTCGTGTTAAACCTTTTTTCTCAACAATTTTATATTTTTCCTTCAAAACAACATTTTCACAAAGTTTTTTGTATGCCTCTCTAATCTCCATGTCACCAATGCTTCATTTCTTGCAATTGTAGCATTTCCTCACATCTTCTACCATTATCACATTTGGTGGGATCATGGATAATGTGCCAGAAGGGTCTTGTTTATATGTGATGTTAGGAATGGCTTTAAATACGGGATGCTTAACTTCATTACTAACCGGCTAAACATTTAAAACTTCGTTCCCTTCACCATTTTTTGAACTTGATGCCATTTTGTCAAACTAGGGTTTATGAAAATTTAAACTGTGTAGCTTGACTCTTGATAAATACCTTGCGAGATCAGATGAAATAGTGATGAATCGCTGCACAAATCTTCTACAATCACTTTTGAAGAATTTCCTGATCGCCTCTTTCTCTGCTTGCTCTTTCTTGATTTCAAAATGACGAAGAAATGAGTTAAAATTGATCATATACCCTTTGAAAACCTTGCATTTAATGCTAAGTTCTTACACAGATGTAAGCTTGGCAATAACTAGTTTTGGGTTTACTCGACATCCATTGATATTTTCATCACTTGATAGCTACTATGAACTTGACATCAACTAACATTCCACTCGACACATATAGGAAACTCTTCATACTCAGCATTAACATGAAAAACTCAAAGATTTGTTTTTAATTTTTGACAACTTCTTGCATCTTTATTCATTCTAATGTAATCTTTTCAGTACTAGAACCTTTTGAAACTGATGTATGATATAACTTTCAGATATCAGTCCTACATATATTTTTTTTGCCTAGTTTGATGAGGTGTGATCACTTGACCCATTGGGTGAAGTGATCCCTTCTATATTTGATGTGTTGCACTCATCTTTCTTTTTCCATGTCTTATTCATCTCTTCGTTGATGTGTTCAACATTCACCTTGCCTTTGCCTCTATCAAATTAACAATTTGGTGCCTTTGACTTTGTTGGACAATACCTATTGATATGACCAATTTTTAAATAGCTGAAACATGTAGTTTGACTTAACCATCTTTGGTAGTTACCTCTGAAGTGTGTCCTAATACAATTCTCAGGAACATGTCCATATTCTTGACAATAATGATAGCTATATTTTGTATTATAATCCCAATTATAAGAGTTGCCATTATTCCTTACCTTTGCTTTCCTATTTGATGACCACATGGATTTGGATCTACATTCAAAGCTCTGTGTCTATACTTCTGATAGTCATAGCAATATCCTTCGAATCTTTGTGTATGCATGGTCCTAGTTTTGCATTCATGTGCCTGATGACCTTGCTTGTTGTACTTATGACAATTAGTCATATTTCTAGGCTTGACATTCTGATTTGTAAACTTGCTCCTACACACATTAGTAGTATGTCCTTTCTTACCATAATTATGACAAGTAGGTTTGGAGCTCTTACCTTTGATGTTCCTTTCTTCTGCACTTTTGGATGATTCTCCTTCTTCAGTGCTTGTGTATCCTAGTCCTGATGTATCATTCTTAGATTTAGGAGATCTCAATAATTGCTCAAAGTATTTGATGGCTTTATTTTTCTTGTTGAAACTTTTAGCAAATTCCTTTTCTCTCTATAGGTCATTCTGTAGTTGTTCATTCTGCAACTTTAATGTATTTATCTCAATGTCCTTGACATTCAACTCATAGGTGGCATTCATCATTTGGCTTAGAGTATCCAATTACATGTTGGAAATCTTGGTTAGCTCTGTTGACTTCTCTTCCAATCTATTGTTCAAGATTCTTTTGTCTTCCTCAATCATGGCTTTCTCTTCCATAGCTTTCTTCTTTTATTCAGTTACCTCACATAGAAACATGGCTTGAGATTTTTGATTTCCTCAGCTTGTATTCTATTCTTTTCCATCAGATCTACAATTGTTGAATAAAATTCGTTGGAGTCACCATTGGAAAATATATTGGTAGTGTCAATCTCTTTGTATTGTGTGTCATTTTCTACAATAGCAATTTATTTCCTTCTCTTAGAGGACTTCTTTAATTCTTCTCTTTCTTCATCCAATTGATGTACAATGAGTTGTATCTCAATTCCTTGATTTTCAATAATCTTTCCCAATTTGTAGACTTCCATTTCAAGATCTTCCCTCAAAGTTGCAAAGCTTCTCCTTCTAAGAACCTAGCTCTGATACCAATTGTTGGAATTACAGCAGGAAAGGTGAACTTCTAAGAGGGGGGGGGATAACTCAGTAGTTTAAACTTGGATCCATAAGACTTTGATGCAGGAGCATCCAGAGTTATAAGGGCAATCCTATGTCACCCAAAAAAATGTACTTAGACTTAGTTTTTGTTTCATGTGTTTTCATTTTTGGATACCCATTTGGGTCAAATAAAGGTTCCAACTCTCATAGTTCCACTATTAGTGTTTTGGGTTAGAGTTTTTAATCACCTTGGGATACGTGTAAATGCCAAAAAAATAGGAGTATGTAATTGAGCCATCATTTTGGTGAACTAGAAGGTGTAAATTGGTCGAATGATTGTCATTGTAATTTAGAGAATTCTAGAAAAAGAATCGGGTCAAAAGGCCCCATGGTTTGAAAGTTATCGCAGTTTTTTGATTTTTGGAGACCTCCTAAGAATGCTTCAAAGTTAGGTTAGGGGCATTAAATGACCTCAAATAGGGCCAAAAAATGGGGGATGAGAAGAGCTCATCCATAGGGCTATAGAGCATCTCAAGAGCTTTTTGGAAATGTAAACGGTTCGTCAATCGGAGCTACGGTTCAAAAGTTATGTCTTCCAGAAGTTTGAATACCATTCTTGGATTCTTCTAATTTTGCATCGACTTCTAATGTGACTTCTGGAGCCTTCTATTTGGGTGGTGGGTACCAACTAGCACTTTCTAAAATGTATTCCTAATCCTTAACCCTTCGGGGTCTATTTAAGAACATTTCTGGCATTGTAAAAGGGAGTTTGAAGTGGAGTTTGAGAGGAGGTACTAAAAAGAGAAATTATCTCCAGATTTATATTATTGTAAGCCCTTAGGGCATGTTTTGAAGTCTATTTTCTCTGTACTAAATGTATTAGCATATTTCATAGTTAATAAATTTTTTCCCTTTCCTGTTGTGTCCATTATGTTATTTGGCTAAACCTGATCAAGTGGTATCAGAGCGGGTTTTCCTGAGTGTGTAGGCAAAGTGTCGACTGTGAGGCAGTTTGCACTAGGACTGTGCGGTTGTGGGTTTGAATTAAGAAGATGCCTCCATAAAGAGAGCGTAGCAGAAGGGCCAGAGCTATTAATCATAAGGAGGTTAGAGCCCTCCAAAAGTAGGTACAAGCATTGCAGGAGGAGCTCCGTAGAGGAAGAAATGTTACTACAGGTGACGAAAGTGAGGATGAAAATGAAGAAGAAGAAATTGGACCAGAAGGGGAAGTTGACGGGGAAGTTCTGAATCAGGCAGAGGAGAGGCTTTTTAGGGCCATTACTAAGTTTGGGAAAAGACCTACAATTGATGTGGGTGTATTTTCAGGAAATTTGAAACCAGATGAGTTGATCGACTGGATCAATGAACTAGAAGAGTACTTTGAGTATGAGGGTATCAGGGATCCAGATAGGGTTAAGATTGCAAAGGCCAAACTGAAAGGACATGACAAAATATGGTGGCAAGAGGTTCAATTGGAAAGAAATAGAAGAGGAAAGGAGAAGATCACAAGGTGGGATCGCATGGTGGACAAACTAAAGAAGCAGTTCATTCCTGTTGACTAAAAGCTTGATTTGTTTAAGAAGATGCATGGGTTAAAGTAGGTAGGAAAATCAGTCCAGGAATATACAAAGGAGTTTTATCAACTTTTGATTAGAGTGGGGCATGTAGAAGCAAATAAGGAGAAGGTTGCTCGTTATATCAGTGGGTTGCAACCTAGCATCTAGGAGGAATTAAGTTTGGTAAGAATGACCAGTGTTGAAGAGGCATACTAGTTTGCCCTGCGAGTTGAAGAGAAGCTGAATAAAAGGTTTGAAGGGAGACAAAGAGGGCACGGTCAAGGAGGAAGGGGTAGTGGTAGGTCATTTGGAGGTCGAAATGAAACCCAAAAGAAAAATGAAGATGTGGGTACTAGCAGGAACCAGAGGACCGAGGGTTTCAACCGCTCCTATGATCAAGACTTTGAAAATCAGAGAGGAAGAGGTAGAGGATGTGGACAAGGAAGAGGAGGCTTTCGTGGTACCTATTTCTATTGCAATGAAGAAGGTCATTATGCCTTTGAATGCCCTCAACGACAAGGAAGGGCAGATAGGAGAGCTAAGGGTCAAGCTAGGGTTGCTCATGTGGATGAGGATGCACAATCATCACATTCAAAGGATGCAAAAAGAGGAGAGACTTTAGTAAATGAAAGGGTTCTACTAAGTGGTGAGATTGAACTAGGACAAAGGAGGAGTTTATTCCGTACCAGGTGCAAGTGTGAGGATAAATGTTGTGATGTGATCATTGATGGTGGTAGTACTAATAACTTGGTATCAGAGGAGATGGTCTCTAAGCTGAAGCTCAAGAGGGAGAAACACCCCCAACCCTATCAGATCACTTGGGTGAAGGATGATCATAAGGTCCTGGTAAGTGAACAATGTTTTAACTTGGTATATGAAGTGGGTAGAGTTCTTGTAGAGCTATATATTTGTGTTGAAGGATAGAAGTGGAAAATCTAACAAGGTTGCAGATGCACTAAGTATGAGACAATTGTTACTTATAGTAATGTAGGTTGAAGTAGTTGGGTTTGATGAACTCAAGAATATGTACCCTAAGGATCTTGATTTTGCTAAAGCATGGAAAGCTTGTAAAGAGCCTGTTGTTGTAGATAGAACCAAGTGGCTAGACTATTTGATTTAGGATGGTATGTTGTTCAAAGGCAGTCAATTGTGCATTCCAAGGAGTTCCATGAGAGAAAATCTAATTAAGGAGAAACACAGTGGAGGGATGGTGGGACATTTTGGTATAGATAAGACCATTTCCATTCTCAAAAAACATTATTTTTGGCCTCAAATGTCACAAGATGTGAAGAAGTTTGTACAAAATTGTCAGGTTTGTCAAGTGGCCAAGGGATTTAGTCATAATAATGGACTATATCAGCCATTGCCTTTTCCATCAAAGCCATGGGAGGACATAAGTATGGATTTTGTTCTTGGATTTTCGAGGACACAAAGGGGTAATGAATCAATATTTGTGGTGGTTGATAGGTTCTCCAAAATGGCACATTTCATTCCATGCCACAAAACTCATGATGTTGTCCATATTGCAGACTTGTTTTTCAGAGAGGTGGTAAGACTACATGGTCTCCCAAGGAGTATAGTTTTTGACAAAGATACTAAATTTGTGGGGTATTTCTGGAGAATATTGTGGAAGAAGTTGAGAACAGACTTGAAGTTCAGTTCTACGCATCACTTGTAGACTAATGGACAGACTGAAGTGGTAAATAGAAGTCTGGGCAATTTACTGAGATGTTTAGTTGGGGATAAGCCCAAGGGGTGGGATTTGATTCTAACACAAGCAGAGTTTGCTTACAATAACTCTATAAATAGGAGTACTGGTAGATCACCATTCCAAATTGTATATGGAAGTAGCCCAAGGACTGCACCAGAATTGAGGAAGATAGAGCAAGGGGAGAGGACAAGTGTTGAAGCTGAAGAATTTGCTAAACATGTCAAGTGTCTACATGAGGAGGTCCAGGCACACATTACCAAGATGAACCAACAGTATAAAGCTAGGATTGATCAAAGGAGAAGACATAAGGAGTTCCAAGTAGGGGATCTAGTCATGGTACACTTAAGAAAAGAAAGACCAGCCGGTACTTACAACAAGTTGAAGATGAAGAAATTTGGCCCCTACAAAATTTTAAAGAAACATGACTCACGAAATGCATATGAAGTAGAGTTGACAGATGGAATTCACATTTCTTCTATTTTCAACATTGTAGACTTAACAGAGTATCATGATGATGGTGCAGATGAGGAGCTGATGTTAGAATCGTGTCCAATTCCTACTTCTAAGAAGGAGGAGATAGAGGAGATTCTGTATAGTCGTGTGGGTAGGAGTACCAGAAATAGGCAATATGAAGAGTATCTGATCAAGTGGAAAGGATGGTCGATAGAGGACTCAACTTGGATATCAGCAGCTGAGGTTTCCCATTTGGGATTTCCTCCACCATTCATAAAGTGACAGGGTCACTTTTCAATCTACCTTGGGTGTCTGATGCAGGAGCATCCAGAGGTATAAGGGCAATCCTGTGTCACCCAAAAAAATGTACTTAGACTTAGTTTTTATTTCATGTGTTTTCATTTTTGGATACCCATTTGGGTCAAATAAAGGTTCCAAGTCTCACAGTTCCACTATTAGTGTTCTAGGTTAGAGTTTTTAATCACCTTGGGATATATGTAAATGCTGGAGAAATAGGAGTATGTAATTGAGCCATCATTTTGGTGAACTAGAAGGTGTAAATTAGTCAGATGATTGTCATTTTAATTTAGAGCATTCCAAAAAAAGAATCGGGTCAAAAGGCCCCACGATTTGAAAGTTATCGCAGTTTTTTAGTTTTTGGAGACCTCCTAAGAATGCTTCAAAGTTAGGTTAGGGGCATTAAATGACCTCAAATAGGGCCAAAAATGGGAGATGAGCAAAGCTTGTCCATAGGGCTATAGAGCACCTCGAGAGCTTTTCAAAAATGTAAATAGTTCGTCAATTGGAGCTACGGTTCAAAAGTTATGCCTTCCAAAAGTTCAGATACCATTTCTGGATTCTTCTAATTTTGCGCTGACTTCTAATGTGACTTCTAGAGCCTTCTATTTGGGTGGTGGGTGCCAACTAGCACTTTCTAGAATGTATTCCTAATCCTTAACCCTTCGGGGTCTATTTAAGAACATTTCTAGCATTGTAAAAGGGAGTTCGAAGTGGAGTTTGAGAGGAGGTACTAAAAAGAGAAATTATCTTCAGATTTATACTATTGTAAGCCCTTAGGGCATGTTTTGAAGTCTATTTTCTCTATATTGAATGTATTAGCATATTTACATAGTTAATAAAATTTTCCCCTTTCCTGTTGTGTCCATTTTGTTATTTGACTTGACCCCATCAGACTTTCACCATATATCCATCTCATACATTCAATAGATAAACTGAAATAACATGTAAAACATATACATCTAAATTATGCAAACATGCAAGAGGTACTATGCTCTATTCTTCTCTTATTTCTTTAGTTTACACATTATTCTGCAAGTTATTGTTAGTCTTGAGAAATAATTCATTGCATTTGTTTGTCATTTTAGAGTTATCTTCATCAGAGTTATAATCCATCATCTTCTCTTTGGTACCAAAATTTTCATCTATTCTCACATTTGTGTAGTCTACTATATTCTTTTTTCTATAATTGAAATATTTGTAGGCTTTACTTTTTAATGGATAGCCTAGAAACATACCTTCATCGCTTCTTGGATCAAACTTACTGATATCATCATCTCTTTTGATGTAACACTTGCTCTGAAATATTTGACTAATGGTGAGTATCCAAACCATAATTCATAAGGTGGTTTTTTCATACCTTTCCTAATTTGTACTCTGTTCATAGTATATATTGTTGTATTGACTGCTTCTCTCCAAAATGTCTTTGGTACATCATTCTCAAATAGCATAGCTCGTGCTGCTTCAACAATTGATTTGTTTCTTATTTCAAAAATCCCATTCTGATTAGGTGAATGAGGTGAAGATAACTATCTCTTCATTCTACGCTCTTCACAGTAGATGTTGAATTCTCTTGAAGTGAATTCTCCTCCTCTATTAGATCTTAAGCTCTTGCTCTTGATTCATTCTCTACTCTATTCTTGAATATCTTGAATTTCTCAAATGCTTCTAATTTTTCTTTAAGAAAGCTACCCACATCATTCTAGTAAAATTATCAAAAAAAATCATAAAATACCTTTCTCCATATAATCCTCTTGTTCTTGAAGGACCACTTAAATCTGTATGGACCAATTCTAGCTTTTGCATAGTTCCAAACTGCTTGCTAGGAAATAAAATTTTCTTCTGCTTAGCCAAGATATATTTCTTATAAAAAATGTCAGTGGGCTTAGTGATCTTAGGTAAATCTCTCACAACAATTGTATTACTAGCTTTGACAATGTTGTCAAAGTTTATGTGACAAAATCTTTTGTTCCTTAACCAATTGTTGTCAACTTTAGCTACTAAACATGTTATTTTAGTGGTGTTTAACTGAAATACATTACCTCTGGTTCTTGTGCCAATACCAAGCATTTTTCCTTCCTTGTCCTTGACGATGCATGTGTCATTAGCAAACTATAATTGATAACCCTTGTCCATAAGTTGTCCAACACTTAACAAGTTATGTTTTAGTCCATCAATAAAATAAACATCATCAATATTTGTTTTACCATCAAGTGTGATAGATCAAATTTTTGTAATGTGATAGGCTACATTGTTCCCTACTCTAAAAATCCCTCCATTATGGCTTTTGAATTTGACAAATTTACTCATATCACCAATCATGTGATGTGAACAACCACTGTGAATGATCCAATCTTTCCTTTCAACTTGTGAAATTAGTGCACTTTCTTCTCTAATCTCTTTGTCAAGATCATCATCCTTTATGAATCCCAATTCATCTTCACTTTTGCTTTGGTTAGATTCTTCTTCTTCTTCTTCTTCTTCTTATTCTTCTTCTTCATTAGCATGTAAGCAATTCCTAGGTCTTCTAGGTTTTAATATTCCCTTATACTTCCTTTCTCTTTTAGGACACTTAGATGCATAATGACCATATTCATTGCATATCCAACACTTAAAAATGTTCTTATCATATTTTTCTCTTTCCACAAGAAGAGCTACTCCTTCTTTGATCTTTTCCTCAACAGTTTTGTTGTTGCTGTTATAGTAAATAATTAATTATCAATTATTTATTTGATTTACTTAAGTTTACTTAGATTAATGCATTCATTTAATAGTTGTAGTGATGAGTTGTTGACAACATGAGAGTTTGTTCCCTTCTAGCATGTTCCACCTTTTTGTGGAAGAGTGCTTAGTTGTCAACCTTATCTTCTACCACTTTCCAACTTGTTCTACAAGCTTCCATGAGGCCTTTATATTCAGGCTCTCTCATTGTATACAACATAATTCATTTTCATTGTAAATACATTTTTCATTGTTTTGCCATATTCTCTCTCAAGTCCATTTAGGGTTTTTCCAAGCTCTACCTCTTCCTTCTTGGTTTCCCTTCGATAGGTTATTTGCATGCAGGTGATCTTGGTGAGCTATGGAGTTGGATTTCACCAACTCCTACATGGTATCAAAGCCTCCTTACTGCTTCTTGCTTGAAGGATTTTTGAAGCCGTGATTCAGAGACACAAATTCTAGCTTGTTTGTGTATTTTATTTCAATTTGGGGGAAGAGCAATTTTTTGGAGCACTTTCGGCCCAAACGGATATTGCCATTAAATCTAGAAGGCCATTTACAATTAGGATTAATATAAATTTTATCAATTTTGGAGACAGAGCTCTGGAAGGCAAATTTTTTTTGTTACAAGCCCTGTCATACGGTTATACAGATGATTTTGGAGAAAAATAAATTAAAAAAACATTTTGGGCCATGCCATCCTAGCACTACCTAGCAACCACCACGGGGCCACCGACGCTCTGCCTGCGCTCCACCAGATGCTGGTATGCCACCCTTACAATGCCTTAGCCCACGCTCCCCCTGCACACCACCTTTTATGGCAGTGCCTCCCTAGTCTTCAGCTCTTGTCGATGGCAGCACCTATTTTCACCATCTCATCGACTTTACCGCCCCTAATCATTGCTCCAGCTCTGCTCAACAGACAACAATGCCCACGTGTTTTTTGCAGCACAGTTGGCAGTCTCTATGGGTGACATGTGGCATTGGTGCCATGGTGGCACTTTGCCATGTGGCCCCTACCATGTCATCCCTCTACCATGTGGCATCCACGTGAAACTACCATGTGGCGTAATTTTTTTCACTACAATAGCTGGGAAGTTGTCAAAGTTTTTCTAGTGTTTTGCTGATGTCAGCATGACATCACCCTACATCAGCACCCCTGCCAAGCTCTTTAGGGTCATTTTGACCTACTTGTGATTTTTTGGCCATATCTTGAGTATATAGAGGTATTTTTCCGATCCAAAAGAAGTGTTGAAAAGCTGGTTTTGAGATGGAGACATTGGTGCAAGTATTTTTAGGTTTTGATGTAGTTTAGTTGCTCATTTTTGTAGTTGAATTCCAAAGTTCTATTTTTGACTTCGACATGCATATCTTTTGCATCCCATGTCAATTTTTTGAAAATATTATATTTTTGGAAAGCTAGTTTTGTCATCTTTTCAGAAATGTTGTCATTTCCTTCAGATTCTACCCCATGCTCTTTTTATCATGTTTTTGGCAATTTTTCTCTATGGTGGATATCTTGGGTGTTATAGGTCTAAGGATCGTTTTCATGGCATGGTTTCTTTTGTTTTGGGCTGTACTATCTTTTGTATTAATTTTTTTCATTTTATGATAATTGTAGACATCATTTGTAAGCACTTTTATGCATACACACTGAGATAAAGTGCAACTCTTGCATTTTGGGTTCATGAACGTTGTTTTGAGACAAGTGTACTTGCACTATTTTTATAAAGCACCATGGGGAGATAGTTGTTTGCTATTTTTGGCCTTCTTCCTTTTGTTTTCCCATGCAACGTTATTGTGACTGTGTCTTTTTAAGTGTTTGTATGTCTTTCCCTCTCTCATCGTTCTTGGTTTTGTCTGCAGAGGATTTTGGCCCACCTTCTTAGTTGCCTATCATCTCACCCCATCTACATGAAGGGGGGTTATTCTATTGCTCTAATGCATCCTTGGTTTGAGGGTTCGATAGTGTGAGCTATGTATTCAGTGGTTGATCCTATATACGAGGCAATTGCAGTGGTTGGCTACCTATGCATTTCGGTGAGATGGATCATCTACCATATAGACATGCTTGGTTCGTGCCTTCTTCTTCCATGGAGGCTCTTCAGACTAGTAATTTCTTTCTAATGAAAGAATTTGTAGCTTCTTCATGCTTCAATGATGCTCTTCATGATCACTTTTTGTTCCTAATTTACGGGACATTCCACTAGTTGGAGGCTTCTTCAGTCCTTCACTAGGTTACCTCTTTTTGGGGGAGGGTTTTTCACATGTGGTTTTCTCTCTTTTCTCATTTTTAGAGGTTGCATTTCTTTGCATTGTACATGGGTACCTAACATAGCCTTGTTGCTGGGACCCATTTTTGCATTTCATCTTAGTTTTATGAGCTTAAGGCATTCCCCTAAGTTGCACTGAAGGGGGGGTGTTAGAGTAAATAATTAATAATTAATTATTTATTCTATTTACTTTACTTAGGTTAATGCATTCATTTAATAGTTGTAGTGATGAGTTGTTGACAACATGGGAGTTTGTTCCCTTCTAGCATGTTCCACCTTTTTGTGGAAGAGTGCTTAGTTGTCAACCTTATCTTCTACCACTTTTCAGGTTGTTCTACAAGCTTCCATGAGGCCTTTATATTCAGGCTCTCTCATTGTATACAACATAACTCATTTTCATTTTAAATATATTTTTCATTATTTTTCTATATTCTCTCTCAAGTCCATTTAGGGTTTTTACAAGCTCTAGCTCTTCCTTCTTGGTTTCCCTTTGATAGGTTATTTGCATGCAAGTCATCTTTGTGAGCTGTGGAGTTGTATTTCATCAACTCCTACAGTTGCTAACATTGTCTTCTTATGCTCTTCTATTGTTTGCTAGACCAGGTTTAACACTTAATGCATTGAGTGTTGTCTCAACTTTTGCTGATTCTCTAGATTATTTCAGATCGAAATCTACAACTTCCAATCTACCAAGCAATGTTTCTTTGGTGAAATTTTTAGTATAGGGTATCATCAGTTGAATCATCTATGTTACTATCTTGAAAGGTGGTGTCAGACTTTTCAAGATCTTCCATATTACTTCATCATCAGATTTGGTTCCTTCATAAGATTTGATTCTTGCAACAATCTCAAATATTTTGCCAATATAGCTTCTTAGAGGTTCATCTTCCACCATTCTAGCATCTTGAAATGCACAATTCAAGTTTTGTAATCTAACTCTTTTTACATGTATATCACCCTCATAGTTAGTTTCTAAAGTTTTCCAAATTTCATGAGATGTTTTGAATAGTTTTACCTAACTATACTCACTTTTAGGTAGAGCTGACAATATTGCTTCTCTTTCCCTTATGTTGCACATGAGTACTTCTCTCTACTCCTCAATACAACATTCAAGATCATCTTCATCCGCAATCTCCTTAGATACCTTGGTTACAAGCCAATATCCTGGACCCATGCACAAAATATGAGTTTTCATCTTGTCCTTCCAACTGTCGAAATTGGTGCCATCAAATTTTAGACTTTCTTTTCTAAACATATTTTCCATAGATCTCCTTAGGTTTTTAAACCCTTTCTTCAAGGACCTAAGGCTCTGATACCAATTGTTAGTAATTAATGTTCACAATATAATTGAGGGGGGGGGAAGTGAATTAGTTATATAATTATC
The DNA here is from genome assembly GCA_028749045.1 of Cupressus sempervirens. Taxonomy (NCBI): domain Eukaryota; kingdom Viridiplantae; phylum Streptophyta; class Pinopsida; order Cupressales; family Cupressaceae; genus Cupressus; species Cupressus sempervirens. The sequence continues at coordinate 613,201,750 of CM053790.1, forward strand.
AAACTCAATATCAACGTAAATCCAACTTAATTATGTGACCAATGTAATCAACAATCATAAAATACAGATATACATAGTGACACCAGATATGTTGACTAGGGAAACCCTTGATTAGAGGGAAAACCCTAGTGGGAATGATACCCACAAGATGATGTACTAATATAAATGTTCCTTGTGAAATGCTAGACCTCGTTAGGAGTCTGATTAATCACATTCAATACATATGAGTCCCTATTAGGAGACTTTGAATCCCTGTTAGGATATTCCAACCTTGTTAAGAGTTGTGGAAGGTAGCTAAACCCACTATCAAAATAGCATTAGGATCAGATCAATGAACCCACTATCCAATTGACCTTGGTACTATTCCTTTTAGAATAATCGATGTAAAACAAGTTTTACTTCTTCTTCTATCCCGTATGTTACACTTATTCACCTTCAAATCGTGTAATCAGATTTGGAGCTTTGTACTTAGTAATGACAACCCTTAAGGTCACTTACATGCATAAATAAGTCACTCTGCTTCTGTAACACTTTGTTGCTTAATAATTCTCAAGTCTTGTCTTCTCCCTATGTTTTAAACACAGAAAACATCTTTCCTTTATACCATGTTCAATAATAAATCCTTGAGTCAGCTTCCCACTTAGTTAATTAAATGAATGCATATTTAATTAATGATGTCAGCTCATAGTTATAAACAAAATTTCACACATGCAACTTTTGTACATGTGCACTCTTTGACATTATCAATGGTTAGTATACTGTCTCTAGCTAACTACACAACCTTTCACTATATTTGTAATGAACTGCAACAATCACACAATAGGAACTACTTTCCTAAAACTCTACTTCCATACAATTCTCTATAGATCAATCATATCTTCCATACACTGTCAATTTAGGTTCTATGCACTTACCCTTGTAACAAAGACATACTGTAGTATGCGCTAGAAACTGCACATTAACAGATATGTAATATATCGTTCTTAATACAAAAAGCATAGTCTACTACTCTATCAGTCTTTACAAACTTATTACTATGCTGCAATCAATGAAAAACATAGTCATGAATATGTCATATCAATGTTCTACAATGCTCCCCCATAGCATCAACATTCATGCTAATAGTTTCTACATAATTTCCATTCCATCTATTTTTATAATTGTTCCTATTCCAAGTGTATCCATAGCTAATGCAATGACAGTTGAGAATTAGTCTTAATTGAGAACTGAAGTCTTAGTTAAGGGTAAGTAAATTATTTCTTCCATTCTAAATGTTGAGGGTAAAGAGGAAGAAATTGATCTAGATGAGGATATTTTTATTCCGAATTGGGATATCTCTACCTTCACCTCTAATCAAATGGATACCATGGGTGAACTATTAAAGTAAATAGCTAAGAAACATAAGATTAGAGAAGAAAAGAAGATAGAAAATCATATTCTTGAAGACATAAAGAGCACATTTGTTGATGCTCTGAGTATTGAGTTTGATGAAAAACAACCTATTCTAGACCAATTAGTTGAAATTGTCCACAAGTTCAATGAAGATTTGAATGGACAAGATAAACTACTACAAAGAGCTAAAAGAAACTTTAAGAACAAAGTGTTGGAATAAGTTGTACAAAGAATTGCAATAGATCAAGTAGAGTTATCTAACATTCTTGTTTCATTGGAAGCATCTTTTCATAGTGTTGTTTCATTATTTGTCAAATTGAGTGACACATCTATCTTCACAAAGGAGATCAAGGATAAACTATCCAAGATAGATGAAGATCTGAAGGAAAGTGCACACCAATTGTCACTTGACCCAAGTCATAGTTATACACATTACTCAAAGATCATACATCTGACAAATCTATAGGCATAATTATTGAAGGAAGAAGCCAGAATCAGGGACACACTTGCAAAAATTTAGGGCATGATTCTTCCAAACATAGATGCATTGCAGAAACACATTGCACATGAAAAGACTCTTATCCATGATAACAAATTCTCAATAGCTGATCACATGATGGAATTATTAGTAGAAGTTTAGATTTCATTACACGCAAGTTATTACAAGAAAATTGGGACAAGACTATGTTACTAATTTTGAAGGTACATTCTGATTTATTGTCACATTTTGGTATTAACATATAGATATTCTACACCTTTGGTATTTATGTCAAAAAGAGGGAGAAGATATTGTATATTGTATAAAGAGGGAGAAGATATTGACAAAAGGAGAAAAGATTACTATACTCTAGATGTATTTATATAGGAGAAATATATGTATGGGGGAGTAGTATAGTATTATATAGAGACATGTACATATAAGTAGAAAGTATCTTTACAAAAGCAATTTTGAAAAATCAAAAAAATAGAGCATGTTACTAAGAAAAAACAACTAGAAGTCAAAACTGATTTGAAGACTCAGAATAATGATAAAGGAATTTTTTTTTGACTTATAGTTTTGAATGTTTAGAATTTTGGGTTTGATAAGTGTTTTTGTCACTAATGCCAAAGAGGGAGATTGTTGACATTAAGGTCAATTTTTCTATCAATGACTCAACACTTAGTCAAATGGTTACATTACTACTGAGCTCTACAGTTGCTACTAAGATTATCATTCATCATTTAGTGTTAACCAAGTGATTTAGTTGTTTTTGAGTGTTGTAGTTAGAATACAATGTCTACCAAGCACTTGATTCAGTTTATAGTGTTTTCCAAGCTACATAGTGTTTATTGAGCTTCAAAGACAATGTATAGTGCAAATTGAGTTTAGTAGAGGCTACCAAGATATTTAGTGGAAGTAAAGAAGATCATATTGTTAACTGGGCTATAGTATGTTAACCAATTTATATTGTATCTATCGAGCTCACAACATTAATAATAGGAATCTAGTGTTGACTAAGTTATGCAGTGTCAACCAAGTGATTCAACAGCTACCGAGTTTCTCAATGTTCACTAAGTCACACAGTGTAGACTCAGTTTGAGCTACTTGGAAGTGATTAGTATGGACCAAGCTTCAAGTTCAACTGAGTGCCAAAGCTTGTGGAGCACTGACAATGGTTGCCATCTATCAGAACACCATCGAGTTTTTCTTCAAAATTCAAGTTACAACAATTAGGCTGACTTTGTGAGTTTTGATGAAATTGGTATTGTAGCTGACTCTAAAAGGTAATGATTTGGATTAGTATTTATGTAATGCATTGTATCATATCCAAATAAGAATGTGAAGAATGATATGATGAGGAGTGCAAATTGAAGAAAGCCACAAGAAGTATAAGGGACAACAAAGATTTATCTATCACAGTTAGGTGATCATTATAATACAAGGAATCTCATTTAGCAAATTAGAGTTGTAGATCAAAGATCAGTCATTAGATCATCCTAACAGGTGCATCAATCAAATCCTTTAACAGGGTAGACTTAACAATGTTTTGTCAAATCTCTTAACCGAGTTCATACTTCACTGTATGTTTGTAAATCCTTTAACATGGTGGACCTCATAGTCCTTATTGCTCCTAATAAGGAAGACCACCAGAATTGGTCAATTGTAAGCATTAACAGGTTAACTTTATACTACAGTACTAAAGCTTGTGGGTATCATCCCCACCTTAGTTTTGCTTTCTATTTGGAAGTTTTTTGGGTCATCATATCTTGTGTTAAATTATTATGAATGTTTTTTTGCTTTCATTCTTTCATGGATGTAATTAGATCATAATATTATATGAAGAATTAATTGGTAAAGCAAGATAATTTTTTATTGGTTCCTAATTCACTCCTCCCCTCTTAGTAACCTAGCCTACCTTATATTTCCAATAGTGTTGTGCACTATAGTTCATGTGTGTTTAGTTAATTGTATGAGAAGCTCAAAATTTAATTAATGGAGTAGATTAAAAGGGGACAATTTGGGTATTGTCAAATCTTAGTTAACTCAACAATCCAGGAATTTCCCATTTAGTCATTCCTTCTCCTCTCATATCGCTATAAGTAGTCTTGCATGATTTCATCCTTGCATTCAAGTTAGAATATATTGTATATTTAGTGTTAATCTCCATTTTGTAATTTCTTGGGTTGTTTGAAGCAATACAACATCTAGTTGTTGGCCTTTTCTGCTCTTTGGTTAAGAGCATACCCCCAAAAACTTAAAAACAAATTCATTGCAAATCTTGCATTTAAAATGGGTTGTACCTTTCAATTTAGGGGTCTTTGATAGATTACTACACTGACCCATTCTATTGTTAACTCCTTTGGTTTCTATTAGCCATTGGGCACTCTAAGAGTCAAGGTATAAACCAAAGAATTAAGGAAGTCAACCTATTAACCAATGGTGTTGAAAGAAAAAGTGGTCAAGAATGTGACCGAAGAGATAGTCCTGGAAATTAGAACTTGAAACATTGAGAAGGTTTTCAATCTTCCATGGGTAAATAAGTAGTTCTAGATCACTTATGGTGGTGTAGATAGATGGTACAAGGAGAATGAGATAGAATCTAAGGAGTTGGTGCAAGGGAAGTACCTAATTAATACAACACCTTTGGGCAGGAGAAGTGGAAAGGTAGATATGACTAGAGGCTATATGATAGATGATATTGGCTACTAAATTGTTCTTCTAAGTAGATCCATGGGCCTTCCTATAGCCATTCATCTAGAAACATGGATGGTGCACTTCATAGAAACCATTAGAATGAGGAAGATTCCTATTGATTGGGCCACTATACTTAGTGACAATCTGGATGAGCAACCAATTTTAGTAAAGAATGACCCCCATTTTAATATGACCTCCTACATGGTATAAATTTTAGTGGCTAGACTCAAAGATTATCCAAGATTATATAAGAAGAGAAGCATGCAAGATGTAAATGCTTGGGCATATGTAGTTTATCCCTAATCAGTAAAGAAAAAACTCCCCTTATAGATTTATGAATTTAGGGTGGTCAATGATGGGTTCATATTTTCCATCATTTAGTTCATTGAAGGAGATTATGCAACAATCATATCAGTAGAAGAAGTAGCACAAATAACACAAATTGGAGCGTATTACATCCAATTTAAGACATTTAATTATATCCAAGTAGCTAGTACTCTCTTGTGTCCAAAGAAGCTCCCACGATATCTGTCGAATAGGTTATTACTATTGGAGATAACAAGATAATTGGCCTCTCCTTATGATAGGTTGAGGAAGAAACACAATAAGACTTAGGTCTGGCCCATTACTATTAGGGATTTTGAGGTCAAATAGAAGCAAGACATTGCCACATTTTATTTAGAATGGAATGAGTTGATGATTACCAGTCACCTTACCCATTTTTTGAGAATATCAGGATAGTGCAACATTTGGTGGGCAAGAAGTTCATGCCTGAACCAACACTAGAAGATCATTGGATGAATATCGTTGATGACTATGATGTCTAAATTAGAGACTATTGTAGGATGAGTATACAAATTGTTGAAAAGGTGCTTAGTATGGAAATACCTCTCAAGGCCTAGAGGAAGGATGCCCACAAAGTGTTGGATCCCTTATACAATAGGGAAAAGATATATGAGAGGCCCATTATGAATATAAAAATTGGGTGAGAGGAAAATGATGATATTGATCATTGGGCTTGCTATATTTTCAAATTGACAAGGGAATGGATCAGGAAGCATTTCTATCTGGACCCAGTTCCTCAAGCTCCAACTCTTCAAGCCACATCTTGACTCAAAAAGGGAAAGGGAACTAAAGTCACTGTACCTACCTACCTTGCAAAGTCACCAATAAGGCCAAAAATGGTAGATCAACATAAGTGGGAGGTAAAATACTTTGAGACCTAAATGATAAAGAGAAAGAAGAGAAAAAGGACCACTCAAGTAAGGGATCAAGAGGAAGAGGCTTAGGAAAAGTTGACTACCCAAGGAGAAGAAGCCCAACTTGAGTAGGAAGAGGTGCAACTAGTAGAAGCTCCATCACTTGAAGACTCTAGAGAAAAAGCCTCCCCATAAGTACCTAAAATGGCTAGAACAAAGATGATGGAGGTAGAGGAAAAGAGGAGGAGTTGAATAAAAAGAGTACTCCATTGCTTCAAGTACCCAAACCTATCCCCAAGGTGGAAGATGAGGAAGAAGGGGAGAAAATAGGATTTATCCCTTTGAATAGGATGAATTACTCGACTATAGCTACAAAAGAATAAAGAAGGAGTTTAACTTAAACACCACCTTCTATTCCTTGAGATCATATCCATGTTGAGACCTTAGAAGAGGAAAAACAAAAGTGATTTGAATAAATAGAAGGCGAGGGAACTAATGTTTTTAGTATCTCAAATTTTGATTTCATGCCTGTGGCAATTGAGATGGTAGGAGAGAAGATACAAGATACTCCTCATAATAAGCCAATGGGAGAAGACTGGAATCCATTAGTGCCTCCTTGATGGGATCAAGAATCAATTTCCCTACCTCTGCTGATGGCTAGAATTGAGAGTCAAACATTGGAGGAAGGAGAATATGTCCACTTACATACCAATGAAGTATCAAAAGAGGGACATATTGTGGAAGAAGGCAACAAGATTCTCCAAGGAAAGAGCCTAGGTCCCTAGCCCACATTGATAAAAAAAGCTCACTTTGAAGTCCTTCCTCAATTCTAGAAGCCTCCATAGAGGAGTGATAAGAGGAAATGACAAGCATTAGAACCCACCTCTTCAACATAATATATGTCGTGAATTGGAACAATGCTGTCATGGTTGAAAAAGGAGGTCTTATTTAGACAAAGGAGATAGGTGGAGTTGACTAAAGAAGAGGGCATGGTGGAGTTGATAAAACAAGTCAAGAAGCTTGATCCACCCAAGGGTGATTCTAAAACACTAGCTTTCATTATGAAGAATCAAGATCAAGATCTTTTGGCACATATTTTTATTCTACCTCCTCAAGTGGATACAGAGGTGTTTATCCCTAATGATTACTAGATAAAAAAGATAATTTTAGGGAAGCCCACAGTGGACACAACAAAAATTTTGATCACCACAAGCCTTAAATAGGTATTCACACATCTAGACAAAGACGAACCAAAGCTTTTGGGTTTCAGAAAGAAGAATGAGCTACTAAGGGGATATTTGAATAAGACAGTGGTTCCTATTGACCCTGATCACCCATAGATTACTTTAGGCATGACATTGGAAAGAAAGTAGGTATGCTGGGCCTTAGGAGAAACTGATTAGTTTTTGGATGCTTACAAAAGGTGGCGTCATAGTTTTGAAGAAAGAGGAGTGCAAATAAAAGAAGGTAATTTGAACCTTCTTCACAACATCCAAAATAATACCAAAAAATTGGTTACCATTGTAAACCAAGATTTTGGGATGATGGATGAAGTATGTACTTGGGCCAAAGATCTACAAGCACTAAAATCTATAGAGGGGAAAAGGTACGAGATGTTAATGGAGATTTATATGGTGAAATAATTATATAAGTTAGATGATTGGATTGAAAAAGTATCACCAGGAAATAAAGTCATGGAGGGATTGTACAAGGGGATCTAGGAGGTAAAGAATAAAGCTCAAGGGCAATTTTTGGAAGTGGACAATTACTACAATGTTGCTAGTCTAGAGATTTTTGATGATGAGTCTAGGATTAAAATTCCTTTGGTATAGGCAATAGTTTAATAGTTCAAATCATTATTTGAAGCTTCTTCGACTAAAGAAGACAAAAGATAGATCTTCAAAATAGAAGAAGCATTGTTAGAACTAGATTCCAAGCTAGAAGATTTTGTTGAGACAAGGATATATTTAACGAACTACCACTAGGTAGTACACTATAAATATGAGTCACTATACTTACTAGAGGTTAAGGAAATTACAGATATATTTGAAAAATTCAAGAGAAAGCATCCAAAAATCATTTTGGTATAAAGAGGAAGAAAACCTAGAAGCTAGAAATTCAATTTTGACACTCAGCATAATTCTAATATTTTTTGGTCCTATCACAGAGGTACACTTCTTGAAGGTGCACTTTTTGAAGGTAAAATTTTTGCAAGGTGCACCATATCAAGAAGTGTGCCAACAATTTTAAAGAAGAATAAATGTGCTGACTACTAGTTGCTATTTTGAGCATTCCATGCATCAGAAACATGTTTTAATGACAGTTAAACTCCCATAAACACCTAGAGAAGTCTAAGATTGCATTTTTAGAAGTCCCAGTGACTCTTAGATTATCTCATATATTCTACCTTCTTTATCTTCTTCTTCTATTGTTTTAACTCATGAAAAGGATCATGCACCCATTAATTGATATAAATAAGCGTGGAGACCTACTTAGCACCATTTACAGAGTCGGTTCCTATGTAAATAACTTTATTTTATTAGTGTTTTACCATGAGTTGCATTAGAAGATCTCTTAATTCTAACACAAAAGGAGGAAAGGATTTCTTTTAAGTACATGGATGTAATATGTATTTAAGGTTGATAGTTTGATACAATAATAAATGCTATCGGTGCTCTCACATTGAGTTTAGTAAGTCTTGTCGGAGTGTGTATTTTTGTGAATGCATGTTCATGAATAATAATGGAGCTAATGGTTTTATTGCATTATTTTAATTATGCAATCTTTTAATTCTAGTGTTTGCCTTATGTTAATGAATTGTGTTGTTGTGATGAATTGGAGAAAGGATCACTATTGTTCTTACATAACATTTTGTCTTGTGTGAGCCCACTTTCTGTGGCCTTGCAATTTGATGAAATGTGTAACATATTTTAGTTTTTATTGAAGTTTCAATTGACAATTGCATCAATTGAGTTGAGAAACAACTACTCCTAATTTCATTAGTTTCCTACCAGATCCTTTTGATAATTTAATTCACAGACGTGTTGTTACTTTGGCTCATATATGTTAGGAATCTCCCTTTCAGTAATTTTATTTACATCTGTCATTACTCTATCTTTGTTATTTTCTTTTCAAACATTTTGTTAAAATAGGAATTCATATAGTTGCATTGATAAATTGCATTCATTATAAAACATAAAGTACAAAAATATATCATTTTGTCATTACATTTCAACAAAGTTGTGTAGAATTGGTAGGTACTAGCAATGGCCTCCTCATGAACATTCACATTTATCTTCAATTGAGTTAGCCAATAGGTTGAAAACCAACCATTTGAAACCTTAGAGTTGGTTATTGATCAACTTTTCAAGAGAGAGATTCGAAAGGATTTCTATCATCAAGCATCATGTAAAATGATAGCTCAACAGGATTGGGTGGAGATTATAGTAGAACAATTGTATAAGTGCCCCACTAGACCTTTTGAGATTAATAGATTTTACATGTCTTCTTATTTATCATATTTGACAATATGAACAAAGAGGGAATGAAATGGTCCCCCTCATGAACCCTGGGTTTCTGACATGAAGGTAAATGAATATAATCCCTGGCTACAAAATAAATTTTATGAAAATAATTTTGTTAGGGTTAATGATGTATTTTAGGAACGATGGTTTTTGAATTGTAGGGAAACATGAACAAAAGGTTGTCTGATGAAGCAATACAATTTGTTAACATCTATGGAAGATTCTTCATATAGTTCCCTAGATTTACATATACCAGAGTTGGAGGATTTGAAGAAGAACCTCACAACCTCCTAATATATGTGGTGGATAATTTAGTCTTGACAGAGGTTTGTAGATAATTAGGCCATATTGAAAATAAGATGAAAGGAAAGACTAGTTTAGGGGTCATATTCTCTATTAAACTTGGATATTATTGATGCATAAATACTTCTAATGCCCTCAACTTAGAAGCTGAAACTAAGGGGTTTAATTTCAAGATGTTCACTACCAAGCCACAATTTGATAGTAAAGTGTTTGAAATAGCTCATCCTAATATGAAAAAAGGTTTCACCCATATCCCTTAGCCAGAAGATTATTGGGGGTAATGTAAAGATGAATTTGAAGTCAAGAAAAGGCTATGGTCATGGTTGACTTTGAGACAAATAGTAACTTTGTAGTTACTCATAAACATCAAAGATGTAGTAGAGGAAGAGGAAGGAAATTTCTTGATCCCCTATTTATGGAGAAGGTGCATGGAGATCCAATGCTAGAGATAAGATGGGATAAATAGGAAGAGGATAATGTGCAAAAGAGGACACTTAATGTTATAAGGAGAATTGAAATATGACTGGAATAACATAAACATAGTAATTGTAGGAAAAAGAAACAAAGAATCTACCAAAAAAGAAGAAGTCCATAGTCTTTGGTAATAAAGATACTCTAACTTTTGTGCTACTCTTGATCTTGTAGGTCTAAGTTGACATGAGAAGAGCCCAAGAAAGACATCAAACTCAGCCACTTCAACATCTTCCTATGTTCAATTTACTAGGTCAAGAAGTATAAGAAACAAGAAAGATTCAAATAACATGGAGGTTGTGGGTTTGGATTCCATAGATGAGTTTGTTGAAGCCATGGATATCAAGATGTCTTATAATTAAGCAAGCCAAGATGTAGATGTTGAGGACAACATAGTTTTAGCCAATCCTACAAAACTACAAACTCTGCCAATAAAACCCCCACTAGTGCTCCAAAGTGGCTCAAAACTTCAATGAAGAAGAAAAGGAGTATCGTGCCTATGTCATTTCTAGTAGAAGACATAGTGAGTAAATTTCTAGGCAAAGAGGAAAAAAATTAAGAAACCAAAAATGGAGACCACAGCAAAGGAAAATGATAAAACAAAGAGGTGGGAGGCAAAGGTCCCAATACTACCTACTGGAAAAGATGTTGATGATGTAAATATTGAATAATTCTATTATAATAATTTAGAATGATTGAGAGGGGAGATGAATCCATTATCCTGAGGTCTAGATGTACAATTTCAACTTTTACCAACTTTAAATAGAATAAACAATCTCATATACCCACTTGGCCTATATAGAATGTCATCAACATTTTAAAATTTCATGCAATTCCTTAAGTCACTATTTCTATAAGTATGGACTACAAGTAAATAAACTACTATAAAATATAGCATGAAAAACCATAACATCAACACATAAAAATAACACTTTGACACTAGGATTTAATGTGGAAATCCAATTTGGAAAAAAAACCACCTAGTAACATGCTACCAATTTTTCACTCTTCTGAAGTGAGGTTGGTTAAGAACCAACCCTATTAAAGGTTATACAACACACTATTAAATGTGAAATTTTAAAGGATTTAAATCACCTTGTTAGGAGTGGCCTTGTTAGAGGGCTTTGGATCATTCCATTAGAATGTCATATTGATTAAAGGATTTACAAAATGACTATTAGGTCAAGGTTGATTAAAGGATTTTGATTGATATAATGGCTATAACGTACTAGTAGGTTTGATATCTAAAGTAAAACTTACTTTTCAAATTCAAATATCTATTCACTCAACCTTTGGTTCACTTACTAATCTTAATTGACATCTCCATCACTTATGTGTTTGGCATCTCCTCAAGCAATCACTCTTCACAAAACTCTTCACATTTCTCCTCTATTGGTGTGATCTTCACAACTTCTCCTTAAGATCACCAATCAACAATGAACCAACCTTAGAAAACATCTCATATACCTCCTTAAATAGGCAATTTTTATTTTTTTCTACTTAAACATCACCATTGATCTTAGGACTTGGTTATATTCATTGAATCCATCTATCCTTTTTGATATCCTTCTTATTGTAGAAATTTTTGATCAAATCCTTACCTTTGGTTGTGTAACCAACTCTCCTTGTGCATTAAATACAACTTATCAATCCTTATCCTTCATGTGATTTGACTCATTCAAAATTTCAATTGTGTCGGCCTCAAATTTGAATCTTATAAACTGTAATTTTTTTTGTCATTCTACAATCACTATATTCTTGAGCTTGATCATCACTATGTAGCTCAACATAGACTATACTTTCTAACTCGACTTCAATAGGCTCGGTCAGCTATTACTATCATAGTCATTACTGACACTTCTTCATACATTTTATCATAAATATCTAATAATTGGCTTGAAATTTTTTGTTTGACTTCCACATAAGTTCTTTATTCTTCTGCTTCAACTCCGTAATTGACTAACCAACACAGTTACTCAGTCAAGCTTAACATTGTGACTTGTATCAACTCTAAACTTCCTCCAGTTGTCTTCTTTACTTCATGTATTGACTTAACAACACATTATCTTATCAATAACTAACTTATCAAGTGTACATTGTATTTCTATGATATTTAACTTCGCATCACTTCAACAATCCTCACTAGCTTACCTTTCTATCTCTTCTTTTCAAATCATCTTCATCAATCAAATTATATGGCACTCTACACTATTAGTAAATGTCTCTCCCGTAGGTTTGACATACTATCTCACCAGTAGGTTTAACACCAATAAAAACATAATAAGTGTTCCATTTGTAGTTTCCAACAATCTCCCTCTTTGGCATTGATCGAAACACCTCACATCACATGTTACAATGCAATCCAAAAATATCCAATACTTGTACTTTCATCTCCCTCTATGTTTGTTATCTCTTTCTTAGTTTCATTCTAATTCTTGTTCGTGCAAGCTTAGGATGCTCCCTCTATCATTTCAATACAATATCTCACAAGTCAAGTGATCTTTCTCTCCCTCTATATTTCTACTCAACAATCTTCTTCTCCCTCTTGACACATGTACTTGTATGGTGACTAGATAGACTTCATACTCTTCCCGTTTGACAACAATGCTGAAGAAATCAACCTTTTCCTTACATCATCATATCACTACTCTAACTGGTATAAAAATGTCATCTTATCATGAAATCTTTACAACTTCATCTTCTCATAGTTTAGTGTCCTCCATTTCACATATTTAGGCATATCCTAAAGTGTGACATCCTACATAATTTTGTAAGATATTCTGATCATTACATTTGATGAAATGCAACATCTCTATTTAGTTTTCTTCAAATAGGGGAATAACCCCTAACTTACCTATTAGATACTCAAAAGAATCCTTAGGTAGTTCCTTAAAGAATATGTCAACTAACTTCTCCTTTGTGTTCACATATTCCAATCTCACTTCTTTTTCCTGTACTCACTCTTTGAAGTAATGATACTTGAGCTCAACATGCTTAGTCTTTATGCGCATCACATTATTCTTTGTTATGTTAATAGAACTTTTGTTATTACAATAAATCATAATTGGTTTAGTGATTTCTTCCTTTATTCATTTTAACAATTTCTTAATCCACACAACATTAGAACAATTTATTACTGGAACAACATATTTAACTTCTAATGTAGATTGTGAAATACAATTCTTCTTGCTTGTTAATGAAATATGTCTCTTTCCTAGAAAGAAAGTTCCTCCAGTTGTACTTTTTATATCATCAACATTTCCTGCCCAATCAAAATCTATTAAAATTTTCAATTCAATTTTGTCACTTCTTTTGTACCACAAGCCATAGTCTTATGTTCCTTTAAGTTATATTATTATTACTTTTATTTCCATTATATGATTTTCTCTAGGATTAGCAATAAATCTAGCAAAAATTCCAATAGCTAATGTAATGTTAGGTCTATTGTGTATAATGTATTATAGTTTTTGAATCATTAACCTATATAATGTTTGATTCACCTTCAGCTGAATCATCATTCTTTAAAAAAATATGTCCAGTCACCATAGGTGCGCTGACTGGTCTTGAGTCTTCCATGCCAAAAGTCTTCAAATTTATTTCACATATTTGGATTGAGTAATGTAAATAACTTTGTTCATTTGATATACTTGAAATCCAACAAAGAACTTAATTGCTCAAAATACTGACATTTCAAACTCCTTTTTCATTACATTGGAAAAATATTTGCATAATGCATCCTTTCCTCCAAATATGATATCATGAAAAAAATTAAGGTAACAATATCTTTGTTTGAATAAGTATATTGGAAACAAGACACTGTGGGGGGCGGGGGGTGGGGGGTTCGGGGGTGAATAAGGATCTTAAACTTTTGACTTCCAAACCAATTTCATTCATTCATACCTAATTCATCTCATAGATCTTTCACTAAAACTAAAATGTTGAAACACAAATAAAATACATCACATCCACAAAGAGTTCAATACATAACACAATGATTTGGTTACCTAGAAATACTTCAAGATGAAGGTAAAACTAGGGTGGGGATGAAACCCACAAATATTCACCATTACAATTATAAATTTAACCTATTAGGTTAAAATGTTTGATTATAAAATATGATATACCCTATGAGGGGTATTCCCAATTAAAAGCTTAAGAGACTATTAGGTATCACCTTATTAAAGGATTTTATACTCACAACGAAGTAAGGACTCTATTAGGAGGCTCAAATAGGTCTGTTAGGACCACTCTATTAAGAGATTTACCTTGTCTCATTTAACAATAACTGATTTAGTACCTGAACCATAGTTTTATCTGCAAGCTGATCTGGGTTCTCATCTTTACTATATCATTGATATGATCTCCTTGTCTGATAAGTCTATTTAGTCCTTTATTGCTCTAATTTCTCTTTGTCTACTTTGCTTTCAAACTTCACCTTCACTCCTTCACATGTGTATAAGGATACTTATCTTGATCTCATCCTTCTTCTTCATACATACACATCCTAATACACTGATTCTAGGATTAGAATCCTCCTTCAATAGATGTTCTATGAAGGTTATAGATCTTGATTTATGGCTTACACTTTATCATTATTTTTCATTTAAATCCCTTTTTCTAATTGGTGGAATCACATGCCTTGGCTGACTCTTCAAATATTAAATGTCATAGAAAAGTTGGCCAAAATAGTTTACATATGATTTTGTGCCATTACAAAATTATATATCAAAACTGAACTACTTGACAATTGAATTCTCTAATGCTTGGCCATGTAAATATCTTCGTGCTATTACTCGACTTCTATATACCCATTTTCTTGTCTCTTGATAATTTGTCAACATATTTGGTCTCTTCTATATTTCTTGACTTGTTCATCTGCTCGATCGCTACTGAATACTCAACAACTACTAGTCTTCTTGGTATAATCATTGTATGCTCGACCTTTACTAGATAACTCGGTCACAATGATGACCTTGTAATATTGCATAGTAAATGACTAAGTGTTTGGACACTAATAGAAAACATAGGCTTAGAGATCAATAATCTCCCCCTTTGATAGTAGTGGAAAAACACTTTTTCATGAAATAATTTTGTTCAAAAATGAATACTCCAATATGAATACTCCCCTTGAGACCATAGTTTGATTTTGTATAATCTGATATTTGATCTTTGATCTACACATTATCTTATTCTGATATCTCCTTGTTATTTCACATCTCCCCCTTTCTCATTATTTCATTCCCCCTTATTTTTGTTAGTGATCAAACTTGGCACTATTGGGGTTAGTTGATATTTATCAAAGAATTGTTGATTACTTGCCACAATATTGGTATAGCCTTTATTCTATATCTCCTATACCTATTCCAAAATTTGAAACTGAATCTCTAGCTTGATAGCTAGATTAATGAATCCTGTAATGTGTGAAAAATTTGTCTCTTTCTTCATAATATCTCTAGCAATAGATATTACCTTCTAAATTATCTCGATATGTGGTATTAATTGAAGTTGAATCAATGTCAACTTATGTCTGATCTCCATATCTCTAGCCATGAGCTTGGATAACCTTTTGTGACTGAAAGACAATTTACTATAAGAGGATGATCTTAAACTTGCATTCTTTCTCAATGTGATAACATTCACCCTTATATCCACATGTGATAGCTCTAATGAGCCTATACTATTTGTTGTAAAGAAATCTATATTACACAATTTCAAGTATAAAGAATTGATGGTCTTCAAAATTGTTTCCAATTGTGTAATAGATGTAGAAAGCTCAGCTTGTCTCTATACAAGTTCCCATGTGACTTTTTGTAACACTTTATGCTCCATTCTTCTCTTAGACCATTGTAATAACTTTTCATTGGTCTCTATGTCATCTATTTAGATTCTATCATCTAAGTACACTAGCTGATCTACAATTGTATGCTGATTGTTCACATTTGTGTTTCCAAATGTATCAGTAAAAATATCTTTGATAGTATGAAGTACCTATTTTCTCTTCTGCTCTCTTTTCAACTATTCTTTCTTTTTGTTATGACTCAACAAGATTTGCAACTCTTTCATTTGTAAGATTATTCAAGTCATACTTAGGTAATGTAATTACCTCATCAATGTTCATTGACTTATCATCTCCCTCTTCTATATGAGTCATATCTTGAGATCTTAAGGGTGTATCACTAGGTGGTGACAAATGTAATTGTTTCCCCTTTTTACTTGATATAAAATTTGGCTGCTGCATTGGTGTAGAGATCACCTATTGCATAGGTGTCACGTTTGTTGGTTCTATAGGCTTTGTACTTGATAGTTGAATAAGAACTTGAGTAGCCTCTTTCTCTTTCTATTTTATTTATCCTTTATCAATTGAGTGCATGAATCTTTATAAAATTTTGCATCCTTTTGCAAAATTGGCATACAAGTTAATGGTGTATATATAATTAATCCCTTACCAAGTTGCTCAACCCTTGTATCCTCTATAGCTAATGTGACAGAAGCATCATCAGACTTCTTTACTTCAAGCTTTGGATATTCAATTATCTATAACAAAATAGGGTTAGTACATAGTTTTCTGGAGTCTTTCATTAAACCTTGAATTTCTTCTTCTATCAATATATTTGGATTGGGTGGAGGGGTACCAGTGCCATCTTTAGTTGTTATAGTGTCTTTCTACTCACACTTACTAGAAAGTTTCTGAATCTCCTCTATCACCTTGGCTATTTCTTTCTTTTATTTAGCT
Organism: Cupressus sempervirens; assembly: GCA_028749045.1. NCBI lineage: Eukaryota > Viridiplantae > Streptophyta > Pinopsida > Cupressales > Cupressaceae > Cupressus > Cupressus sempervirens. The sequence goes on from CM053790.1 coordinate 613,218,547, forward strand.
TCAAATTCAACAACATCTTGACCTTCCTTCACCTCTAATATGGAGTAAGCAATCGAAATGATTCTTTCCATACTCTCATGCTTTCTTGCTCAATTTCATGAGCTTTAATTTTTTAAAACTTTATATGCCCTATCCCTTGGCATAAACTTCTTGACAAAATCTTTAAGGAATATAGACATATGAGTCTTCCCTAAATTTGGTATATATTGTGCCAATATTGTCTCTCTGATTTTCTTCTCAGTGGACAATGCTCATTTCCACTTGGCATCCACTCTTTGTATAATCCCACTGGAAATCTTGTTCCCAATTCTAGGGGTGTATGCCTAAACTTGATCATCATATCAATGATTGCACCTTCAAGCTTAACTTGATCATCACTGTTCAAATAATTATACCAAATATCTTTGAATCCCATTATGCTTTTTGATTATATCATTTTTGTACATACCTGATCCACAGTCATTGGAGGGAGTCTCTTCACCACTTGAAGTTTTCTAGTTTCATTAGACTTGGTCTTTTCTTCATCTCCCTCCTCCTCTTGTGCATTGATCAACTTTCTTCTTGGATTTAGTTGATCTTCTACCGAGTTTCTCTTCTTTGATGGAATTCCTAGATTAATAGCTTGGTAGGAGACTATGCATTACCTTTTTTTGGTGATGATCACCTTGCCCTATGGCCTCTATGGTGTCACCATTTCTTGTATCTCCTTGTTGAGGTCGGCCTTTACCTAAGGTTCTATAACAACAACCTTCTTCTGTTTGGTGGCCATTGGCTTGACAATTGCAAGCTCTTTTCCTATTGCTTCCTTGGCCTATGTCAGTTATCCTAACCCTTATCCTTGTTCTTTCTTTGTAGCCTCGACAACCTTTCTTTTCCTTTTCTTCCCTACCTTAGGTGTGCCAGATTTGATAGTCATATCAACAATAGTAGTCTTGTATATGCCAAACTACTCGACACTGACATCAATTTCTTTTGCTAAGAGTGTAGTAACTACTATAGTTACCTCATTAATATTTACTTCATATGACATTAACTGTAACCATGCTACCCTCAGTGATACTGCCTATGCATACACAAAATCTATGTCCACAATAAAACATACCTCATCATAATATCTATCCACAATTGATTTTAGAATTCTCATTCTATTTTTTATTTTAACTTTGAATTCTTCAGATTAGTTTTCCAGTACTGCTTCAAAATTCTCTCCCAACCTATTTATTAGGTCACTTGGCTGCTCCATAATAGTTATATTGCTATCCCATGCAACTATTTCTATGGTAGGAAAATAATTTTGTACATAGAAAAATATGAAAACTAGTAGGGAACCAAACTTACAAGAGGTGTTCTTTTCTTTTCTCACTACCTCTAGGTTCTCTATAAGTTGGTGCAATTGCATCTCAACAAGATCATATGAATGATCTTTCTTCACAATGTTTTAGCCTAAATCAACTACTACACAGGGCATGTTGTTCAATCTATTTGATTGATAAAATTTGAGTGAAACCACATGAACAACAAATTCATTTAATTGGTCCTCAATGCCATCAATTTACATACCACAACCATTCCACTTCACTTTGGTCATATTTTCAATCTCATTCTTTTTTGTTCTCCTTATGCTCTTTGGTCAATCCAATGTAGGGTACCCAATTACCCTATAAATGATTACCTTGTCGATCTTGATTGACCCACCTTCCAACCAATTCATATCATGAACTCAGCCAAGCACAATTTTGATCTATTCAACCGTTAAAAAATTTAGTAAATCTTAGGGCATGGGTAAGCCCTTTGTCAACAATGATCTTGTATTTGTCCTTTAGGTTTCCATCAACACATAGATTCTAATATGTCACCCTTATTTCAAAATCTTTGATCTCACCAACTTTGCATTGATAACCTAATCTTATGTCTTGAACCGTCAAGACTCTAGGTGGAATTTATGACAAAGCTCCAATATCTTCAACATGGGTTTTGATAACTCAATTTTTCAGGTTGGGTGGGGGACTTTGCTCATTCCTTATGATTTGTGCACTACTATCCTTCACCATTTCACTTCTAGATGACATTTCATACTAGGGTTTGAAACAAAACTTTCACAAATATCTTTATTGAATATTTTACTCAATACTAAGAGTGATACTTACTCTGCTTCACAAATTTGCTAATAATCTACTAAGATGCTTTGCTCTATTTGGTAAACTCACATTGATCACCTTAAAATCCTTTTGTGATCTCTTTGATCACTTGGTGAGTATGAATGTGTAGATTCAATAAATACCTTCAATATTTCATTTTTAGGTCTACAATTAATGTCTTCATACTTAGTTGGTGTATGAAAACTAGCTTGGTCAAGGTTATTCACTTAGTCATAACCAATTCACTCAGTCAAAATGTTATCTTCCTTGATAACACGGTCTATGCTACAAGGCTTAGTCAATATAGTTTGAACCACTAATGCTTAGTTCATTATGATTTTCAATTTCTAAAAGTTCTTAATGCACTATTTATGCAAATATAACTTTTCATTAGTTATTTTCTAGGAACTGATGTAAATTATAGCTTTAAGTATATAGTTTCTACATACCTTCTTTCTTTAGTGAGATGTGGTGTGATCACCTAATCCATCAAATTGGGTGATCATAGTTTCATTCTCTCTACTGCTTCCATCTCTTACTATCTCTATCTATTTTCTTTCCTTTAGGTTTTTCATTTTCATTACTTGGTGTTGGTGTTGGTGTTTAGGTTTTGCAGTTTCTACTAATTTGTCCAACTTTGAGACAACTGAAACATAATATCTCTCCATTTAAATATTTCTTTTAATTTCCTCTAAAATTTGTTTTGATGTAATTCTCTAGAATGTGTCCATATTCTCCACAACAGTGAAAAATGTACCATGTATTGTAATCCAAATTGTAGGAATTGCCTTTCCTTGTATGAATTTGTTTTCTAGGTGACTAGTTTGATTTCTTCTTAAGTCTGCACGCATGAGCTCTGTGTCCATACTTTTGATAATTGTAGCAAAGACCTTGGAATTTAGATACCTTTCTAGTTGTATCATTGTTCTTTGATCTACATTCACATGCTTGGTCTCCCACTTTCTTGCAATTGAAACAATTAACACTTGGTTTAGATTTAGGAATTTTCTTACCATTTCTACTCTTGCAAATGTTGGCTGTATGACCAGTTTTCCAAAAATAATGACATGTAGGTTTTCTTTTGGATTTTGTATTCCTTTATTCTCTACTCTGGGATGAGTCTCCTTCTTCAATTGATTAAGATTTTTTGTTGTATCCAAGTCCAAACATGTCTTTTTTCTAGGTGACTTCATCATATCTTTAAAGTGCTTGACTGCTTCATTTGTTTTTTCTCAATATTTCAATGAGTTCCTTTTCATGCCTTAACTCACTTCTCTATTTGCTTCCTAATTTACAATTACTAACTAATTTATCATGTCTAGCTAGTTATCTATAAGCTTTTGTAATTCAAATGATCTCTCTTTGAGTCTACTAGCCATTTGCTGGAGTTCTTTTTGGTAAAGAACATATTAGGTAGATTCAAACCTGATACCAAGAAACAAAGACTAGGGACAAGCCTAAGGATGAGCTAAATCCTATGTTCAACAAGGCTAAATCTTAGTTCCGGATCAATTAACAGAGTCAACAAGACTCACTTCACTTTAGGCTCTGCTAAGCCAAGGCAAGAAAACCTAAGGGATTTATCTTATGAACTTGATACTTTTCTTTGCAAGATTACCCTCTATAGCAAAAATGGTCAATATCCTTCTATAATCTGTTGACAAACTTCCAACTGTAATAGCCAATTACAACTTAAAGAAAGTGCAAAAAATAAGCCATGACCAACATTTCTAGTTCTTTAGTACGTAAAAAGGGAAATTGACATTCAATTAAAGTTTTGATCTCTTAGCATGACCCAGGTATGCAACAACAGGGAACATGTAACCTCCAAGCAGACCAGTCCCTTATCCTTTGAGCATCAACTAAATCTTAACATGCAAATGGATACTTAAAGTATACTCATATATTCAGGCATATGACCTATCTATTTGACTTGCAAACAGACATCAATCTTCATAATAACTCTCATACTTATGATGAAATCTTTCTAGTGTAACCTGCAACTCTATCAACGTAAACAAGCATTTACATGAATCTTTGTTCCAACAAAAAATTCATCCTGAGATACAACCTTAATGGATTGCGATTGAGTTCAAGCTCTTCATTCTCAAACACAAAAGATTGAAAATAATAGAAGAAGGAGATGAAAATCAGAATGAAACTAAGGAAAATGAAACTCTTGCATTAATTTCATTGAAACCAATACATCATCTGTATGCCAAATTTGGTAGATACAAAATGAATGATTGTATAATATGAAATGCCTCACAAGAAATACACTACTACTATTCATAATAGAAGAACACTGAGAAAATTGGTATCATAGTAATGGGAAAGGATTCCAACCAGATTGGAACCACAAAGTAGTTACATTGTAATGAAAAGTATCCAAAAACTGGAACCCCTACAAAGAGCAAAAGAAAGAAGATATATAGGAGAGAAGATCTTTCAACAAATGTAATATGGAATTGACATCTGGCCAACTGAAATGATCTTCAATCTGAAGTTGCTGAAACTAAACTTCCCTCAACTGCCTACAATCAAAATCATCAATGATGATCCAAAAACCTTCAAGTTTGAGACTGTGTGTCCTTATCCATTTGATAGAGCCATTACTATGACTCCATTTTCCAAACACTTTGAGATACCCAATTTTGACAAATTCAGAAGAAAAGGAGACCCTGTCACACATATCAAAGAATTTTACATGCACTGCCAAGAAGTGGCATTCGGTGACGTCTTCCTCTTGCATCTCTTTCCCAAAAGCTTGGCTGGACCAGATCTTGAAAGGTTTTATAGAATACCATATGGCACAATTAAAAAATTTGTTGAATTGTTTGAGGCATTTGTAGCTCAATATGCCCATCTTGTTGAAACAGAGCTATCAATAGTTGATCTTGTCCACACTAAGCAAAAAGGTGGAGAAAGCCTTCCCGAATATCTGCAAAGATGGAAAACCCTTACCACCCACATATCTTGCACCTTGCCAGAGCACCATTTGGTGAAAATGTTTATTGATAATGCTCATCCTAGCTTGGCTAACCACATGACCATGAACTATTTGCAGGCCTACAAAGATATCAAAGAGAAAGGAATGATCCTTAAGCAAGGACTCATTAAAGATGGTGTGGTCAAGATTTACAAGGAAGCTAACCAAAATCAATCACATTCCAATGAAAAGTCTAGGTATTGGAACAAAAATAAGCACATTGCAACAGATGACATCACTGACACCAGACATGTGAATATTGTTGGTCCTTCCCAAAGTCAGCCCAACCCACCATATCAACCAAACAATCAACAAGCTATCAACTACCAACAATAGAATAACCAAAGCTATCAAAACCACAATCCAAGACCCAACTTCCAAGGATCTAGAAATCAAGCTAATGCCATCAATGTAGTTGTAGGGCAAAAGCCTAGATTCCAACTTGCACCTAGAAATTATACACCCCTTGGTGAGCCATTGGATGCCATTTTTGAGAAATTAACTAAGGAAAACCTCATCAAATTTCCTCCTACCTAGCAAATCGACCCAAGCCAATCCAAAGCTGCATGGTACAAAGATAATGAGTACTACAAATTTCATAGGGTAAAAGGTCACACCACCCTTAGATGCATGAAACTGAAAGATTATGTGCAGGACCTTATTGATCAGAAAGAAATCACCGTTGGTGCCCAAACCTCTCCCAATGCAGGTTTACAGATCTATCAAAATGCTTTTCCTCCTCACAACAACCAAAATCCTGGAAAAGCACCTATCCAAACCAACAACAACAACACTAACAACCGCTAGCCAAACCAATAGCATGGGAAGAACAATGACCACACTTCATCCTATTTAGACTATGGTACCCTCATAGGTTGTATATCCGAGAAAGAGCCTTCTGTCAATGTTATCACTATCCAAGGACCAAACAATGAGTGCACAGTCACCACTCGAAGAGCGCGATTTAACATCGCAGGCCCACCAGTTTCACCAACACCATTAGCTCCATCAAAAAGCTAGTACAATATCTTGGAACACCTTGGGAACATGCCAGCCCAAATCTCCATTTTAGACCTTCTCCACACCAGTCTTATGTACAAAAGTATCCTTGATAGTGCTCTCATAGAATCTCATGTCCCTTCAGATATCAACGCTAGTGATTTTCATAATCTTGTTGGACACCTTTCATCCTCATGTGCCCTATCATTCAAACCGACCGACATACCCATGGTCGAGCCAGATCACACCCTCCCGCTTTGCATAGCCATCATAGTATCCAACTTCGTCGTAAAAAGAGTAATGATAGATAATGGACCAGCCTTGAATATTTGCACCCTAAAATTCATAAAATAAGCTAGGTATACTGAGGCAGATATCATCAGCGAGGTTATCAGCATCAAAGCTTATGACAACTTGGAAAGAACCACAGAAGGAACTATTTTGCTGCCAATCAAGGTTGGGCCAATCATCCAAGAAATACTCTGCCATGTTATTGATCTAAACCTACCATTTAACATCCTCGTCGGTCACCCATGGATTCATGCCATGAAAGCCATTCCATCCACTTACCATCAGTGCGTCAAATTTTTGCATTAGGGCACTGAGGTAACCATCCATGCCGATCCAGAACCCTTTGCTTACTGTAATGTGGCTGAAGCTTCATATACAAACCATTGCCTTGGAATTGATATTGGCACAGCCACCGCCAGCTCACCCCATACTTGTAATGACCCAGAAACCATCCTCACCTCCACCCTATCTACCATGAAGATCAATAACAAAGGCTGTGGAGAGTATAGTCTGTCGGATGCATTTGCTGTCGGGGCGCTCCCAATTGATCCACATGCCCATGGACAATCGACATATCACAAAGCTAAGGAGATCCCACCTCCTTGATACAAACAGTTTGGCCCAACAACCTTTGTATCCTCGAAAATCCCTCTTCATGAGGAGCTCACTCTAGATATCAACAATTGGTTACATAAGGATGCACCTCCAAGAAATCAAGCATGCCTTGATCACTTCAGCCAGAAGTATCCCAACAAACATAAGCTCATCACTGAAAAATGAAACTATCAAGGTGGTGGTCTAGGACCAGAAGAAAGAGGCATGCAGTGCCCCATCAAAGCACACAAGTGAGAAACGAAGTCAGGTCTTAGCTTTGGCATACGCACAACTGAGGGCACCAATGAGAACGGTCATGCTTTTTCGAACATTCACCATGACCTTGTCAAAATCGAAGACATTCCTGAAGAAGTTGAAAAGAGAGCCTACAATGATATCCCAGACCAAATCTCCCTGGGAGACTCTATTCTCCAAGAACTATCCATCCATTTCATTGACCTACCACTTGCCCATCCACAACTCATAGATTGGGACCAACCAAGCGTCATACACATTGATGAGTTCACATCAGAGGAAGCACTTTCGAGATTCATGGGAGCTAAAACTCCTCATAAGCAAACAAAGCTAGATTATGCCTATATCTATAAGCTAGATCACAAGGGGTATTTTGGAGAAAATCCCCAACCTGGTTTCGATACACCCAAAACTAGAACTAAGGCGAATCCGAGACTAGCTAAGGAAGAAAAGAGAACCCCTCAGCAAGAAAATCCAGAGTCACATAGAGAACATGAAGATTTAGCATTACCTCCTCAAGATAATCGACCATAGGTGTCTTCTATTCTAATTAAGGATACTAGAGAACTCAACATCGGTTTGTTAGAGATTCCTAGACTTGTTCACATTGCTACATCCCTATCACAAGACCAAGCTGATCTCCTCTTTGAGGTCTTAAGAGAGAACATTGGCCGATTTGCATGGTCATATCAGGACATGCCAGGACTTGATCCAAAGCTTGTACTTCATCATCTTGCAGTTGATCCAAAGATCAAGCCCGTTAGACAAAAGCTTAGAAAAATGCACCCCAAGGTAGCATTATTGGTCAAAGTTGAATTAGAAAGAATGTTAGCTGCTAAGGTTATCCGATCTATTGACAACTCAAAGTGGATCTCCAACATGGTGCCCGTCACTAAGCCTTTCGATGACATCTGAATCTGCACTGATTTCAGAGATCTTAACAAAGCTTGTCCAAAGGATTATTTTCCCTTGCCTAACATAGATATGATTGTAGACCTTATAGATGGACATGAAATTCTGTCCCTCATGAATGAATTTTTTGCATATAATCAAATCAAGATTGCAGAAGAGGATCAACATAAGACAACATTCACTACCCCTTGGGGAACCTTTTGTTACAACATGATGCCTTTTGGCCTAAAGAATGCAGGGGCTACCTATCAAAGAGCTATGACAGCCATTTTCCATGATCTTATCCATAGCATTTTGGAGGATTATGTGGATGATATCTTGGTTAAATCTCACACCTTCATGGATCATCTTGCTGCCCTGGAGAAAGTCTTCGATAGGTTAGCCAAATATCATCTTATGCTGAATCCCAAGGAATGTGTTTTTGGGGTCACATCTGGTAAGATTCTAGGCTTTATAGTTTCTAAACGAGGTATAGAGATTGAACCCAAGAAGGTCAAGGCTATCCTAGGCATTCCTCCTCCCCAGACACTATGACAACTTCGCTCTCTTCAGGGAAAGCTTCAATCCGTTCGGCGCTTCATCTCCCAGCTTGCAGATAAGTGTACCCCATTTTCACATTTATTGAAGAAAGATGAAAGCTTCAAGTGGGATCCTTTATGTCAACGTAGCTTCGATCATCTCAAGCAGTATCTCACCAATCCCCCTATCTTGGTTCCACCAGTTCCTAGTCATGCCTTGATCTTGTACATATCAGCAACGCCTACTGCTCTAGGGGCACTTATAGCACAACTCGATGACTACGGCAGAGAAAGAGCCATCTACTACATCAGTAGAACCCTAGTTGGTTATGAACTCAATTATACTCCTATGGAAAAAGCTTGCTTGGCAGTTGTTTTCTCAACTCAAAAGCTTCGCCACTACATGCTAAGTCATACCATCCAACTAGTCTCCAAGATCAACCCTCTCAAGTATATGCTCTCTAGAACAAAACTTACAGGCCATTTGGCCAAATGGGTTATGTTCCTTAGTGAATTTGACATCCAGTATGTGGACAGAAAGGAAATCAAAGGGCAAGCTATAGCAGATCACCTAGCTGATGCACCTCTAATAGATGCATATCCTTTGATCATAGAATTTCTAGATGAGCATATCTGTCTAATTGAAGAAAAACCCCCATGGAAACTTTATTTTGATGGCTCATATACATCTCATGGATTAGGGGCAGGAATATTGTTAGTCACACCTCAAGGGGATTACATTCCAAAAGCCTTCAAGCTACAATTCCCTAGCACCAACAATATAGTTGAATATGAGGCTCTCATAGCAGGATTAAAGATAGCTGCAGAATGGAACATCACTGAGTTATAGATCTTTGGCGATTCTTAGCTCATCATCAAGAAAGCCCTAAATGAATATCAAACCAAAGACGAAAAGCTATTACCCTACAAAGAGCTAGTTGTTCAGCTAACCCAACATTTTACAAAGCTTCAGTTTACACAAGTGCCTCGAATGCAGAACAAAGCAACAAGCACTATGGCTACTATCAGCTCGCTCTTGGAAATTTCCCAAGTAGCTACACAGTATAATTTTTTAGTCAAGCAACTCCTCACACCTGCCTATGCGAATGATGACTCAAACCATGTTTGTATCTTGGTTGGTCCCCAATCCCCTTGGTACCATGAGATTCACGCTTACCTTAAAGATGGTATCATCTCCCCTCACCTCACACGTACCCAATGCCAGAACCTCATCCAAAATCATCCCACTATGTCATCATAGCCAATACCCTATATCGTCGGGGTTATCATGATACTCTCTCTCGATGTTTAGATAGAAATGAGGCCGCAATGGCGTTAAAAGAAGTACACTCTGGACTTTGCGGTGCCCACACAAATGGTATTGTCTTAGCACAAAAAATCCTTAGAGCAGGCTACTATTGGAATACCATTGAAGAAGACTCCTATGCCTTTGTCAGAAAGTGTCTCCCATGTCAGCAGCACACAAATCTTGTGCACGCTCCTGCACAGGATCTACAGCCTATTGCACCACCTTGGCCTTTCGCTTGTTGGGGCCTTGATCTAGTTGGAACTATCACACCTCTCTCATCTAATGGACATAAATGGATAATAATAGCTACAGACTATTTCACTAAATGGGGTGGAAGCAGTCCCCCTAGTCTCAGCTATAGGAGTTTAGGTCTCCAAGTTCATCTTGTACCACATTGTTTGCTGCTTCGACATCCCATCCACCATCTTCACTGAGCAGGGAGGTAACTTTGAAAATCTCAATATGGAAGAATTATGTACTTCCCTCTGCATCCATCACTGCTTTTCTAGCCCATATTTCCCACAAGGTAATGGCTAGGCAGAGGCAACTAACAAAACCCTCCTCAAAATCCTAAAGAAAGTTGTCAATGATTCCGGCCGCGATTGGCACCTACAAATAAATCCAGCCCTATGGGCCTATCGAACCTCCTTCTGTACATCCATAGGCACAACCCCATACTTTGTAGTTTATGGTGCCGAAGCGGTACTACCTATAGAGGTTGAACTTCCCTCCTTGCACATATCTTTGCAAGGGCAAATATCAAATGAAGAATACAGAGTAGCTAGACTCACCCAACTAGATCTCTTAGACAAGAAGCGACAACAAGCCTATGATCATCTCACAGTCTACCAAACTCGTCTCAAAAGGAATTTCAACAAGAAGGTACTCCCATGACACTTTCAGCTAGGTGACATGGTCCTCAAAGAAAATATGAAAGTCCAAGCAGATCAAGAAAAGAAAGGCAAGTTTGAACCTACCTGGCTTGGTCCTAATGTTGTCACTGCATCCTTTGGCTCTGGAGCCTATCAGCTATCTACACTAGAAGGAGAACTCTTGAATGATCCTACTAACATCATTCATCTCAAGAAGTTCTATGCTTGAAGATCCTTGATATACCCAGCTTTTGAAAAATACAAAAAAAATAATAGTAAAGAGAAATAAGCGTCCAATGGTGAAAACTTGGTAATTCAAGCGCCTTGGGTAGGTACCTTGGTGAAAACCTAGTAATTCAGGCACCTTGTGTACTAAGACTAATCCATTATCTATCACTATCCTATCCCTCATCCATTCACCCACCATCCCATAAAACACCTGCTTGTTCCCTTGGTGTTCCAACCAAATATCCAAAATCTAATAAAGCTTGTAAATACCTCCTGTACAGCTTGTAAATATTGTACCAAAGCTTGTATTATACCTTGTAAATCTTGTATCATCCCTTGTATCATAGCCTATATATCCAAATCTTGTCCAAAGCTTGTACCATATTCCATCTTGTATTATATGCCAAATCTTGTATCCTAGCTTGTCTCCTATCACATGCAGACAAAGAATCCCATTTTCACTTAAGCTTTTTGCAAACCATCTACCTATCCACCTATCAACTATTGCAGACATCCCATCCTTCATGAACATTTCCATCCCTCAAAAACCAAAACATGAACAAACTTGTACATTTGTACCATATCTTGGTCTGACAGCTTGTATATCCTCTTTAGCTTAGTATCATTGTATCTATCCAGCCTTTGTGTCAGTTCCTCCTTGACCAACATCTTGCACACATCGCACAACCCTTGGTTAGCTATTCCAATGCATCCTTTAGCTAGATCTCCTGTCACCAAAGTTTTATCCTTCTTAGTTCAACTTGCCAGACACATCACTAATCCAGATCCATCAGCTTAGGTGCTGTCCAATAGATCCTTGTAGGATATAGCTTTCCTCATGTCTGATCTTGGTCCATTAGTACCTCGTCTTACCCATCTTGTTGGAAAACGGTTCTCTTTTGGATTTTTGCTTTCTTTTAATTTGGAATCTTCCCTTTTGGGGTCTTGAAATATCTTTTCCAAGCAATCCTTTTGTTCCCTCCTCAAGGTTGCCACAATCTTCCATATCATGGTATACTGCGAATGGGGCAATCTAAGTGTAAGGTCTTGATCAGGTCTTTTGTTCATTTTGTTTTCTGCTTGTAAGTTACCCAGTGTCAGTTCCACACTACTTCCTTCGGGACTCATGTGTGATGCTGGGGCAATCCTTGTGTGTTTGTTTTGAGTCAGTTTGTCAGTCCTCTAGACAGTTGGTGAAAAGGCCTGAATGTTCTTGGTAACCTTGGCAATTAACCAACAGTCCTATAGAAAATCTAGTGCTCAACTACATGGTGGTACTTCTCTTTGAAGTATCCCCCTGCTCAAAAAAATGCTTCAATGGATTCCCTTCCTCTCCATTATCCCCCATCCATATCCATCATCTGTCTCTCCTACCCTAGCTTATGCATCAATATCTCTTTGAATCAATCTTCACTTTTAGCTTTAGGGATCCACAATCCTAGTCTTAGGGATCCACCAATCCAATCAATCCACCAAGCCTCATCTTTCGAGATCCACAATCCTAGTCCTAGGGATCTCCGAAACCCATCTTCCGCCAATTTAACTCTTTGAAATCTTGTTGCGTCAGCTTTATAATCCCCTCATCCTTTTCCTATCCTGGTTTCCTTTTTATAGCACTTCAGTCCTTCATCCTCCACCTTCCCTAAAGTCTTAAGCTTGCTTCCTCTTGTGCCTCTAATTCTCCCTTTATCATTCTCTCGTAGTGAGAGTTTGAGCTAATTCAGTCGCTTCTCTTTGCCAATCTGTGTCTCTGCTCGTCTCAATTTTTGGTGTTTTTCAAGAAGCTGTCGAGCCTCATTTCTCTCTCTGCTACCTTCTTGAGGGGGCATCATCTAAGTCTAGTCTCTCCTCTTCTTATCCGAGACTAGGGAAACTTTGTTGCTAAAACATCTTCCTCTTGTCGTCTTCATTCAAACTTCTTTGAAATAGTGTTGTCTCAACACTATGTCAAAGAGGGGCAAAATGTAGACACCTAAATTTTATTACAACACTTTGGTAATCCTATTTAGCTATCTCTAAAGGCATCATTAATTAAATTCCTATTTATTTAATCCTCTGCCATCCCCTAGCTAATTAATTTAATTAATCATCTATAGTCCTAATTGATAAATCAAATAACTTACCATTTATCAATTAAATCCTATTCTTCTATCTAATTCCAAAATCCCCATTTATTAAATAAATCTATTTGATAAATAAAGCTCTTAATCTAATAACCCCTAACCTATTCCTAACCCTTCATTTAGCCTAATCCACCCCATCCACCCATACTAACCAAGCTTAGCCACTAACTCACCCACTCTCATGAATGCCATCCACTTGCATATCTCTAGCAAGCCTAAATCTAATCCTAAATCACCTCTAATCCCCCTCTAACCTTGTCACATTACCTAAGTAAGCTTAAGACTTTCCTAAGCCAAGCAAAGTCAACAATCTCAACTCCCTCCAAAATATCCCAACCACCAAGCCATGAATACTCTTACAAAGCCATAAAGAATCTTACAAGCCCATTCATTGCTCTTACAAGCCATTTATGAAGGGTCTTTATGAAGATATTAAGGCTTTGAGCCTCCTTTGTTGACTCATCCATCCCCTTTCCTCCATCCACTCACCCTGTGACATGTGCCACTCCCTGGTTGGTGCTAAAAAAGCACAATCCATGTGGTCCCTTTTGAGTGCATCCTAGCCCTTCTTAAGCTTTCATATCTCCTTGCATCTTAGCCCTCCATCCCTCAAGCCCTTAGCTTATAAATTGGATCCCCTCCCAAGCCATTTAATCACAACCTTTGAGCTAAAGTTATAATGCTAGTTTGAGAAACAAAGCCCTTAACCATACCCTTATAATGCCAAATTAAGAGCTCACAAAGCTACTAATTTTCCATTTCCATCTCCATTGAAGCATAGTTTGAGCATCTTGAGCATACATACCAAACCTATCAAATAGACTCATCCCTAAAACAAGAGAACAATCTCATTGAGAGAGCCCCTTAATGGCTCACATTCTCAATTGAGTTTTTTCCTCTTTGTCTCACTTTATGTTATGTTTAACAAGTTTGTAAATGCTTTTGATTTCTTAGTTTAGTATTTCTTGCATGCTTATTTCTCATATACAGGAATTTTGTCAAAAAGTAATTTTTGATAAATGAAGGGACATAATAAATTATTCAGATGGATTCGTCATGACTTGGAAATTGGCATACTTCAAGGAATTCTAGGACAAAAAATGATGGTACAATCCACTTAGGCTTACCAATCACGAGATCAAAGTTATAATGTGCCGAATAGGGGTAAGAATCAATCTAGATTTCATGACACCAGTAAAAACTTATAAATTGCATTTAGAATCGTGTTTGAAAACTAATCAAATAGACTCATTACAAGCTCAAATTAGGAACTTATCAAGTCTTTGACCTCTAGAATATGATGCAAAAGAAATTTTCTTATTTGGGTCAACTGGTTAAAAGTTATAGCTTGTCAAATAGGGCTACCCAGAAATATGAACAATATGCAGATTTACAATAGAGGTAACTGACCAACTTTGAGGGGTTCAAAACCTAGTCAAATGGATTCAAAATTACTTGAAACTTGGAACATAGGTTCTTTTTTATGCATACTAAAAATCCTCAAAGTGGTGGGTCATGAATCTTAACCGGGCACTAGATATTCAAATGTAAACATGACCTTATGTCGCTATTTGTCACTTAGGCAAGAAATGCAGAACCGAGGATTGCTCAAAATGGAACTTCATTGAATGGTCTGGAATGTCAGTTTATCAACATGAAATAGATGCATCGGGTGTTAGAAACATGAAACACCATTTAGGCATTAAGACAATAGTTAGGTACACAAGCATGAAAAGTGTTCATAGGGGCCTTAAAGTGACTCAAAATTTGGAATAGGCACTCAAAATAGGAATGCAATTTTTAGTGCCATCAGTGGCTTTGTCTGAGGATGCACGCCCCTTGTGGGCATGGTAAGAATTCAGATCTCTGGCTGAAGAAGACCACTCAAATTTTTTTCGAACAACTTACTGAAAACAAGGAAACTATTTAAACTATACAAGATGGTGACCCCGAGCCACCCCAACTTTTCCAAACTTCTTACCTCTATCAAACACTTGATTTTCATTTATATCCTTCTGAGGTAGGCTAGAAATTTTTTTTCCATTAGTTTCACTAAACACATAAAAATTATCAATTAGCTCAATTGGTAAAACAAAATAACTTTCCTGACTTTCATAGTGCATACTAGGAACATCCTTAACATAAAGCTCACTATGAAAATAGGGTTCAACATGCTCAAATATACCAAGATCAAACTGATAACTATCTTTAACGGATGAATTATGCATGCTCTCAAATTTGGGAAAAAGTTCAAACACACCTTGAAATTGTGTATCTCCATGTACAGTCGGTTGACATTCAAATGAATATTCATATTTATACTCACCCGTACTGTCCTTGTCAATGACCAAAAACCAATCCCAGGATCTCCATTAATTCATGAGGTGCTGACTTATTTTCAAAGACAACCCCATCAAGCACCTCATCTTCAAGCTCACAAAATGAAACATCATTAGAATATACACTGTCACAAATGGAAGAAGAACAATCTGATTTGTTATAGCAATATGACAATGCATCACTGTTAAACTCATCGTCAACTAGATTTGAGACCTCCATGTCCTCTTCATTGATAACTCCATGCAGGCGTCCCTTTTGAACATTTTGAAAAAAGATGGGCTGGTCATCATCCAAGTCCTCATCATATAAAGCATTAGTATAAAGCTTAAAACGATTTCCAACATCATTGTCATGAATACTTTCAACATGTGAAGAGGAAAAATCAAAATCATCATCATCACTTGAAGACATAACATCCACCTCATCAACTAAGCAAGCATAATATAAATCAATATTACTCACATCATCTTCACTAGGATGATTCAAATCACTTTCCCACAAATCATCTCTTATTTTATCACTAGGTGTTGTTGCAGTAATTGTAGAATTACTTATATGCTCATGATTACTATTACACACAACCCCATGGCTTTCATCTACACAACTAGGTAATTGATCTTTGTAAATAATATCTTTGTCCTCACATTGTGTAAATAATTCCTCTTCAAAACTTTCAACTAAATGCTGACTTACACAACTCAAAGATGAAATTTCACTTTCATTTTTAGATTTAGAAGAAGAAAATACACTTTCACTTGGATAAGGACACTTACTTTCCTCATTGCTCTCTTCTTCCCAATCAACATCAGACTCCAATGAAGGAAAACATGTAATATCATTTTCCTCGCTTTGATTAAAGTAACCACTCTCATCATCTTCTTCATATGATGCCTCTTTATCATATACCAGATCAGGAATAATGTTCACATCACTTGAAAGATAACTTTCAGCTTCTTCACCCACATAAAAATGAGATGAATGCCTTGCAAGATCATGATTAGTTACATTCTCAACAAAAAGAAAATCATCAATTGGAGAAGCAACAACTGAAATTAAATCTTCTGCATATAACTTATCAAGTGAATCAACCCCAATATCCACTGCTGAAGTACTACAAACATATGCACCCTATTCAACAAGAACAATATCATCTCTGCTTTGAAACAAAGAGACTTCAACTTCACATTCACTTGTTTTTGATTCTAAATTTTCAATAAGATTATCTACAACAGTAGGAGAACACATATACTGATCTGCATTTGAATACTCAATATGATACTGCTCTTGATTTTTGTCTTCATTATGCAAGCAAGTAGCCTTAGAGAAATGACTCCTAGTAAGTCCATACTTCAAATTATTCTCAATATTCATAGCAGTCATAAAAGCCTGATATAAAGTTTGAGGTTCTTTATCCCTTAACCAACAACTCATTTTCTTATCAAATACATCAAGATAAACTATTAGGCATACTTGATCCTCCGGTCTACATTTCTTAGGGACCTCATTCAAGGTTCTTGCAAATCTAGTATTAAATAGAGGAACAAGTTCACCATCCTCAATATGAATCCTTAAAAACTTACTATATGAATTAGATATGCTTACCCTCTTACCGAATTGCTCCATGAAGGCTAAATGCAACTCACTCCAAGACAAAATAGAACATGCTGGTAAAAATGAAAACCAGTCTCTGGCTTCACCTTCTAAATTTTGCACAAATAGTTTCATGTGTACATCCTCATGAGTAATCTCATAGTCACCCATCAAATCACTAAAAAATTGAACACGCTAACTAGCTGAAACAGTATGGTTCCCACTGAATTTAGACAAATGTTTTCTAATATCATCAGGAATGACATTTGGGAAACCATAGATACCATCAAACCATAATGGCATGTATCTCTTAGTAGAAAATGATCTATGATTTTGGTCAATGGACTGCATACTATGTGAACTCACCAAAATAACTTTTAGAATTTATAACTTGTAGTAGATCTGAAAACTCATCTACCAACTTAAATCTCTAACATATTCCCAGATGTAAATACATTTTCTAAAACAATCTTTCATAGAATATGGTGAGATGCATTAAACACTTCTCCTACTTAATGACAAAATATCACTTGATGGAGAAAAATTTCGTATAACTTACTTTCTTGAAAAGAAATCTCAAGAAAGAGGGAAAAGCCTTAACTGTGATGCTTGCAAACCTCTTCAATGCTGTGAACAACAGTAGATTCAAATTTTTTCTTGATTTAGTAATTCTTGCATAATATCACCCATTTTCTTTACAACTATTGCCAAGGGCCTGAGATGACTTCTCAAATCTTCATTCCAACTATTGCAAACTTCACAATACCCTCAACTTCACAACTGCAATGGTGTAGAGATATAACTTTAAGTTGCCACTCACTAAGTGAGGAAAGATTTTCCCAAATTGCACAAAACAACAAGCTGGTCTAGAATTTATAATAGGTACTTGAAAACTCACACAACCTTGAAATTTCACACCCTTAACAAAGTGAAAGAAAACATATTCTTGACCCTTAAATTCTCAACAACACTTTGTGTTCACTTGTCTGTTACTAATCTTCAAAGTCACTACTATCAAGAATAAGGCACAACTGAGAGACACAAATTCACTAGGGAGATGAAAAATAACTTATAATTTCTTACTGCTGTAATATTTTCATTATGTCAATCCCCAGTAGAGTCGCCATTTTGTTGGAGTTCTTTCTAGTAAAGAACATATTAGGCAGATTCAAACCTGATACCAAGAAAGAAAGACCAGGGACAAGCCTAAGGATGAGCTAAATCCTATGTTCAGCAAGGCTAAATCTTAGTTCTGGTCCAATTAGCAGAGTCAAAAGGACTCACTTCACTTTAGGCTCTGCTAAGCCAAGGTGGGAAAACCTAAGGGATTTATCTCATGAACTTGATACTTTTCTCTGCAAGATTACCCTCTATAGAAGAAATGGCCAATATCCTTCTATAATTTGCTGACAAACTTCCAACTGTAATAGCCAATTAAAACTTAAAGAAAGCACAACAAGCAAGCCATGACCGACATTTCTAGTTCTTCAATATGTAAAAAGGGAAATTGATATTCAATTAAAGTTTTGATCTCTTAGCATGACCCAGGTATGCAACAACAGGGAACATGTAACCTCCAAGATGACCAATCCCTTATCCTTTGGGCATCAACTAAATCTTAACATGCAGATGGATACCTAAAGTATACTCATATATTCAGGCATATGACCTATCTATTTGACTTGCAAAAAGACATCAATCTTCATAACAACTCTCATACTTATGATGAAATCCTTCTAGTGTAACTTGCAACCCTATCAACGTAAACAAGAGTTTACATGAATCTTTGTTCCAATAGAAAATTCATCCTAACATACAACCTTAACAGATTGCAATTGAGTTCATGCTCTTCATTCTCAAACACAAAAGATTGAAAATAATAGAAGAAGGAGATGAAAATCAAAATGAAACTGAGGAAAATGAAACTCTTGCATTAATTTCATTGAAACCAATACATCATATGTATGTCAAATTTGGTAGATACAAAATGAATAAATGTATAATATGAAATGCCTCACAAGAAATACACTACTATTGTTCATAATAGAAGAACACTGAGAAAATTGGTATCATAGTAATGGGAAAGGATTTCAACCACACTGGAACCACAAAGTAGTTACATTGTAATGAAAAGTATCCAAAAACTGGAACCCCTACAAAGAGAAAAAGAAAGAAGATATATAGGAGAGAAGATCTTTCAGGAAATGTAATCTGGAATTGACATTTGTCCCACTGAAATGATCTTCAATCTGAAGTTGTTGAAACTAAACTTCCCTCAACTGCCTGCAATTAAAATCATCAATGATGCACAAAAATATGATATATCCCCTTTTAATCTGCAAAATATCTTGTGAAGGAAATATCAAAAATACATCATAAACTATACCGAAGCTTCAAAAAATTTGATGTTTGCTTGTCACTTCTGCTTTTATCGAGAAATTCAATTGCACTGTTGCCAAAATCACAATTACTTTCAACCACCCTCAAAAACATTCAATTCATCCTTAGTGTTGCTGGAGAAGTCAAATTAGATAAAATCATAGCCAAATTTGGTTGCAATTTCATCTGCAACATTAAATTTGAACTTTACATTGTGAAGCCCCCGAAATTAAAAAAAACCTACTGTAGCTCCTGCCAGCTGATACCTGCACAAAATCTGATTGCAGAAATGGATAGTTCATTCTTTGCCAGTTCCAACGGTATATTACACTACCTATTTTGGACAAAAATCACCCCCCTGAGAC
The DNA here is from genome assembly GCA_028749045.1 of Cupressus sempervirens. Classification (NCBI taxonomy): domain Eukaryota; kingdom Viridiplantae; phylum Streptophyta; class Pinopsida; order Cupressales; family Cupressaceae; genus Cupressus; species Cupressus sempervirens. The sequence goes on from CM053790.1 coordinate 613,238,449, forward strand.
CATTTTGAAAATTAGACCCCCCGGACTAAACAGAGCATGTTTAAAATTGAAAAATTTTAAAAATCATATAGTATAAACTATATAAACTTTAAAAATAATTCAAATATTTCAATTTCTTCAATGCCATGTGTTAATTTTTCATTGGACTATCATATTTGGCAGGCCCCACATTATTTTATGCATTAGAAATTCTTTGAATATTTAGCCTATGATATTACGATTTATATCCAAATTGTAATATCGTAGCTCTTCATATGATGAACACATATATTTATTAACCCTTGGAAATTTGGTAATGTCTTATATCTTACTACAGGGCCTCCTGATGATACGATGAACATACTAACATTTAATTAATATATTAAACCCTTTTCGACCTTCTCGTTTAGCATCTTACCTTGAAATTTTTCCCTCCCTGACCATACGACAATATTTTTAATTTTAATTAACATCTTAATATTTTAATTTCATAAGTTTTGGGGCCCATCGAAACATCTCTCCATCGTATTATCGTGACCCTCTTTGCTTTACCTTGCGATCATACGATTTTGTTGTAGCATCGTGCCTTTCCAAACTAATTCTCCCGACCTCATGATGAGCCTCCTCAAATTGCCACATGGCACTCCCTTTTTGCGTTGAAGATCAAAATATGTTGACTCTGCCCCCAACTTGGCCCCACACAGATTTCCTTACATAAGTCAACGCTTGTCTTGAAGATAATGTGCATTTATGCACTCGGGTTTATAAAAACAAAAAATCTCTATTGTATACCTAATGTGGGACAAAAAATGATAGACTAGAGCCTTTCTCCCTGCCATGGATGTAAATTATCTTCCTACAAATGGTGTGGACTGCCATTCTTCTTCAGCTACTAACCTGGAGTTCTTTGTGTTGTGAAAACTCTGCCCTCTGCCATACTTGAGTGAATTCCTCTGTTGATAGCATGGGGCCCACACCTGAAACAAACCTTCCCTCATACCATGCTCTATTCTACCTGCAGATCTGCACATTCTGCTAAAAAATGTGGACTGCTCCTTATGATGCCGTTTTCAACCAGGGGAATTCTCTTATTGCTGGTGCTGCAATTTATGCTTCTTTATCTCTTCATTTCTTATTGTCTGTAGTTGGCAATGTTGCAACCTTTCATCTCATCCAATTTATATTTTAGATGCCTAAAGGACATAGAAAAAGCAGAGCCAATCAACCACGTAGAGTAATTGTGCCTCCTTTAAAATGATATCTTAGATCTCCTTAAACAGTGTGGGATCTCTAGGGGCCGACAACTTCCATAGTGATTTCATTTTCTTAGCATAAGAAACACTTGGTTTGTTTTAACTTGGTGTTATGCCTGTTATCTTTGTCGTGGATACCCCTGTATGATTGCAACTTCTTGCATAAAGCTCCTTGCGAATGCCTTCCCTTCATCTTGGACGAAGAGCTCCCTCACAGCTATGACTTCCCCCTCATTCATACCTGGGAGTGATATTGCTACTATGTGACTTCCTCCCCATTTGCGTGAAGCTGCCTTGAATGTGAATAAGAAAATCTTCTCAATGTGCTACGTTGGGAATTCATGGAATGCTCCAGCATTAGTAACATATGTCAGACTAAATTATAAAAATGTCCATATTCATGTTGAGTCTGCACTTTTTTATAATTTGATGACAATCCAAAAAATAAACTTTTCATTTTACTTCATTTAAGATGCTTATGCTAAGTCCCCTTATTTAATGAACCCCAACATTTTCCTAGTTTTGATATAAGAGAGAAAGACCTTTCATTTGAGGAAAAACCACTACATTTGGCGTGATGGAGAAGTAATGAAAATAAAATCCATATTTATAATCACAAAATGGGAAACCCTTGTGCTCACCAATTTTAACTTGGGCAACTTTAATCCGTTCATAATTTCATCCATCTGATGTAATCAGTCGAGCTCGAAAGTGGGTCCGACTAAAAGAATTTCATTTTTGAACAACCGACCTTGCAAAATAATCCAATGATTATTCCAACTTGATTGAAATCAAACTTGAGCACCGAATCACCATTAAAACTTATTTTAAATCATTTATGCACCACTGTGAAAATTGTGTCAAGAGGCTTGCCAGTTGGCCTTAAAAACTAATCCAATCAAGTAACCAGGCCACAAAAATTGGCATGAGTGTTCAATCCTACATGCTCTACCATACTGAAAATTCTTAGCCCATGAAAAATTTCCGGTCAAAAGAGTTTAATTTCTGAACATCCATACTTCAATTATCCTATAGGCAAACAGTGTTAAAAAACATAAACTAGGCTTGGGTTCAGCATTATAAACTGGGTTATTGATCACTTGGGATTTTGAAAACCAAGATATAGGTCCTTTGCCATGAGGAGACTATAATTTTATGGTTTGGGCTCATGAAAAATCATAGGACGCATTTGGAAATTTTTTGAAAACAAGCATTTGGAAATTTCTAATTAGGAATTTTGTCAAAAAGTAATTTTTGATAAACGGAGGGACATAATAAAGTATGTAGATGGATTTGTCATGACTTGGGAATTGGCATACTTCAAGGAATTTTAGGACACAAAATGATGGTACAATCCACTTAGGCTTACCAATCATAGGATCAAAGTTATAATGTGCCGAACAGGGGTACGAATCAATCTGGATTTCATAACACTAGTAAAAACTTATAAATTGCATTCAGAATTGTGTTTGAAAACTAATCAAATAGACTCGTTACAAGCTCAAATTAGGAACTTAACAATTCTCTAACCTTTAGAATATGATGCAAAAGGAATTTTCTTATTTGGGTCAACTGGTTAAAAGTTATAGCTTGTCAAATAGGGCTACCCAGAAATATGAACAATATGTAGATTTACAACAGAGGTAACTGACCAACTTTGAGGGGTTCAAAACTTAGTTAAACAGATTCAAAATGACTTGAAACTTGGAACATAGGTTCTCTGTTATGCATACTAAACATACTCAAAGTGGTGGGTCATGAATCTTAACCAAGTACTAGATATTCAAATGTAAACATGCCCTTCTGTTGCTATTTGACACTTAGGCAGGAAATGCAGAACTGAGGATTGCTCAAAATGGAACTTCACCGAATGGTCTGGAGTGTCAGTTTATCAACATGAAACACATGCATGGGCTGAATGAAGGGTGTTAGAAACATGAAACACCATTTAGGAATTAAGACAACAGTCAAGTACACAAGCATGAAAAGCATTCATAGGGGGCTTAAAGTGACTCAAAATTTGGAATAGGCACTCAAAACAGTAATGCAATTTTTAGTGCCATCAACATATTCCTTTTGTCTTCTTCATCCATGAGCTTTTCATTAATTTTTTTCTTCTTTTTTTCAATTGCTTCACAGAGTGTAATTGATTGAATTTCTTGTTCTATCTTGAGATCTTTTAGTTTTTTCACTTGGGCACTAATCTTCTCTAGTAATTCTATCATTGCTTCATCATTGTTACTAGTATCTCCATTGTACAACAATCCTTCAATGTCAATTTTTGCATATTGTGTGTCATTTAGGCAAATATCTATCTCTCTTCTTTTCTTTAGTTTTTTCCTTAACTCCTCTTTTGTTGCTTCTAATTATTGCAACATGATTTGGATCTCAATCATATGATTCTGTATGATTTTTCCTATCTTATACACTTCCATCTTCATGATCTTATCCTCTCAAGATATTAGGCTTTTTGATAAGAGAACTAAGCTTTGATACCAATTATTGGAATAAGTATATGGGAAACAAGATACTGAGAGGGGGGCTGAATCAGGATCTTAAACTTTTGACTTCAAAACCAATTTTATTCATTCATACCTAATTCATCTCATAGATCTATCATTAAAGCTAAAATGCTGAAACATAAATGAAATACATCACAACCTTAAAGAGTTTAACACATAGCACAATGATTTGGTTACCCGGAAACACTTCAAGATGAAGGTGAAACTAGGGTGGGGATGAAACCCATAAATGTTCACTATTGCAAAAATAAAGTTAACCTATTAGGGTTACAATATTTGATCATAAAATATGATCTACCATGTGAGGGGTCTACCCTATTAAAAGCTTAAGGGACTATTAGATCTTACCTTGTTAAAGGATTTTACACTCATAATGAAGTAAGGACTCTGCTAGGAGGTTTACATAGGTCAGTTAGGACCACTCTATTAAGAGATTTACCTTGTCTTAGTTAACAATAATTGATTTAGTACCTAACCCTTAGTTTTCTCTGTAAGATGATCTTTGGCCTTCTCCTTACTCTATCATAGATCTGATCTCCTTATCTAATAACTCTATTTAGTGCTTCATTGCTTTAATTGTTCTTTGTCTTCTCTGCTTTCAAATTTCACCTTCACTCCTTCACATGCACATAAGGATACTTGTCCTTATCTCTTGCTCCTTCTTCACACACACACACACACACACACACACACACACACACACACACACACACACACACACACACACACACATCATGTTGACATTATAGTCAAGTTTGTTTATTAGTGACAAACACACTTAATCAAATGGTCAACATATATCGAGCTGATCTTACAGTCTATAGTGTTAACCAAGTAACTCAAGCTATATCGAGTTCTATAGTTGCTACCAAGTTCCAGGAACAATATTCAATTAACATTGAGTAGTATCTACCAAGTTGGTGATTATCAGTGTAAACCAAGTTTTATAATGTTTATTGAGTTTCTCAATGCAAACCAAGTTTTCTAGTGCTTATTGAGTTCCCAACTTCAGTACTGTGAATCTAGTATTGACCGAGCTATATAGTGTCAACCAAGTGATTTAGTATATACCAAGCTCATAGTGATAGTGTTGACTAAGCTATGTAGTGTCAACCAAGTGATTCAATTTATATGCAGAGTGTCACAATATTCACTGAGTCACTAGTACAGACCTAGTTTAGACCAAGGTATATTTTAGTGGCGAATATTCACAAATTGGCTAATTTTAGAATTTTTTGGCTAGTAATTTGGCTAATAATTTAAGATTTGATACAACCTAAATTTCCATAGTTTTATAAAATTTAGTTCTAGAATATTTAAAATCGCTCAATAATTTATTTTATTGAAAAATGTAAACTCAAATATTCACCACAATATTTCTTACATGATTAGATTTGAGTCAGCTAAATATAATATATTATTGGAGAAATTATATTTAACTAACCAGTAATTATCATAATTATTAGTTACTTTAGGGATATATCACCAATATTTAGTTTACACTATTGATTTAAAGTCTATGTAACGATCCTCATAATATTCCACGAGGTAAAAAAATGTTCAATTTTGATTTGTAATATTACATGGTGATTAATTAACTTCCTATTATTATTGAGATTCATCAAAATTTTGTACAAAAAAATTATGATTCGAAAACAATCGTCAATGTTAATCATATTTAGAATAAAAAATTGAGAGATTTGCCAATAGAAATAATTTTATTCTTTCAAAATAATGAAATATTTGTCAATATTTAATATCTTTTTTTGGAGGTGGCTTTCTTAAAGTTTACCTTGGTTCAGACTACTTGGAAGTGATTAGTATGAGTTGAGCTTCTATGTCTACTAGGCACGTGACAATGCCAAGCGTTGATAATGGTTGCCGAGTGTCAGAACCTCACTAAGTTTGTCTTCAAAACCTGTGTACCTACATTACAGCCGACTTCGTGTATTTTGGTGAAACCTATATTGCAGTCAACTTTGATGAATTTTAAATTGGATTGGTATATATGTAATGTATTGTATCACATCCAAAAGTAGTACAAAATATATATGAGACACACTAAGAGAAAAAGTGTGAAGTAGGAAGGGTACAAGCAATATAAGGAACATAAATGATTTATCTATCACAAAAAGGTGATCATTACACTCCAAAGGAATCTCATTCAACAAATTAAAGTTGTAGATCAAAGATCAGCCACTGATTCATCCTAATAGGTGGAACAATTAAATCCTTTCACAAGGTAGACTTAACAGTCTTTTGTAAATCTCTTTATCGAGTGTATAGTTCATTGTATGTTTGTAAATCCTTTTGAAAGGTGGACCTAGTAGTCCTTATTGCTCCTAATAGGGTAGATCATTAGAAGTGATCATTGTAAGCCTTAACATGCCAACTTTATATTGTAGTACTAAAGCTTGTGGGTATCATCCCCACCCTAGTTTTACTTTCTATTTGGAGGGTTTATGGGTTACCATATTGTGTGTCAAAGTGTTATGAATGTTTTAATGCTTTTAGTTTTTCATGCATGAAATCAGATCAAAATACATATGAAGGATTAATTGGTGAGTTAAGATTAAGTTTTATTGGTTATTGATTCACCCCTCCCCTCTCAGTAACTTATCCTATCTTATATTTCCAACAATTTTTATTAGAGATTTGTGGTTCTCAAAGAAGAATTTTAACAACTTGAGCAAAGATTAGAGGAAATGGAAGTATTCAGACTTGATAAGGCTATTGATAATGAATAGCTAGATTTAGAATTAGCTATTGAGAAACTTAAGAAAGCAAAGGAGCAACTCTCTCAATCGCTAAAAAGAAGAAAAAATCTTGCAGTACATATGAATAACAAAATCTACACTAATGAAAGAATTAAAGATATCCATTTACAAAGTAATTTAGATGAAGCTAATGAAGCAATTAGAGAACTATTAGAAAATAATGGTATACTTCAAGAAGTAAGGAAGCTGAAAAAAGAACAAGAAATTTAGTCAGTAAGATTGTGTGAAGTCATGGAAGAGAAAAACAAGATAAAAGAAGAATTAGAAGGAAAGAATAATTAAATTTAGCATCTATCCCTTCAATAGATAGACTTCATTGATCAACTTACTAATGCAAGTGAAGAAATCATGAATCTAAGATTAGAAAATGAAAGATCATAGAATAATCTAAACACTAAAAAGAAAACCATTGAGAGGATGATAAAATCTCAAGCAAACATAGATTAATTAAATGAGAGAATCCAATACAGACATAAAGGAAAAGCAAGAATTAGATATACAGAAGAAGGTGAATCATCCAAGCAAGGAGCTCAAAAGAATCAAAGACCTACTTGCAATCACTATGGTATGCTAGGTCATACATCAAAAAAATGTTGGAGTAGTGGTAAAGCTAAATTCAATGGAAATTGCTACAATTGCAATAAGCATGGTCATAAAGCTAATGAATACAAAGAAAAACATAAATTTGAAGGCAAATGTACAAATACAAGAAGCATGGGCACAAATATTTTGAATGCAAAACTAAAATATTGAATCCAATAGAACAAATTGTAAAATCTATATTTGGTTGGGACTACAACACATGGTGCAGATGTCATTACTTTGGAGAGTTTGGACACATTGGAATGAACTATGTAAAACATCACATGAGGACAAGAGACTCCACTAGAAGATGTTTCATTTGTACATAACTTGGACACCTCACCAAGAACTGTATGAACACTGGAAGAATTAAAGATGAAAAGAAAGCCAAGGTTGATAAAATTAGAAAGAAGATGAGAAAATAGTGGATTTCAAAATCTTCTCAGAATGCAAGTCTAAGAAATGAAGCACATGTCACTCAAGAATTAGGTGACTCAAACACTTCTACTTGATCTCACACAAGGATAAATGGAACTAAGATTCTAAAGCAGACATCTTACATTAGTTCTAGTCATCAAAAAGGAAGATGCGTATCAACATTCAAGATGCAAAGGGACCACCAAGTGTTTAAGGAAATTTTTGACCTTACCGAGCTAGGTCGAGTTGCAAGACCCTACTGAACAAGGTTGGGAGTAACTAAATCATTGTGTGGACATCGAGTCATGAATGGCTCTACTAAGCAATTAATTCAAACCAAGTGGAAGACAATCTATCATCAAGAAAGTGAATGTACCAAGCATTTGTGGGGATTGGAAAGTGGAATTTGTTAAAAAGGGTGAAATCAAATTCATTTGTCACTGTAAATTTTCAAGATCTTATGTGAAGAGAGATTTCTATGCATCGAAGCAATCTATGCAATTTTTCGTTGAAGTTTTCCATGTTTTCATAAACCCTACCAAGCATGACATCTCCAATAGCAAAACCAAGAAAGAATCTAAGATGTTAGTTCGAGGAGTCGAGTGGAAAGCACCTAACTTCAAGTTAAGTCCAACAATTGTGCAAATGCTTGATCCTACTAGAGCTCACTCACAGATTCCACCTAAGGTACTACTAGTGAATGATATTTTCTCACATTTTTGTTGTTCAATTCAAGACAATGTTACCTTAGAAATGGATGAAACTTTGGAAAAATGTGTGTGAATTGTGCATTAAAACTTGAGCATCAACACTTAGAAACCAAGGGTTTAACCCACATTCCACACATGCCTTCAGAATTTTAGATAAAATGGATAAGGTTTATCCTTAACTATGTATACAATAGGTAGATATGGTTGGAGGAGCCTATTCTCATACCAAAGAAAATGGTTCATTGAATCACAGGGCTCCCAATATTGACCATGGAAAAGACCACCAAAACCTTAAGTCGGGTAGAACTAGAAAATAAAACTCTTGCCGAATGGGATGGAAGAAGTATGAAGATTAACTGCATAGCTGACATGGAGTTGAATTTTGGAATTCATGTAATAGTACATAGAATATATAGCTCTAGTCATCTCAATAGTGTATCATGTGAGGCAGTTGATCTCGCTTTCAAAGTAGTGATGAACAACATGTCCTTCGACCTTGCCTAGTTGATGTTGAAGCAATTCAATAATAACATGGAAAGCATCAAAACTTCAAAGAATAACCTATGTAAGTTCGGTTCAATTTAGACCTATTTATTCTTATTTGTACAAAAGTTTTTCACTTCAAAAGGTACAGTTGTATGGAGAAAAGATGTACATGTACCATATCAAATCAATGAGTATATAACAGAGATGGGTGAAAATTTTGTCCATATCATGGAAAATTATTTTGATTCATTCAAAGATAAGATGAATAAAAGATTTATAATTCCAAAGAAACTTGTAGAAGATTACAAGGATGATGTTTGTTTTATGGTAGGTTGTTACAAAGTGTACATACAAGCAGTCAAACCTAGAGTGGTATGGGTTAAGCCTCTAGGCTATGATGTTAATATTGATGACACCAGGGACACCATAGGGGCATTGTTGAATGAACGTATAGATCCCAAGGCCACATATTTTAGTACATATGATGAAGCCAAAGACAAAATTGAACTAGAGATAAAGCTTCCTAGGCTGTCAGTAGAGGAAAGAAAAGGATAAAAAAACTAAGACAAACTAGTTCTGCTCTCCTATTGATAGAAGGAAAAGGAGATGATGTTATTTAAGATGATGTAGAGGATAAGGAATATGAAACAAAATAAGAAGAAGAAGAGCCAATAAGAAGAAAGGTAAGGTTACTATAAAAAAACCTACCAAGTCATCTACTGTAGTATTTACAAGAAGAACATCTATAAAAACATTGAAATTAGGTGAAGAAGTAGAGGATGTGATTTTCAAATGACCTCCACCTACATTTCAAGAGAAATTAAAAGAGATTGATTTTGGAGCTGGATTAGAAAATTTTAAATCATTAAGATATGAAACCAAAAATGTAGAAGAGAAGAAGCAAGTTGAAGACATGATTATGTCCAAGCTAGGCAAGTGGAAATATTCACCTGATCAACTTGCACAATAGATTCCCAAAGAAATGATGCATAGAATCAAGCCAAGATGGGAACATGCCAAGAAAATTGCCAAGGACATATATGAGCAAACTCTGAGGAAACTCATGCCAAGTTTTAAGGACAAGAAATAAAAGAGTCCATGAAGTAGAATGAAGAAAAACTCACCTTGAAATTTAACACTTGCTTAATATTGATGAATGACATTGAACATGTGGTGAGGAATGCCACTAATACATGGAAGAATATCTTCAATCTTCATTAGTAGAGTGATTTTTTTGTTCATGTCAAAGATGATGGTGAAGATGATAAGGAAGAAGAGGAGGAGCAAGAATAGAAAGCCATTGATGAGAATCTGCCTAAGATTCAGAGTATTGAGGAGATTAACTCTAAAAATATTGCAATAATAGCTATGGCCTCATTTCCTAACTCTCCAAGAAAAACTTTAAAGCCATCAAGCTCAGAGAAAGCTACTGCCAAGTTAGTTGTGAAAAACACTACAAATCCAAGCACCCAACCAATCTCTACACCTATTCAGCTTAGTACTTCATTGATTGAAGTGATCATCACTTCATTTAATAAGCAATCGATGCTTCCTCCATCAATTTTGGTGTCATGCCCTAAATTTAACAAGGCAAACACAATCAACAATTTTTTTTTCTTTTTTCTTTTTTAAAGGTGAACTAGACATAATATGTATAGATCTTTACTTGATGTGAATGTTCTATCAAACTGTGAGGTGATTGGATAATCAATTCACATTTCCTCGAGGATGTTAGAAAGTTACTAACTCAATCATTGAGTTTGGAGATGATAAAGTTAGTTGGTGACAAAGGTATTTGTATAATTTAGAACTTCAAGTTTTTCATGAGAGGCCACCTTGTTTTCTAGCATTGGTTGAAATCCCAAGTTATAACGATAGAGTTAGATGATGTTATTGTTTTAAATTTTCACCTTCTATATCTCAATCAAGACATTTCGTATATGCAAGTGAAGTACAAATTTTCATATCAATGTAGTTGCAATGATTCAATGGTTTTTGAATGCAGAGATGTTTTATAGTTGACCTAAATGTTCCGAATACAATACAAGACACCCTACCATAGACATATACATGCAACCTTATTACATGCCTTGTCCATTTATCTTCCATTTCCATTTATTTGTACATACATTTCCCTTTTTATGAACTCCTTACATCTTATCCCTATTCAACTTCGATCATATTGGTGATTTACTAGTTAAGTACTGCTAACAAGACTATTAGATTAATCCTCAAATGTATTTTATAATTTTTATTTTCTCTTATTTAGCTATACCAATTTTAATGGATTCTTGGATGTTGTTATATCATTAAGTTCATAACTACACTTATATTATTTAATTTGACTATTGATCACGTATTTATATACATACTATTTTATTATTGTTATTATTATTTTAATTTTCTCTAAGACCTTATTATTGATTGCCAACATTTTAGTGTTGATTAACACCTAAGTTGGACTATACGAAGGTCGACACATTAAGTTTATAGCTTGATTAGGGATCATATCATTATCAATTAAGGGGTTAAATAATTTAAGAAAATATAAAAGCTCCAAAAAAATATTATGCATCTCCTTTCCAATTTACTTCTTTCGTCTTACTTTACTATTCTACTATGATAGAATGATGGTTAATAGAAAATATATAAATAAATACCTCAAAATAACTTAAACCCTACAGTTAAATTAAATTCCTCTTTACCACCCACTAATTCTTTAATACATTATTAAATAACATAAATATGATTAAATAGCTTAAATATGATTTAATAACATAATTTAATAACTTAAATGTGATCTAATTCTAATTCTTTAATACATGAGTTAATAAATTTAACTACATTCTACTTTATAATATCCTACCACCTATCCTACTCCCTACCTACTCCTATCCCATCCTGCATACCCTCTTCCACATCCCCTTACTAAACTTCACATGCACCCAAGTAGATTTCCTAAGACCTAACCCACTTACCCCCTTCCCAACCTAAGCCTTTACCTCTTAACCAAACATTAACACTGATCGCATCAAATATCATAAACTTCCCTTTTCCCAAAAATAGGTGCTAACTCAAAAGTCCATCCATATGCCATCACTTTCTACTACACCTAGGGATCTAGGGAGGCGAATCACTCTTTTTTCCCCAAGGCATGGAGATGACAATGCTGACTTGCCCTCTCCTAAGTGCCTAGGTACTCTCCCCAAGCTGATTGGAAGGGAGCCACTTTATATGGTTTGAAACATATTAATTTTTTTTTTGTCTTTCTTATCTTTAACATGGGATGATGCGCCTAAGGAGGAGGAAAAAGGGTTTTTCTAACTTTATGTTAGAACCAAGACAAATGTATGTATATAAACATGTGTTCATGAGGCAAGCAATGCATAGGGAAGGTGGGTCCCAAGTTTTGAGAATAATAACTTTTCCCTTTCATAGAGATTAGGTGCCTAGACTTAAGTCTTTTCCTTTATTACACTTTATTCTATTTTATTTCTTATTTGATGATGAGTAAGGGGTGGTTGACTAGGCAGAGATAATATGGGTGTTACTTTATTTTATTTACTGTTTTTAAGAATTTGCAAAGTCCTAAGTGGGTGGGTGGTCATTTCAAGGGTGGTTTTGTTTTTATATGGATATTATTTATTTATTTGTATTCATATATGGTTTTGATGTGACTTAGTCTTTTAGTCCATTCATGGGTCCTTCTCAAAACACATTAAAATTTAACCTATATTATAATCCCTAAGTCAATTAGCTCCCACTAGGGGTATCATAGAATATTCCCTTATTACTTTATGTGTCTGTAATTGGGATGAGAATTAGTTGCCCATCTCGTACAAATTCTAGAGACTAAAATGAGTAGCTACAAGATGGTTTACTTGTCTTTTGACTTCCCTATTAACTCTTAATTTGCAAATGGATATTACTATAGTATCTGGCTCATCTAAGGATCTACTAAAACTTGAAATTCAAATACACACATAAAATGAACTATCAAAATAAGATAACTTTCTTCCATTTCATCACATATGATTTTATAAATCAATCACCTATGTTTTGAATTGAGTCAACTATATCCTTACGAAACTTTTACCCAACAATTATGAAATATTTCTACCAAATATTTTACAATCTACATAAGAAGAACAATATCATTACCTAACTTCTACATATTACTTCAATTCACATAATGTGAAACTTACAAATGAATATTTCAACTTTATACAAATTCCCAAACTTCTCCTTACACAATTTCAACAATATACAATAATAAGAATATTCCTTTTTACATCACAAAGGAAACAACAATGGAGACTTAACATCATAACACATTTTGAGGGGATAAGGAGAGATTTATCTCTTCACGAAAACTTGGTTCTTTAACATTTCCAAAGGGTAAAATTCTAATCTCTTCATAGGAATCATCCTTTCAAAACCTGCAACACAACACAAAAACTTGGAACCATGGAGGCTCACCTCCCATCCTAGGCTTCTGTGAAGCCACCCACTTGATAGGGGAAACAAGTCCAAATGGGATACAAACACACAACACTTACCAATGCATAAAACATATCACATAACACAAAACAATCTCTCCCATGGCTTACACATTGATTCATGATTGGAACCATTGAACATAGGGTGAAGGCGTGCTTTCAATTAGGAGACTTGCCATATCATACCATATCTGCAATAACAATATTCAAGCCCTTTCAGGGCTTTCACAAATCAACAATTTACATGCCCTTTTGGGGCTTCCACAAACCTCCTCCAACATACTACCATCAGTTATAGCTTCCTTGAGGCCCATACTCCATAAACTTCCTTTCTACACCATTTTTCCCTTATCACCCCCAAAGCAAGATATGAATGAATATGGCATACAATAGAGCCCATACTCCAAGGTTCTCAACTATATTTCAAGCCCAATTGAGCCCTTCACTTGGGAGTTCTCTTTCCTTTCCAAAGGGTGAGTGAAGCCCTCACACCGATAACAACACTTGACATTCAAATCAAAACAAGGAGATTCAAGAAAGAAAACTCAAGAAATTTCATGAAACACAATGCACAATCAAACCACCACAGCACAATATAAAGATTCATAATGGCACAACACAATACCAAAATCTACCATCCAAAGATTCACAGTACAATGCATGATTCCATGACAAATACTCCATGCTTGTAGATTAATTATGCAATACTAAAAGAAAGAAAATGAACATGGTTTGAAACACCAACCTTGGTCCAAGCTAAAGGAAATGATAGTTGTTTTAGAGCTCCCTTAATCTTCCTCCAAAACCCTAACTATCTCTAAACTTAGAGAGTGGGTGGACACCCCACTAGTTTGTCCAAGACTCCCTAAAAAGGCCTTCTTACTAACTTTTTAAGCAAAAACACAAGCTACTTCTTCTTACAAACTTGTCTCCCTCCAACCTTGCTATAATTGACTTAATGGAAACACATGTGACAACTCTAATTTCGAATTGATGGAAGAATGCATGGGTAAATGGGCCCCCTAAGCTACCTAGGCAGTAACAAGGTAAAATTTAGGTCCCTAACATGTTACATTATCATGTGGGTAGCTCATTTTAACATAAAAGACACTTTGGGACCACCTAATGACACCTCAAAACCCTAGCCAAGTCCAATTTCGAATTTCCTTTGATTATGACCCATCCTACACTTTGTCAAGTGGGTTTACTTACTCATTAACAAGGTAATTAGTTTTAGGGTAAATTGCCACTATGACCAAAACCCTAAATAACATGTTAATTACACACAAAGTCCATAAGTGTCAAGTGACACATAAAATCACATTCCACATCACCATGACATGTCCCTAATGCATCCTTATGATTAAACATTTTCACATATAAGCAAACTAACATTTACGAAGCAAAATACTTTCACAATGAGGCTTTTGAATCTTCCAAAGATTTGCATTGGTTAAACTGTGTTCACATAGGGTTGGAACTTGTTTCCCCCATATTTTACAATATTATAATTATCCAATTATTACAATTTGCAATCCCTTATAGTTCAATATCGCCACAAGAAGCTACAATCTCATAATACATTATGAAATCTCTAACCCTAATCCATTTTTTACAAGATTTTTACCACTTAAAAAATTAGGGCTAGAATAACTCATCCAATAGAAAAATAACAGTTGACGCCTTTTACAATAGAAAATTTATTTTTTGGCTTCAGGGTGCTACCCCTGAAAACCTCACGAGGGCATTGCCCCTTGACCCCACCCTGTTAGTATTTTTTTTTTATAGTTTTTATTTTTCCATCTCAATGGAGAAATCATTTCTTAAATAATAAAAATTAATATTATTAATATTATTTAATCTTAAATTATATTTTTCTAACATATGTGGGATTACATATATAACAAATAGAAATAAAAATTGACTTATAAAATTATTTAGAGATAGATAATAAAAATATGTCAAAATTAACATGAGTACTCATATTTTTCCAAAAAAAATATTATTATTTAGGTGAAATTATTGTTAACATACACTTTGGATGCCTTTGTCTAAAAATGTGAGTTTAAAAATATGTAGTTTTACATTATACATACATATACATATACATATAAATATACATATACATACATACATACATACATACAGACATACATACATACATACATACATACATATACATACATACATACATACATATATACATATACATATCTACATATACATACATATGCATATATGTACACATATACATACATAAATATACACATATACATGTATATATACATAGATATATACATATAAGCATATACAACTATACATATACATGGGTGCTAAAATATTCAACAATCTTTATGAATGAGAAATTCTATTTTTCAATAAGAATTCTTCCAAATTTGGGTTAAAAATAGATCCAAAATGTAAATAAGTAATAATATAATGAATGAAATATATAACAATATTTTTATAAAATTAAAGTTAATTAATGCAAAAGATCATACATAATAAATCCTTCTATTCTTATATTTCATATAATAACATATGACATATTTATAATACTTGGATGTTTTTTATTTTAACATCCTATATAACAACACCTTAAATATATAGAAATTATTTTTACAACTAATCTTTGTTAATGATTTATTATTCCTAATACATCCCATTTTGCATCAATTTAAAATGTTGAGAGATTGACTAAAAATACTTGTTGGCCATGTCCAATAGTTCATAATAAAAACATTAGTTTGATATGATACTCATCTAACTATACTTCTTAACTATAAATAACAATAGGGGAAATTGTATGTAGTCACAATTATTCAAAAATCTAATAAGAGACATACACATTTAAGTTTGATGATATAAAAGTTTGAGGACTAAGTGATGATATAAAAGTTTGAGGACTAAGTTTACAAATAGTTTTATCACTAGAATAATATAACAACCCCATTGCTAGTGATTAATGAGAGGTGTCTCCTTTGCTACTTAGCAAATTTAGATTTTGAGGAATTTTTTCCATTGAATATGAAGAGATAATATATTTTGTCATAGGTCATACACTCTAAAGATAATAACAATTTACATATTTATATTATACTAATTCAATTCAAAATCTTATTTTAATTTCAATAAAATATCAATATAATAAAGATATGATCCTTTTAAAGACCAACACTATGGGCTTTAAAGCTATATATATATATATATATGTTTCTAATGTGCACACTCTAATTTGAAATTGTTCTTTTATTTTCCATAGAGCTTCACCTCTTACAAATTGAAATTAAGATTAAAAAAATTATTGCACAAATTTTAAATATATATTTGGTCTTAGCTTTCTTTCCATTTCTCCTCTTTTTTTCTTTGAGAAGAAATTTAGGTCTAAAAGAATATAATATGAAGAAAATTGAAAGACTCTAAAAATAAAGAGACAAATCTAATTCATATAAACATGTCTTTTATTGATTAACAAGTGTCACATGTTCTAATATATAGTATAACTCAGATTAAAATTTTTAATAGTTATAAGAAAATAATTCAATCATTGAATTAAAATTAGATTAATAATTTTATATTATTAGATAAAATATTTAAATTAAAAATTTAATTTTCAATTTAGAAAACTAAGAAAAAATATCATTTAGTTTTTTAAAATGGACATACATATTTGTATATTAGAAACATAATATTTTTCAATAGAAAATATTGATAATTAAAAATAGTTTTAAATTTATAATATAAATAAAATGTTAGTATTATAAGTTAGTTGTAATGTTATAATTTATTACATTTTTAGATATAATTTATATTAAATACAAATTCTATTAGTACTACTATCTCACACACATTTGTCAGTAGAATGTTTTGAAATAATAATCTTCCTATAACTATTTAATATTATTCATTAATCAATTATTTAAATTTTAAACATTGTTAAATAAGTTCTATGTGTTTCATGTATAATTTTATATATAAGTCACCCCTAAATATAACCTAACAATAGGGGTGGTGCTTCATGAAAATTTGTTCCTATAAGACTCAAAATATACCAACCAATCAAGTTAGAGTAAAATAGTTTTAATCAATTTAAAGATTTAAAAATTCCACAAATAAACATTGGAAAATTTAAAAGTTAAAATTAGAAACAAAATACTTAAATTTTGGTTGATATATAAAAGATTAATCATCAAGTAAGATCAAATGATTGCAATAGTATATTGCCTACAACAAATACAATAACAATGAACAAAAGAAATGGAATCAAGCATAAATGAAAATTTTTACATTTCAAAAGACAAATCTAAGATAATTAAACAATAAGCAAAACACAAATAGATTAAAAAAATGCATAATTTTGAATTATATTGAACCATCTTTGTTAGAATAAAATTTAATACAGGTTTTCATAAATATAGAAGTGCAACCCTTATAAGTATAGTGATTTCATATCTAATTTGACATTAACTTGAACTACAAAAGGAGTTTATAAAACTAGACTAGTCGTCTCATCATCAATTTTTACCCATTGAAAATGTGAATTAAAATTTGAGTTTGCAAGAGCTCTTTGTATTTCATTTTTTGTGCTAACATATGCACATGACAAAGATAAAGTATTGTATATATGCTTCTGGATTCGATTGTGTTAAGATTTTTCCATCAACGTTTCGAATCACACTACGTGATCCATCACTTTGTTTTGCTTCTCTTGCTCTTCATCATGATGATGGATCACGTAATGTGATTCGAAACGTTGATGGAAAATCTTAACACAATCGAATCCAGAAGCATATGTACAATATAATAGATTGTAGAAATTTGTTCTCTTTAAAGATAAAGTACGTTGAACTAGTTTGCTAAGTAGTCCAACAAACGGATGGTTGGTTCCTAGGACCTTTGTCTCATAGAAGAGGATGAAAATTCTCTCAATTTGGGACATCCTCTCAGGTCTATCTTCCTCAAAGATGGAAGTTCCCAAATGTTGGAAGGGATGACTTCTAATTTCTTGCAAGCGAATAAACTCACGACTTCGAGTGATGGGAGTTTCCCTATACTAAAAGGCAAGATTTTCAATTTCATACAGTAACCTAAATCTAAATGCTTTAAAGAAGTAATCTTCTCAATGTCAGAAGGAAATTCTTCTAGTTCCATAGAGCTGCATCTCAATTCTTTTAAAGAGATGAGTTCCCAAAAGCTACCAGGGAATGTTTCCAACTTGGAGCAGCCATCTAAATTCAATACCTCCAAAGAGCTTAATTTACCAAAGCCCGAAGAAAAATCTCTTAGGCTAACACATTCTGCTAAACACAAATGTCTAAGGGAAATTAGATCTCCAAAAGTGGAGGGCAGTTGTTCCACTTTCTTACAAATTTTTAATATCAATTCCTCTAAAGAAGTTAACTACCCAAAGGAATTTGGCAGATTTTTCAAGGAACTACCACCACAAATGTTCAATCTACACAATGAATGCAACTCGCATACCTGCTCAGGAAGCTCCTACATTTTATCCCATTCATCTAATATCAAAATCTTGAGGCCGTTTAGATGATCCATCTTTTTGCGTAGCTTCTGGAGACTTTTCAATTCTTTTAAATCCAACTCTTCTAAATAAGAGTTTTGAATGATTCTCCCAGGTTCGGATTTCCCACAATGAGATTGTGCAGTAGCTCTCATTAATCGTAGCCTCTTGGGCAGTTGTGTCATCATCTTTATGTCTCCATTGTAAGTCTTTTTATCCCATATCAAGTAAACAATATATGAAATAGAAAAGGGTAAATGTAAGAATTAGGGAGGACTTACCTAATGTAAAGTCACACCATCTTTAAAGATCGGGCCATGAAACACAGTCATTTGCTCGCCATAAATCAGAAATATGTCTGCCGAGTCAGAGAAATCTGAGTTCCTTCAATTTATATTATGTTTTTCGTGATCTTGATACTTTTATTAAACTTTCTAAATGAAGGACTCTTAACAATTGTTTTAATAAATGTAAGCTCTTCTTTTCAAGTTCATGGCCGATAGATTCAGATTCATCCATACCGAGCTAAAGTCCCTTAATTTTCTTGAGCTTTTGGAAAGAGAGAAAATATTTTAGTAGACAATTAAAGAGAGATGTTGCAAATATTTATAATACTATAGTTGTATACACATGTAAACACATACTTGATCATTGTGCGTAACTTCGAGCCAGGACTGCATATCCATAATTCTACTGCATTGAGACAAGCTCCAACCTTTTGTTCGGATGATGTCATCGACAATCAAATTGCCTTTTTCTGATGTCTTCACTAATTTTGCTTCCTCAAAAGTCTGATGTCCTCAGCTCCCATAATGTACTCCACATTGTTGATAGAAATTATAGTTTCTTCTCATGCACTGTTAAATCTGATAGTCCATTCACCGTTTCAACTAGAAGTTTTTTTTCTTGATCCACCAAAAATGATCTCACATACAAATTGATCTATAGTGGTTTAAATAATTTAGGATAGTTTGTAATGTCCGAAAATAAGGAGAATTATCTAGTTTATTCACACAAACTTTAGTTTCTAACTCTTTGAATATTAAGTTTATTAAAGCGAAAAACTTTCACCGCTATCTTAGTCATGTATAACAACACTCACATTGAAGTCTTTGGTTTTTAGGATGTAGATTTAAGTATTTTTTAGCTTTGACTATAATTGAATGTTCATCCATGGAAGTGCATGGATATGCTTCAATAAATAAGGCAGTTGTAATGTGATTTAGTGTGTGAAAAATATCAATAAAAAAATTTATGTTCTTTATTTTTTCATTCTATTGTAGCACTGTGTTTTGATTTAATATTGTGTTGTAGAGATTTAGGGTTATATTTTTCATTTATTTTCTAGCAAAGTGATATCAAAGCTAGCTTTTTGAATATTTTAAGCAAATTTTGTTGAAGGAGAAATTTGAAGGTAAAGTTGGAGAATTAAGTCTGTAGACATGAAAATGATGAACAATACATCACAACCTCAAATTATGATGTTTAGTATGTAAAGATGAGAACTTTATTTTGTTCTCAAGATCTATAGGGCTTTAGTTGAGAAGGGTTTTGTAGAACCAAGGGATCATGCAACATACTAGGTGTTGTCACAACAAGAAATAGATTCGTTGAAGGATAAGGAGAAGAAGGACTCGAAGGCATTATTTTTCATTCAATAATCAATGGATGAGTAGTTTCTTGAGAAACCAAATTAGAACAAGCATGAGATGTCTTACAAATTGCTTATTAAGGTACAATAAAGGTGAACATATTACTGATCAAAAGGTGGTTGAAAAGGTGCTTAGAAGTTTACCTAGTAAGTTTGATTCAATTGTAGCTGCAATTAAAGAATCAAAAGATCTCTCATAATTATCTATGGATAAAATAATGGGTTCCTTGTTATCTCATGAGTCTAGAGTTAATATAAATAATAATCCATCTTTTGAGAATTCTTTCAGAGCTTAGACTTCATCAAGAGGAAGAGGAGGATCAAATTTCAGAGGAAGAGGAAGATGCAGAGATGGACAAGTAAATATAGATCAAGGAGGAAGGACAAATTAGCCTAATCAAAGCTTTAATAATAGAGGATGTGGTAGTGTTGGAATTAAAATAGAAAGGTGAACTTCTGGGGGGGGTGGATCAGTAGTTCATACTTGGACCCATAAAACTTTCACCATACATCCATCTTATAGATTTAATAGATAAACCAAAATAACATGTAAAGCATATACATCTAAATCATGTAAACATGCAAGCATTCACACACATAACACCAAATAGGATTACCTAGAAACCCTCCAAGTAAGAAGGTAAAACTAGGGTGGGGATGACACCCACAAATCTTCACTACTATAGTAGTAAAGTGTATCCAATGAAGGTTACAATGTTTTGATCATGAAACATGATCTACCCTATGAAAGATCTGCCCTATTAAAGGCTTACAAAGACTGTTAGGTCTCACCTTGTTAGAGGATTTCAAAAGCCTATTAGAAGTATGCCTAGTTAAAGGACTTTAACTTACAACTAAGTAAGCACCTTGTTAAAGGATTTCATATAGCCTGTTAGGATTACTTTGTAAAGAGATTTGACTAAAATCACATGTTAGAATGTCTTAGCATAGATCCTGCGGTTGGCACTTGCTAGCCTGATAACAGATCACCTCTAAACAATTTTTTCTTGATCCTTCTTTATCAGATGCCTCTTTGCTGTATCACTTTCTCTATCCTCTATTTTTCTCTAACTGATTTTGCAATGTAGTTTCACTTAATAACTTTCTAAGTCACCATGAATGCTCTGTTTGTGCATGCAAACTTGTCTCTTTGGTCCTTCAATTCCTTACACACTCATTGCGAGTTTAGGGATTTGTCCTTCTTAAGAAGACTTGGTGATTTAGGGTTAGGTATGAATCTATGGCTAAGATTCATCCATTTTGCCTCTTAAACCTTCCCATTTTTTGATTGGCTGCATGTAATTGCATAGAGAATCCAACTAGAGATTCGTCCTTATCTCCAAAATATCGAAATCCAATCTTAAGTCAGCTAAAAAATTGCTTACATAGTTTTTTGTGCCATTACAAACAAATATATCAAAACTATTTCACTCAGCATCTAAGGTTTCTGATGCTCAACATACACTAATCTTTATGCTATGACTAAGCATCTATATTGCTCGGCATCTACTATTTACTTAGCTCCTATGTCACTTTACATAGTTTGTCTACTCAGCACTTGATTCGCTCGGCACATGAGTGGCTTGAAACTCACTATGACTCAACATGGTCTAATATTTACATGTTGTGCTCAGGATGTACTACTAGTTTGGTATGAACTAAGTAAGTAACTTAAGTGTGTTGACACTCACTTGTCAAAACCAATCTGAGATCAACAATCTCCCCCTTTGATATGAGTGTCAAAAACACTTGAATATACATTAATATCCTTGATCTCTCAAGCATAACATATCTTATCTTGACTTATGTACAAAACTTCAAAATTTCAAAACTTTGTAGTAACTTAGATACCTCAAAATTTGATAATTTCCCTTGAGTTGATATGTTTTTTTGAAACCAAAGTTATGTACTCCTGCTGAGTAAATGTGTCTCTGTTGATACACTTTCACTTCATGCACTATTTTTTTGATATTTTTTCATATGATATCTTCTTGTGTCATTCTCCCCCTTTGCTGTATGGTTCTCAATTTCTCCCCAAAAATATATCTCCCCCTTTTGCTTTAGTCTCCCCCTAAAAAATATATCTCTCCCTTTTTGGCACTTATATCAATGGGCTATACACTTATTGTGTGTTTGTTCAAAAAGGATTTATGCACATATAATATTATCTTGAGGGTTGCATCCCAGTTATCACATGCAACACCCAATGACTTGATTTGGATGGCAAGCTCGAAAATAAGGTGAACTAGACCATCTAAGGTAAAAGATTGGGGTCTTTCTTTAATAGAGTTTTAGCATAGCCTAGCTCCTTGTGCAATATTTCCAAATGGGGGTGAGAGTTGCTTGGATGCTAGCCAGTTTTGCCCTTATGTTGGCCTCATCTACTATTAGTACAACTAACTGACTTTGTGTTTGAAGCAATATCATGAAATGCTTCTCACTCTGAGCTAGATTCATTGATAGTTCTACACCTAATGTAGAAATTTGGCTTTCCAGACTCAGAATATGACTTCTCATCTCTTGGGTGAAGAGTGATGGGTTGCACAATTTAGTGTACAATGAGAATGTGTTCTCAAGTACCTTCTTCACATCCTCAACCTTAGTTGCCAATGCAACTCGTGTGAGTCCTATGTCACCAGATATTTTCTCATTTACTTTGTTTTGGAATTTCTTTTCTGACCATTCTAACAATTTAGCATTAGTATCAAGGTCTTCATTACTGACCCTCTCCACTATATTTAATAGTTATCCTAGTAGTGGCTTGGTCTCATCCAAAGTTGGCAAATTAAATGCATCTAAAAAGATGTCTTTGATGTCTTGTAGTGCCTACTTCTACTTGTGCTCCCTCCTAAGCATTTCCTAATGCTTTTTCCTTGCTAGGGCTTGCTGTAGTATGCCTATTTGTTCTATTTTCCTATTATCAAAATTAAACTTTGGTAAAATTACCTCTTCATCAAGGCTCACATCTCCATATTGAAATACTTCTTTAGCCTTTGATGAATGTCTACTTGGCACCAAGATCTGCAATGAAGTAGCATCTACAGTCAGCTTCCAAAGAGTTTGTGTGGAAGGAGTGCTAGATACTAGTAATGTTACTAGGGCTTGGATGGTAGTTTTCTCCTTTAGATGTGGTGTCATTTCACTCTCTTCAGGTTTTCCCTAGTCTTCCACTATGACTTGACTTACACCTTGTACTTGTGTAGATAGGTCTATCTAACCTATTTCCTATTGTCTTACGGTGGTGGCTTGTTCTTCTATTGTCTTCTTCTCATCAATATCAATTTTGGCAATTGTATCAACATTGGTAGATGTATCCTTTGGCATTTGGATCAAAGGTTTTACATTAATGACTAGAGGGATGATGGAAGGTGGTTCTTGTGGATTCACCTTTTCCCTTGCAACATCAGTCATTGACTTTTGTAGCTCATCAACACTAATTAAAATAACATTATTGCAAAGTTTAGTTTGCAGTGTAGACTGATCTAATATATTCTTCAAATATTTTTTAGCAAGGGGATTGATGTTCTAAACTAATATGTCAAAAACATCCTTGATAGTTACAATTTTAGTTGTGTCAGTTGTGTTTAGTGGAGGGTTGATACTTAGCAATTGTGTGCTTGCACACTTTGTTCTTTTTAGCTACTCAGGCTCAGTTGTTGCCTTGTCATCTACTTCCATTTATGTTCCTCCTCCAACTATGTTATCTTTGTCATCATCATTGACCTCAGTAAGTTTAGGTTCTCCTTTCTTTACTATAGTCAATCCATATTTTACTTTCCATATTTGTGTGGACTCTTTGACTACATTTTCAATATTATTTTGCAAAATGCTAAAGGCTCTATATTTTGGTGTGAACCTAACAACATACTTCTTTAAAACCTTAGCAATTTGTGCCTTAGTTAATTTAGACATTGCTTGGGCTAGTGTAGTTTCCTGGATTTGTTTCTCCAAGTTTAGACAGTAATGCCATTTTTTCTTAACTATGTCATATAGACTTTTAGGCAAAAAGTTAGCAAATTCTAGTGGAGTTGTATTGAATTTTTCCATCATGGCATATAGGGATTCCTCCACTGGGTTTTTCTCCACTTTACCCAATTTATCAAAATCAACATGATTGAATCCTGATAGATCTGCATTATTCTTAACATTTTCACATAAGTTTTCAAGATATGAAAAAGGGTTATGACTCACCACCTTGAATTGGCTGATGTCATTCGACTCTATTTTCTCCTCTTCAGAATCTGGTTGTGCAATATACTTTCTTCTTGGTCTCTTTTTCTCTTTTTCTCTTTGTTCTATTTGCTTTGTCTTTTCCTTGGCCTTTTGTGTGGTTTCTCATGTTTGTTGTAGGTGCAATGGGCTTTGGCTAACTTTGTTTGGTGATTTTCTTAGTCCTTTCCATAGGTTGTGTCTTGGACTTCTTCTTCTTTGGCTCGAAAGGAGTAGGTGCTTCCTCGGCTTCATTTCCCTCAACACCTTAAGTCTCCTCCTTTTCCTACTCTTCTCCCATACCTTATGTCAAAGCTAGAGGTGCTTGTGCTTTGGTTTCCTCTTCTTCTTCTTTTTTCTCCTTGACACCCTCTCCAAACTTAGCTTTCAACTTCTTCACCAACTTCTCCTTCTTCTTGATAATTGAACCAGTCTTCAATTCCATGGTGATCTTGGACTTTTCCACTTCATAATTTCCAAATATTTTTGCACTTTTATCTATCTCTTCTGTAAGTAAAGTTGTTATGGTTGCAAAGGCTTCATCCACATTTATTTCATAACCTAAGGGTCTCAACCATCTCACCCTTGGTGTAGTAGCTCATACAAATGTATAATTAGTGTCCACAAGAAAACAAATGTCATCATAGTGTTTCTCAACTAAGGATACTAGTATTCTTAGTCTCTTTTTCATTGACTACTTAAAATCTTCAAAAAATCTTGTCATTAGGGATTCAAAATTCTCTCTTAACTACTCAATAAACTCACCAATCTATATAGTTGCTGATCTATTTTTTTTCCATCCCATAGTAACAAATGAGGGGAATGTGTTTTTCACAAAAAAGAATATACAAATTAATATAGAGCCAAATTTGCATTGTGCACTCTTTGTTTTCCTAATTGCTCCAAGATTTTCCATCAATTGTTGCAACTATAACTCTATTAGATCATATGTATGATTTTTCTTTACAATCTTATATCCCACATCGACAGCTATACATGGCACATTGTTCAATCTACTAGATTGATAGAACATTGATGCATGATGCTCCTCAAAAATGGCTACTTCATTTTGTGACTCCATACTCACAAAATTTTTCCTACCATGGGAGTCGGATGCAGGAGCATCATGCATCAGCAAAAGTAAAATAAAAAAAATGTGGAAGATTTGTATGTTGGTTTTCTTGTCCCTATTGAGGTGGAAGCTTGTGGTGAAGATGAAGATGGTTCTATATCTTTCTTTTGACATCAAAGTGTGGGACACACTTTTTTCAATCTACCCTGGGTGTCTGATGCAGGAGCATCCAGAGGTATAAGGGCAATCCTGTGTCACCCAAAAAAAAAAAATGTACTTAGACTTAGTTTCTATTTTATGTCTTTGCATTTTTGGATACCCATTTGGCTCAAATAAAGGTTCCAACTCTCATAGTTCAACTATCAGTGCATTTAAAAATCTTGAAAAAATAGGAGCATGCAATTTGACCATCATTTTGGTGACCTAGAAGGTGTGACTTGGCCAGATGAATGTAATCAAGATTTAGAGCATTCCAGAAAAAGAATCAGGTCAAAAGGCCCCACGGTTTGAAAGTTATTGCAGTTTTTCGGGTTTTGGAGACCCCCTAAGAATGCTTCAAAGTCAGGTTTGGGGCATTAAATGACCTCGAAAAGGGTCAAAAAATGGGGGACGAGCAAAGCTTGTCCATAGGGCTATAGAGCGCTTCGAGAGCTTTCCGAAAATGTAAACGGTTCGTCAATCGGAGTTACGGTTCAAAAGTTATGCCTCCCGGAAGTTCGGCTACCGTTTCTGGATTCTTCTAGAATTGCACCGACTTCTAACGCAGCTTCCGGAACCTTCTATTTTGTCGATGGATGCCTACTAGCACTTTCTAGAATGTACTCCTAGTCCTTAACCCTCCGGGGTCTATTTAAGGATATTTCTGGCATTGTGAAAGGCAGTTCGGATTGGAGCTTGAGAGGAGGTGCTAAAAGGAGAAATATTCTCCAGATTTATGATATTCTAAGCCCGCAGGGCATGTTTTGAGTTTATTTTCTCTGCACTGTTTGTACCAGCTTATTTTCTCAGTTAATATAATTTCCCCTTTCTATTGTGTCTATTCTGGTTGTTGGGTTGTGTCCCCATCACTATTTAAGCAAGGCTTATAATCATTTGTAATCAAGTTCAAGGAATGGAAGCTCTTCTAAAGGAAGTTGGAGAAATAGAAGCTCTTCAAGTGTAAGCTCTTGTAGTGAAGCTCTTCTAGTTGGAAGTTCTTAGGGAGGAATCTCTCTTATATTGTAAGAATTTGGAGTCCTTTCATTTGGATAATATTTTAATGGATTTCAAGTATTAATGGAAGTTTTATGAAGCATTTTATCATCTCTCTTGTCTCCATATTATTGCATTTTTGGTTGTGAGTTGGTACGGGTGGTGTGGCCCGTCATCAGTGGTATCAGAGCAGGAGTTCCTGAGAGTGCGGACAGATCGCCGAACATGAGGCAGTTTGCACCAGGACCTTGAGTTGGGTGAAGTTTGTGAAGAAGTTCTTGATTGTGTAGACAGAGCGCCGACTGTGAGGCAGTTTGCATGAGGTTCTTGTTTTAGATGAGATTTGTCTTCTAAAGACTTGATTATGGAGAAGAGAAAGAAGAAGATGACTTTTGTGATTGGATGGATTCTGAGGATTCCTCAACTTGAGAAATTTAGAGCAAGAAATCAACAATCATTGCTAGTTGATTTGCAGAAGCAAGTGAATGAATTAGAAGTTGAGTTGTAGAAGAGAAGAGCATGTCACCAGAAAAGAGATGTTGATAATTTCTTGGATGTGGAAAAGAAAGATGATCCAGTGGAAGAGCAAGCAGATGAAGAGGAAATCATTTGCGAACCTAAAGTTGAAGAAGATGAATGAGAAGAGGAAGAGCATAAAGATGACAAGACTTACGAACCTGAAGTAGATCAAGATGATTTGAAGATTGCTGCAATGGAGGAGAAGTATAGTGCCTTAGTTGGAGATCAAGCAAGTGGAGTAGTTACATGCATTGTTGATGACATAAAAGAGGCAAGCAAAGATGAAGATGTCAAACAGGTAAATTCTTATGAATCATGGGATGTTGTCTTTGATATGAGTTTAAAAGATATTGATGATTTTTTGCATGAGGATCTTGTTAGTCATGTATGGTATGCAAAGGAAGATTGGTATGGTGTTGCTGGATTTATTACAAGTGTAATTAATTCAACAAGATTGGATGAGGATGAGAGTTATACTTGGATAGAGTTCATTGCGAGAGAGCATTTTCAGCAGCAAACAATTGTTCCAGCCAGGTGTTGGAAAAGAAGAAAGAAGGAAATATATCGGCATCGGATACTTGTTCCAGCTATGTGTTGGAGGAAGAGGAAAAAAATTATGTCAAAAATGGCTACTTCATTTTGTGACTCCATACTCACAAAATTTTTCCTACCATGGGAGTCAGATGCAGGAGCATCATGCATCAGCAAAAATAAAATAAAAAAAATGTGGAAGATTTGTATGTTGGTTTTCTTGTCCCTATTGAGGTGGAAGCTTGTGGTGAAGATGAAGATGGTTCTATATCTTTCTTTTGACATCAAAGTGTGGGACACACTTTTTTATCTACCAAGGGAGTCTGATGCAGGAGCATCTTGCATGAGAAAATTAAATTATTAGAAAAAAAAAAAAAAAAAAAAAAATTTGTGGAGGAGAGAGAAAGTGACGAAAATAGAAAGAAAAATAATAATAAAATTAAAAATAGAAAAAATGGAGAAAAGAGGAATTTCTATTTTCAAAGTGCATGGGTGGCATAAATAGAAAATAATAAAAATAGTTGTCATTCCATTAATTGAGGTGTGTAGGTGGCATCTTAGAAGTTTGTGGAAGTTCCTTAAATCATGCATTTAATATTTGTTGGGTGCTTAGTTGTATTTGGGTGGGAATTTAATATTTATTTAAAGGTAGTTGTATTTACCTTTTATCCCACATTGCTTGTGTTTGTAATGTCTTGGGTTAGAAGTGCCTATTTAAGCAAGGCTTATAATCATTTGTAATCAAGTTCAAGGAATGGAAGCTCTTCTAAAGGAAGTTGGAGAAATAGAAGCTCTTCAAGTGTAAGCTCTTGTAGTGAAGCTCTTCTAGTTGGAAGTTCTTAGGGAGGAATCTCTCTTATATTGTAAGAATTTGGAGTCCTTTCATTTGGATAATATTTTAATGGATTTCAAGTATTAATGGAAGTTTTATGAAGCATTTTATCATCTCTCTTGTCTCCATATTATTGCATTTTTGGTTGTGAGTTGGTACGGGTGGTGTGGCCCCTCATCAAACATGCATGATATAATTCCTATAGTGCCAAGGTAAAGTACAAAGATGTGTCACCTTTTAGGCTAACTTATCAAAAAGACTAAATTTGAGTATTTCTATCTAAAAATCATTTTTTTCAAATATATGATCTAGATAAATTCATCAAGCTAAGTTATATATGGTCACACACTTTTCCAATTGGAAATGTCTATTAAATGCATGTTTTACACAATTTTGTGTCCAATTACTAAAAAAATATAATTATTTCAAAAAAGTGGAGTTTCAAAAACTCTTATCATTTTTTATGAGATTTTTTAAATAACATATAAACATCATTTTATAGAGCTAAGAGTCAAGAATATTGTCATATAGAGTTTATAGTTTTTTATTTATATATAGTCTATTGTAATTTGAAAAGTCTACAAGCACATATTTTGACACTCGAAAAGATGTCAGTTTTGTGAAAGAAAAAATATTAAATCATATCAAAAAAACTTTTAAATTATATGACATTCTAGAGGAGAGAATCCTCTTCTAGAATGTATACTTTTTTTCCTAATTAGAATAGATTTATTTTGAAAAATGTGGCAGAGATGAAAACTATCAATGTCAGGTGAGTTGAAATTTGAATCATTATAAAAGAGAAAATATAGGTCTAAAGACAATTTTTATTTTTGATTATTTTAGGTATATATGTTATCTATAACATAGTCTAAGATTAGAGGGAAATAAGTTTAGTTCCATATAGTTTTGTGGTGGGAACTAGACCCCTAATTTTTAGCATTTTTCTGCAGCTAAAAAATTATCTATAAAAATTAAGAAAATATATTAATTAATATTTCAAATAATTATTAAAAATTATAATCATAAACTTCATCCATTTCTACACATTTCATTAGTTTAATTCATTTTCAAATTCAAAGTAATAGTACCAATTTTATGTCATTGAAGTTGAATAGTTATACTTTTTTAAGCCTTTTCCTTTACAAAAGGGTGACACAAGTTTGTTCTTTTACCCAAAAATTTTTATTAGAGGATCATTGATTGTGTCTATTGTCATGCCTCTCTTATTCTAGACAACTCTAGTATTCTTTTCAATTACTTCCTTTGAAACACTCCTTAATGTCTTAGGCTGATCTAGGGTTGGGTAGCCAGTAACCCTATGGATTATTCTCTTAGTAATCTTGATAGGCTTGTTCTCCAACCATAAGGAACAATCATGGATTTGGCTAAGCACAATTCTTATCCATTTCATCTTAAATACATTCAAAAAATTTAGGGCTTGTGTTAACCCCTTTCTCTCAACAATTTTGAATTCTTCTTTCAAAACACCGTTGTCACAAATTTTGTTGTATCCTTCCCTAATTTCCATATCCAAAATGCTTCCTATCTTACAATTGTAGCATTTTCCACATCTTACACCATTATTACATTTGGTGAAATCATCGACAATGCACCAAAAGGGTCTTGCTTATATGCAATATTAGGAATGGATTTGAAAACAGGCTTCTTAACTTCATTACTTACTAATTGAACATTCAAAACTTCCTCCCCTTCTACATTCTTTGAGCTAGATGCCATAATGATAAACTAGGGTTTATGAAAATTAAAATTTCTTAGCTTAGTTGTTGATAAGTGCCTTAGAAAATTTGATGAACTAGTGTGAGATCACTGCTAGAATCTCTTTGTAACTTCTTTGAATGGATTTCTAGATTGCCTTCTACTCTCTGCTAGCCCTCTCTCAAATTTGAAATGATGAAAAATGAGCCAAAATTGATCAAATACTTTTGGAAAACCTTGCAATATGTTGGTGTTTTAAAAAGTACCAAAACTACTAAGCGACAAAATGCTTAATACCAAAATGACCGTACATACACAATCTAAAGACCAGCCTATTCTTATTAACAATGGCATATGTAAGGTATTTGGACCCAACTTCAACAAAACCACGAATGGTTTTCTACTCTTTTGGCTCTGCAAAACCAGGGTGGGTGTACCCAGGGATGGTTCAAAACTGAAACAAATGTATGAGGATTATTCTTAGTTTCATTTTGATTCTCATTTCAAGATCCTCAAACATATACATAATTCTTACTAACTTGATAAACACATCCCATAAATAGATATGACCAAGAAGTCTTTTATAGATCTGCAGATGTTTTCAACAACAATGGCTAAATGAAGCTAAAACATTCCATGCAGACAAGTGCTGGCCAACTTTGAAGATCTACAAGAAATGAAAGTAAAATTTGATTTGATGATGCATTTGAAAAACCATTTGTAAGGTATTTCTCCTTTAGCTGAAATAACTTGATCAGTGCCTAATCCATTGGGGTTCAGAGTCTATAGAAAATTCTTAGATCTAATTTGTTGCCTTACAAAAAATTCTATCAGCAATTCTTATCAAAACTTATCATTCAAAAATCCTTTTCAATACTTAAGGAATCTTATCACATTCATCAAAGCCTTTATTTAATCTATTGAATTAACAACAATGATAAATGGATATACAACCTAACTAGATTGCATTCTATTGTACAAGCTTTTACTCATACAACATCAAGGTAGCTAAGTATTTAAAAGGAGACAAAATTCAAAAAGAACTGATATGGGGACAGTTCATAAGTTGTATTAATTTCCTTTGAAAATGGTATATCCTTTACAGTAGACTCAGAATGGCCTTCAGAAAGAAACACAACTCATTCAATATTCATGTATTCTCAGAGAATTTGTAGAAAAATACATTACACACTTTCTTTCAAAATTTGGACCAAAAACCAGACTAAACACAATACTTAGAAGAAATAGAATTCGGACCCTTCTTTAGCCTTGGAATCTCACTTAAATAATGTGAGATGCAACAAGCTTCAAGCTAAAGAGAGTGACATGTGTCCCCTAAAAGATACTGACGAATGTCTGTAGTAAAAGACAAAAAACAAATAACAGAAAAACTAACACATTAAACCATCCTGGGTGGGTCCCTTTCTGTTATACTTCTCTCATTTTTTTTAACAAGAAGATAGGATCTGATTCTCCAATTATTCTTCATCCTCAGAGTAAGTAGCCATGAGGTTTGAAAGTGATGTATCGTCTTCAGTTACCTGTAAATTTACTTCAACCTGGGGGTTTTCCATGTCCTCATTATTAACTTCGGGGGTGACTTTTACTTTTACATTTTTCTCCTCATCATCTTCTGACATTTGTTCTAGAAACTATTTTTTCCATTTATTAAAAGCATCATCATCTGGCCAATCAAAGCTCAGAGCTTCTCTTTGTATCATTATTAAAGAATTTGCATTTTCCTCTAAAACATCAAATTCTTTCCTCATAGCAGTATAAAACAACTGTATTTTTACTAGCTCTTCATTTGTCTTTGCCCAGAACCAGTGGCTAGTTTCACTTATGATGTTTATTATTCTTTCATTTAATAACTCATCCATCTCCCTTTTCCACTTTTCTTTTTCTTTTATTGTATCAATAGATTCTAAGCACAAGGAAATAGGGTGAATTTTTCAGCAATTTATTGGAAAAAATAGAGTGTTAATCTTCTCTGTAAAGAATCTCTTTCATCATTAAAATTCTCTAGCTTATTTAATAAATAAAAAATCTTCTCAACTTGATGATAAGGCATTTGGACTGCAGATATACATATGATTGTAATATCATTATTTCTCTCCCTCCATTTCTGTGCAAGAAGAGTCAGTTTATCCTTATCCCTGTTCAACTCATCCATGAGGGCTGCAATTCTTGTCAACTGATCAAAAAAAGTTGACCATTGAATTTTATCCCTCAGATATATTACACCCTAATTTAATTTTTCTTCATATTGATTTCTCAATTCTATTTGCAACTCATGAAATTTTTTTTTTCTTCTTCAAATTCCTCTGCAGTATAGAATTGGGGCCTTTAAGGGGTGTCAGGTATTTCAATAATAGGGGTTGATCTAGATCCAACCAATGGCTGTGAAGGGTATGCAATTGTAGGTGCACTAGATTCTCCCATTTTTCTTTTCCCCAATATCCTCTCCATTTGAGAAATTTTGTTTTCCAATGATTGTATCCATATACCCCTTTTCTCATATGCCTTCAAAACTTCTTCAAACCTAGCATTGAGTTGGGCAAACTTATCTTCTTCTTGTCCAGATACAACACCACCCAATTTTAGCATTTCTAAAGCCATTCCCATTACTTGTTTACTACTTACTTCACCAACCCTGTATACTGTCAATGTACCAGTATGTTCTACAGTGGAAAACTCATGCATCCTAGTACTTTCTCTCTTATCTATGGACCACAAAACAAGGGCTTGGTGGTCATCACTAAATTTGATCCCTCTATGAGCCTGTAAGACTTTTTCAGCAGTTGTCAGTTGAACATCCTTCTGCTTCCTTACTGAATACAAAACAATAGCATTCGCTATATCCCATTCTGGCAGAAGGAGGACTCCTGATTGCCTAACTATCTGCCTTCCAGCTTTAGGAGTGAACTGGGAAAAATCATTCAAAAACTTTAATTTTAACTCTTCCTTGATAACTGGGTTAGATTTATTTGGTTGCTTAGCCTTGATCTTCTCACAAGCTTTCTCAAAATTCTTTATATTTAATCTCCATAAAAACTGAGCAAAAGCCATAGATCTTACAAAATTTTCATCATTAATAAATCTTTCAGAAGCCTGGGCAACAATTGGGTCAATTTCCTTACCTTGGTAATCAGCAATGGTCAGGTCCAAGGAAGGTGTAGGAGGTTCTTGTGGCTCTCCAACATTCAGGTCTGTAGAAGTGACAATCACATCCCCATCTCCTCCCATTTGTCTAAGTTGTTCCTTTAGAGAGGCCTCATCATCTATTTGGATTGGAGACTGGCTTGGGGAGTATTGTTCTTTTTAAGAAGAAGAAGACCCCTGCTCCAATTTTTGTCTTTTTGGAGAGCTAGCTGCAGATGGACTTCTTGGCCTTGGCTTCTCATGAGTGGGTACCTGTTGCACACTCTGAACCATGACATAACCTGCCCTTTTCTGCAATGTATATTGGCCAAGAGTTACTACATTTCTACCACTCATTCTTCTTTGTATTTCTGCTACCTTGTCTGGGTGTGCCTTAATAAATATATCTTTCTTTTCATTCATAGTCTGAATTATTATAGCAAAATTATTCATTAATGCCTGTATTTTATCTCCCCAGTATTTCTTATCTTTCAATGGGTTGTACTGGGGGTCAAAAGCATTAATGAATTCCAGGTTTTTATTGAAAACTATCCATTTCTCTTTCCTTAATTCTTGCTCCTGCAATGTGAAAATATTTTTGATTATATCCTCCAGATAGTAAAATCGATGTACCATATGGGAAGCTCTCACCCTTTCTCTTAATAGATCATAGAATCCTTCAGGGTCAATGAATCTGGCATGAGATTCTGCCATGTTATATTTATTCAAAAACAAATTTAAATGCTTCCACCCCTTTTTAACAAAAACAAAATCATGCACTACAGTAACCATTGGAAAGAAAGTGCCCTTCTTGACCAATTCCCTCTCATCTATAGTACCTATCTTCCACAAGAGCTTGGCTATCCCTATCTTCAAAGGTACACAAAAAGGTAAAACATGAGGTTTTCCTAAGAAACCATAAACTCTTATTACTGTTGAAACATTGTAGGGAATTATATCCCCCCAGTTGTGACTGACAAGTAACCCGTTAGCATGGTCCTTGGGTCTGATTAATTCTAATAATGCTTGTGGGATTCTAGGGCTATCTCCTCTTAAAAGCAGTCTAAGCTTTGATGCAAAATACCTGTCAAATCTTACATAACTAGCATCAGTGGCCTCTGAAGTCATGTCCACACTCCATAATTGCACTGGATTTCTTTCTCCATCCTTTGTGGTTTCTAACTCCATACCTTTGGAGAAGAAAGCATATCCTTTGTATAAACATACATGCATCACCAATGAATACCAACAGAATGGTTTGTTTACTTTCCCCTTTGCTATTCCACCCAACCCGTTGTGAATCTCTTTTGCTAGGAAAGTGGCAAAATCTAGAATGGTACTCATTCCAAATTGAAGGGTTTGAGCAATTATAAGGACCACAGAACCTGGAATTTGATCACCCTCATCGATCCCCAAGATCTTGCAAAGAGAAAAAGATAGTGCTTGAGCTCTCAGATTGAAATGTCTTCTTAACAATGGCTCTGGAGTACTGGCTGTGATCACAGGCAAATTTCCAACCCTAGCAGCATGCTCCTGTAGTGGCCCTATTCTCAAGTACACTTGTTGTGCATCATATCTAGCTTGTAAATCATCCAGATCAATGATTTCATGCACAGGGTGGTTAGGGTTCAGGTTGAAAACCTCACTAAACAATTCAGGGAAAACCCTAAAAAGGTTGACCCCTAAATGATTTTTTACCCACCCTGTGATAGGATCATACCTCTTTGCCAAGTCCATCAATAAATCACTATCAAAGAAAACACTGGGGACTACTAATTTTCCAATGTCAAATTCCCATACATTGCTCATAGGAGTGTCCAGTTTTTGCTCTGAAAACCATTTCTTAAACAACTCCAAACCTCCCATGGAAACCTGGGCATCCCTTATCCAATTAGCTTTGTCATAAAATCCTTCTGCCACAACCAATCTAGGGTTTTTTGGAATGAGCTCCCTTCCCTTTGTTATTTCATGCACTGATAAAGGGAATTGTTCGAGAAAATCATCATGCACTGAACGTTTTAGATAATCTTTTTGTCCAGTAAACTCTTTTCGGGGCGGCATTTCTAATGAAACTTTGGAAAATTAACAACAGTAGATGCTTCAAACTTTACTCAGAAAGTCACAGAGCACTTACCCGCCCGAAATCACACTTCTGCACTATATGATGTCTTCTACAATTTTATTGGAGTATTAACCGAGAAATTTTGTGCCTTAGCTCTGAAATCTTGAATGCCCTTTTCTTTCTGTACTTTGGTAATTCATTAATGGTGAAATCATGGGCTCTTTTTATGAATTAAAACTGCACGCACTAGGTCTGGATCACATTTACTCTCAGTAATCGTTGCCTACAATTTGCACTCAAATTTGAATCCCATCCGTAGATTTTATCAGATCGCACGGTCCTGATTTAAAATAACAAGGCTTTACAGTCTTTTTTGAAAAATGCTACGTGTCATCATTGCGCTTCCCCGCATTACTTAATAACCTGCATCTTTATTATGTAGGGATGCGTCAACCGTCGATCAAGACAAGATCGACGATTGGAATAATCCATTTTGTATTAACGACCAACTAGCTGTACTGACCAACAGGAAATTGCCATATTAGCTTATACTATCTGACAACACTTCACGCCAGTGGATACCGTATCTTCTTTTGAGCAAGCAAGTGTTTGACGTCATCACAGACACGTGTCATCATTGTGCTTCCCCGCATTACTTAATAACCTGCATCTTTATTATGCAGGGATGCGTCAACCGTTGATCAAGACAAGATCAACGATGATACTACTTCTTATTCATTAAGCAACCAAAAACCTTCTGTGCATACCTAGCATTACACATCATCAGTCGTTTGCAGTGTAGCATACGGAAATACAAATAGTTGACCCCACGTTGCCATGTGTCACCACTGCGCTTCCCCGCATTACTTAATAACCTGCATTTTTATTATGCAGGGATGCGTCAACCGTTGATCAAGACAGGATCAACGATAATACGGCTTGGTAAGCAATCTTCATAGCTCTACCAATGAATCCACCAATGATATCAAGGAAAAACAAAATGTGTGCAAAAGTATTGACAAATCTGACATACAGGAGCTTTTGCAGCGCACTGGATCTCACAAAACATCAGGGGCTACGTGTCATCATCGCGCCTCCCCGCATTATCTAAAAAACCTACAACTCTATAATGCGGGGATGCACTGACCCTTGATCTCTGATAGATCAACGGTGATTGAAAAACACTTCAACTTGGCATCCTTTCAAACGGAATATCACAATTAAAGGTACACAAAGGGTTTTCAAAAGGTATTCTGACGTAAATAAAATATTTAAGATAAAAACCCTGCCAAAATATTTGAAGAAAATACCTCTTTTTAAAAAAATTTGAAAACGAGGGCATCACAAAACAAAGACATAACTGATTTTTCACCCAAGTACGAGAAAATTTTCCTATACTATGAAAAATCACACCAACACAATAAATGTTGAGTACTTACACAGCTATAAACTCGACATCAACCAGTTTTAGGCTTGCTCAACATCTGTTGACATTTACATCACTTGACAAACATTGCAAGCTCAAAATCAACTAACATTCCACTTGGTACATATATGAAACTTTTCATTCTCGGCAACGACATGAAAAACTCAAGGATTTGTCTTGAATTCCTAACAACATCTTACATCTTTGTTTATGCTAATATAGTCCTTTTAGTACTAGAACCATTTGGAACTGATGTATGATATAACTTTTAGATATCAATCCCACATACCTTTTGATTATGTAATTTGATAAGGTGTGATCACTTGACCCATTGGGTGAAGTGATCCCTTCTCCATTTGATGTGCTGCAATCATCTTTCTTTTTCCATGTCTTATTCATCTCTTCTCTAATGTGTTCAACATTCACTTTTCCTTTGCCTTTATCAAATTCACAACTTGGTGCCTTCAACTTTGTTGGAAAATACCTACTGATATGACCAGTTTTCAAATAGTTGAAACATGTGGTTTGACTTAACCACCTTTGGTAGTAACATCTAAAATGTGTCCTAATGTAATTTTTAGGAACATGTCCATATTCTTGATAGAAATTACATCTATATTGTGTATTATAATCCTAGTTATAAGAGTTGCCATTATTTCTTACCTTTTTTTGCCTACTTGATGACCACATGGATTTGGATCTACATTCAAAAGCTCTGTGTCCATACTTCTAACAGTTGTAGCAATATCCTTCAAATATTTTTATGTGTATGGTCTTGGTTCTGCAGTCATGTGCATGATGACCTTTCTTGTTGCACTTATAACAATGAATCATGTTCTCAGGCTTAACATTCTAAGTTGTAGTCTTTCTCCTACACACATTAGTAGTATGTCCTTTCTTACCACAATTATGACAAGTAGGTTTTTAGTTCTTACCTTTTTTATTCCTTTCTTCAACACTTTTGGATGACTCTCCTTCTTCACTACTTGTATATCCTAGTCCAGATGTATCATTATTGGATCTATGGGATCTCAATAATTGTTTGAATTATTTGATGGCTTCATTTGGTTTGTTGAAACTTTTAGTAAATTCCTTTTCTCTCTTTAGGTCACTCTACAATTTTTCATTATGCAACTCCAATGTAGTTATCTCAATATCCTTGACAGTTAACTCATAGTTGGCATTCATCATTTGGCTTAGAGTATCCAATTGCATATTAGTGATCTTGGTTAGCTCTATTGACTTCTCTTATAGTCTATTATTCATGATTATTTTGTCTTCTTCAATCATGGCTTTGTCTTCCATAGCTTTCTTCTTTTTTTTAGTTACCTCACATAGCATTATGGCTTGTGATTATTGCTCTAACTTGAGATTTCTAATTTCCTCAGCTTGTACTCTATTCTTTTCCTCTAGATTTGCAATTGTTGAATCAAATTCATTGTAGTTGCCATTGGAAAATATATTGGTAGTGTCAATATCTTTGTATTGTGTGTCATTTTTTATAATAGAAAATTCTTTCCTTCTCTTCAAAAACTTCCTTAATTCTTCTCTTGCTTCATCCAATTGATGTAGAATAAGTTTTATCTCAATTCCTTGATTCTCAATAATCTTTCCCAATTTGTAGACTTCCATTTCAAGATCTTTCCTTAAGTTACAAAGATCCTCCTTTAGAGAACTAGGTTTTGATACCAATTGTTGGAATTATAATAGGAAAGATGAACTCCTGGGGGGGGAGGGTGTGAATCACATCCATCTCATATGTATTTAATAGATAAACTAAAATAACATGTAAAGCATATACATCTAAATCATGTAAACATGCAAGCATTCACACACATAACATCAGATATGATTACCCAAAAACCCTCCAAATGAGAAGGTAAGATTGGGCTGGGGATGACACCCACAAATCTTCACTATTGCAGCAATAAGGTGTATCCAATGAATGTTATAATATTTTGATCAAGAAACATGATGTACCCTATGAAATGTTTGTCCTATTAAATGCTTACAAAGATTGCTAGGTCTCACCTTGTTAGAGGATTTCAACACCCTGTTAGAAGCGTTCCTGGTTAAAGGGCTTTAACTTACAACTAAGTAAGCACCATATTAAAGGATTTCATACAACCTGTTAGGACTACTTTGTAAAGAGATTTGAGTAAAATCACTTGTTAGAATGTCTCAACATAGTTCCTATGGTTGGCACTTGCTTTCCTGATAATGGATCACCTCTGAACAATGTTTCCTTGATCCTTCTTGATCAGATGTCTCTTTGATGTATGTTTTTCTCTATCCTCTATTCTACTCTAACTAATTCTGTAATGTAGTTTCACTTCATAACTTTCTAAGTCACCATGAATGCTCTATTTGTACATGCAAACTTCTCTCTTCGCTCCTTCAATTCCTTACACCCTCATTGAGATTTTAGGGTTTTGTCCTCCTTAAAAAAACTTGGTGACTTAGGGTTAGGTATGAATCTATGGCTAAGATTCATCCATTTTTCCACTTAAACCTTCCCATTTTCTAATTGGCTACATGTAATTACATAGGAAATCCAACTAGAGATTCGTCCTTATCTCCAAAATATCAAAATCTAATCTTATGTCGGCTCAAAAATGGTTTACATAGTTTTTTGTGCCATTACAAAAAAATTATGTCAAAACTATTTCACTTGACATCTGAAATCTCTAATGCTTGGCATACACTAATCTTTATACTATGACTTGGCAGCTGTATTGCTCGACATCCACTATTTACTTCGTGCCTATGTCACTCGACATAGTCTATCTACTCGGCACTTGAGTGACTCAGTGCATGAGTGGCTTGACACTCACTATGACTTGGCGTGGTCTAATATTTACATGTTGTGTTTAGCATGTACTACTAGTTCGGCATGAACTAAGTAACTTAAGTGTGTTGACACTCACTTTTGAAAACCAATATGAGATCAATAGGTAGAAACCAACAATCATCAAGGTTTGATAAATCTAATATCCAGCATTATTAGTGTAAGAGGTATGGTCATTTGGCTAATGAATGCAGGAAGAACCAAGTGGATCTAGATAGTCATGGCGCAAATTATTCATATGTATTTGAGAGTAATTTAGACAATTTATTTATAATGGTTCATGCAATGTGGACAAGAAATTTTTGAGGATGTATGATGTTTATAGAGTGGTTGTAGTAACCACATGATAGGAAATAGTGAATTATTTTGTAATTTGGATAATTCTATCAAATCTAAAATAACATTGGAAAATGATAGCATAGTGTAAGTAATGGGAAAAGGTATTATTAATGTATTGGCTAAAAGTGAAGAAAAGATGTTTATTCCCGATGTTTTCTATGTGCCTACACTAACGCATAATCTAATGAGTATTGGTCAATTAGTTGAAAGGGGGTATAAATTTATTTTAAGAATAATATATGCATAATTTTGGATGAAAATTATATAGACAAGTTGATTGATAAAGTTGAGATGAGCAAGAATAGGATGTATCCTCTTTAGATCCATTGTATTGAAGGAATGACAAAAGCTAATGTCAAGGCAGAAGCCTAAGATCAGACATGGTTGTGGCATTTGAGGTATGGACACCTTTTTTTTGATGGCTTGAGTTTATTGCAAAAAAAAGATATGGTCAAATGTTTGCCTCCTATTACAGTGCCTTCTAATTCTTGTGAAAGTTGTATAATGACAAAGCAACATAGAGAAACCTTTCCTATAGGAAGTTCGATTAGAGAAATATTGTTGGAAATATAGAAGAAGTAACTAAGAAGGGGGGGGGGGGGGGGGTGAATTTGTTACCACTAAAATATTTCAAATCCCTTGGATGTTAATAAAATTGATTACTACTATCACTCGGTAAACACACAGAAAATGTTGTAAGTCGATAAAAGTAGAGTGTGATTTACTTTTAACTAATCTTAAACATTCAAAGTGATTAATTTGCAAGCCTAAAAGAAATCACATGAACACATGAGGTGCCAATATTTAACGTGGAAATGCAATATGGGAAAAGCCACCAATGTAACTAGTTACTATTTTTCACTCTTCTAAAGTGAGTCTTGTTAGGAGCCAACCCAGTTAAAGGTTACAAAACACACTGTTAGGTGTGACCTTGTTAGAGGATTTAATCATCCTGTTAGGAGTGGCCTTGTAAGAGGTCTTTAGATCAATTCAATTGAAATATCACCTGGTTAGAGGATTTACAACTGGTTGTTAAACCAACTTTGTTAAGAGATTTTAGATCACTGCTATAATAGTAAGAAAGTAACAATGAAATGACCTGATTGAGATGCAATTGAATTGCTGATTACAAATCTCTATTTTGCTTCATACTTGATCCTTCATGATCAAATATTACTTTATTGCTCCACAAGGATATCTAACCATCCTTCAAGTTCACTCACACACTTTCCTTCTTAATCGATCAATACACTTGCATACTCGCACATTTTAGAATCTCAGCTTGACCTTTCATTTATACCATCTAGATTATCAAGTTGGATCAATACAAATTACAATGACCAATAATCATTACCATAGTTGGCTGGAATCAATACTTGAAATAATTAAACTTCATATGTCAAAACAATGAAATCCTTCATTGGTTGACCTTGCTCAGTAAACACTGGTCCTGACATTATTTCCTATGTTAACCAACAGAAGCTTGGTGAACACTACGAACTTGTAAAATCCTTTGGCAACCAAGTGAACTTGGTGAACACTAACTCTAACCAACTTTCCTTCGTTAATCATGAGAACTTGGTTAACACTACTTTCTACCATAATTTCCTTTGCTCGAGTAAGCTTAGTAAACACTATCTTCATAGAGTAATTTCTAGGAATGCTCGGTAGATAAGAAAAACTATCTTGTTGACCAAGTAAGCTTGATAAGCACTGATAGACAACTGATATTACATTTGTGTAACATCAAAGACAACACACAATTAGACAATTGTATCCAACAATCTTCCTCTTTGACATTGATGGAAAAATAACATGTCATAGCGCAATGAAATTTGAAAACAAGACTTTCTCTAATAGAAAGTTTCTCCCTCTTAGATTTTTGTACCACAAGCTTCTCATTTATGTAGTAATCTCCCTCTATAAAGGAATTACATAGCTTCTTTCTCAAAACAAATTTCAAAAAGATATGACAGTAAACTTCTCCCTCTTTGACAACACATGCCAAAGAAAACATGTACCAAATGAGTATCAATGTACCTTGAGTACTGATTCATATGTAATATTCTCTTGACTATGCTGTATCAAGTAATAGATCTTCAACTAGGTTCATATTGATGCATCACTAAAACTTTATTTAGTGAGCTTCAGATAGGGAATGACCCCTAGAATACCTCTTAGATACAATAATGTATCCTTAGGTAATGGCTTGGTAAATATGTCTACAATCTATTCTTTTGTATGGACATATTCAAATCTAATTTCTTTGTCCTATAGCAATTCTTTGACAAAATGATATTTTATAGCAATATGCTTGGTTTTGGAATGCATCACTGGATTCTTTAATATGTTAATTGCACTTGTATTGTCACAAAACATGACAACTAGTTCTTTTATCTCAACCTTCATTCCTTCCAACAACTATTTAAACCAAACAATATTAGAACAATTTAGTGTTGCTGCAACATATTCTGTTTCTGCTATAGATTGGGATGTACAATTTTTCTTTTTGCTTGTCCAAGATACCAACCTTTTACCAAGAAAGAATGCTCCACTACTTGTGCTTTTTCTATCATCAATGTTTCCTACCTAATCAGCATAGGTAAACACTTTTAGATCTAGATTTCCTCCAAGTTTATAACATAAGCCATAGTCTTTAGTGCCTTTCAAATATCTCAAGATTCTTTTGATTGTCATCATATGGTTTTCTCTAGGTTTTGCTAAGAATCTTGGCACTATACCAACTACAAGAGCAATATTAGGCCTTGTATGAACTAGATACTGTAATTTTCCAATCATTGATCTGTATAAGGTAGGATCTACCTCTTTTGAATCATCATCTTTGGTAAGCTTTAAGCTAGTACACATGGGGGTTTCAACTAGTTTTGAATCTTCCATACCAAAATTTTTGAGTATCTCCTTGATGTACTTAGACTTAGTGATGTAGATACTATTCTTGCTTTGCTATATCTGAAGTCCAACAAAGAACTTAATCTCAACAAACATAGACATTTCAAACTCTTTGTTCATTTGTTCTAAAAATGCTTTGCATAGATCATCATTCCCTATAAATAAAGTATCATCCACAAATATTTCTGCCAATACAATCTTGTTATCTAGTCCTTCCTTGATGTACAAACTATTGTTATCATTAGTTCTCTAGAAACCAATTTGTATAAGGTAGTTGTGCAACCTCTCATACCATGCTCTAGGAGCTTGTTTTAGACCATATAAAGCTCTATGTAGCTTGCAAACCATGTCCCTTTTGTCTGGATCAACACAACCTTCTGGTTGTTCAATGTAGACTTCTTCATCAAGAATACCATTGAGAAATGTAGATTTAACATCCATCTGATATACCTTAAATCCTTTATGTGCTACATATGCAAGTAAGGTCCTGACACCTTCTAATCTTGCAACAAGAACAAAAGTCTCACCATAATCAATTCCTTCTTCTTGAGAGTATCCTTTACACACCAATCTAGCTTATTTTCTTGATACCTTACCATCTTCATTCAACTTATTTCTAAATACCCATTTTGTTCCAATCACATTTTTATCTTTAGGCCTAGGTACAAGAGTCCAGGTTTTGTTCTTCTCTATTTGTTCAATTTCTTCATTCATAGCCTCAATCCAAGTTTTATTTTCCAATGCATCTTTAACATTTCTAAGTTCAAAATCAGCAAGTAAACATGTACCTTTTAGCTTACTTCTTGTCATAGTACCTTCTAATTTATCTCCAATAATCTGATTTGGTGCATGATGCCTTCTGACATACTTGGCTAATATAGGTTCCTTGCCTTTAGGATGAACTGTACTGTGTTCATCTTGAACTTCAACTTCTAGCTCTAGTTGCTTTGACTTAGTAGGCATTGGCTCAACAACTTCAGAATGTGACTCAGTTCCTTGTGACTTGGTTTGAACTTCTTGCAACTCAGTAACGGAGGAAGACTTGGGAGTAGAGGTCTCCTTATTGATAGATATGTCTGGAAATGTATCAAGTTTGATGTTAACAAATCTCCTATAATCTTCTAGTTCCTTTTTGCTTTCTTCTTTAGTCCTTTCTATAAAATCATCAATTCTCATGTGCACTTTCTATGATTTTATGAGTAGACAAATTCAAACATCCATATGCCTTACTTTTGCAAGAATATCCTAAGAATATACCTTCATCAGCTTTCACATCAAACTTGTCTTTTCTAGATTCTTTCAAGATATAACATTTGCTTCCAAATACTTTTAGGTAACTTACATTGGGTTTGTAGCCATACCATAATTCATAAGGAGTTTTAGATGAATCCTTCTTCAATTGTACTCAGTTTAAGGTATGAATTGCAGTGTTGATGGCTTCCTTCCAGTATTTGATACCAATGTTCTTTCTAATCATC
Source organism: Cupressus sempervirens (assembly GCA_028749045.1). Taxonomy (NCBI): domain Eukaryota; kingdom Viridiplantae; phylum Streptophyta; class Pinopsida; order Cupressales; family Cupressaceae; genus Cupressus; species Cupressus sempervirens. Next base: position 613,283,120 of record CM053790.1, read on the forward strand.
AAAGTCCTTGCACAATCCATGATAGATCTATTTCTTCTTTTAGCTATTCTATTTTGCTCGAGAGTTCTAGGGGATGATACCTATCTTTTAATTCTTCTTTCAATGCAAAAGTTGTTGAATTCATTGGAGATGAATTCACCACCTCTATCTGATCTTAACCATTTCAGTCTTTTCCCTATTTCCTTCTCTACTCTTGCCAAATACCATTTGAATTTCTCATATGCTTCTAACTTCTCTCTTAAATACATAAAAGTCATCATTCAAGAGTATTCATCAACAAAATAAATAAATAATTTTTCTCCACTATAGCTTTCTATTCCAATAGGTCCATACAAATTAATATATACAATTTCCAAGATATCTTCAGATTGATAGTTTTTTCTTTTAAAATTAGTCTTTCCTGTTTTGCCAATTTGACAGTTCTTGCATAGTCCAACATCTAGTTTCTTCAAACTAGGAATGCCTCTTACCTTCTTGAATTTTCTTATTTTCACCATGTTATCAAAATTTACATGACATAACCTTCTGTGCCATAACTAGCTTTCTTCAACTTGAGCAATAAAAAATGAGCAATCACCAAGATCAAGATAAAATAGGTTACTTTTCATTTGTTTGCTTGATCTAATCAATTTTCCTTTGGCATCCAGTAGTCTTGCCTTGCCATGCATGAATTCTACCTTGAATCAAATGTTGATTAGCTTTACCACACTTAGTAGATTATGCTTTAGTCCTTCAACCCCATAGGCATTGTCACATACAAGTTTCTTGGTTAATGATATTTGGCCTCTCCCTTTTATGCAACAAGGTTCATTGTTTCAAAACCTTACACTATCACCATAATACTCTTCAAAGTGTTCAAACTTTGTTTTGTCACCAATCATATCTTGTGAACATCCACTATCTATGATCCAGGTATTATTTTTTCTCACATGAGAGATAAGTGCCATCTTATCTTCATCATCTCAGATTCATCTTTTATAGCAATGCAAACTATTTCATCTTCACTATTATCTAAATCTTTAGCCATAAAACAAGTCTTCTTACCTTTGTCCTTGAATGATTTGTGATTTTTGAAATCCTTCTTGCCATTGCACTTGTGACTTTTCTTCTCATCCTTACTTTCTTTGTTTGGGCACCTAGCAACAATATGACCAATTTCTTCACATGAAAAATAGATTAGGGGAAGTTTACCTTTGTATTTTCCTCTGCCTCTAGAATATTTCCTTGCAATTAAAGCTTCAACAACTTCAAGATCACTATCAAAACTTTCCTTAGATTTGTATTCACTTTCTAACTAAATGTCCTTTATTTTCTTGCCTTTCTCCTTAAGTGAAAGCTTGGCCTCAAATGCAAATTTAATATTCTTGGAAGCTAGAACATAATTGTCATAGTTGTCTAGCTCCAAAGCTATTAATCTTCCTACTAAAGTATCCAAAGTTATCTTATGATTTGTCTCACATCTCCTTTCTTGAATAGAAGACACTCTAATTGCATAGAAAGGAAGCAATGTTGTGAGAAATTTACTTACAATAGTTTCTTCCTTGATTTTTCCTCCAAATTCTTTAATTACATAGACACTGGCTTTGATTCTTTCCACATACTTGGCAATATTTTCATCTTCTCTCATTCTCATTTGATCAAATTGTCCTCTAAGGCTTTCTACTTTGGCTCTCTTCACATTTCCATCACCACCATATATGTCCTTTATCTTATTTCATATTTCAAAAGTGGTTTTGCAGTCCTTGATATCATCAAATTCCTCATAGCTAAGAACAGACACAATATCTATCATCATGGTGTTATGCTTCTTTTTCTTAGCAATATCTCCAATAGATAATGTACCAGTAGGATTTGTGTATTCTTTGTCAAGGTATTTCAATCCTAAATCACCAATGGAAGCTAGATGAATTCTCATGAGTCCTTACCATGCTAAAAAGTTGTCTCTGTTAAGTTTTAGAATTTCTCTCTTGTAAGACATTCTAATCTTTAGCTTAGGTCCTTTAAACCTTTCCTGTAAGCACCAAAAGCTCTGATACCAATTTTTGGAAATATAGAATAAGTAACAAAGAAGGGGGGGGGGGGGGGGGGGGGGGTTGAATTAGTTACCACTTAAATATTTCAGATCCCTTGGATGTTAATAAAATTGATTACCATTGTCACTCGATAAACACATAGAAAATGTTGTAACATGGTAAAAAAAAAAAGTGTGATTTACTTTTAACTGATCTTAAACATTCACAATGATTAATTTTCAAGCATAAAAGAAATCACATGAACACATGAGACACTAGGATTTAGCATGGAAATCCAATATGGGAAAAACCATCAATGTAACTAGTTATTATTTTTTACTCTTCTAAAGTGAGCGCTATTAGGAGCCAACCTAGTTAAAGGTTACAAAAGACACTGTTAGGCATGACCTTGTTAGAGGATTTAATCACCCTATTAGGAGTGGCCTTGTAAGAGGTCTTTAGAACAATTCAATGGAACTATCACCTAGTTAGAGGATTTACAACTGGCTATTAAACCAACTTTTTTAAGAGATTTTAGATCACTACTAAAATGGTAAGAAAGTAACAATGAAATGACCTGATTGAGATGCAATTGAATTGTTGATTACAAATCTTTTTTCTACTTCATACTTGATCCTTCCTGATCAAATATTACTTTGCTACTCTACAAGGATATCTGACCATCCTTCAGGTTCACTCACACACTTTCCTACTCAATCAATCAATACACTTGCATACTCACACACTTTAGAATCTCAACTTGACCTTTCATTTATACCATCTAGATGATCAAGCTAGCTCAATACAAATTAAAATGACCAATAATCATTATCATACTTGGCTAGAATCAATATTTGAAATAATTAAACTTCATATGTCAAAAAAATGAAATCCTTCACTGGCCAACCCTGCTCGATAAACACTAGTCCTAACATGATTTCCTATGTTAACCAACAGAAGCTTGGTTAACACTACGAACTTTCAAAATCCTTTGGCAATCGAGTGAACTCGATAAACACTGACTCTAACCAACTTTTCCTTCATTAACTGTGAGAACTTGGTTAACACTACTTTCTACCATAATTTTCTTTGAGGCCTGAGTAAGCTTGGTAGACACTATCTTTGCAGAGTAATGTCTAGGAATGCTCGGTAAGCACTAACTGACAATTGATATGACATTTGTATAACATCAAAGATAACGGACAATTAGACAATTGTATCCAACAAATAGATATTTCAGAATTGATTCATATTGATATATGTGGTCTGATACAAACCCCATCTTTGGGAGGAAGTTTATATTTATTGACATTTATTGATGATTTCACTAGAAAAACCTTGATATATTTCACAAATGATAAATTTGAGGCTTTTAATAAGTTTAAGGATTTAAAATCATTTGTTAAAAAGAAAAGTGGATTATTCATGAAGGTACTAAAATCTAATATAGGTGGTGAATACAGTTCTAATGAATTCTTGGATTTTTGCAAATATCATGGGATCAAGAAATAATTTATGGCTAGATACACACCACAAAAAAATTATGTAGCAGAGAGGAAAAATAGAACCATGATGGAAATGTTGAGGAGTATGTTAAAGCCAATAAATTTATCTAATGAATTTTGGGCTAAAGCTATTGAATGTGCACTATATATCCCGTATAGAAGTCCTACAAAGAGCATGAAAGATAGAGCCCCACAAGAAGCATGGAGTGGTATGAAACATTTTGTATCTCATTTTAGAATTTTTAGCTATGTTGCATATGTTTTGGTTCCAACTAAATTAAGAAGAAAATTGGATGATAAGAATGTAAAATGTATTTTAATTGTTTATAGTGAGGATTCAAAATCTTACAAATTATATAACCCTATTTTAAAGAAGATGATTATACGTCGGGATATCATATTTAAGGAGGAAGAAGCATGAGGTGGAAACATTGATAAGGTAATCACAATTAGAGCACCAATAACTAATGAAGAAGAGCATGAAGAGTATGTGGGTTAGCCAAATTAGATAGGACCAAGCACTCCACAAAGAAATCATGGACAAGGTCAACCATCAAATCATGAAAATCAGCACACTCCAAGTGTAAGTAATACAACTTCCATAAGAAAAGGTAAAAAGATGAGAAGTTTGAAAGATATTTATGATCAAGAAGAAGAGAGTTTGGATTTTGGTTTAAATTTTGCATTTTTTTGTTGTGATCCATTATGTTTTAAAGAAGCAGTTAAGGAGGAACATTGGATCAAAGCCATGGATGAAGAAATTGAATCCATTGAAAGGAATGATACATAGGAGCTTGTAGATCTACTTGAAGGTAAGGATTGTATTGGAGTTAAATGGATTTTTAAAACTAAATTTAATACATAAGGTAAAGTTGAAAAGCTAGACTGGTAGAAAAGGGTTTTTCACAATAATATGGTGTAGATTATAATGAAACATTTTCTCTAGTTGCTAGAATTGATACAATTAGTTCTGGTTTTAGCTATAGTTGCACAGAATGGTTGGAAAGATTTTCAAATGGATGTGAAATCAACCTTTTTAATGGTTTTCTTGAGGAAGAATTTTATATTGAACAACCAAGAGGTTATGAGGTACATAGGCATGAAAATAAAGTATGCAAATTGAAGAAGGCTCTTTATGGTTTAAGCAAGCCCCTAGGGTTTGGTATAGTAGAATTGATTCATACATGAAAAGTAATGGTTTTTGCAAGAGTCTTAATGAACCCACTTTATACACAAAGATCAACAAAGAAGGTCAAATTTTAATTGTATTCTTGTATGTTGAGGATTTAATTTTCATTGGAAATTTGTTTGTAGACATGTTTTAAGAAATCAATGATGGATGAGTTTGAAATGACTAATTTGGGTTTGATGAGATATTTTCTAGGTACTGAAGTTATTCAATTTGATAAAGAGATTTTTATTTGTCAAACAAAGTATGCCAAAGATGTATTAAGAAGATTCAATATGCTGAAATGTAATCCAACACCAACACATATTTCAATAGGAACAAAACATAACAAAAATGATTTTGGGTCATATATTAATTCAACCCTATCCAAGAAACTTGTTAGGAGTTTGATGTATCTTAGAGTTGCAAGACTTGACATTGTATATGGTGTTAGTTTGATCTCAAGATTCATGGAGTCACAAAAAACCTCAGATTGGAAAGTTTCAAAAAGGATACTTAGATATGTTGCAAGAACAAAAGAATATGAAATTTTGTATTCCAAAACTAACGGTCTTTCTTTGATTAGTTATTCTAATAGTGATTTTGCAGCTAATGTTGATGATAGAAGGAGCACTTCTGGATATCTCTTTCATTGTGGCATAGGTGCAATTTCATGGGCATCAAAGAAGCAATTGATAAATGATTTAATTAGCTGAAGTAGAATATGTAGCAGTCACATCAGCAACATGCTAAGCAACTTGGATGAGAATAATTTTGAAGGATCTACTACAAGAACAAGAGGAGTCAACACAATTTTTTTGTGATAATAAATTAACAATCGCACTTTCAAAGAATCATGTTTTTCACAAAAGGAGCAAGCACATTGATGTGAGATTTCATTTCATTAGAGACTTGGTAAATAATGGAGAAGCTCATCTTGATTACTATAGATTTGAAGAGCAATTATTTGATATCTTCACTAAAGAAATACCTACAGAAAGTTTTGAATGTCTACAAGAAAATCTAGGAGTAATTGGAGTTGAAGAAATTAAGGAGGAATGATAGGAATTATAATTTCTTCTCATGCACTATTATATTTGACAGTCCATTCACCACTTCAACTGAAAGTTTCTTTTCTCGATACACCAAAGAAGATCTCACATGTGAATTGACATGTAGTGATTATAATAATTTAGGATAGTTTGTAATGTCCAGTAATAAGGATAATTATCTAGTTTATTCATGAAATCTCTAGTTTCTAACTCTTTGAATGTTAAGTTTAATAAAGGGGAAACTTTTTCTGCTATCTTAGTCATGTATAACAATAGTTACACCAAAGTCTTTGGTTATTAGCATGTAGGTTTAAGTATTTGTTAGCTTTGACTATAGCTAAATGTTTAGCCATGGAAGTGCATGGATATGCCTCAATCAATAAGGAAATTGTAATGTGATTTAGTGTGTGAAGAATATGAATAAAAAAGTTGAGTTCTTTATTTTTCCATTCTTCTCTAGACTGTTTTGATTTAATATTGTGTTGTATAAATTTGGTGTTATATTTTTTATTTCTTTTCTAAAAATCATGATGACTGTAGTTAACAAAGAAGGAACAAATATCTAGAAATGCTTCTTAGGTAGATAATTCAAAGTTGTACACATAATTTACAAGATGTTGGCTCAGATTTTCTACTCTGATATCATTTCCTCTTTCCAAGGCTTCAAATATCTGCGTACATTTTTCTATCGTGTAATTCTAATTACCCGAATGAGTACCAACAATTTTTAACACTAAAGGAATCCCACCACAAATTTGAAGAGATTTTTAAATGTTGTCTGAGCTTTTGTTTATTGCATTTTGAGTTTTTATTTTTGAGCAAGATTTTGAGGGCATCTCAGTGAGGTAGAGTACCTATAAGATACTGATCTTTGAGTATATTCATCTTACCCATATTTTGAGCTGTGAACAAAAAATTTCTCCTCTTTGAAAGGCCTATTAATCATTTTGGGAAAAGCTGTTGCAAGTCGTCTATGCAAAGAGCATTGTCAATAAATAGAAATGCATACTTGTTTCTTTCTTATATGAAAACACTGGTGAGATGATCCTGACCCTCTACACTATTTCTTAATGTTAAATTTCTATCATATGTAAATGATGGGAAGGAATATTTCAATATTAGTTGTTACATACACTTTATGCCATTTTTAGTTGCTAGAAATGTGACCTGGAAGCCCCATTTCATGTTGTGATAGGTGAAATGGATTTCCCATCACATAATGGCCATTTCTACATTTTATGGGAATAATTTTATAAGTTAAAAAATTATTAATATATTTTATAGGGTGTTAAATCTAAAGAATTACTTTAGCATCAATCAACTATTAGTTTTTTGTGCAATTGAATTAGTAATTTATGAATACAATTTAAGATAGGATTAAGAATTAATTTCTAAAAAATAAGTTGGTTTGGTTATATTTAATGAATTATATACATACATACATACATACATACATATAGGGTATGTGTAGGATCATGGTCAACCAAACTATGGCCTTAAGTGGCAGTGAAAAACCAGCAAATTATGTCAACTTGACACAAAATTTTAAAGTGGTAATGCACTTTATATCAAAAAGTTGTTAGAAAATAATCTATAGGAAATTGAATGTATTTTCTAAACTACTAGTCCTTATCTAGAGAAAAGGATATTTGATTGGTCAAAAATTAAGATTTTAATGCAGTAATACAAAAATTTCAGGGTGAAAATAAAAAGTAGGTGTATGTTAGCCACCTTAATCAAAATCAAATGATAATATTTTTTAATATAATTATAGATATAAAAAGTAGACTCATGCTTATATGTGATGCATGTTATTGGGTATTTTTATTCCAAATAAATAATTAAATATGAATTTTCTACTATAACTTTTCTACAATAAAAAACTACCCTGTTTGACTAGCTTAACTAATTGAAAACTTTACCAAATTAAATTTTATTTTTTCCTTATACTAGGCAAAGCATAGAATGTGATGCAACTTTTGGATTTTAAAAATGTTATACCATTTGAAAGTTATAGTTGTTTTTCAATCAATATGTCAATCAACACTTTAAAATCATCTTCATTAAAATTAACTAATAAATACTTATCAAACTCAAAATTTGATAGTAATTATATCGATAGAATCTTGAGTGTGTTATAAAAAACCCTTTTCATTTCATTGAATTTTGATGAAAATAATATTGTCAAATGGCTACTCAAAGTTTGAATGTGAGTGAAACCTTTCTCAAACACATTTTTTGAGTTGACCAAATAGGTTTAGTAAATACCAAGGCTAATCGGGTACCCAATTTCAAATCAGGTAACCGATTATAGATCAGATACCTAATATGAAATCTGGTACCCAAAAACTCCTAATTTTTCAAATTTTTCAATTTTGGAGTGAAACCACCCACATTGGAAATATTGGAGCGAAACAAAAATTTAGGAAGTGTTGTCATGAAATATGTTAAAAGGGGTCATGCATTTGAACCAACCAAATATGTGTCATGAATGCATCGAAAGGGGCCATAGGTTAACTTGTGACCCCTTTCAATGCATTAAAACCAACCAAATGAGTCCCTAGGGACATATGTTGTCATGAAATGTGTCGAAAGGGGTCATAGGTTAACCTACGACCCCTTTCAATACATTTGTATCAACCAAATTGGTCCCTAGGGGAACTAGGGTGCCTAGGGACATATGTTGTGATGAAATGCATCAAAAGGGGTCATAGATTAACCTATGATCCCTTTGGATGTAATTAAACCAATCAAATTGGTCCCTAGGGGCACTTGGTACCCTCGGGACATATGTTGTCATGAAATGTGATGAAAAGGGTCATAATTTAAACTATGACCCCTTTTGATGTATTTGAACCAACCAAATTGGTCCCTAGGGGTCCTAGGGCATATAGGGACATATGTTATCATGAAATACATCGAAAGGGGATATAGGTTAACCTATGACCCCTTTTGATGCATTTGAGCCAACCAAATTAGTCCCTAGGGGCCCTAGGGCCCTTGGGGACATATGTTGTCATGAAATATGTCGAAAGGGGTCATAGGTTAACCTAACTCCTTTTGATGCATTTGAACCATCCAAATTGCTTTAGAGGGCCCCTAGGGCCCCTAGGGACATATGTTGTCATGAAATGCGTCGAAAAGGGTCATAGGTTAACCTATGACCCATTTTGATGCATTTGAACCAACCAAATCAGTCCCTAGGAGTCCTCTAGGGACATATGTTGTCATGAAATGCATCGAAAGGGGTCATAGGCTAAGCTGTGACCCCTTTTGATGCATTTGAACCAACCAATCAGTCCTTAGGGGCTCTAGGGCCCCTAGGGATATATGTTGTCATGAAATGTGTCAAAAGGGGTCATAGGTTAACCTATGGCCCCTTTTGATGAATTGGAACCACCCAAATGGGTCCCTAGGGGTCTTATGGCCCCTAGGGACATATATTTTCATGAAGTGCATCGAAAGGGGTTATAGGTTAACCTATGACCCCTTTTGACACATTGGAATCAACCAAATAGTTGTTGTCATGAAATGCATTGAAAGAGGTCATAGGTTAACCTATGATCTCTTACGACACATTTGAACCAACCAAATCTGTCCCTAGGGCCCCTACGGCCCCTAGGGATATATGTTGTAATGAAATGCATCAAAAGCATTCATAAGTTAACCTATGACCTCTTTTGACATATTTAAACCAACAAAATCAATCCCTAGGCCCCCTAGGGACAAATGTTATCATAAAATGTGTTGAAAGGGGTCTTAGGTTAACCTATGACCCCTTTTGATGCATTGGAACCAATCAAATGTGTCCCTAGGGGCATTAAGGCCCCTAGGGACATATTTTGTCATGTTGTCATGAAATGCATTGAAAGGAGTCATAAGTTACCTATGAGCCCTTTCGACACATTTGAACCAACCAAATTGGTCCCTAGGGGCCTTAGGGCCCCTAGGGACATATGTTGTCATGAAATGTGTCAGTTTGATGATTTTGAACCAACTAAATCAGTCCCTAGGGCCCATAGGGCCCCTAAGGACATATGTTGTTATGAAATATGTCAAAAGGGGTCATAGGTTAATCTATGAACCCTTTTGATGCATTAGAACCAACCAAATGGGTCCCTAGGGGCCCTAGGGCCCCTATGAACATATGTTATCATGAAATGCATCAAAACAAGTCATAGGTTAAATTATGATGCCTTTTAACACATTGGAATCAACCAAATGGGTTCCTAGGGGTCCTAGGGCCCCTAAGGACATATGTTGTCATGAAATACATCGAAAGGGTTCATAGGTTAACCTATGACCCCTTGCAACGCATTTGAACCAACCAAATTGATCCCAAGGGGTCCTAGGGCCCATAGGGACATATGTTGTCATGAGATGCGTTGAAAGGGGTCATAGGTTAGCCTATGACTCCTTTCAATGTATTTGAACCAACCAAATTGGAAATTGATCCCTAGGGGTCCTAGGGCCCCTAGGGACACATGTTTTCATGAAATGCATCGAAAAGGATCATAGGTTAAATTATGACCCCTTTCGATGCATTGAAACCTACCCAATGGGTCCTTAGGGCCCCTAGGGACATATCTTGTCATGAAATGCATTGGAACCTACCAAATAGGTCCCCAGGGCCCCTAGGACATATGTTGTCATGAAATGCATCGAAAGGGGTCATGGGTTAACCTATGATCCCTTTCAATGCATTGGAACTAACCAAATGGGTCCCTAGGGGCCCTAGGGCCCTAGGTGAAAGTACAAAGCTATGCAACCTTTTAGGCTAACTAATCAAAAGGACTAAATTTGAGTATTTCTATCTAAACATTATTTTTTTCAAACATATGATATTTCTAAATTTATTCTAGCTAAGTTATATATGGTCTCACACTTTTCCATTTGGAAATGTCTATTAAATGCATGTTTTATAGTAGTTAGTATCAAATTACCAATGAAATTAAATTATTGTAGAAAACTAACATTTCAATAACTCTTATTGTTTGTTATGATATTTTTCTAATAACATATAAACACCATTTTATAGAGCTCAAAGTCAAGAATATTCTCATATAGAGTTCATAGTGTTTTAATTAGATATAATATATTGTAATTAAATTTTTTTACAAATATGCATTTTAACACTTGAGAAGATGTCGATTTTGAGAAAGAAAAGAAGTAAATCATATCAAATATTTTAAAAAAATTATATGACATTCTAGAGGAGAGAGTCATCTTCAAGAAACTATAATTTTTCTTTTGGTTGCAATAGATTTATTTTCAAAAATATGGTGGGAGATGAAAACTATCGATTTGACTAAGTTGAAATTTGAATCATTATAAAAGAGAAAATATAGGTCTAAAGTTAATTTTTGTTTTTCATTGCTCTAGCTACATATATTATCTATAACATAATCTAAGATCAAAATGAAATAAGTTTATTTCCTTGTAGTTTTGTGGTGGGAACTAGACCCTTAATTTTCAGCATTTTTCAGCAACTAAAAATTTATTTTTAAAAAATAGGAAAATCTATCATTTCTTTTTGCAAATAATTATTACAAATTATGATCCTAAACTTCATCCATTTCTACACATTTCATTAGTTTACCTCATTTTAAAATTCTAAATAATAATACAAGATTTATGTCATTGAAGTTGAACAGTTATACTTTTGTTAGCCCTTTCCTTTGTAAAAGGGTGACATAGGGTTGTACTTTTACACCCCCCCGGGTCATATGTTGTCATGAAATGTGTCACAAGGGGTCATGGGTTAACCTATGATCTATTTTGATGCATTCAAACCAACCAAATTTTGTCATAAAATGAGTCGAAAGGGGTTATAGGACCCCTTTTTGATGCATTCAAACTAACCAAATGGGTCCCTAGGGATCCTAGGGCCCCTAGGGACATATGTTGTCATAAAATTACTATATTATATTTAATAATAATAGTAAAACTCATAATAATATAATATAATAATCTTATATATTAATATATTATATTTATAGGTCATAATAATAATAATAACAATAACAATAATAATATATATTACTATATTATATTTAATAATGATATGAAAAATCATTATAATATAATATAATAATCATATATAATAATCAAATTTTTTCACATTGCCCACAAAATTCATTCACTTCCCTCCAAAATTTGGGCATTGATTTCGAGTACCTAATCTTTTATCAGGTATCCAATTTAGGATTGGATACCCAATATGAGATCGGGTACTTGAAATATTGGCATGCTTTTCCCAACATATTCCCTATCACTATGGACCTGAAAATTACATTTTTTGTGGGTCATTTTCATGGATTTGGAGAAAACTAATTTTTTGGGGCCCATACAATTGAAAAAGTTTCTATAATATATGATTAGGTGTCCAATATTGTTTTCTAAATGGGGATTAGTGGTCATTGAAAGGCTAAACACAAAAGGAGGGTATCAAATGAAGACATTGCATCATATAGGAAAATGGACAAACTAAATCACTGAAGGAAAAGACAAGGTATGTGAAATTTGAGTCAAGTTGACAATGTATTGATTGAAGGTGAAATCATAGAGTCAGATAATGAATATGTGTAGTTGGAGAATGCAAATGTACCAATTGATAACGATAATGCCAGGACTAAAAATTTAGAAGATGAAATGCTACTAGGTCATAATGTAAATTGCATGATTGACCATGTCAAAAATGACAATGCACAGGAATGTTACATATCTCCTAATTATAATCAACATGAAGGTTCTAGAACACAAAAATAGATAATTAAAATTGATGAAATGATTATTACCAATTTGGAAGGGAAAAAATTAAAAAGAACCATTTAGTTATGAGCTTCAAGACTATATAAGATGTTTTTTGACAACAAGACAATGGTGAAGCAATGTCAACTTTTTATGCACTTATTAAAGATGCAAAAGATGAGACCTATGCTTTCCAAATTGAAGATTAGTGTCAATAAAAAATTAGAAAGAAATTTCATTATTGTGAAAAATCTTTTTAGTGCTCTCAATGGCATTGGGAAAGATAGCAGGAAGAAGGATAAGAGAGCTATTCAAAGGGTTATTACAACCTCTTTGGTGAGTCATCATTTGAGAAAAGATAGATATATGAGACAAAATTGTATTGACTTGAACCTAAATCATACTACTTTGAAAAGAGCATTTAGTAGACTAGGGAGAATTGATGATCCTCTTCAAAATGAAACATGGGCTTTTGGTGGGAGACTTCCATATCTTGATAAGAAGCTATTCAATGATGTGAAGGAAGAAATTACACAATTTTGGCACTCTAGCTCAAGAGTATCATCCAATGCTAAAGACATGTTCAAGTTAAGAATTGGCATTAGAGACCGCACGCCACATCCTAAACATTACTTGGAGGTAAGTCAAACTATGTTGTTCGAACAATTTAGAGAGTGTCATTGTTGCCCCACTTTCTAACATAGTCCAATTTTACAAAGTGGAGGATTTAACTTGTATTGTGTGTAGGCCGGTCGAGTCGGTTCTTCCTTCCTCAAGTGTTAATTTTCTCCATCGGGTTTCTATTTTTTTTCCTTTTCCCGCATTATATAGCCGAGTGGGTGTTCCTTATAGTTTTGAGTCATGTGGGTAGTCTAGATCCTTACTCGATGGAGATTCTTGAAAAATACTACCTCAAATGAATTTACTTGTAGCTCATTTGATCCAAGTATAAAGAAACTTGAATTGGCAGAAAATCAAGTTTCTTCTTCTCGAGTTTTCGCACCCCGAAGGTGAAACTCTGCAGAGATCTATAAATGCTATTTGTAGGCTAAAAAAAGGAAAGGTGAGTCATAATATGGATGGATAATTCAAGTATTATCATGTTTTCATAGTGGGAATCACTCAAAACTCACCAAGATGATCAGAATAAACATCGGCAGAAAACTCAGAAATAGCTTCTCCTTTGGCGGGTTTCAAACCAAGAACTAAGTTTTCTGAAAAGGCCTAAATAGAAGGGTAAAGTTACTAGTGGACCCCATTGTTTGCTTGCGAAGCCATTTTAATGTTTTTTGAAGGCTTACAGTAAAGTTCTTAAGGCAGAAAAGGTAAAACAAAAGCGTAAGTGGAAAAATGGAAATCGCCTTCTCCATTGCGGGTTTTCTACCCTCGAGAGCAATTTTTTGCATCCAATGAAAAATGGCTACTGCAAGCATGGTAAGTGTTTGAATTGATCACTAGATGTGTTTGGGATAGAAATGGAAGCAAATTAGTTAAAATTGTAAGGATATTTTGAGCGGAATCTAGCCAAGCGGATTTTTCCCCAGGGAGTACTCTGTTCTTATTTTTTCGAAACTAGGTGAAAATGGAAAGCTAAGTCAGCAATAAAGGAGAGTTACCTTTGGTCCAACGAAAATAGTGAAATGACAAGGAGAAATCCATTAGAACCCTTATATTTACTAATCCAATGGATTTATCCTTAAATTCGCTCGTGTGGCATAGATTATGGAATTTAACGGGCAGATTAAGGGTTGTTATATAAAGAAGAACCTAACAGAATTTCAAATCACTGCCTTACTATTATACTATTATATTGAATAGTGCTTTCAAAAAACTTCAAATTTTAGGGTTCATTCCTTTACATTATCACAATTGTTGAATTTCTATCATTCTATATTAGGCAAGATGGCATCAAGATTCTCTAGTTTTGATGGTCTAGGTGGAATCAAGTCAACATGGCAAAGTATCTTTGATACTTCATTACGTTTCTTTGATATGCAAGATCTTCAGAGAAGGCTAAGAATTGAGTCGATTCACCCTATAATGGAGAAACTTCAAGGAAGTGGACTGGTGGAGGTAGCTAGGTTTCCTGTCGCAGTACAAGCTTCAGAGCTAATTGTGGAATGTATCAATCATTACAACCTGGACACCAAGCAGATCCTATTGCTTGATCAAATGGTATTGATTTCAATTGATAGGAAAGCGGTGGTGAATTGTCTATGGATTCTAGAATGAGGGGAGTTCTCTAAGCTAACAATTAGAGGAGCCATGTTCGAATTCTCCCTGAGGAAGATGGTGTGGCAGAAGGAGATCATGAACTCCTAGTTCCAAAAGCCCAAGGGAGAAAAAAGTAAGGTCCCTAAAACCTTTTTTGGCATAGATCTTAAGCCAAAAACTGTGGATATTTTGGTCATCTTGCATCGACTAAAAGGTGAGGTAGAAGCACTCAATTTTATAGAACGATACTTCTTTATGGTACAAATTATCTACTTAGACACATAGTACGTTGACTGGACGTTTGAAATTAGTGAACATCTTTCTAGGGCTGTCAGTGTGGCTAAGTTTTATAATTCATCTTATATGTCATCTTTCTTGATATATATGTTGGCTTCCCTACAATTGTGGCTAGGACTTCTTAGAATAGAGAATTTTCCCAAAAATGTAAAGAGCTATGAGTTTTATCCATGCTTGATGTTACAGAATAGCTACATGGAGTATATCCAGGTTAATGATGCATTCACTATGAGAATATGTAGGGAACTCCAAGGGTGTCCGGAGTGGAGGTTTAGCCCAGAAGCAATGGCAATTATCAGCTAGTTTGGCTGTTATTTTATTCAATTCTCATCTTTCTCTTATTTGTGTCTTGCAGTTTTTGATGGATTTCCCCTCAAGCTTCCTAGATATCTAGATGATATGATCGTGCTCATCAAGATCGTTAGGCAAGCAATCCAAGTAAATGTGTTGAGTGCCAGTTTGAGAAAGAAGGGGTATGAATTCCCCATGCAAGTTGGAGCTTATAGTTGTGAATCCAGATCTAATGCAAAGAACACACTCAAAGCATTCAAAAACAAATACAGACTGGAGGAGTATGAAGTGACAAGGCCCATGTTTGATCTAAATGGGTATGCTAGAGATGTGCTTCAAATTGGAAGCGTCATCAAACATGTAACTACTATAGAAGATTACTGGGCCGATTGTAGGGATGACCTAGAGAGTCGAGACCATGCCTTTGCTAGACTCACAGTAGATCAAATAAAGACCTATGGCATTGAGTTGGATGTGGAAAGGCTAGAAAATGATAGGCAAAATATGTATAGTAATACATATTTGACCAAATTGAGAAACATCCCAATCAACTCTGAGCCGTGTGTAAATATAGAAGAAGATATTGATGTTATGATGGTCTAGATCATCAAGAGAACCGAGAAATGGGTTGAGTGGACAGTGAAAACAAGTCAGATTAGGAGCAAGACTACTCAAGCTTCTCCACCCGTTGCTACTCCCACTTCTTCTCAAAGTGCCACACTCAGTGTTACAACTTCGGCTACTCAAGGGCTGACTCAATCTATGGGAGGAGGTGATCAACCCATGAAGAAGAATATTTCAATAGCTCCAAGTTTCCAAGGAGGTTCTCTACCAGTGATTGGAGCTTAGGCTAGTACTAAAGAAAAAGGGACAGAAGAGTTGAAAGATGGAACCACCGCTCCACCCTCGCCTCCTCACACCACTCCAACTCCATCTCCACATGCTACTCCAATTCCATCCCCCCATTTTACCCTAGTTTCATCACCTCATCATATCCCTACTCAATCAATAGGTGCTTCTCTTTTGAATCCAACTAATTCTCCCATCCAGATAGTAGAGATTGAAGATGATAAGAGAAGCAATAGTGAGTCCACTGAATCTGATGAAGCTGCAAGAGAACTCAAGAAGAAGAGAATGTCTCAGGTTCATCATGGCTCCTCTCTCAAGATCCAAAGAACCCCTTCTCTGCAACAACAGTAGCAATGACTCTAGTAAAGAAGAAAATGTTTAGCATAGAGTCACTTGGAACGGCTTCTAAGGTGATTGATATAGAGTCCTGGCTTGAAGACACCTTAGAAATAAAAAGAAAGAGGAAAGATGAAAGTTTTCCTACAAAGGATGTTGTGTTTGAAGCGGTATGCTCTGGATCAGCCACAGTAAAAGCTAAGAAGTAGAAAACTTTGTTCATACTTGGGCAGGATCTAGAAACTGGACATTTGACTATGGAGATTGCAAAACCAAATAAATTAGGGCAGATTGAGGAGATGACTCTTGAAGATTTTACTCTACATTCAATTGATCTTGGAGATACCAAACATGATACAAAAGTTGGCTTATGGATATCAGGCAATGAGATAATAGAAGGTTAGTTAGAAAACCTCAAATTATCAAAGATTAAGATGAAAGTTGAGATAGAAGAACTAAAAAGATTCATCAAGTAGCTAGTTGTTCCATTGGAAACCATTACTGGTGTGCCTGCTACTAAAAATCCTACAACAGAGGAAGTGCAAGCTTTCATCTCACAGCTCCAGAAAGATAGACATTTTGGTTAGATTGGGAAAGAGTGGATTGATAAACTCAATGCAGATGGAGTTGCGCTGATTGGTCAAATTGGGAATGTTATCCTTCGATTGGAGACTAAGAAAGATAATATCTCATCTAATCAACACACTTTGATCATGGAGAAAGCCAGATGTGATGAGTGTATTTCTCTCCTAAAAATGATTATCCAAATGAAGGCAAAGGAGGCAGTTGAAGTAAAAATTTTGAAAAATTGAACTGAACCCCTATTTGAATGGCTCCAAGGTATGCAATTCAAGCTAGAGATGATTCAAGAAGCTGAAAAAGGACTCAAGGAAACATAAGATAAAGTGGAGAGAACTCAAGATAGGGCATTTGAATTAATGAAAGGATTACACACTAATCTACAAACTAGCAGTCAAGGGAAAGCCCTTATTGGAGTGGAGATAATGAAGAAAAAATTCTCCATGTATTTAAGTAACCTGTCAGGAATGGCTTCAATATTTCAAAACAGAGTAATGGAGCTACAGACACTAGGTGGATGCATACACATAGCTGCTGAAGAATTGACAGGACATCTAAATTCTATGAAAGAATTGGCTTGAGAACATTTGAAATGGCTCTTAAGATTCACTAATGTACACGTGCCTAGTCATGAGGAATTAGTTCCCATTATAGTTTCCGCTAAGGCATATAGGGCGAAAGTTGAAAAGGGGAATAAGTCTAAATGATTCGATGATGCCTCCTTTCACTTTCTTTTGTAACTTCTACTGATTTTGTAAATTTTGTAATATGACAAACTAACATCTTGCCATTTGTCTCCTGAGAAGATGAACCGATTAAAATTCCTATTGTAACGATCATCTCTCAAAATCAATAAGTATGAAGTTGAATGATTAATAAAGGGTTGGCAAAAATTTTGGTGTGAAGTACTATTTTTTGTAGAGACAATTGAATGGTATTTTATTTCAAATCATTTTTCGTTCCAGTACGTATTGTGATTAGCTAGTATTTCCTTTCTGTATCGCAGAGAACTAAGGAAGAATAGAGTTTCATTTCCCTTATTTTCCAGAATCCAAATGAATGTAATAAGTATTGTTGTAATTCATTTGATGAAAGGATTCTGTTAGTTTTTCTCGATTCATCAGTTGTAATTCAGATTTGAGTTTGACTTTGTTTAGCATCAGTTGAATCATCAATGCCATTATCTCTTGATGGGTGGGTGAACCCTAGTGACATCCTTATTTTATCCATGGAGAGCCTCCATTTTTCACAGGCACCCCATACTGAAGAGTCTCCAAGGTGCTTTAAGTGCGTTTCTAGGTTGATCGTCCAAGGGTCATAACTTAGAGCTTATGGGCATTATCAATGAAACATTGAATGCTATAGGATGGTCATGCCAAGGCTTAAAATAATCTATCTCATTTTCAAGAGGTCACATTCTATTTACATTCGGCACAGTGATCTCGCTCAATGCAAAAACTCATAGTGTGCCTCAATTCATAGGTGCATCATAGTGTAACTTAAAAATTGCTAATATTAGCATTGAATCATCAATGATATTAGCTCTATATGGGTAGGTGAACCCTAGTGACACCTTTCTTTCAACTATGGACAGTGTCCATCATTCATGGCCACCCCGTATCGAAGAGTCTCCAAGGTCCTCTAAGTGCATTTTGAGGTCGATCCTCCAAGGGTTGTAACTAAAAGCTTCTGTGGACTATTGATGAAATTTCAAATGATATAGGATGTTCATACCAAGGCCTATAATAACCTATCTCATTTTTGAGAGATCACATTCTATTTGGATTCAACACAACAATCTCGCTCAATGCCAAAACTTGTAGTGTGCTTTAGTTCATAGGTGCATCACAATGTAACTTTGAAACTACTGATCTTGGCATCAAATCATCAACACCATTAGCTCTATATGGGTGGGTGAACCCAAGTGACACCCTTGTTCCACCTATAGAGAGCCTCTATCATTCGCAACCACCCGATATTGAAGAGTCTCCAAGGTGCTCTAAGTGCATTTTGAGGTCAATATTTTGAAGGTTGTAACTCGGAGCTCGTGGGGTCTATGGAAGAAACATCAAATGATACAAGATGGTCATGCGAAGGCCTATAATAAACTATCTCATTTTCAAGAGATCACATTCCATTTGGATTCATCACAACGATCTTGGTTGATGTCAAAACTCGCAATGTGCCTCAGTTCATAGGTGCATCGCGACATAACTTTGAAACCACTGATCTTGGCCTTAAATCGTCAGTGTCATTAGTTTTGGATGGGTGGGTGAAACATAGTGACACCCTTGTTCTAGCCATGGAGAGCTTGCATCATTCACGACCACTCTGTACTGAAGAGTCTCCAAGGTTCTCTAAGTGCATTATGAGGTAAATCTTCCAAGGGTCATAACTTAGAGCTTATAGGGGCTATCGATGAAATGTTGAATGCTATAGGATATTCATGCCAAGGCCTAAAATAACCTATATCATTTTTGAGAGATCACATTTCATTTGGATTTGGCATAGAAATCTCGCTCGTTACCAAAACTTGTAGTGTGCCTCAGTTCATATGTGCATCACAACGTAACTTTGAAATTGCTGATCTTTGCATTGAATCATCAGTTCCATTAGCTCTAGATGGGTGGGTGAACCCTAATGACACCTTTTTTCTAGCCATAGAGAACATCCATCATTTGTAGCCACCTTGATTGAAGAGTCTCCAAGCTACTCTAAGTGTGTTTTGATATCAATCTTCTGAGGATCATAAATCAAAGCTCCTGGGGACTATTGATGAAATGTCAAATGCTATAGGACAGCCATGCTGAGGCTTACAATAACTTATCTCATTTTTGAGATATTAGATTCTATTTGGATTTGACACAACAATCTCGCTTGATGCCAAAACTTGCAGTGTGCCTCAGTTCATAGGTGCATCACAGCGTAACTTTGCAACCACTAATCTTGACATTGAATCATCAACATCATTGGCTTTGAATGGGTAGGTAAACCCTAGTGACACCCTTGTTCTTTCTATGGAGAACCTCCATCATTCATGGCCACTCTGTACCAAAGAGTCTCCAAGGTGCTCTAATTGTGTTTCAAGGTTGATCTTTCGAGGGTCATAGCTCAGAGCTCGTGGAGGCTATTGATGAAATGTTGAATGCTATAGAATAGTCATGCCAAGGCCTACAATAACATATCTCATTTTTGAGAGATCACATTTTATTTGGATTCAACACAATGATCTTGCTTGATACCAAAACTCGTAGTGTGCCTTAGTTCACAGGTGCATCATAACGTAACTTTGAAACGACTAATCTTGGAATTAAATAATCAACTCCATAGGCTCCTTATGGGTAGATGAACCCTAGTGGCACCCTTGTTTCACCAATGAAGAGCCTCCATCATTCACAACCACCCTGTACTGAAGAGTCTCCAAGGTGATCTAAGTGTGTTTCGAGGTCGATCTTCATAGGCTCGTAACTCAAAGCTTGTGGGGGCTATCAATAAAAAATTAAATTCTAAAGGATGGTCATGTTGAGGCCTACAATAAGTTATCTCATTTTTCAAAGATCCAATTCCATTTGGATTTAGCATAGTGATCTCACCCAATGCCAAAACTCATAGTGTGCCTTAGTTCATAGGTACATCACAACATAAGTTTGAAATAACTAATTTTGGCATTAAATCATCACTGCCATTAGCTCCAGATGGGTGGGTGAACCCTGGTAGCACCCTTTTTCTAGCCATGGAGTGCCTCCATCACTTGCGACTGCTCTATACTGAAGAGTCTCCAAGGTGCTCTAAGTGCATTTCAAGGTTGATCTTCCCAGGATCATAACTTGGAGCTCGTGGAGGCTATTGATGAAAAGTAAAATGCTACAAGATGGTCATGCCAAGTACTAAAATAACCTATCTTATTTCCAAGAGATCACATTCTATTTGGATTTGACATAGTAATTTTGCTAGATGCCAATAATCGTAGCGTGCCTCAATTCATAGGTGTATCACAACGTAACTTTGAAACCAATGATCTTAGCATCCAATCATTAACACCATTAGCTCCTAATGGGTGGGTGAACCTTAGTGACACCTTTGTTCTAGCTATGAAGAGCCTCCATCATTTGCAACCACCCTGTACCGAAAAGTATCCAAGTGCTCTAAGTACTTTTCAAGGTCAATCTTTTGAGGGTCATAACTCAGAGCTTGTGGGGGCTATTGATGAAACATGGAATGCTACACGATAGTTATGTTGAGGCTTAAAATAACCTATCTCATTTTTGAGAGATCACATTTTGTTTGGATTTGACATAGTGATCTTGCTTGATTCTAAAACTCACAGTGTGGCTCAGTTCATAGGTGCATCATAGTGTAACTTTGAAACTATTAAGCTTGGCATCAAATTGTCAGCACCATTAGCTCTAGATAGCCAAAAAGAACCTCATCATTTGCAACCACCCTAATTGAAGAGTCTCCAAGGTGCTCTAAGTTTGTTTTGAGGTCGATCTTATGAGGCTTGTAACTCAAAGCTCATGGGGGCTTTCGATGAAATGTTAAATGCTACAGGATAGTCATGTTGAGCCTACAAAAGTTTATCTCATTTTTGAGAGATCACATTCTATTTGGATTTGGCACAGCAATCTTGCTCGATGCCAGAACTCGTAGTGTGTCTTAGTTCATAGGTGCATCATAGCGTAACTTTGAAATCAATGATCTTGTCATCAAATCATCAACACCATAAACTCTAAATGTGTAGGTGAACCCTACTAACACCCTTGTTTTGGCCATGAAGAGCCTCCATCATTCGCGACCACCTTGTACCCAAGAGTCTCCAAGGTACTCTAAGTGTGTTTCAAGCTTGATCTTTTGAGGGTCATAGCTTGGAGCTTGTGGGGGCTATCGATGAATTATCAAATGCTACAGAATGGTCATGCTGAGGCCCACAAAAAACTTATCTCATTTTTGAGAGATCACATTTCGTCTGGATTAGACATAGTAGTCTCGCTCGATGTCAAAACTCACAGTGTGCCTTAGTTCATAGGTGCATCATAGTGTAACATTGAAACCATTGATCTTGGCATCAAATAATTAGCACCATTAGCTCTTAATGGGTGGGTGAACCCTAGTGACATGCTTGTTTCAGCTACAAAGAGCCTCCATCATTCGCAGCCACCTTATATCAAAGAGTCTCCAAGGTGCTCTAATTGCATTTCGAGGTCGATCTTCTTAGGGTCATAACTTGGAGATCATGGGTGCTATCAATAAAATATCTAATTCTATAGAATATTCATGCCAAGGCATACAATAATGTATCTCATTTTTTAGAGATCACATTCTGTTTGGATTCGGCATAACGATCTTGCTCAATGCTAAAACTGGTAGTGTGCCTCAGTTCATAGGCACATCACAACATAACTTTGAAACTGCTAATCTTGGCATTAAATAATCAGTACCATTAGCTTTGGATGGGAAATTAAACCCTAGTGATACCCTTTTTCTAGCCATATAGAGCCTCCATCATTCACAACCGCCCTATACCAAAGAGTCTCACAGGTGCTCTAGGTGCATTTCGAGGACGTTGATCTTCTGAGGGTCATAAAGTGGAGCTCGTGGGGGCTATCCATGAAATGTTGAATGCTACAAGATGGTCATGCTGAGGCCTCAAATAATGTATATTATTTTCAAGAGATCACATTCCATTTGAATTCAGCACAACAATCTCACTAGATGCCAAATCTTGTAGTGCGCCTTAGTTCATATCACAACATAACTTTGAACCTGATGATCTTGGCATCAAATCGTCAATGCCATTAGCTCCTGATGGGTGAGTGAACCCTAGTGACACCCTTGTTCCAACCCCAAAGAGCCTCAATCATTCATAGCCACCCCATACCAAAGAGTCTCCAAGGTGCTCCAAGTGCATTTCTAGGTTGATCTTTTGAGGGTCATAAATTAGAGCTCGTGGGGGCTATTAATGAAAAGTTTAATGCTATAGGGTAGTCATTCCAAGGCCTAAAATAACCTATCTCATTTTCAAGAGATCACATTCCATTTGAATTCAACACAGGGATCTTGCTCAATGCCAAAACTCATAGTATGCCTCAGTTCATAGGTGCATCACAACATAAGTTTGGAACCGCTAATCTTGCAATAAAATCATCAATGCCATTAGCTTTGGATGGGTGGGAAAACCCTAGTGACACCCTTTATCTGACTACAAAGAGCCTCCATCATTTGTGGCCACCCCATATAGAATAGTCTCTAAGGTGCTCTAAGTTCATTTCGGGGTCAATCTTCAAAGGTTGTAACTCAAAGATCATGGGGGCTATCAATGAAATGTCAAATGCTATAGGAAATTTATATTGAGGCCTACAATAACCTATCTCATTTTTAAGAGATCAATTTTTTTTGGATTCAGCACAGTGATTTGGCTCGATGCCAAAACTTGGAGTGTGCCTCAGTTCATAGGTACATCACAATGTAACTTTGAAACCACTAATCTTACCATAGAATCATTAGCACCATTAGCTCTAGATGGGTGGGTAAACCATAATGACACCCTTCTTCCATCTATGGAGAGCATTGATCATTCACGACCACCCCATACTGAAGAGTCTCCAAGGTGCTCTAAGTGCGTTTCAAGGTCAATCTTCTGAGGCTCATAACTTAGAGCTCATGGGGGTTATCGATGAAACATCAAATGCTATCACATTTTTCAGAGATTAGATTCCATTCGGATTTGGCATAGCGATCTCGCTCAATGCCAAAACTCACTATGTGCCTTAGTTCATAGGTGCATAACAACATAACTTTGAAACTACTGATCTTGGCATCAAATTGTTAGCACCATTAGCTCCAAATGGGTGGGTGAACCTTAGTGACACCCTTGTTGTAGTTATGGAGAGCCTCCATCATTCGCGACCACCCTATACTAAAGAGTCTCCAAGGTGCTCTAAGTGCATTTTGAGGTCAATCTTCCGAGGGTCATAATTCAAAAGTTGTGAGGGATATTGATAAACTGTTGAATGCTATAGGACAGTCATGTTGAGGCCTAAAATTTCCTATCTCATTTTTGAGAGATCACATTTCATTTGGATTCAGCATAGTGATGTCGCTCGATACCAAAACTCACAGTATACATCAGTTCGTAGGTGCATCACATCGTAACTTTGAAACTGATAATCTTGTCATTGAATTGTTAGTGCCATTATCTCTAGATGGGTAGGTGAACACTAGTGACATCCTTTTTTGGCTATGGAGAACCTCCATCATTTGCACCCACCCTGACTAAAGAGTCTCCAAGGTGCTCTAAGTGTGTTTTGAGGTTGATCTTTTGAGGGTCATAACTCAAAGCTCATGGGGGTTATCGGTGAAACATTGAATGCTATAGGACATTCATGCTGAGGCCTATAATAACCTATCTCATTTTTGAGAGATCACATTCTATTTGGATTCGACACAACAATCTCACTTGATGTCAAAACTTGCAGTATTCCTTAGTTCATAGGTGCATCATAGCATAACTTTGAAACTACTAATCTTGGCATCAAATCATCAGCATAATTAGCTCTGAATAGGTAGGTGAACCCTAGTGACACCCTTGTTTTGGCCATGGAGAGCCTCCATAATTTGCGGCCACCCTATACCAAAGAGTCTCCAAGGTGCTCTAAGTGCATTTCGAGGTTGATCTTTTGAGGGTTGTAACTTGGAGCTCATGGGGGCTATTGATGAAACATTGAATGCTATAAGATGTTCATGCTGAGGCCTACAATAACCTATCTCTTTTTCGAGAGATCAGATTTTGTTTGGATTCAGCACAGTGATCTCACTTGATGCCAAAACTCTTAGTGTGCATTAGTTCATATGTACATTACAACATAACTTTGAAACAACTTATCTTGGCATCAAATCATCAATTCCATTAGCTCTAGATGGGTGGGTGAACCCTAGTGACACCCTTGTTCTAGCTATAGAGAGCCTCTATCATTCACGGCCACCCCGTATTGAAGAGTCTCCAAGGTGTTCTAAGTGTGTTTCGAGGTTGATCTTCCAAGGGTCATAACTCAAAGCTCATGGGGGCTATCAATGAAATGTCAAATACTACAAGATGGTCATTTTAAGGCCTAAAATAACCTATCTCATTTCTAAGGTGCTCTTAGTGCATTTGGGCAGGTGATCCATAGTGACATCTTAAGGGATTGTAGAGATTATTTCAAATTAAACATATATGATAGCATTTCAAATTAAACATTACATCAAAATTTGATTATTGACAAATTATTACATTTGAATCAAATATAAAAAACATGACCAAAATGAATAATATTCCATAAACATGAATAATACACATGATCCACAATAAATTGAACAATACTATACTAAATTAATATGTATATCATTGTGCAGATAAATGAAAAAAATATATATCAAAATACATGTATCCATAGACAAATTACAAAATATATATCAAAGTTCATGTATCCATAGACAAATTATGCAAATATATATCAAAATACATAGATCCATATACAAAATGTGGTTGATCATGCCATCAGAATGTGTATAATATCAATGTTTCTATATACAATATGGCATATGCCATCTCAAAATGTCTCATAATGCATCCTATGACAACTATACTATCCTATGCTATTGGTGGATGATCAAAATATAGCCTCTTCATTGCACTAGGTGGATTAGATGCCTCCTACATAAACAAAAATGGAAAACCCACAATTAGACTACTAAATTTATATGATTCTATGTATCTAACATTGAAATATTCAAATGTATAATGATCTTTTTTTTAATGAAAATTTATTGTATTAAACTTTCATCATAAATACCTCTCTTGTCAACCTCTTGTGGTAGTTAGAAGTCCTCTCATATGTCCTTGTCAATGCTTGAACCTCATTGATTGTGGCCTATGTATGTTCAAGTATGTTTGTCAGATGAATCTACAACTTAAACTATAACATTGTAATTCATAGCATGCTCAATTTATAACATATAATCAAAAATTCAAACTACAACTTACTTATGTTGACTCCTCGTCTAGATATAATGGTTGCATCAACAAAGATACAAAACTTTGGCATCTAACCTCCTGTGCACTAGGTGTTTCCTATGAGATACAAAATACTAGTTAATATCATAGAATTCAGTTTTGAATTTATTTATGAAAATAAGGAAAATAAAAAGTAAATGATACTTATACATATAATGGGGCTCTCACTACAAATGTAGATGCCAGAAGGTTTGTGATATGGAATCTACAAAGAATCATCACCAGTAGGAACACCCTATACAATAAAGAATGTAATTAAATTTCATTACCACAAACATTTTACAAGAATGCATCAATATTTAATCACTTTAAAAGAACCTAATTACCTTTCCCTTGTCAATGGGTTGTGCCTCATCCCCTACACTCTACCCCCATTGATAGGTGATACCTGCAAGAGAAAAGAAAGATTAGAAACCATATACACTCCAATATCAAAGAGAAAAAATAATGAGAACACAACATAATGTACCATAGATGTCACAAGGATAAATGAAATAGCTAAGAGCATGACATTGTCAACCTGTCTGAGCTCCTCCTTAGTCATCAACTAAACATGAATGCAGATCACATACATGTATAAGTCAGTACAGGTAAAAACTTAAAATTACTCTATTATAAAGATTAACTTTAAATTGCACATCATAACAAAAAAAGTATACATATACTGACACAGAAGACTCCATGCCTCTGCATGTCCCTCCTCTCTCACATCAGGGTGTGTAGCCTCTGTATGCACATCTAGTGTATCATCCTCAAATACAAACTGATACTCAGAAAGATTGCCTATGGGACCTAGAAAAATATTATTGCATGTTATGCAAGTATAGGGCATAGAAAAATTTGATGAGCTCATCAATGATGAAATCATGCTAGCATCATCAACATGGGGAGGAAACAGTGACCTAGCCTAGGATATCAATAGGCTACTCAATCTAGAGATGGCTCTAATAGTCTAAGAGCTAGCCTCTATAATGATATTAGGATGTTGCACTCAAGGAGGGGGGGAGACATCAATAGGGATGACAAAAGTGCTAGCTTTCTTCCATTGGGTAAAGGGTCTATCCTAAGGAGCTCCTCCTCCTACACCCATATTGGGCTTCATGCTCCAATAGTTCATCGTGAGGCCCAACACAAATTCAGCATACAATTTTTTAATGAAATAAAATGACACCTCTAAATTGCTGTGTGGAGGGATGTCAAAAACCATCCACCAAAAATCCCAAAAGTTCGCACACATAGCCTCATTTGTGCACCATTTAATTGATAGTTTGGGCTTTGTGTATTCTACTTGTTTACTAGTTTTTGGGTCCATAAAAATGCTAACCATATCATCTTTAGTTATATTTAGGACCACAACCTCATCATAGTCTAACCCATCATCAAACATGGCATGCATTTGGTCACACCAACGAAGAGCAACATTTTGTTCATTGGTAAGTGTTTCAATATTATCCACTATGGTATTTAACGTGGATAACATGGGAGCTAATGTAGGTACAATATTATATGTCATTTGCAAAACCCTCAGTTCAGTAAGATTTTCAAATATCAAATCTTCAATTCAAGGAGGGTTTTGAGGGAGTAGGGGATCATTTGGTGGATGGTTATGAGGGGGTACTATATCATTTGGTGGAGGGTTATGAGGAATATTGTTTCTTGCCTCAATATTATCATTTGGGTTAGCCATACCTATTAATTTGAAAAACATAATTTCTGTTAAAAACAACCCAAATTTCAATAATTTCTATTAAAAAACCTAGTTTTTAACAAATTCAATTTAAAATAACTAATTTATAATAATATTCATTGAAAACATTTAAAAAAAAAAAATTACCCTTATCGTATACTCATTCAAAATTTTGATACTCGAATGGAGGTAAAACTCAAACACCCGAAAATGCAATGTGAAAATAGCTCTCAAGTTTTTTTTCTTTATAAATCAATGTTATAGTTTTTAGGTATCCGATTTCATATTGGATACGCAATATAATATCAAATATCCAATATAATATTAGGTATTGGATTTGAAATTGTATACCCAAAAAGGCTTGGTCCTAACTTATTAGCTTTGGTATTAGGATGGGTGGAAATTAGTTAGAGCAGATTTTGAAATGCTTTTAGACATTTCCAAACTCTATTTTTTTCACATCACCACTTTTTGGCACACCATGATCCTGCACATACCCTATAATATATTTCTTTTATGCAACCTTACAAATTTTCATTTCTCATCACATTGACATTGCAGCTATGTTTCTCGTTTCTCATTTCTGGTAACATAGATGCCATTATTGGAGCGGTCTTATTAGATTTGAACTATTAAATAGTTGTAATCTTTGAGATCTAAACCTGCAATAACACCAGAGGTGAGTGCATATTCTTTCCTATGCCCCCAAATTCATAAATAACTACAACTAATAAAGGCTTCTCTTCAGCTTTCATATCCAACAACATCATTACTTGTTCCTTTTGTTCTTCGATGCGAACTACTAATGAGCCTACAAAACAATATTATGCTAAGAACATATGTAAATTATGATTCAAACATGGAGTGTAAATATCTATATCAAAAGGTTGGTAATAGACAATTTTTGCATGTTTACTTGCATATTACCATGGATAGAATGCAATAGGCTACTAATGTTGTATTTCTATTGCTATTCTCAATGTAAGATCCTAATACACTTTATTTTTTTTTTATTGTAGAATTGCCAAGATTTTGGAGTCAAAAAAATCCTTTAAAAACCTACAATGGGGACAATTTTGTTCACATAAATAATAGAACTCAACTGAAGTTTAACAAATATTTTACCAGAAGAGTCACCTAGACATTAATTGAGAAGTGCACAACATGGACCCTTCAACAATCAATATAATCACCTCACTAAAAATATTTTCTTCTTGTGGCATATCATAATTCATCTTCCTTGTAATCCCAACAAGCTTAACCATTTGTTTCAATAGTTGTGTGCATTCAATATGGATTTCAAAGATTTCACCAATTTGGTATAGCAAGAAAGAAAGCTACCGCGACTAACCCTACTACCACTCAATGCACCCTCCCCACACTTTGCAATATTCTGTCATGTCTCATTTGTCAATATTCTTATTTGGATGCTTATGTGACAATCAAGTCAAAGTTAGACCCATCAATCTTTTGTTTGCCAACAATTAAGGAATAATTAAGATAATGTCCTAAGTTTTGTATTTTAATTTTATTTATTAAGATGGATTAATATTTAATTGATGCATACATGGATGTAATGGGATATTGCAATTCATTTATATAATGATATGATATGTTATTTATGATTACATGTAATGTTGTATTAATCATATTACCTAGAGTACTGACTTGTTTGGTTGTGAGTGTTTAAGTGATTGCAGGTTCGTTGTGATGAGATTGTTGCTGAGGTAGAGAGGGTTAGCCTCTCAAAAGGGGATGGATGGATCATCCTTAGTAGCCCACACACCATATTGAAGTTTAAATTATTTTTAGGAAATGTCAATCTATTTATTTAAATTTAATAATGTTATGTTCAAAATGAAAGAGATGTGAATTAATACAATTATATTTTGATTCTATCCTAGTCTTTGAAAATAGAAATCAAATGGAAAAGGTTAACAAAAAAAGTTATTCTTGAGTGCTTTTATTTATTTTGTAAATAAATATATATCTATATTTGGATAATAATGATTTTTTTTTTTAATAGATATGATTTTTTATGTTAAAAATTGGGGGCCATCGCTATATTTAACTGGGAATTGAGTAATGAACTCAATTGGGTCAGTTGTAATGTTAGGGGAAAATTATTGAAAAGGAGCCATCATCATTCAACTTTCTCAGAGGAAGTTGCAATGGTGGAGGAAAATGAGGTTGTGGGCATTGATTCTGGGCTTTTTCTAATGTTGAAAAGCATCTTTCTAGGTTTTTTTTTTTTTTTTTTT